>CM060974.1:77526731-78259231 GCA_030765045.1 Tenodera sinensis | reverse complement strand
TGGTGGTGGTGGTGGTGAGGAGGTGGTGGTGGTGGTGGTGGTGGAGGTGGTGGTGGTGGTGGTGGTGGAGGTGGTGGTGGTGGTGGTGGAGGTGGTGGTGGTGGAAGTGGTGGAGGTGGTGGTGGTGGTGGTGGTGGAGGTGGTGGTGGTGGTGGTAGAGGTGGTGGTGGTGGTGGTAGAGGTGGTGGTGGTGGTGGTGGTAGAGGTGGTGGTGGTGGTGGTAGAGGTGGTGGTGGTGGTGGTGGTAGAGGTGGTGGTGGTGGAGGTGGTGGTAGAGGTGGTGGTGGTGGTGGAGGTGGTGGTAGAGGTGGTGGTAGAGGTGGTGGTGGTGGTGGTAGAGGTGGTGGTGGTGGTGGTTGGTAGAGGTGGTGGTGGTGGTAGAGGTGGTGGTGGTGGTGGTGGTAGAGGTGGTGGTGGTGGTGGCAGAGGTGGTGGTGGTGGTGGTGGTGGTGGTAGAGGTGGTGGTGGTGGTAGAGGTGGTGGTGGTGGTGGTAGAGGTGGTGGTGGTGGTGGTGGTGGTAGAGGTGGTGGTGGTGGTTGAGGTGGTGGTAGAGGTGGTGGTGGTGGTGGTGGAGGTGGTGGTGGTGGTGGTAGAGGTGGTGGTGGTGGTGGTAGAGGTGCTGGTGGTGGTGGTGGTAGAGGTGGTGGTGGTGGTGGTGGAGGTGGTGGTGGTAGAGGTGGTGGTGGTGGTAGAGGTGGTGGAGGTGGTGGTGGTGGTGGTGGTGGTAGAGGTGGTGGTGGTGGTGGTAGAGGTGGTGGTGGTGGTAGAGGTGGTGGAGGTGGTGGTGGTGGTGGTGGTGGTAGAGGTGGTGGTGGTGGTAGAGGTGGTGGTGGTGGTGGTAGAGGTGGTGGTGGTGGTGGAGGTGGTGGTGGTGGTAGAGGTGGTGGTGGTGGTGGTAGAGGTGGTGGTGGTGGAGGTGGTGGTGGTGGTGGAGGTGGTGGTGGAGGTGGTGGTGGTAGAGGTGGTGGTGGTGGTGGTAGAGGTGGTGGTGGTGGTAGAGGTGGTGGTGGAGGTGGTGGTGGAGGTGGTGGTGGAGGTGGTGGTGGTGGTAGAGGTGAAGGTGTTGGTGGTGGTGGTAGAGGTGGTGGTGGAGATGGTGGTAGTGGTGGTTGTGGTTGTGGTGGCGGCAACAGTGGTGATGATAACAATTAATAATTTGAAACTCAACATTTAAAATTGAAATTCTTGTTCAAAGACAAGAACACAAACTTGGTAATAGAAGTTACATCAGAAGCTAGAAAGAAACTATTAGGCAGAAAGATAAAACTAGGATGGACCATTGGCACAACTGGGGACCAGATAAGAGTCAGTATGTGCTTCAATTGTTACAAGTTTAACCACGGTGCTGAGGAGAGAACCTGCCCCCATTTGTGTGGATATTCACAAACTAGCAGCATGTAAAACTGCAAACAGTGCATAAACTCCAAATGCATAAACTATAACAAATATAATCAAGATGCTAACCACACAACTGTAGTCAAAGATGTGGATGTCACATAACAGCCTCCGAATGAGCTGCGCTGTGTTTGGTCTCTTTGCATCCTTGGTGCTCATTGCTGTCTACCACTATCACAGAAACGCCCAGGTGAAACCATACAACATTTTTAAAACTACTTTTAATGGTTTTACTGATAAACTTTATGAAAGGACATGATGACACAGGCCACCATTGTCTATATATTTTTGACACCTCTTTAGGAAACTATTCATCACTTGCCATAGTTCATGTTGAGAAATACTGGCAATTTCCTGCAGAATATTTTGTTTTAATTCTCCCAGGATGTGTGGGTTTGTCTTCTACACTTTATTTTAAATTACCCGAAATATAGAAACCACTAATTGGAGCTCTAAGAAACCTTTCTATGGCACACCATACACCAATCTTTTCATCATGAAGGGTTACTTTATGAACAATATGCGGTTATGAGTTACGGGGAAAATTTTTTTCCAGTTAATGGCTGACGCCCGTACTACTCAGCCACGCCGCTGCCATTATACTTCCAGACTCAGGGAAGGATGAGGAATAATCCTGACTGGAGAAAAATATTCCTACTCCCCTGCTGGGAATCGAACCCGGGAAAGTAATACAATGAATACAAAATAAATATTTAGTTCAGTACTTTTAAGATAATAGCACACAAATAATTTAAAAAATCTGATGTGTTGCACTCACATGACTTTCTCTACTCTTATACTAACCATTCTTACAAACTCTTATTCCTATATCTTCTTCGTGTGAAGATAAACATTTGTATAACTTATCTTATTGCTTATTTCCTTGTAGGTACAAGGGGAATATTAGTATACAGTAGGCTTTGTGCAGTAGTCAAATGTTTTAAAGCTTTGGGATTCTGTTGCCTTTGCCCACTTAACATATAAAAAAAAGAACAACGATGATCCTTTTCACGAAAGTTCTAAGTTTTCTGAAACTCACACACATAAAAAGGAATATCTCCGAAATGGTTCACCCTACAAGAAAATTTATTTAGACATAAATTGTGTATTTTAGCAAGATCTACATTTTTTGTATGGTATGATTTGGTCTATCTCTAACAATTTACCAGTTATGCAAAAGTCGTCCAGAGTAAATACAACTACAGGGGCTATAGCAAGAAAATTCAAGATATACATTTCATTTGTCATAAAAATATCTCAAACGTATGACATTTTAATCAAAATCGTTAGGGCCATTTTCAAGAAAATAAAAATTTTTGAAAAATGTTCCATGTAAAGGGTAGTTTAGGGTGGGGCTATTTTCTTCAAAATCTTCATGTCACATCCTTGAAAGACATTAAACTTAAATACCAACTTTGGCTTTTAACCGACTTTTTGTTTCTGAGTTATGCTGTCCACAGACTGACTGAACTATGTATATATTGGGCAGCATTGGATGCACTCGGTTTAATTCTCTTCATTGAAGCACCTAGTGATATACAGCATTCATCAGGCACAAGAACAAATAAAGCAGATGTTATTTGTACAACTGACCATGAGAAAAACATGGATTTTCTAAGTTGAGACCACAATCAGTCAAGGATTAGCCTTGTGTTTTGTTAATCACCATGGTGAAGACAAGACAAATCGGGAACTGAATTTGTTTAAACTCAAAGGGCATATCCATTGGCATCATTGGAATCCTCGGAATGAGAACTAACTCATCTTTAAATTTTCCTTTGAGTATCATCGCGTGAATCACATTACTCATCACCAAGTGTGTTCCATTGCATAGTTTTGGTTGGTTTAGATTTCGAAGCATGAGCCCACCTTCAGTTGTAAACCAGGCACATCCAAGGAGTTGCATAGTAATTAGTGGCTTCGTCTTCATTTGTTACACAGTCAATAGATATGAGAGTACCAACGATTTGATTCTGAATTATAAAGTTTAAGTCATGCACATCTTTCTTCTTAGCTGCCAAAATTGCTCGCTCGCCTAACCATTTGTTATTTTTGTGGTTATCAATGATATTTGGGAATACTGCTGATGAACTCATCTTTCGATGAGACGAAATTGCAAAAATTTGGAGGAAATGAGATCAATCCACTCGATTCGTCACCAAGAACACGGCCATTACCGATAGTCAACAATTGCTTGGAGAAATCTTCAGCAGATGGGTCATTCAACAATGCCACTCTCATGTTTGCTGCCAGTTGAACTTTCTTCACATAGCACCATAGATTTAATAATATTACTCAAACAAAAGAATTTTCAAAACAAATCACAAGTAACATTAATTAAATAAATTACACTTTCACAACATAAATATTTATATAATATACTGACTCTGACTGGATTGTCAGGATAATCTGCAGTGATTGAGTGACACCAATCGATTTGACAATTTTTGTTTTAATTACACAATTTTTTCATTTGTCATTTGTTCTATATTTAAGTAGCTTGATATATTTTCCTTAGTTACAGAAAATAAATTTCTGAACGCACGCATAAATATTTGACAACCAATATATATGTCAATCATTTTTCACTACTGACATTATTCTACATTTTTAAAATCTAAAATATGCATTATCCAAATATTGTAGATGTATCTTGTTGATTTGAAACCTTTATTTGAATACATTCTTTAATTTGAGGGAAGAGTTTACCATATCAACAGGATGAACATTAAATGTTTGACAGTTACGAAACCCATGAACTTTTTGTATGGGAAAATGTTTTTTATTTTTTTCTGTCAATTTTCCAATGTTTTTAATAGATACTCTGCTATTTGGGATGGAGACAAATACAACAAATCAAAAATCATGAAAATCAGTCCAGCCATTCTCGAGTTATAAGTGTTCCAACTAACCTGACTTTGTTTTATATAATTATTAAGATTATCTCACTTATATGCCATTGTTGAGATATTTCTTCTGTTTTAAACAGTTGTTAAACGTTCCATTATTTCAGCTGTTAGTGTGTCATTCCCCATTTGAAGCATTCCATCGCTGCCCGGTGTTCTTTTCTTAATGTGTATATTCTCTAATAAAGGATCGAGGGTAGAGAAAGTCATGTGCATGTAATACAGCCAATGTTTTGCTTTATTTTGGCCCTATTTCAGTACTTGAGTTTTAGAGCACTTAGAAGAAAGTTAATTTAATGCAGTAACTTGTTTCAGGAAATGGATTGAAGATGCATATGATTATTACAACGACATCCAGATGTCAGATCAGTCACCCAGAGCTGGAGTATATTTAGTGTCTGGTTATATATTCTCGAGCACTCATCAAGACATTGTTAGGGTAAGTTCTATTAGTCAGATATCAATATCAAATGCAAAGATTGGCAAGTTTTCTGTTACTACAGTTTGCAATATTAAGTAGTAAAAGTACCGCTCGGCCTTTTTTGCCTCTGTTTTTGTGAAATCTTTTTATTTTTAATTTAATTTTTTTTTTTTTTTGGAGGGGGGAGAGATACTTAGATAAATCTGAAAGGCAAAACGTTAACTAAACAATAATTTTTGTCGCAATTGTTAAGAGTCATTTCCGAGATACAAGAGATATAGAAATACATACAAATATTTCATGAACACCATCATTTCAGCTGTAAAACGTCTACCGCTGGAACGTAGGTTTCCCCTATTGATATCCACCCAGTTTGAGGGTTTCGTCGAGCATTTGTTCCATTATGGAGTTCAGTTTTTTGGTGCTACAATTGACTCCAGGGCGTTAGCACATTGGCCAAGGTCCTTCATTTTTCCATTGAGTTCTTCCATGACTTCCTTAACCCCGGGCAGTCGCACGTTAGCATTCCCCGATAGATCTAGCCTCATATTGGACATTTCCATCTTCATCTTTTCCGTTTCGGAGTTTACACTTTCAATGTGGCTTCCATTTTTGTTTCCATTTTGTCCATTTTTGTTACCATATTTTCTATTCCGTAGTTTACATTTTTCCAATTCGGTTTTCAAATTTGTTTCCTCTGTCGCATTCCGGAATTTATTTTATTTCCCATTATGTACATCTTGGCTAACATTTATTTCATCAACTGTTCCATATCGTGCTTTTCGGCGCACTCCTCACATCAATTGTGATTACTTTACTTTTTTTAAACTTTATTTATTTTTTATTCAAACACCGGAGCAACACTGAGCAAAAGCACTGTTGAACAATAACAAATACTACAGGAAGAAAAGCTGGTTGATAAAGCCATGTGAATTTACTACGCATTTCTGTTTCAATCATATAGAAAATTGTATGAATTGTTCGTAATTGTTCGCTGAAACGGAAGTAGTGCAAAAATGTGATTGTGTTTAGTAAAATAAAAATGAGCAGAAAAACCGTGTGAATGTTATACATTTATATTTCAAGTGCATGGAAAACTGTATGTTTGTAGAAGAGGAAGTAGTATGTTAGGTAAAAGAAAAAGGAGTAGAGAAAACCATGTGAACGTAATACGTTGGGTGGTAAAATGGATTGCATAAAAACCTTCGCCATGAAAACAAAAGGTCACTTTTCATGGCGATCCATCAACTTGTTTTGGAGTTTACTCACTCTTCAACATACGATATTGTGACATGGCTTCTCCATGTCATTAAGACTCTTTGATTTTCAAGAGGTTGCCATAGAGACAGTTTGAGTTGTTGAAGATTAAGAGACAGAAACTAGTATGGTGTGAGAGTTTGAAAAGATTAAGAGACAGAAACGAGTAGTATGGCTGTACTTGAAGCTTGAGAAAATAAAAAGATTTGCTAAATTTGTTACATTTGGTGTCAGGAAGTGGGATTCGTCAAGTTGCTTCTAGTTTCATTACATCGTCGTTAGAAGTTGCAACGTTAGAACCAAGATGGAGGGAGATTCGGAAACCAGGATGATGGCAATGATGAAAGAATTATTTGCCAAAATGGAAACGAGAAACGACAACCTCGCTGCCGAGCTGAAAGAGATGAAGACGGAGCTATCGGCGAAAATTGACGGGCAACTGGCTGGCGTGACGGAAGGCGTGGAAGAACTCGGCGAAAAGGTGGAAGACCTCTGCCAGCACGTGGACGTCGTGGAGGACGACGGGGAACGTCTTGGCGCCCTGGTAGTAAGAGTTGACGAGAGCGTCAAAGTACTGGATGCCAGGGGCAGACGGAATAGCGCGGAGCCGGGGAGGGAGCACCTAGTGGCCGAGGCGACAGTTGCGCCCGTTTCGGATGATATGAGGGAAAACGTGGAACAACTCGGCGAACGGATTGGCGTGACGGAAGACGTGGAACAACTCGGCGAACGGATTGGCGTGACGGAAGACGTAGAACAACTCGGCGAACGGATTGGCGTGACGGAAGACGTGGAACAACTCGGCGAAAAGGTGGAAGACCTCTGCCAGCACGTGGACGTCGTGGAGGACGACGGGGAACGTCTTGGCGCCCTGGTAGTAAGAGTTGACGAGAGCGTCAAAGTACTGGATGCCAGGGGCAGACGGAATAGCGCGGAGCCGGGGAGGGAGCACCTAGTGGCCGAGGCGACAGTTGCGCCCGTTTCGGACGATCAGCAGGGAAGCGCACAAGCAAACGAGCAACACGCGAGAACCGACTTGGCGTGTGACATGGGGGGACCGTCGGGGCCATCCAATCACCTGACGCATAGTGCCGTGAACGGAAGAATGGTGGACATCATCGTGGACGGCAGGATACAGGAGAGGCCGTGCCGAGCACGAGTGAACACGAGTGCAGCGGTGGACGCGACTCGCGCGGATGTGGTGGGGTTTGTTGCCGGACCCATCGGAAGCAAGGTGGCTGCGAAGGTGCGCCAGAGAGGTCGGCGGACATGGTACCCAGTGAGCCGTTTCAAAGTGCGCAGGATGGCCCGTCAACACACCAGGAAGAAGGGCAACTGGACGAGGGACCGTCAAGACCGGCGGTACTGTTGCAGAATTTCGAAGCAGGATGGCATACATCGTCCTACCTGGACCAAGGGACACTATCCAACAGCGATACCTAGGATCGTGCCCCCTGGAGAGCGAGGTCCTACTGGCCCTCAAGGTTTACAAGGATTCCCTGGCCCTCAGGGTCTGGTAGGCTTGCCTGGAATGAAGGGTGAACGTGGATTCCCAGGAATGAAAGGTGAACAGGGCAATCCAGGACCTCCAGGACAAGCTGGTGCACCAGGACCTGAAGGACCTAAGGGTGACTCAGGCTCTCAAGGACAACATGGAGCTCCAGGACAACCTGGTCCACAGGGCCCTCCAGGAGACAGAGGACTTCCAGGATTACCCGGCCCAACAGGACCTGCTGGCCTCAGAGGTCAGAGAGGTGCACAAGGTGAGACAGGTCCACCAGGGAAGCCAGGCAGTGAAGGACCTCCAGGACCACAAGGTATTGCAGGACCTCTAGGACCACCGGGACCAATTGGAGAACAGGGACCAGAGGGAGCACCAGGTAAAGCAGGAACACCTGGTATTGCAGGAAGACCGGGAGATAAGGGACCTGTAGGACCTTCAGGACCTCCGGGAACTCCAGGGGCACCAGGTCTTCCAGGGCCACCTGGTCCAAATGGACCTCCAGGACCAGCAGGAGAACGGGGTCTTCGAGGAGAAACTGGACCACAGGGTGTAGAAGGGCCACAGGGAGCTAGAGGAAAGCCAGGACCTCCAGGGCCAGAGGGAGGTAAGGGTGATAGAGGAGAAGAAGGTCCAAAGGGTGCAAAAGGACACCGTGGTCTCATTGGTCTACAAGGGTTACCTGGACCTCAGGGACCTCCAGGAGACAAAGGCATGACTGGACCTCCAGGATTGTCGGGAAAAGATGGTGAACCTGGAACTAAAGGTATGCCTGGAAGAGATGGAAACCCAGGACCTCAAGGTATACCAGGACCACCAGGCCCTCGTGGACCACCAGGAGAAGAGGTTCGATGGGTTAATCCACCGGGGCGCAAGGGAGATGCCGCAGTGATAGTGCTGGTCGGGACGACCAGCTCTGAGGAGGGAGCAGTGTGACATGGCTTCTCCATGTCATTAAGACTCTTTGATTTTCAAGAGGTTGCCATAGAGACAGTTTGAGTTGTTGAAGATTAAGAGACAGAAACTAGTATGGTGTGAGAGTTTGAAAAGATTAAGAGACAGAAACGAGTAGTATGGCTGTACTTGAAGCTTGAGAAAATAAAAAGATTTGCTAAATTTGTTACAATATGGATAGGCGTTGGTATGTATGAAGTTGATAAACGATAGGGAATAACATGTGAATTGAGTAGGCGTAGGCTACTTTACAGCCTCAAGACATACTCGTCAGCTTTGATGTTGTCTCTCTCTTTACCATGGTCCCCGTCAACGACGCCATCACTCAACTGAAGCAGATTTTTCCTGACGACATTGCAGCTCTCTTTCATCTCGTTCTTACCACCACCTACTTCCAGTGGAATCATTCTTACTACGAACAAATCGATGGCGTAGCCATGGGCAGCCCACTCAGTCCAGTAGTAGCGAACTTCTTTATGGAGTCCTTTGAAGCTACAGCTCTAAACACCGCATCTCACATGCCGTCTGCTTGGTTCCGCTATGTAGACGATACTTTCGTCATATGGAGTCACGGCGAGCAGCCTCTGCTGGGTTTTCTTCAACACCTCAACAGCCTCAATCCGCGCATCCAGTTCACCATGGAAAAAGAAAAAGATGGTCAGCTGGCTTTCCTGGACGTGCTGGTCAGCAGGAAAGACAACGGCAAACTTGGACACACGGTGTACCGCAAGCCTACTCACACAGACTGTTATCTCAACAAAACCTCCAACCACCATCCGAGACACAAACGGGCTATGATTCAAACTCTCCTACACCGCGCTTCCCGTATTTGCGAGCCTCATCTGCTACCACAAGAGCTGCACCATCTGGAACTAGCCTTACAAGCCAATGGCTATTCTACACAAGAAATAAAGAGAGCCTTCCGACCACCCAGACGGCAGCCGATCTCTGCTAAGCCGACCCCACCTAGGAACAAAGGCACGGTATTCCTTCCTTATGTTCAAAACGTCACCGACAGGATTGAACGCCTCCTGCTACGCCATAATATCAAGACGGTTTTCAAGCCTACAAGAGAGCTCAACAGTTTACTACGCTCAGCCAAGGACCCGAGGGACCCGCTCTCCTCGGCTGGCGTATACCGGATCCCCTGCTCGTGTGGTGCAGTATATATTGGTACGACGCTACGTAGTATCAACACCAGACTAAACGAACACAAGAGATGCTGCCGTCTTGGACAATTTGAAAAGTCAGCTGTCGCTGAACATGCTATAGAAGCGGAGGGGGAGCATGTCATCAAGTTTCAGGACACCAGCATTCTATCTAACATCTCACACTACCATGCTCGACTACAGCACGAAGCCATAGAAATTTATAAACATGCCAATAACTTCAATAGGAAAGAGGAAGCCCTTAAGCTCAACAAAACTTGGTACCCCGTCATCGATAACATTAAACAACACAGACAGTCAAGCAACACAAACCAATCAGAATCTAGTAGCGCCCGAGATGCAGCTAGCCCCCTCCCACCAACCACACCACCTCAGCGAGCCCCGAGCCAATCAGAGAAGACCCCTCCGTGTATAAAATCCGCATCCCAGACAGTCAATGCCTCAGACACAAGTGTACCTTCACCAAGAAGACTTCGACCACGCCACTGATGATGTCCACCGCAGTAGTGGACGAAACGTCTGGACCAAGTTACTCCAGCAGACCACGGCAAATCAGCCCGAAAGAATCTTGTAGAACATGTGAATTGTTACGTCAAACTAAAGCAAGTAGAGAAAATAGTATGAATATAATACGTTGTACTTCTTTTACAAACATATCAAATTGTATGAATTATATGTTGAAGGGCGAGTAGCGAAAGAAGACTGATGGTGCCTCGTAAAGGAAGAATTAGTCGAGGAAGTCGTGTGAATGTAATACGTTGCATTTATATTTCAATCATAGAATATTATATGAATTGTATGTTGAAGGGCAAACAGAGGATAAAGAATGTGCTACGTAAAAGAAATGCAAGTAGAAAGCCATTTGAAAGTAATATATTGTGTAGTAAAATTGTTGCCATAAAAAATTTCCCCATGAAAAAATGCATATACGTGCCGAATTTCGAGGTGATTGGTTAAGCGGTTTTCGAGCTTAGCAGTTGGATATATATAAACAACCAAGTTGTATAGATGATATGAATTGTTTGTAGAAGAGTGAGTGGAGAAAGGGATGTGAATGTGTTACCTAAAAGTGAGTAGAGTAAACAGTGTGAATGTAATATGCAGCATTTCTATTTCACACATGCACAAAATTGTATGACTTATTTGTAGAAGAGTGAGTAGAGAGGAATGTGAATGGGTTACCTAAAAGTGAGTAGAGAAAACAGTATGAAGGTAATAGAAGAGTGAGTAGAGAAAGAGATGTGAATGTGTTGCCTAAAAGTGAGTAGAGAAAACACTGTGAAGTTAATAGAAGAGTGAGTAGAGAAAGAGATGTGAATGTGTTACCTAAAAGTGAGATGAGAAAACCGTGTGAATATAGTAGCATTTCTAAATCAGACATACAGAACATGGTATGACAATTTTAAAAGTGGGAATAAAAATTATTTCTTGTGTAAAATCACGTTTTTTATGGAAAATTGTTTGCAGTAGAGTGAGTAGAAAAACAGATATGAATGTGTTACCTAAAAGTACCTAAGTAGAGAAATCACTGTGAATGTAATATGCAGCATCTCTATTTCAAACATACAGAAAAGTTTATGGCTTATTTGCAGAAGAGATAGTAGAAAAAGAGATGTGAATTTGTTACCTAAAAGTGAGAGGAGAAAACAATATGAATGCAATAGCATTTCTATTTTAAAAATGCAGAACAGGGTATGCCTTATTTTAAAAGTGCGAATAAAAATGTTTCTTGGTGCAAAATCCCGTTTTTTATGAAAAATTGTTAATAGAAGAGTGATTAGAGAAAGAGATGTGAATGTGTTACGTAAAAGTGAGTAGAGAAAACACTGTGACGGTAATAGAAGAGTGATTAGAGAAAGAGATGTGAATGTGTCACCTAAAAGTGAGTAGAGAAAACACTGTGAAGGTAATAGAAGAGTGAGTAGAGAAAGAGATGTGAATGTGTTACCTAAAAGTGAGTAGAGAAAACACTGTGAAGGTAATAGAAGAGTGAGTAGAGAAAGAGATGTGAATGTGTTACCTAAAAGTGAGAAGAGAAAACACTGTGAAGGTAATAGGTATGTATACAAAAATTTAATGAAATCTTTTTAGAGTCGTTTCCGAAATACCGGGAATATATATACAAGAATTGCGCAGTAGAAGTGGGAATATTTTTTATGTAAAATCGCGTTTTTTCGGGAGTTACACCTATATAGCTGAACTTAAAAAGCAAAACCCTAGCTGAGTACAAAATTTGATGGAAATCGTTAGAGTCGTTTCCAAGTTGCGCGGAATAAATACAAGAATTGCTCATTTAAATATATATGGTAAGATATACAATCTATATCCAACTGCTAAGCTCGAAAACCGCTTAACCAATCACCTCGAAATTCGGCACGTATATGCATTTTTTCATGGGGAAATTTTTTATGGTAACAATTTTACTACACAATATATTACTTTCAAATGGCTTTCTACTTGCATTTCTTTTACGTAGCACATTCTTTATCCTCTGTTTGCCCTTCAACATACAATTCATTCGGCTGCTAGCAGTTGAAATTTGTGACTAAACTGTTAGAATGACAGTAATAATGCCAACATTAACAAAAATGGAATACTGCTATATTCAGGTGAAAACCTCTTCACCTGCTTCACTTGAATAACCGCAACTGCTACTACGATGACCACAAATATAACAATAGAAGTAGGTCCAATAATAGCACTCACCCTACTGGCGAAATTTGAAGTCCATTCTTCTATCCTTCCTGTTGGCAAACTTCTCCATCACCTTTGTATTTAATCCTTCGATTTGCAGCACTAGACGTTTTTCTATAGAGAGCATTGCAAGGGCCACCAAGCGGTCTTGGCTCATGGAATTCCTCAAAAACATTTTAATCCTCTTGAGAGCATAAAAACATCGCTCTGGCTCAGAAGTTGGCATAGATGTTGTCACTAGGATTTTTAGAAGTTTGGCCAACTCGCTGAATGTATCTTGTGCTAAGTTTTGCTTTATAATAAGTTGCAATAGAGGAACAGTACCAGCTATATTTCTGAAGTCTGGTCGGGAATATAACACACTTAGCTCTGGTTTAAGCCTTCTTTTGTCAAATGAGGGATAAGATTGCACCACTTCATCAATGAGATTATCTGGGAATTGCTTTGAGAATGCCAAAAAATCTCACAATTAAGAATTTTTTCACAATTTAAGTGATCGAGAGATTGCAAACGAGTGCAAGCCTCTTCTATGATTCGATCGCATATTTACTTTGCATCATTGGCCATGGAAGAGTTTCTTTGACGTTTGGCAGGTCTTTCAATTGTTTCTTCATTGTCGCGATCTTCCAGAGAGTGCCTGAATGAGTGTCGTCACATTGCTTTTAACTTTAATCACGTCGACATTTCTGGCTTGTATCTGATTGTACAGAATGTCCGCGTGCGGCATAACTTTGTGAAAAAAAAAAAAAAAAAAAAAGAAAAAAAAAAAAAAAGATCTTCCAAATTAAGCCCAAGCCCTCGAGCTCATTGAATACTGGGTTTTGAGGAAAGAGATTGCTCCAATTCCGAGAAACATTCAGCAAGTTCATCTTTATTTTCCTAAATAACATTTGCGGTTCTAGATTTAAAATTCCACTGTGTTGATGAGTCACTGGGAATTCTCTTGGAAACGATTGATTCTAGAGCAGCAGGTCGTTGGGGAGACCTAGAAACATATGGAAATGCCGAAAGTGTACTGGAAAATATCCTAGCAGGTAGATTTTGCGACGCGGCACGTTCCGTCACCAGATTTAACTGGTGCGCGTAGCAATGAATATAATGAGCATAAGGATATAGTTGCTTTATTTTAGCTTGAACGCCGCCAGTTTCACCGCTCATATCAGACGCTCCGTCGTATGTCTGTGCAATAAATTTGCATCTATAACCCTTCAAAATATTATCTACATCCCCTAAAATACATTCCGCAATGGCATCGACATTTTGTCCATCGGGGTTAAAATCCCCAGAATCGTTCTTCTGGACATCCATTAATTTCGTATCTGAACACTAAAACTAATTGCGTGTGTTGCCTCATCTGACATTACTGAGACATAATCTGCATTGTCAATTTCCGTTGAAATTGCTTCACGGCAGACTACGAGCATGCACTCTAACAGCTCGTTCTGTATAGTTTTCAAAGTTCCTTTGAAAACTTTATTTGACTCCGTATGATCCTTCACTGCATTGTGAATGCTGCTGATAAGGTCTATGAGTCCTACAAATACTCCAGGATTTTCTGATTCTGATGATTCATCATGCCCCCTGAGGGCAAGCTCGAAGGCACCGCAAAACTTAATGCAGACTATTATCCTAGATAAAATGTGCCTATTTTTTTCTACATGCTGGTTGTGTTTTATAATACTCTCTTGGTACGCTCTGCTTAATGTTGTGGCAATATTAACTGTTCCAAGCATGTACAATATATATATATATTGTTGTTTAACGACGCTGTCAATTGCCAGGATCACATCAGCGTTGCTGGTGTGCCTGAATTTTGTCCCGCAGGAGTTCTTTTACATGCCAGTAAATTTACTGACATGGAGCTGTCGTTTTTAAGCACACTTAAAAACCATCGGTCTGGGCCGGGTTTGAACCCGCGACCTTGGGATCAGTAGGCCAGCGTCTAACCAACTGAGCCACCCAGACCGACCCAAGCATGTACAGATCCAACGCATTGTTGATATGTTTCTTATTTTCACCATGCAATTTAATTAAATAGTTAAGATGGCCGAGATCTTTAACACCAGTTTTACTAAATGCATCAGTATTTCCAAAAAGAAGGCAAGGAAAGCAGAACAGAGCATTTCTCACAGCCACAAATCCAGTTACATGCGTCATATGCTTTCCTATTGAACTGGCGTGTATATTCCCAATTGCCGGCGCCTTTCGCTTTTTGTGTTAGGTTTAAGTTGGGGACTGGCCTACCTAATTGTTTAATTTGTATTTTATCTTCTAAAGATTTAGAAGAAAATTATGTTTTAAATAAACTATCAACTGAATTCATGTCTGTTCACTATTGTCTAAAACTGTCACTCACCTCGGAAACTGAAAAACACAACGCTTAACTAGACATAAAAATACTGCATCCACCAAACAGATTTGAATATCTGGTACCTAACCAATATTATTTGTGCACGGCGGCTGGCGCTAATCTACGCATGTATATTTGAATGGTCTGACCATTTGTGCCAACACTGGTTTTGAAATACTAGGCAATCCACTATTATTGGGTATTCACGTAATATTAGACGTACCGTACTGTATATGTCTAACTTTCTTTATTATAACGATTGAAAATAGTTACTAATTACACATTTTAACTTGAGAAAAGCTTTCTAATTAAATACTATACAATTTGAAGAACCCAAGATCTCTGGCACCAAGTACGAATGTTGGCAATCCTGGTTTGCCTCTTCTTCTTGGAGTACAGAAAGGCGCAGTTTGTGGAGGATTTCGGTGCATGTCGGGGAGGAAAAAGGGGTAACTGGCGCACGCGCACTTGCCTTTTCTCGACGGTGTCCTTGTGCTAATGGCTAAGCACATCTCATACTTCATTGGAGGTTGATTGCCGACGTGCAACTCAGCGGACGGTTTAAATCGATTAACAATACACAACGGAGTGTCTCAGTCTGTGCATAGAATAACTAGAAACATGGAATATCTCCGAAATGGTTCAACCTACAAGACAATGTATTCAGACACAAACTGTGTATTTTAGCAAGATCTACATTTTTTGTATAGTATGATTTGGTCTATCTCTAATGGTTTACCAGTTATGCACAAGTCGTCCAGAGTAAATACGACTACAGGGGCTATAGCCAGAAAATTCAAGATATACATTTCATTTGTCATAAAAATATCTCAAACATATGACATTTTAATCAAAATCGTTAGAGCCATTTTCAAGAAAATCAAAATTTTCGAAAAATTTTCCATGTAAAGGGTAGTTTAGGGTGGCGCTATTTTCTTCAGAATCTTCATGTCACATTCTTGAAAGACATTAAACTTAAATACCAACTTTGGTTTTTAACTGACTTTTCGTTTTTGAGTTATGCTGTCCACAGACTGACACACAGACACACACACACGGACCTTTTTCTAAAAATGCTTTTTTTTTGGATTCAGGGGGCCTCAAAACATATTTCCAGTGAAATCTGGATATCAAATTTTTGGGTGGAATACAATACTTCTTCTACTTTACTATACGTAGTAGAGAAATTAAAAAGTAGATGTCATTATGCACTTATTGTGGAATGAACAATTTTGGAGATATTTCATGTTATTTGTGCGAGTTTTACAATACTTATGCTTTTCTCAAATGGAAGGTCGTTATTCATGTTTTTGTCTCTTCACCATGCAAAGAGAACAGAATTATTTTAAAGCCTTCACATAGCAACCAGCTTTAAAAGATTTGACTATCGCTCAAAGTCTACTGTATTCCCATATTCCCCTTGTACCTACAAGGAAATAAGCAATAAGATAATTTGTACAAATGTTTATCTCAACTAACACGAAGAAGATACAGGAATAAGAGTTTGGAAGAATGGTTAGTACAAGAGTAGAGAAAGTCATGTGAGATTGTTATCTGTTTGATTAAGAACCAAAATGAACGTAACATTTCAGAATCACTACTTGGAGCCTATAGTCCCTTTATATCGAGCTGCTACGCAGGAGGAACTGACTCTGTGTCCTGGAAACTGGAAATATGGCTCATTTTTTACAACTATGTTAACAGAGTGCAGGAAATACCTGCCATGGTCTGTAGAGAGGTAAGTACTTGCTTCCACAACTCTGTGAGACTTCTATTCACATGTCCTGGGTTCACCTGTGTTGGCTAAGAAAGTGCTTCTATCGCAAGAGCAAATAAGTTCTAAGGGGCTACACTCGGTGCTTGTGTTTTCGTCTGTCACTATCATAAAAGGTGCAGATGAAACCATACAACACTTTTAAAACTACTTTTAAAGACTTTACTTACCAACTTTATGAAAGGAAATGCTGAAACTGGTCACTGTCATTGTCCATACATTTTTGGAAACTATCCATCACTCGCCATAGTTCACGTTGAGAAATACTGGCAATTTCCTGGTGGATATTTTGGTTTAATTCTTCCAGCATTTTTCAGCAAATTTCATAGATACAATGCCTTAAGTGGCAAAAAAGTGTCTGTCATTTATCAAAACTATGACTATGTTTCAGTTGTGTTTTCAAATATACAGCATTGCTTTTATGTGCCAAGAAAACTTACATTAGTAAAATGAATCAACTTGTGTTGGTAAATTGCAGGTTTACTGCACGTGGTGGCAAGATAAAACAGCGGACTGTGAAGCACTTTCAGGAACTGCAGGGAGAGTTTGACATAGTTGTCAACTGCACTGGCCTACAAGCCAAATACCTCTGTTCTGACTCTAAAGTGGTTCCAATACGTGGACAAGTTATCAAGGTATTTCTCTCTATTCACCACCACCGCCGCAACCGCCACCACCACCACCGCTACCACCACTGCAACCGCCACCACCACCACCACCATTATGGTTGTTATTGAATCATGTGTACTTTTTAACTAAACTCTCTTTCATCGGATGCATAACTTGGCTTGGAAAAATGTTAAAACATATAATAATAACTGAAGGTCATTGCAACAGTTATGTCTGAACATTTAGTATACTTAAGTACTGACTATAGAAACAACTGGAGAGTGGGACGTGGTCAGTGCCTTGAGTCGTCTTGGCCAGTTATGCAGCCTTCTGAACCTGGGCCATTTGGTTTTACTTCAGGAATGTTGCTATAGTTTACATTGTCAGTGACATGAAATTTAAGACAGAGGTTGTAGTTATCAATCTTTACTAGTCAGTCTGGTTTAGCGAGTGACTTAACATTTGATTGCTGTCCTCTGTGCTTCTATTCCCACATTACCTACAGGCAAATAGTGATAGAGGAATAAGCTGAATTTGTGGAGATAATCATGTGAGTGCAAGATTTGAGTGTTTGGTAGAAGTATGTTTGTGCCATACTAAATGTTTCCAAAAGAAGGGCACTAAAGGAAATGCTTTGCTCTGTGCAGGTGCATGCTCCGTGGATCAAGACATTCTTTTATGCTGATTATGACACTTATATAATTCCAACGAGTGATGGCATCACTCTGGGAGGGTGCCGTCACTATGATAGCTATGATGATGGTATCAGCTCACACGACAGCACTGCTATAAAGGAGAAGTGCTTCAAGTTAGTTCCAAACCTCAAACAGTCTAAAGTGATAAGGGAATGGGCTGGTCTCCGTCCACATCGCAGCGAGGTCAGAGTTGAACCTGAAATACTGCGCACTGGTCTCAAGGTAAACTGCCATGTGTACTCTCAGTTGTGCATCCCTTAAACCTTTCACTGCTACATAGTTTCCAACTTGTTCACCATCACCACCACCACCATCACCATCATAAGCATCATCACCACTATCACCATCACCACCATCACTGCCACCACCACCACCATCACTACCACCACCACCATCACCACTACCACTATCACCATCATCACCACTATCACCATCACCACCATCACTACCATCACTACCACCACCATCACCATCATAAGCATCATCACCACTATCACCATCACCACCATCACTGCCACCACCACCACCATCACTACCACCACCACCATCACCACTACCACCATCACTATCACCACCATCATCATCACCACCACCACATCATCACTATCACCACCACCATCACCACTACCACTATCACCACCATCACCACCATCACTACCACCACCACTACCACCATCACCACCACCACCATCATAACCATCACCATCATCATCACCACCACCACATCATCATCACCATCATCACCACCACCACCATCACTACCATCACCACCACCACTACCACCATCACCACCACCACCATCATAACCATCACCATCATCATCACCACCACCACATCATCACCATCATCACCACCACACCATCACCATCACTACCACCACCACCACCACTACCACCATCACCACCACCACCATCATAACCATCACCATCATCATCACCACCACCACATCATCATCACCATCACCACTACCACTATCACCATCATCATCACCATCACTACCACCACCACCACCATCATAACCATCACCATCATCATCACCACCACCACATCATCACCATCACCACCATCACCATCACCACTACCACTATCACCACCATCACCATCATCACTACCACCACCACCATCATAACCATCACCATCATCATCACCACCACCACATCATCACCATCACCACCATCACCATCACCACTACCACTATCACCACCATCACCATCACTACCACCACCACCATCATAACCATCACCATCACCACCACCACATCATCACCATCACCACCATCACCACTACCACCATCACCACCATCATCATCACCATCACTACCACCACCACCACCACCATCATAACCATCACCACCATCATAACCATCACCATCATCATCACCACCACCACCATCACCATCACCACTACCACTATCACCACCATCACCATCATCACTACCACCACCACCACTACCACCATCATAACCATCACCATCATCATCACCACCACCACATCATCATCACCATCATCACCACCATCACTATCACCACCACCACCACCACCACCATCACCATCACTATCACCACCACCACCACCACCACCATCACCATCACCACCATCACTACCACCACCACTACCACCACCACCATCATAACCGTCACCATCATCATCACCACCACCACATCATCATCACCACCACCACCACCATTACCACTATCACCACCATCACCACCATCACTACCACCACCACCACTACCACCATCACCACCACCACATCATCACCACCACCACCATCACCATCACCACTATCACCACCATCACCATCACTACCACCACCACCACCATCATAACCATCACCATCATCATCACCACCACCACATCATCACCACCATCACTACCACCACTACCACCATCACCACCACCACCATCATAACCATCACCATCATCATCACCACCACATCATCATCATCACCATCACCACCATCATAACCATCACCATCACCACTACCACTATCACCACCATCACTACCATCACTACCACCACCACTACCACCATCACCACCACCACCATCATAACCATCACCATCACCACCACTACATCATCACCACCATCACCACCACATCATCATCACCATCACCACCACCATCACTATCACCACCACCATCACCACCACATCATCATCACCACCACCATCACCACCATCACTATCACCACCACCACCACTATCACCACCACCACATCATCATCACCACCACCACCACATCATCATCACCATCACTATCACCACCACCACATCATCACCACCATCACCACCATCACTATCACCACCACCACCACATCATCACCATCACTATCACCACCACCACATCATTATCACCATCACCATCACTATCACGACCACCATCACCACCACCACATCATCATCACCATCACTATCACCACCACCATCACTATCACCACCACCATCACCACCACATCATCATCACCACCACCATCACCACCACCACCACTACCACCATCACCACCACATCATCACCATCACTATCACCACCACATCATCACCACATCATCATCACCATCACTATCACCACCACATCACCACCACATCATCATCACCATCACTATCACCACCACATCATCATCACCATCACTATCACCACCACATCACCACCACATCATCATCACCATCACTATCACCACCACATCATCATCACCATCACCATCGCCACCACCACATCATCACCACCACCATAACTATCACCACCACCACATCATCATCACCATCACTATCACCACCACCATCACTATCACCACCATCATAACCATCACCATCATCACCACCACCACATCATCACCAACACCACCACCACCATAACCATCACCATCACTATCACCACCACCACCACCACTATCACCACCATCATAACCATCACCACCACATCATCATCACCATCACTATCACCACCATCATAACCATCACCACCACCACCATCATAACCATCACCACCATCATAACCATCACCACTATCACTACCACCACCATCATAACCATCACCATCACCACTATCACTACCACCACCATCATAACCATCACCATCACCACCACCACCATAACCATCACCACCACCACCACCACCATCATAACCATCACCATCACCACCACCACCATAACCATCACCACCACCACCACCACCATCATAACCATCACCATCACCACCACCACCACCACCACCACCATCACATCATCATGATGTAATTCTAGATATATTTTTTTTCCTGATGAAGTCATGAAATGTAATTTTGTTCAAGCGGTGAATATCCATATTAGGTATTTGATCTAAGGATGAATAAATATAATATAACATGCAACAAAATGAATTTTGTGTTTGTAGATTGTTCACAATTACGGACATGGAGGATATGGTGTGACAACGGCTCCAGGAACAGCCAAGCACGCTGTTAAACTTGTTCGACAACTCCACTCCACAAGCAAGTTGTGAAATGTTATCTAACAAATATTGCACTCCAATAGATTCACAAGTATATATGGGTATAATATCACAACATAGTCGAATTACAGATCTGTATGAAAATTATAACAAAAATAGTAACAGCTTATTTACTGCAAGTTGATTAAAACAGCTCTATAAACGTTTGCAGGTGTTTTGTGTATTAAACCTCCACCTAGGGATACCACCTTTATAGTCTCAGTGCATCAAAGTGTCTAACATGAGCAGTGTTGCCAACTCATGTCGACAGAAAGAAACTAAATGGAAGATAGAAAGATGCCAAAAAATAGCTAAATAGTAATTATTATTTATTTATGCCAACAAACTTACTGTTGGTGTTTTTAAATACACAAGCCGTGTGTGGGCAATGTTTGAGAGGTAGAACTGGAACTTAAAAATTCAGTGCCACAACTGGGATTTGAACCACAGATCTTCCGCTTACCGGGCGGCTGCTCTACCACTGAGCTATTGTGACAAACTGCCAGAATGGAGAAATACGAACTGGTTTGAGAATTTAATGCCATTCTGGCAGTTTGTCACAATAGCTCAGTGGTAGAGCAGCTGCCCGGTAAACGGAAGGTCTGTGGTTCAAATCCCAGTTGTGGCCAGGCGCGGCTCCTCAGGGTAGGCAGGGTAGGCATTGCCTACCCTGTCGTAATACATCAACAAATAATGTTTAACTATGATTCTGCATTTTATCATTTGAACCATCATTTTCCCCTAAATTGCAGTTCAAGAAAAGTTTTCTCGGTTATAATGACCAGCGCATGGTCAAATCCTTTAATCTCAATTCTGATTCATCAAAACTGCGCTGCGTGCTTGAAACGTGCGGCAGAAATGATACGCATGGAACCTGCGTAGTGGAGAGCAGGCTAGCTTAACCTCTGCCTGCCCGGCCCCATTTCCTGAGTACGAGGCCCTTGAACAGGGATAAGGAAACATTCCATCTGTATACGCACTCCGAGCATGCGTAGACGCATATGCCAGCAGTCCGAACACTTACCTGCCCAAATCCGAATTTATGCAACATTTTCCGAAGTCATACTCCACGAACGAAGATCTCAGAGATCTGAATCGTGTCGTTATCTCTGTGTAATACCAGTATGACCGACTTAATTAGTGAACTATTACAAATTCCGCTTTCGCGGTGCACTGACAATGAAAAGAGGACTGTTTTATCTATTTAACACAAAGCTGTAGTCAGACAATTTTTCAATTTCTTAATCTATTTTAGTCATGGGTGTCGCGAAACGGGGGCAAGGGGGGCCCTTGGAAGTTGGCGAACTTAATGTGCAGTCAGTTACTGACTTTTAAACTATTATTTTAATTTTGATGTAAAGAACAATTTTTGTTTAGCACAAATTAATACAGTTATCTGCAACAAATACTATAAATTCTGACAGTAAAATAATGATTTAATATTATATGATTGCAGATTTCCAACATGTGCCCCCCCCTGGAAAAAAGTCTGCCGACACTCGTGATTTTAGTTTTGGCGGTAATTCGTCCGTAAGTCACACTCATTCGCCTCTGCTCTTATTAAACAACCAAACAATATATTGTTTGTGTTATCCGCAATGACTTCGCCCCCTATATTTCGGATAAATGGGGTTTATTATTATTATTATTATTATTATTATTATTATTATTATTATTATTATTGTTGTTGTTACACTTTGCCTACCCTAAAATTTTGACTGAGAGCCGCCACTGGTTGTGGCATTGAATTTTTAAGTTCCAGTTCTACCTCTCAAGCTAAATAGTAGTTTAAAATAGCTATATAAAAAGCTAAACATTTATGCACATAATCACTCACCTATAAATTCTCAAAAAATAGTTCTCTTCTTCCTCCTCCTCCTTGTTCGGCTCTGTATTAGTTTCCGCTGAGGAAGTGCTAGCTGCTGTTGAATAATTACTCTTGGTGCCAATCATTTTAAGTACACTTTCTGGAAGCTTACGGGAATAACAGCACTTACCTTACTGTTTTGTTTAAGTTTAAAGTGCACATAAAGGATGGCATTTAATGTATTAGTCATCACTCGATTTCTCAGCCTACACCTAACGATGTGCACCTGACTAAACACATGTTCCATATCTGCATTTGAATATGGCAGGCTGAGAACTGAAAATGCTAACGAGACCAGTTCACCATTTGGATTTTCATTGGTAGCGTTGTAAAACCTATCTACTTCTGTCCAAAACTTGATTGTGTTATTTATTTATGCCAACAAACTTACAGTTGGTGTTTTTAAACACACAAGCCGTGTGTGGGCAATGTTTGAGAGGCAGAACTGGAACTTAAAAATTCAATGCCACAGCTGGGATTTGAACCACAGACCCTCCTCTTACCGGGCGGGTGCTCTAACCATTACACATGGTAGCACAAAGTGGGAACCCCTCGAGGGAAAGTGACCTAACTCACAAATTATATGTTTCAGACCACGGCTGACATTTCTACACCGTTGCCGAGTCTCTAGGACCACCCGTTCATAGAGTAGCTGTTTTTACAATCTTGCGCTTTTTCCTCACTTAGGCTGTTTCTAAGGCTTGTTTCACCAGAACTTAACCCAGAATAATTGGTTTACTAGGTTTTACCACTTTTTACTCCAGAGAGAGTAGAAGAATGAGTAGTGAAGTCATGTGAGAGTAGAAGAGTGAGTAGCAGGGAGTAGGGGAATGAGTAGGGAAAGTTATGAGAGAGTAGAAGAGTAGTGAGTCATGTGAGAGTATGAGAAAGAGTAGGGAAGGTCATGTGAGAATAGAAGAACGAGTAGTGAAGTCATGTGGGAGTAGAGGAATGAGTAGGGAAACACATGTGAGACTAGAAGAATCAGCTGTGAAAGTCATGTGAGAGTAGAAGAATGAGTTGATAAAGTAATGTGAAATGAGAATGAGTAATGAAAATAGACGAACGAGTAGTGAGAGTCATGTGAAAGTAGAAGAATGATTAATGAGAGTCATGCGAAATTAGAAGAATGAGTATTGAGTCATGTGAAAGTAGAAGAATGAGTAGTGAAAGTCATGTGAAAGTAGAATAAGTCGTGAAAGTAATGTGAAACTAGAAGAATGAGTAGCGAGTCATGTGAAAGTAGAATGAGTAGTGAAAGTCATGTGAAAGTGGAAGAATGATCCATGAGTAAGGAAAGTCATGTGAAAGTAGAACGAGTAGTGAGTCATGTGAAAGTAAAAGAATGAGTAGGGAAAGTCATGTGAAAGTAGAAGAATGATCTGTGAGTAGGGAGAGTCATGTAAAAGTAGAAGAATGAGTAGTGAGTCATGAAAGTCATGTGAAAGTAGAAGAATGAGTAGGGAAAGTTATGTGAAAGTAGAAGAATGAGTAGTGAAAGTCATGTGAAAGTGGAAGAATGATCCGCAAGTAGGGAAAGTCATGTGAAAGTAGAAGAATGAGTAGTGAAGGAGGCACCATTGGGTTACAATGCACAACTACTGTACCATCTAGTGGCTGGTCGAAACTCTACGACTCTCCTCTAATAAGCATTAAACTGAACAGACTCTTTTGCACCCGCCTAACATTGAATGTGTTAATGCAAACTTCAGACACTAAGTGTCCTGGGAAATAACAAGGAAGGAAATTGAGGATTGCTAAATTAAACAAAGCACACTTCTGTCATAACATTTCACATAAAAACTGCTGGCAATATTTTATGAAACAAATTGCTCTGAAGTTATATTTTATCAGATATTGTTAAACAATGCATCAAAACAATGTATAGTATATACAAAATAATCTGGTAAATTGCAGCATGTGACATTTACAAGCTTGAAGTAATTAACATTGTACAAATCACAACCTCAGAAATTTAGATTGCAAAGTTTGATATGGAAATGTCTTATATAAAACTATGAGTTGCTAAACACATGTGAAGCTTTCTGTTGATGACGCCACTATCAGGCACTATGTTTATAGCAGCAATTTCTACAGTAAAAACATTTTTATTTCACCAAGTCTTTTAAAATTTCACACGCTTATTAGAGATTCACTTTTTCCTGAAAATACTAGGAATATTTGGTAAAGTTGTAGGTCGATTTACAGCCGCAGACTTAGTTTGGAATATTTTTGTAACCTTCTGTCGCATATCTTCGACACCTTGACCCATGTTTGCCGTCGCCATCGCCAGACTTATGCTGCCTGACCTGAAACAATGATAATAACCACAAATCTATACAAATCTCATAACTGAGGACTGCTTTTGCAAAACTTTATGGGCTTATAAACATCAGACACACATCTACATGATCTTGTGACTGAAATTGTGTATCTGAGAAAAGTAATAGGTAAATTCATGCTTATATTTACTATGTGTATGTCTGTGTCTGTATGGTCTGTGTCTGTCTGCGTTGTCTGTTTGTGTCAGTCTGTGTCTGTCTGTGCCTGTCTGTGCCAGTCTGTGTCTGTCTGTGCCTGTCTGTGCCAGTCTGTGTCTGTCAGTGTCAGTCTGTGTCTGTCTGTGTCAGATTGTCTGTGTCAGTCTGTGTCTGTCTTTGTCAGTCTGTGTCAGTCTGTGTCTGTCTGTGTCAGTCTGTGTCTGTCTTTGTCTGTCTGTGTCAGTCTGTGTCTGTGTGTGTCTGTCTGTCAGACTGTCTGTTTGTGCCAGTCTGTGTCTGTCTGTGCATGTCTGTGTCAGACTGTCTGTTTGTGCCAGTCTGTGTCAACCCGTGTCTGTGTGTCTGTTTGTGTCAATCTATGTTTGTCTGTGTCAGTCTGTGTGTGTCAGTCTGTGTTTTCTGGGTCAGTCTGTCTTTCTGTGTCTGTCTTTCTGTCAGTCTGTGTCTGTCTGTGCCTGTCAGTCTATCTGTCTGTCTGTTTGTCTATCAGTCTGTCTGTTTGTCTATCAGTCTGATTATCAGTCTATCTGTCTATCAGTCTGTCTGTCTATCAGTCTGTCTGTCTGTCTATCAGTCTGTCTGTCTGTCTATCAGTCTGTCTGTCTGTCTATCAGTCTGTCTGTCTATCAGTCTGTCTGTTTGTCTATCAGTCTATCAGTCTGTCTGTTTGTCTATCAGTCTGTCTGTCTATCAGTCTGTCTGTTTGTCTATCAGTCTGTCTGTTTGTCTATCAGTCTGTCTGTCTATCAGTCTGTCTGTTTGTCTACCAGTCTGTCTGTTTGTCTATCAGTCTGTCTGTTTGTCTATCAGTCTGTCTGTTTGTCTACCAGTCTGTCTGTTTGTCTATCAGTCTATCAGTCTGTCTGTCTGTCTATCAGTCTGTCTGTTTGTCTATCAGTCTGTCTGTTTGTCTATCAGTATGTCTGTCTGTCTATCAGTCTGTCTGTCTGTCTATCAGTCTGTCTGTCTATCAGTCTGTCTGTTTGTCTACCAGTCTGTCTGTCTGTCTATCAGTCTGTCTGTCTATCAGTCTGTCTGTTTGTCTATCAGTCTGTCTGTTTGTCTATCAGTCTATCAGTCTGTCTGTTTGTCTATCAGTCTATGAGTCTGTCTGTTTGTCTATCAGTCTGTCTGTCTATCAGTCTGTCTGTTTGTCTATCAGTCTGTCTGTCTATCAGTCTGTCTGTTTGTCTATCAGTCTATCACTCTGTCTGTTTGTCTATCAGTCTATCAGTCTGTCTGTTTGTCTATCAGTCTGTCTGTTTGTCTATCAGTCTGTCTGTTTGTCTATCAGTCTGTCTGTTTGTCTATCAGTCTATCTGTCTGTCTGTTTGTCTATCAGTCTGTCTGTTTGTCTATCAGTCTATCAGTCTGTCTATCAGTCTGTCTATCAGTCTGTCTGTTTGTCTATCAGTCTGTCTGTTTGTCTATCAGTCTGTCTGTCTGTCTATCAGTCTGTCTGTTTGTCTATCAGTCTGTTTGTCTATCAGTCTGTCTGTCTATCAGTCTGTCTGTTTGTCTATCAGTCTGTCTGTTTGTCTATCAGTCTGTCTGTTTGTCTATCAGTCTATCAGTCTGTCTGTTTGTCTATCAGTCTATCTGTCTGTCTGTTTGTCTATCAGTCTATCAGTCTGTCTGTCTGTCTATCAGTCTGTCTGTTTGTCTATCAGTCTGTCTGTCTGTCTATCAGTCTGTCTGTTTGTCTATCAGTCTGTCTGTTTGTCTATCAGTCTGTCTATCAGTCTATCAGTCTGTCTGTTTGTCTATCAGTCTGTCTGTTTGTCTATCAGTCTGTCTGTTTGTCTATCAGTCTGTCTATCAGTCTATCAGTCTGTCTGTTTGTCTATCAGTCTATCAGTCTGTCTGTTTGTCTATCAGTCTGTCTGTTTGTCTATCAGTCTGTCTGTTTGTCTATCAGTCTGTCTGTTTGTCTATCAGTCTGTCTGTTTGTCTATCAGTCTATCAGTCTGTCTGTTTGTCTATCAGTCTATCAGTCTGTCTGTTTGTCTATCAGTCTGTCTGTTTGTCTATCAGTCTATCAGTCTGTCTGTTTGTCTATCAGTCTGTCTGTTTGTCTATCAGTCTGTCTGTTTGTCTATCAGTCTATCAGTCTGTCTGTTTGTCTATCAGTCTATCAGTCTGTCTGTTTGTCTATCAGTCTATCAGTCTGTCTGTTTGTCTATCAGTCTATCAGTCTGTCTGTTTGTCTATCAGTCTGTCTGTTTGTCTATCAGTCTGTCTATCAGTCTATCAGTCTGTCTGTTTGTCTATCAGTCTATCAGTCTGTCTGTTTGTCTATCAGTCTATCAGTCTGTCTGTTTGTCTATCAGTCTGTCTGTTTGTCTATCAGTCTGCCTTCTGTCTATCAGTCTATCAGTCTGTCTGTTTGTCTATCAGTCTATCTGTTTGTCTATCAGTCTGTCTGTCTGTTTGTCTATCAGTCTATCAGTCTGTCTGTTTGTCTATCAGTCTATCAGTATGTCTGTTTGTCTATCAGTCTGTCTGTTTGTCTATCAGTTTGTCTATCAGTCTATCAGTCTGTCTGTTTGTCTATCAGTCTGTCTGTTTGTCTATCAGTCTATCAGTCTGTCTGTCT
Source organism: Tenodera sinensis (assembly GCA_030765045.1). Taxonomy (NCBI): domain Eukaryota; kingdom Metazoa; phylum Arthropoda; class Insecta; order Mantodea; family Mantidae; genus Tenodera; species Tenodera sinensis. Next base: position 78,231,073 of record CM060974.1, on the reverse strand, counting down.
GTCTGTTTGTCTATCAGTCTATCAGTCTGTCTGTTTGTCTATCAGTCTATCAGTCTGTCTGTCTATCAGTCTGTCTGTTTGTCTATCAGTTTGTCTATCAGTCTATCAGTCTGTCTGTTTGTCTATCAGTCTATCTGTCTATCAGTCTGTCTGTTTGTCTATCAGTCTGTCTGTCTGTCTATCAGTCTGTCTGTTTGTCTATCAGTCTATCTGTCTATGAGTCTGTCTGTTTGTCTATCAGTTTGTCTATCAGTCTATCAGTCTGTCTGTTTGTCTATCAGTCTATCTGTCTATCAGTCTGTCTGTTTGTCTATCAGTCTATCTGTCTATCAGTCTGTCTGTTTGTGTATCAGTCTGTCTGTTTGTCTATCAGTCTATCTGTCTATCAGTCTGTCTGTTTGTCTATCAGTCTGTCTGTCTATCAGTCTGTCTGTTTGTCTATCTGTCTATCAGTCTGTCTGTTTGTCTATCAGTCTGTCTGTCTGTCTATCAGTCTGTCTGTCTATCAGTCTGTCTGTTTGTCTATCAGTCTATCAGTCTGTCTGTTTGTCTATCAGTTTGTCTATCAGTCTATCAGTCTGTCTGTTTGTCTATCAGTCTATCTGTCTGTCTGTTTGTCTATCAGTCTGTCTATCAGTCTATCAGTCTGTCTGTTTGTCTATCAGTCTGTCTGTTTGTCTATCTGTCTATCAGTCTGTCTGTTTGTCTATCAGTCTGTCTGTCTGTCTATCAGTCTGTCTGTTTGTCTATCTGTCTATCAGTCTGTCTGTCTGTCTATCAGTCTGTCTGTTTGTCTATCAGTCTGTCTGTCTGTCTATCAGTCTGTCTGTCTGTCTATCAGTCTGTCTGTTTGTCTATCAGTCTATCAGTCTGTCTATCAGTCTGTCTGTCTGTCTATCAGTCTGTCTGTTTGTCTATCAGTCTATCTGTCTGTCTATCAGTCTGTCTGTCTGTCTATCAGTCTGTCTGTTTGTCTATCAGTCTGTCTGTCTATCAGTCTGTCTGTTTGTCTATCAGTCTATCAGTCTGTCTATTTGTCTATCAGTCTGTCTGTTTGTCTATCAGTATGACTATCTGTCTGTTTGTTGTCTTTCAGTTGTTCCATTGACTTGTGTGAATCTAGTCACTGTGTTAGTTGAGTTGAACTAAGAGAGGACAGTTTAGATTAGATTAGATTAGATTGCGTTAAAAGATTACAAAGTTCTCAGTTGACAGTGCTGAGTGCAGTTCACTGCTCAATGCAGAACCACACACCAGCAATGGTGATTGTAAACTTCAATTAGATTTGCCATGACTGTGACTCAAACCAAGGACATTAGACTCTCTCTCTGTATTAATGTTGTAACCCTTTGATATCTCATGTACATTGCTTCCTTCCCTTATCACAGTAAACCACAGGTTACAGTCCTGGCCATGGAAAAGACTTTACCTTTCAGGAGGTCGCTGCTGCTCGATTCGAGACTCCGCTCCTTTGATCATCGCCTGGACAGTATCAAAATGTGAAGGCAAGGACTGACTGCTAATAATCTCCAGATACCTGCCAATACAAACCATTATTACAATCTATGCCTAATTCCAGCATAAGCATTCAATCTAACATTAAATGCTGTATGTTGTTAGACCAGTCGGATCAACCCCACAGCGGCAAGGGACAGGTCCAGGACCGGCGTGTTCTCCGCCAGAGTTACACATTAGACTTACCTGCATCATAACACATGTTGAAATTAATGACCTTCAACATGAACGCATTCCCTATATCTCTGAAAACAATTCTGGTTTAAAATAAAAACAAACTTCACTTATCTTAGTAATGCTCTAAGTTATTTAAAATTCCAGACAATTGAGAATGTGGTGGATGATCATCACGAAACAATTGTCTACAATTTTAAAGAACTTACTAAGATAAGTGAACATTTTAGTCTTTAATCCTAAAGTAAGAACAAATTAGAAACTAAAAACTTCACTTATCTTAGTAATATTGCGAGTTCTTTGGTGCCAAGCTGCAATGTTTCGAGTTGACTGCAACTCATTCTCATGAACTAATGGAGCACATCAAAGACTTCAAATTAACAGAAGAGGCCACCCTTGAATCCAAGAAGCCACAAACAAGTAATTTTCAATAGTTTAACACATAGATTGGTGAACATCCCCCTTTCAGCAGAAGAATATAAAACAGAATATTACAAAATAATTGAAATAGCACAAAAAATGGCTTTTCCAAAGAATTAGTAGATAAAAAGGTAAAACGAGCAGAAAAGAAAATATTATTAAAAGAAACTACAACTCTCACAGCAGCAGAAACAAAAATGATATTAAAAAAATTCACATACAATCCATGGGCCTTTGATAAATTTAAAAAAGTGTTCAAGGAATACAACATTGAGCTAGCAGCAGTAAACCATTACTCCATAAAAAACCTACTACTTTCAAACATCAAAGATGCTATTCCACCTAACAAAAAATCTGGCATATACCAAATTGAATGCAGTGATTGTAATGAACTACACATAGGAAAAACCAAAAGAAATTTAGAAATTAGATCCAAGGAACACGTTAGAAACATTAAGAGTAAACAATTAGAAAAATCAGCGGTTGCATTTCACTTTTGGACAAAAAATCATGACATAAAGCTAGAACCGAAACTTCTCAAACACATAACCGGAAAACAAGAACTGTCCACATGGGAACAAACCTTTATTTTAAAAAATAGAAACCGAGTATTTAATTTCGACATTCCTCAGAAAGACATTTTCAGTAAGTTCATTGAACCGCCACCAGAAGAAACACCAGAAGAAGCATCACCATCTGCACCATGGAAACCCAGTTACTGTGCGGTTCATAATGGACAATATTGATAACGCATCCCAGAAAACTATGTTGTAAGTATTATTTATTTATGCCAACAAACTTACTGTTGGTGTTTTTAAACACACAAGCCGTGTGTGGGCAAAGTTTGAAAGGTAGAACTGGAACTTAAAAATTCAAATCCCAGTTGTGGCATTGAATTTTTAAGTTCCAGTTCTACCTCTTATGTTGTAAGTGTTGTTCAGTGTTATTAATTGACTCACCTTTTAAATTAAATGCTTAACCAGGTTCACAAATCATTTCTGCATCGATGTCACCTATGTATTGATCTATTGATGTTAGAAATTACCATTTTGAGCAGTTCCTTTGAAATCTGCACCTACTCATAATTTGTTTCCTTATCTTTGTTCTGCTTGTATCTACCTGTTGTATTGTAATGTTAATATTAATTTAACTTAGTTTATAATAATTCAGTCACATGGAGCTCTTTCAAGTGCTTATCAATTATTTACATGTTTGTAAGCTGCTAGTTAGGCTTGGACCATCTGTTCAAGCATATATGAAGTTTTTAATGTGTATCTACTATTTAGGTCAAGAAAGAGTAAATAATACCTAATCAAATTTTACACAAATAAAAAGCTTAAACATTGGTTAAATGAAAAATTACAATGTGATATGAATGTTTCCTGCAAATCAAATTAGATACAGCATGTGCTTGAGAAAGAAAGAAAAAGAATAAAAATAATATGTGGCCACAGAGATTTGAACCCGAGACCTTAACCAATGTGTGCCTTCGTCATCCTGGGAACATATCCATTATGCTAAATACTCAGGCAACGAAGGTTGTCCACTTGTTTTCTCATCATACTTTATAGCTGCAATGGATATGATCAGTGGCGTGCATACCCCCAAACAATTTTAAAACATAGTTCTGTAATTTGTAATCCTAAACCATAGGTTTCCTGTCTCAAATTGATTTCTATTACCAGTAAAATTTATACTGTGTTATTCATTTATAACTTGTATATATATCTATGTTACTATTACTAACTGTTCCACTCTGTCTATCTCTATGGCTGTATATTTTAAACTGCTGTTAGATAATTGGCTTCTGTGAACAGGTTTACAGCTTTCATCAACAACTGCTCACACAGGCAAGTATATACATACAGGGTGGAACGGAAGTCATTACATTCCTTCTAATATGTGCTTCATAGAAGCGTTACAAACAAAAAAGATCAATGGTATTTTGTTCTTTGATCAGCTGATTTTGAAAAAATAAATGGTTTTTGATCCAAAACAATTGTGCACAATTCCACAAAAATGTATGAAGATAATACTCTGTTACTTGTAAGATGCGTAGAGTAACTTATTTCTGACATAGCTTCGGTAGTAATTATGGGACGTCACACAGGGTTTTGAAGTAATTAATCATTTAAAAGACGCAATGGAATACTCTGAGCAGCTCCTAAACACGTGTAGCATGTCGACAATGTTGTGTTGAGGTTACTCAGGGAATTGAGCTGGTTTGTAGATGTAAACAGGTCTGGCACTTTTGCTTTCGCTTAATGTTTTGGGAGCTAACGCTTGTGATTGGTCTACACTCGCACAGTCAACACAGAAGGATAAGGCAGGATATGAGTTTGTTCTCAAGATGCACCATTACTGTGTTGGTTTATGTACTGAGCTAGGGAAAGTGACATCCACACAATATGCAGTGTTGCCAGCTTGTTTTTGACGAAACTAAAATATCTCTGTAGGAAATGGTCAGAGAGAAAGACGTAAGATACAAAATGTGTTCCAAATATAGAGATCTACCACTGGTTTAAATTAATGTAATAACTTCCCTTCCACCTTCCACATATGCTAAATATGTGCATTGTGTCCTGTCTGTCTGTGCGTGCATGCGTATGTGCGTGTGTGTGTGTGGAAATTTGGACTGAGCAAACTTTTAAGTAAAAGTCAGTCAAGCTTGTTTAGTGAAGAAAGGATGTGATCATTTCTGGATCATACTGCGGGTCAATAAGTTCCCGCAACTCATATTCAGTAGTTATGTGTTGTATCACGTTCCACTCCTTTATAAACCTAGTATTTATCACTATCAATAGTGTAGTGTAGTGTTAATTGTTTGAACAACACTAAAGCATGTATATAAACAAATATATTACTTGTTTTTATCTCCTGACCATGCAAAGAGAACAAAAAAATTTCAAAGCCATCACATAGCGATTAGCTCTTCAAGTTTTCACTAATATATTCCCATATTCTCATTGCACTTACAAGAAAATTAACAATAAGATAAATACAAGTAAGTACAAATGTTTATCCCTATTAACATGAAGATAAAGGAATAACAGCTTGCAAGAATAGTTTGTATGAGAGAGGGTAGAAAAAGTCATGTGACTGCAACACATCAGATTTTTTAGTTTCTTGTTTTCATTCCCAGTTTTATTTTAAAGCTCCTTACCTTAAACCAGGCAACAATGAAGCACTAATGGTCTGTTTTGATAAAGCGCAGTACACTGTTGCTGAAAAGGCTTCGACAAGAGCAATAGCCAAGTCCAACTTCCTCGTCAAATTTGGTAACAGAGATGCATAAGCTGCTATTGCTGCCAACTGCGGGAGTATCACTGCAAATACCATCAAATACAGTTAATGTATGGACAAGCTGCTATTGCTGCCAACTGCGGGAGTATCACTGCAAACACCATCAGATACAGTTAATGTATGGACAAGCTGCTATTGCTGCCAACTGCGGGAGTATCACTGCAAACACCATCAGATACAGTTAATGTATGGACAAGCTGCTATTGCTGCCAACTGCGGGAGTATCACTGCAAACACCATCAGATACAGTTAATGTATGGACAAGCTGCTATTGCTGCCAACTGCGGGAGTATCACTGCAAACACCATCAGATACAGTTAATGTATGGACAAGCTGCTATTGCTGCCAACTGCGGGAGTATCACTGCAAATACCATCAAATACAGTTAATGTATGGACAAGCTGCTATTGCTGCCAACTGCGGGAGTATCACTGCAAACACCATCAGATACAGTTAATGTATGGACAAGCTGCTATTGCTGCCAACTGCGGGAGTATCACTGCAAACACCATCAGATACAGTTAATGTATGGACAAGCTGCTATTGCTGCCAACTGCGGGAGTATCACTGCAAACACCATCAGATACAGTTAATGTATGGACAAGCTGCTATTGCTGCCAACTGCGGGAGTATCACTGTAAACACCATCAGATACAGTTAATGTATGGACAAGCTGCTATTGCTGCCAACTGTGGGATTATCACTGTAAACACCATCAGATACAGTTAATGTATGGACAAGCTGGTATTGCTGCCAACTGTGGGAGTATCACTGCAAACACCATCAGATACAGTTAATGAAAGGACAAGCTGCTATTGCTGCCAACTGTGGGAGTATCACTGCAAACACCATCAGATACAGTTAATGTATGGACAAGCTGCTATTACTGCCAACTGCGGGAGTATCACTGTAAATACCATCAGATACAGTTAATGTATGGACAAGCTGCTATTGCTGCCAACTGCGGGAGTATCACTGTAAATACCATCAGATACAGTTAATGTATGGACAAGCTGCTATTGCTGCCAACTGTGGGATTATCACTGTAAACACCATCAGATACAGTTAATGCATAGCGGATAGAAGAGAAAGTGTGAGCTCTCCCGCTAGTTCACTGCATGATCCATGGTCCCGTGGCAACTGACCGAAACTGAGGTGTGGCGATCGCAGTCGCCTTAAAATGCGGCCGAACTGCCTAGTATGTGATTCGGAAGTACAGACAATTTTATACGTATGCGTTGTGTGTTGTGAGTAATTAGGTACATAACTTGTGAAATTGCTTCTAATTTTGTGCATAAATGTGTGTGTTCTTCAAAATGTAAGTTTCAAGCAACATCAATAATTGATTAAAAATGCCAACTTATTTTGTACCCGGGTGTCGTTCAGGATACACAAACTGCTCAGAAGCTAGACATTTTTTTACTCCTCCTAAAGATAAAAATCTGTTTTACAAATGGGAAAAGTTTATTCCTAGGAAAGACACTAAATTATCTGTTAAATCTAGTATTTGTGACAAACATTTTCCAGAGGACTTTTTAGTGAAAGTTGATTCATTCGTTGTGCATGGAAAACTAGTTGAAATCCCTAGAATTAAATGGCGGTTAAAGCCAGGGACAATTCCTTGTATATTTCCTAATTTACCCAGGTACTTAACTACAGTGCATAAATCCCGAAAATCTACACAAAACAGAGACAAAAAATTACTGAAAAAGCAATATTCAACAATCAGTAAATTACCAGATGCAGGATCCAGTCAACCAGTTCTTATTTCAAACGCGCCGTCCTTCAACAATGAGGAATTCACAGAAAACAGTTCTAATTCCTCCAAGGTCACAAACACAAGTGTCAATAATCAAATTGCTACACTGAAGAAAAGAATTAGAAACCTCAATAGAAATTTAGTTAGAACTGTTGTTGTTAGCTAATGCTGGATTTCTGACAATGAAGTCATTAATCCTCTTGCTCTCCAATATTTTTCACTGGTGGATGGGGCATTAGAAGTGGCCGGGCATATTTGAAGGTGGTCTCGATCCATTTCCTCTTGCAGATCACATAGAGGACAGAGTGGTGAAGAATATATCCCAATTCTGTTTAAATGTTTTGCCAGACAATCATGTCCTGTAATCAACCTGAAGGTTGCAACTGCTGTTTTTCGAGGATACTCAGGAATCACTGTTTGGATGTTTGGTAGTTCCCATCTTTTATTCTTTGATTTTTCATAGTAATATTTTGCAACAATTTTTTTGAATTCAGAGTTGACTAATCTTTTAGCTGCATAAAATGGTAGATTAACTATAGATTTTTGTACACCGCTGGTACCCTTTTTTGCAAGAAAATCAGCTTTCTCATTACCACTCAGTCCACAGTGAGCTGGTATCCATTGGAAGACTAGGTGTTTTTGAAGTGCTGTTAGATGGCTAAGCATCTTCCAACATTCTATAATAGTTTGGTTTTTTGGTGACAACTTGGAAGTAATTGCTATAATTGCTGCCCTGGAATCTGAGAGAACAACTGCTTGCTGAAAATGTGAAATTCTGTACAAAAGATTTTGTAGGGCCATTCGAATTGCTTCAATTTCTCCATCAAAGTTAGTAGTTCCATAACTTAAAGATTTGTAATAGGAAAAGAGGTGACATGTGACTCCAGCACCTGCTCCATCTTGGTTTGATATCAATGATCCATCAGTATAAATATGGAGCCATTCGTGTTCTGGAAATCTAGTATGGATTGTCTCTAATGCCAATAATTTTAGAACACTAGTTGGAGTATCACTTTTTTTAACTTCTTCTGTCAGGTGTAAATAATATGTGATGTCTAATGTATGTATTGGATTGACTTTAGACATGAAGTTTTCCTTTGAATTAGGAAGGTGTACATCCTTCTTGATGTCCTGAATTTTGGAAAGAAAGCTCTCCTGAGTCTTTAGTGTATGTGTAAAATTTCTCTTGTGCCATGTATTGAATGGGAGTCTGATCAACTTTTCGTGTTGAATAAGAGCCGCTTTTTGTATTTCATATTCAATGGGGTATTGGTTGGTTAGTATTTCCATAGCTGCTATTGGTGTGGTTTTGATAGCACCTGTAATTAATCTCAGACTTTGGTTTTGAAAGATTTGAATTTTTTTTGTGTTTGCTGTTACAAGAACTTCGCTGCAGTAAGTAAATAATGGTTTGATATATACATTGTATGTTGTGTTAAGCGTTGCTCTGGAACATCCCCACTTCATTCCTGTTAGACGTTTTAACAGTGAAAGGCGCCTCTCTGCTCTTTGTATTACATTTTCTATTTGTTTGGTCCATGTAAGTTTGGTATCAAATGTAACTCCTAAATACTTTGCTTCCTTTGTTTCTGGTAATTGTTGACCCTCAAAATTAAAATCCTGCTATCTAAAGAGAGAGCTATATGAAAAATAGTTGAAAAGAAATTCGCTACTAATTGTTGCGAACATAAACACAATTTAAATTATTTAAGTAAAAAACAAAAGCTGGTTTTAGATACAATGCTTAAAAAATACATAATTCGCATTAAGGTTTAATTTTTCAGCGTAAAATCATATAAGCAGATATTTCCCACTGTTCTTCGTTAATTATAATACTCATTATTGTAAAATACCATCCTATATTATGTGTCAAGGAAAGACGATGTTTCAAAACAGTATTTCCAATATTCCTGCTTACGATTTTAGGTATTTAAAATGTTAACTGATAGTATGAAACCCATTTTCACCATGCATTCGTGAACTAAAGTCAAGCGACCGCGACACCAGTGCCATCTTTCGAGCGAACCATAGTAACTCCCGAAGAGCTCACACTATCTCTTCTATCCGCTATGGTTAATGTATGGACAAGCTGCTATTGCTGCCAACTGCGGGAGTATCACTGCAAACACCATCAGATACAGTTAATGTATGGACAAGCTACTATTGCTGCCAACTGTGGGAGTATCACTGCAAACACCATCAGATACAGTTAATGTATGGACAAGCTGCTTTTGCTGCCAACTGTGGGAGTATCACTGTAAACACCATCAGATACAGTTAATGTATGGACAAGCTACTATTGCTGCCAACTGTGGGAGTATCACTGCAAACACCATCAGATACAGTTAATGTATGGACAAGCTGCTATTACTGCCAACTGTGGGAGTATCACTGCAAACACCATCAGATACAGTTAATGTATGGACAAGCTACTATTGCTGCCAACTGTGGGAGTATCACTGCAAACACCATCAGATACAGTTAATGTATGGACAAGCTGCTATTGCTGCCAACTGTGGGAGTATCACTGCAAACACCATCAGATACAGTTAATGTATGGACAAGCTGCTATTGCTGCCAACTGTGGGAGTATCACTGCAAACACCATCAGATACAGTTAATGAAAGGACAAGCTGCTATTGCTGCCAACTGTGGGAGTATCACTGCAAACACCATCAGATACAGTTAATGTATGGACAAGCTGCTATTGCTGCCAACTGTGGGAGTATCACTGCAAACACCATCAGATACAGTTAATGTATGGACAAGCTACTATTGCTGCCAACTGTGGAAGTATCACTGCAAACACCATCAGATACAGTTAATGTATGGACAAGCTGCTATTGCTGCCAACTGTGGGAGTATCACTGCAAACACCATCAGATACAGTTAATGTATGGACAAGCTGCTATTGCTGCCAACTGTAGGAGTATCACTGCAAACACCGTCAGATACAGTTAATGTATTGTGACTTTGGTTGCGGGTGTGAAGTAAAGACGACAGATGTACTCGAGATAAAGAAACACTTTTATTTCCGTAAACAGTAACTTTTTACACTCGTTGCAACAACAAGAAAGTCTTTTCCGATTCTCCAACAGCACGGCTCCGAACTCGTAACACAAAGACTGTCGCTTCTCCGTCGGCACGACAACTCAACCTTCACATACGTCTGACTAACTCTTCTTTCGCACTTTACCGCTATTTATATCTCCCAGGCACTATTCTGGAAGCTTCAGGAACGTTCAGTTATTGCGGCGAGATATACAAAGTAGAAGATTCCAGTAGCCTCTATCCTTTTCTCTCTTTCGGCAAGCGCCCCAACAATGCGGCCATTCTCTGTCTCTTTCCTTCGGCTCCTTTGCGGTAGCGCCGACAATAATGCGATGGGTGACACTGCTGCTGTCGGCAATTAGATGCGGCGGGCGCGGTGACAGTATGGACAAGCTGCTATTGCTGCCAACTGTGGGAGTATCACTGTAAACACCATCAGATACAGTTAATGTATGGGCAAGCTGCTATTGCTGCCAACTGTGGGAGTATCACTGCAAACACCATCAGATACAGTTAATGTATGGACAAGCTGCTATTGCTCCCAACTGCGGGAGTATCACTGCAAACACCATCAGATACAGTTAATGTAAGGAGAAGCTGCTATTGCTGCCAACTGTGGGAGTATCTCTGTAAACACCATCAGATACAGTTAATGTATGGGCTAGCCACTTCTTAAACAATTTCCCAAACTACAGGATCCTTATTTTAGAATTTTGCGAGAAGATGGCAAAAGTGCGGCAGTGTTCATGGAGCCGATTGCCAGGAGCTGGTAGATCTTACAACTGGTGGCTGGCTGGCACGCACTCTTATACTTAATCAAGGCATGTTCAGAAATGTGTACTTATATTTCTCACTTTCAATGCTGAAAATGTCCTCCAACACAGTTGACATCTTCTTATGAAAGAATGGACAACATTTTGAAGTTCCAGTGCAGTGATGGCTTCGACTTCCTCTCTTATATACTGCTTAACTTCATCAGTAGAATGCTCTACCTTTTAGTGTTCCCCACAAAGTAGTTGAACGAGGCAATATCATGATCTTAAAGCAATATTAATCTACTAAAACAAAATATTAGAAATGTATGTGAAAAATCCACATTCTGTTGATGAAGTTAAGCAGTATATAACAGAGGAAACTGAAGCCATCACTGCAGTGGAACTTCAAAATGTTGTCCATTCTTTCAAAAGAAGATGTCCACTGTGTGTACCAGCAGATGGAGGACATTTTCAATATCGAAAGTGAGAAATATAAGTACACATTTTTAACATGTTTTGATTAAGCATAAGAGTGTGCGCCAGCCAGCCAGCCAGCCAGCCAGCCAGCCAGCCAGCCAGCCAGCCAGCCACCGGTTGTAAGATCTACCAGCTCCTGGCAATTGGCTCCACAAACACTGCCACGCTTTTGCCGTCTTCTCGCAAAATTCTAAAATAAGGACCCTGTGCAAATATCTTAAAGACTATAAGCTTCATTTACCTTAGTATTTGCTGCAAGTTCTTGAAATCTTGAAATTGGTGCTACTCTTGTCTACAATGGTTGCTATCACAACAAACACTATATCACTTAATATTTCTGTGTTACCAACCACTGAAAACAAAACAAATTTGTTAACAGAATCCATCAGAAGTATTTCAATATTCATAACCAGTAGTTATTTTTTAAAATGAATATTTTTCCCTAAACCTTTAAATCTATGGGTTGTCCATTTAATTATTTTAATAATTTAACCTCTGGATTTATTTCATAATTGAATGATCAAAAATGATCTGCCACATAGATAATAACCTATAACAATAAATTGAATTTTGGTATTTATAGAAAATTAATCATATTGACAATTACATAAAAATAAAAGCTTTAATCCCTTTTCACACAAATTTGCTATTTTAATAGTTTAATTTATAGGTTAATAAATATGCCTGTTAATAAGGAAGAATTTAACACAGAGTACATATTATTAACACTGCAGTAATTAATGGTTTTAATGCAGATTTTATACATAAAAAATAGAGAAATTTAAATGTCAAAAAGCTGTTAACGAAGTGTCTACCCTTAAGAAAATAAAAGATGGTTGTATTTTTAAAAAGTTAACTTACCATACTTGGGCAAATAAAAAATGTACAAAAGTGTTTAAAGAAAACGGTATAACTTCGATGCCTCAAAATAAATATAATATAAAAAATTTGCTGAGTTTTCCTAAAATGGATAAAATTAAAAATTACAAAAACTCTGGCATTTATCAATTTAGCTGTTTGGATGGCGACAGGGTTTATATTGGTAAAACCGAACGTCATTTGTAAACCAAAATGAAGGAACATTTTAGAAATATTCAATACAAACAGATTGATAAATCAGCTGTGGCAGATCATTTAATTATGAAATAAATTCAGAGGTTAAATTATTAAAATAATTAAATAGGCCCATAAATTTAATGGTTTGGTAAAAGATATTCATTTTGTAAAATTTGTAATGAATTTTGATATACTGCTGATTGATTCTGTTAGTAAATTTTTGTTTTCAGAGGTTGGTAATGCAGAAAAATATTAAGTGATTTAGCGCTTGTTATGATAGTGACCAGTATAAACAAGAGTAGCATCAATGATGCAATAGAACTATTGCAAAACTAGTCTGCTTTTAATATCAACAACCTGCAGCAAATACTAAGATTATGGTCTCTATGTATTTGCTAGACTTGTACTTTTGTTAACCTCTTCAGGGATATGGGCGTGAAATCACGTCCATTTAAAATGATGGATGAGCGATATGGGCGCGTATACACATCCTGTGCATTTGAGCATTTAACCCTTATTTATCCCTTATCTAACTCAACTTATTTTAATTTTCCCTTTATGAAACATTTTAGTAAAGTCTATATACTTTACTGGCTTACCTTAATATGTTCGTTCTGCAGTGATTTACCTCAAAACAGGGATAAACACACAAGGGTATATCTCCACATTCGCGAATAATTTCCTTCTTGAGGCACACAAAACACTTTCGAGATGGGTGGGACTTCTTTGCTGTTGGTGGTATCCTTTTAGGATAATGTTTTCCTTGAAGTCTGAGGGGTTCAGGGGTTTTGGATTTTCAACCCCCAATGTGGTATTGTTCAATTAGGCTGCGAGTTATTTATAGTCGGAAGTCAAGGTCGGTCATTGTCCTGTGTGGGTTTAGAGCTCTCCAAATTACCAAACAATTGTATAGGTTATATCCAGTTGATTTATTGTAAAGAAGATCCCACAACCTTCATACATTATTCTGGAGCGGGCAGTAACCCAGACCTCTTGTTAGCTACAACAGATATTGTTTCAAAAATTAAAAAACAAGCTATAGAAGATCCAAGTTCTGGTCACAGAGCAGTAATTGCTGATATAAAACTAGAGAATACAAATAACAGTCAAGGTCTTACGAATCTGTATTGGAACTTCAAAAAAGCAGATTGGAACAAATATAAAACTGAATTAGAACATAAATTTAAAGAACAAACAAACTCACAGCTGCATGACCAACCAGATCATATGAACAAAGAATTCTGTAAAGTCATCCTAGAAACTGCAAAAAAACATATTCCTCGTGGAAGAATTAAAAATTTCAAACCCTTTTGGAACCCCCAGTTAGAAGAACTGAAAAAGCAAAGGGATATAGCTAGAAATACAGCTGAACAAACAAAAAACATATCAGATACACAAATATGGCGGAAGAAATGTGCCTCATTAAAAAAAGAAATTAATACTGCTAAAAGGAATCACTTTAATAATTTCTTAGAAAAAATGGATTATAGGACAGATGGTAACAAAGCTCATAAGTTCATAAAAAATGTCAAGGACAGGAAAGAAAACAACAGCACACCTATCATACACAACAATAAAATGTTAGTAAATGATGCAGTCATAGCCGAAACATTCAATAAATATTATGCTAATGCACACAAAGTAACAAGAAATAATAAAAAGGAACGTAAAGAATTTAAGAAAGATTCGAAACAAGAAAGAGAATGTAATCCTAACACTCAGTGCAATATCTTTTTTCAAAATTTTAATATGCAAGAATTGAACATTGCAATAAATAATCTAAAAAACAAAAAGTCTCCTGGACCAGATCACATACATCCAGAGTTCATAAAAAACCTTGGAAAAACAGCAAAACAACAACTACTGAAACTCTACAATCTATCCTGGAAAACCACTGTACCTGCTGAATGGCGAAAAGCAATAATTGTCCCACTCTTGAAGAAAGACAAAACAGCATCAGAAATAAAAAATTATAGACCAATAGCTCTTACCAGCATAATAGCAAAAGTGATGGAAAGAATGGTGTCAAACAGGTTAAATTGGTTTCAAGAATCACAAAATTTAATATCCCCATGTCAAGCTGGATTCAGAGAGTTCCACTCTACAAATGAACAAGTCTTACTTCTCAGTCAAGAAATCAAAGACTCCTTCAATAGAAAACAAGATAATTTATCAGTTTTTATTGGTTTCCAAAGTGCATATGATTCTATATGCAGAACAAAACTACTAAAGAAAGTAAAAAAAATAGGGATACAAGGTCCAATGTTTTCATGGCTATGTCATTTCCTAACACAACGCTTTATTGCAACCAGATATGGAAGAAATATATCTAAATATAAACAAATACACCGTGGCTTGCCACAAGGTGCAGTGCTCAGCACTACACTTTTTAATATATTTATTAATGATCTACCACAACAAATACAAAAATCAGGCGTGAAGTGTGCACTATTTGCTGATGACTTGGTAATGTGGACTTCAAAACCAAAAAGCAAAAGTACAGAACTGGAAAAAACCATGCAACAATCCTTAACTAACTTACAGAGGTGGACCAAAGAAAATTTAATGACTGTTAATACAACAAAATCAAACTACCAAATCTTTTCACTAAGAAAAAAACCACTAAAAATAAAACTAAATTTTGAGGGTCAACAATTACCAGAAACAAAGCAAGCAAAGTATTGTGACTTTTTTTGGTTGTGGGTGTGAAGTAAAGTAGACAGATGTAGTCAAGATAAAGAAACACTTTTATTTCCGTAAACAGTAACTTTGTACACTCGTTGTAACAACAAGAAAGTCTTTTTCGATTCTCCAACAGCACGGCTCCGAATTCGTAACACAAAGAACTAACTCTTCTCCATCGGCACGACTCCTCAACCTTCACATACGTCTGACTGACTCTTCTGTCGCACTTTACCGCTATTTATATCTCCCAGGCACTATTCTGGAAGCTTCAGGAACGTTCAGTTATTGCGGCGAGATACAAAGCAGAGAAGATTCTCGAAGTGTCTATCCTTTTCTCTCTTTCGGCCAGCGCCCCAACAATGCGGCCATGCTCTGTCTCTTTCCTTCGGCTCCTTTGCGGTAGTGCCGACAATAATGCGATGGGTGACACTGCTGTTGTCGGCAATTAGATGCGGCGAGCGCGGTGACACTGCTCCCTCCTCAGAGCTGGTCGTCCCGACCAGCACTATCACTGCGGCACCTCCCTTGCGCCCCGGTGGACTAACCCATCGAACCTCTTCTCCAGGAGGCACGATCCTAGGTATCGCTGTTGGATAGTGTCCCTTGGTCCGGGTAGGACGATGTATGCCATCCTGCTTCGAAATTCAACAGTACCGCCGGTCTTGACGGTCCCTCGTCCAGTTGCCCTTCTTCCTGGTGTGTTGACGGGCCATCCTGCGCACTTGGAAACGGCTCACTAGGTACCATGTCCGCCGACCTCTCTGGCGCACCTTCGCAGCCACCTTGCTTCCGATCTGTCCGGCAACAAACCCCACCACATCCGCGCGATTCGCGTCCACCGCTGCACTCGTGTTCACTCGTGCTCGGCACGGCCTCTCCTGTATCCTGCCGTCCAAGATGATGTCCACCATTCTTCCGTTCACGGCACTATGCGTCAGGTGATTGGATGACTCCGACGGTCCCCCCATGTCACCCGCCAAGTCGGTTCTCGCGTGTTGCTCGTTTGCTTGTGCGCTTCCCTGCTGATCGTCCTCCACGTCATATCCTGGTTGGTTACGTACCCGACACACTCCTCCAGGGGATCCTCGACGACGTCCCTGAACTGCCCCTTTGTCTTCCCCGAGACGTACACTTTCGTTATCTGAAACGGGCGCAACTGTCGCCTCGGCCACTAGGTGCTCCCTCCCCGGGTCTGTGCTATTCCGTCTGCCCCTGGCATCCAGTACTTTGACGCTCTCGTCAACTCTTACTACCAGGGCGCCAAGACGTTCCCCGTCGTCCTCCACAACGTCCACATGCTGGCAGAGGTCTTCCACCTTTTCGCCGAGTTCTTCCACGCCTTCCGTCACGCCAATCAGTTCGCCGAGTTCTTCCACGTCTTCCGTCATGCCAATCAGTTCGCCGAGTTGTTCCACGTCTTCCGTCATGCCAATCAGTTCGCCGAGTTGTTCCACGTCTTCCGTCACGCCAATCAGTTCGCCGAGTTGTTCCACGTCTTCCGTCACGCCAATCAGTTCGCCGAGTTGTTCCACGTCTTCCGTCACGCCAATCAGTTCGCCGAGTTGTTCCACGTCTTCCGTCATGCCAATCAGTTCGCCGAGTTGTTCCACTTCTTCCGTCATGCCAATCAGTTCGCCGAGTTGTTCCACGTCTTCCGTCATGCCAATCAGTTCGCCGAGTTGTTCCACGTCTTCCGTCACGCCAATCAGTTCGCCGAGTTGTTCCACGTCTTCCGTCACGCCAATCAGTTCGCCGAGTTGTTCCACGTCTTCCGTCATGCCCATCAGTTCGCCGAGTTGTTCCACGTCTTCCGTCACGCCAATCAGTTCGCCGAGTTCTTCCACGTCTTCCGTCATGCCAATCAGTTCGCCGAGTTGTTCCACGTCTTCCGTCACGCCAATCAGTTCGCCGAGTTCTTCCACGCCTTCCGTCACGCCAATCAGTTCGCCGAGTTCTTCCACGTCTTCCGTCATGCCAATCAGTTCGCCGAGTTGTTCCACGTCTTCCGTCATGCCAATCAGTTCGACGAGTTGTTCCACGTCTTCCGTCACGCCAATCACTTCGCCGAGTTGTTCCACGTCTTCCGTCACGCCAATCAGTTCGCCGAGTTGTTCCACGTCTTCCCTCACATCATCTGAAACGGGAGCAACTGTCGCCTCGGCCACTAGGTGCTCCCTCCCCGGCTCCGCGCTATTCCGTCTGCCCCTGGCATCCAGTACTTTGACGCTCTCGTCAACTCTTACTACCAGGGCGCCAAGACGTTCCCCGTCGTCCCCCACAACGTCCACATGCTGGCAGAGGTCTTCCACCTTTTCGCCGAGTTCTTCCACGCCTTCCGTCACGCCAATCAGTTCGCCGAGTTCTTCCACGTCTTCCGTCATGCCAATCAGTTCGCCGAGTTGTTCCACGTCTTCCGTCATGCCAATCAGTTTGCCGAGTTCTTCCACGTCTTCCGTCATGCCAATCAGTTTGCCGAGTTGTTTCACGTCTTCCGTCATGCCAATCAGTTCGCCGAGTTGTTCCACGTCTTCCGTCATGCCAATCAGTTCGCCGAGTTCTTCCACGTCTTCCGTCATGCCAATCAGTTTGCCGAGTTGTTTCACGTCTTCCGTCATGCCAATCAGTTCGCCGAGTTGTTCCACGTCTTCCGTCACGCCAATCAGTTCGCCGAGTTGTTCCACGTCTTCCGTCACGCCAATCAGTTCGCCGAGTTCTTCCACGTCTTCCGTCATGCCAATCAGTTCGCCGAGTTGTTCCACGTCTTCCGTCACGCCAATCAGTTCGCCGAGTTCTTCCACGCCTTCCGTCACGCCAATCAGTTCGCCGAGTTGTTCCACGTCTTCCGTCATGCCAATCAGTTCGCCGAGTTGTTCCACGTCTTCCGTCATGCCAATCAGTTCGCCGAGTTGTTCCACGTCTTCCGTCACGCCAATCAGTTCGACGAGTTGTTCCACGTCTTCCGTCACGCCAATCAGTTCGCCGAGTTGTTCCACGTCTTCCGTCACGCCAATCAGTTCGCCGAGTTGTTCCACGTCTTCCCTCCTATCATCTGAAACGGGCGCAACTGTCGCCTCGGCCACTAGGTGCTCCCTCTCCGGGTCCGCGCTATTCCGTCTGCCCCTGGCATCCAGTACTTTGACGCTCTCGTCAACTCTTACTACCAGGGCGCCAAGACGTTCCCCGTCGTCCTCCACGACGTCCACATGCTGGCAGAGGTCTTCCACCTTTTCGCCGAGTTCTTCCACGCCTTCCGTCACGCCAATCAGTTCGCCGAGTTCTTCCACGTCTTCCGTCATGCCAATCAGTTCGCCGAGTTGTTCCACGTCTTCCGTCACGCCAATCAGTTCGCCGAGTTCTTCCACGTCTTCCGTCACGCCAATCAGTTCGCCGTCAATTTTCGCCGATAGCTCCGTCTTCATTTCTTTCAGCTCGGCAGCGAGGTTGTCGTTTGACGTTTCCATCTCTTTCAGCTCGGCAGCGAGGTTGTCGTTTGACGTTTCCATTTCTTTCAGCTCGGCAGCGAGGTTGTCGTTTGACGTTTCCATCTCTTTCAGTTCAGCAACGAGGTTGTCGTTTCTCCTTTCCATTTTGGCAGCGAGGTTGTCGTTTGCCGTCTTCATCTCTGCTTTCAGCTTGGCAGCGAGGTTGTCGTTTGCCGTCTTCATTTCGGCGAATAATTCTTTCATCATTGCCATCATCCTGGTTTCCGAATCTCCCTCCATCTTGGTTCTAACGTTGCAACTTCTAACGACGATGTAACAAAACTAGAAGCAATTCGACGGATCCCACTTCTGACACCAGTGTGACTTTTTTTGGTTGTGGGTGTGAAGTAAAGTAGACAGATGTAGTCGAGATAAAGAAACACTTTTATTTCCGTAAACAGTAACTTTGTACACTCGTTGCAACAACAAGAAAGTCTTTTTCGATTCTCCAACAGCACGGCTCCGAATTCGTAACACAAAGAACTCTTCTCCGTCGGCACGACTCCTCAACCTTCACATACGTCTGACTGACTCTTCTGTCGCACTTTACCGCTATTTATATCTCCCAGGCACTATTCTGGAAGCTTCAGGAACGTTCAGTTATTGCGGCGAGATACAAAGCAGAGAAGATTCTCGAAGTGTCTATCCTTTTCTCTCTTTCGGCCAGCGCCCCAACAATGCGGCCATGCTCTGTCTCTTTCCTTCGGCTCCTTTGCGGTAGTGCCGACAATAATGCGATGGGTGACACTGCTGTTGTCGGCAATTAGATGCGGCGAGCGCGGTGACAGTATTTAGGAGTTACATTTGATACCAAACTTAAATGGACCAAACAAATAGAAAATGTAATACAAAGAGCAGAGAGGCGCCTTTCACTGTTAAAATGTCTAACAGGAATGAAGTGGGGATGTTCCAGAGCAACGCTTAACACATCATATAATATATATATATATATATATATATATATATATATATATATATATATATATAAAACCATTGTTTACTTACTGCAGCGAAGTTCTTGTAACAGCAAACACAAAAAAAATTCAAATCTTTCAAAACCAAAGTCTGAGATTAATTCAAGGTGCTATCAAAACCACACCAATAGCAGCTATGGAAATACTAACCAACCAATACCCCATTGAATATGAAATAGAAAAAGCGGCTCTTATTCAACATGAAAAGTTGATCAGACTCCCATTCAATACATGGCACATGAGAAATTTTACACATACACTAAAGACTCAGGAGAGCTTTCTTTCCAAAATTCAGGACATCAAGAAGGATGTACACCTTCCTAATTCAAAGGAAAACTTCATATCTAAAGTCAATCCAACACATACATTAGACATCACATATTATTTACACCTGACAGAAGAAGTTAAGAAAAGTGATACTCCAACTAGTGTTCTAAAATTATTGGCAAAAGAGACAATCCATACTAGGTTTCCAGAACATGAGTGGCTCCATATTTATACTGATGGATCATTGATATCAAACCAAGAGCAGGTGCTGGAGTCACATGTCACCTCTTTTCCTATTACAAATCTTTAAGTTATGGAACTACTAACTTTGATGGAGAAATTGAAGCAATTCGAATGGCCCTACAAAATCTTTTGTACAGAATTTCACATTTTCAGCAAGCAGTTATTCTCTCAGATTCCAGGGCAGCAATTATAGCAATTACTTCCAAGTTGTCACCAAAAAACCAAACTATTATAGAATGTTGGAAGATGCTTAGCCATCTAACAGCACTTCAAAAACACCTAGTCTTCCAATGGATACCGGCTCACTGTGGACTGAGTGGTAATGAGAAAGCTGATTTTCTTGCAAAAAAGGGTACCAGCAGTGTACAAAAATCTATAGTTAATCTACCATTTTATGCAGCTAAAAGATTAGTCAACTCTGAATTCAAAAAAATTATTGCAAAATATTACTATGAAAAATTAAAGAATAAAAGATGGGAACTACCAAACATTCAAACAGTGATTCCTGAGTATCCTCGAAAAACAGCAGTTGCAATCTTCAGGTTGATTACAGGACATGATTGTCTGGCAAAACATTTAAACAGAATTGGGATATATTCTTCACCACTCTGTCCTCTATGTGATCTGCAAGAGGAAATGGATCGAGACCACCTTCAAATATGCCCGGCCACTTCTAGTGCCCCATCCATCAGTGAAAAATATTGGAGAGCAAGAGGATTAATGACTTCATTGTCAGAAATCCAGCATTAGCTAACAACAACATATCCAGTTGATGCAAAAATACCTTTTTATACCACTTCTCCCTTCAGTTACAAGCAGGAAAGTATATGTATGTATTTCAACAAAGAAAGACACGGACTCTACTAAGTTACGAAACTCACGTAAGCAAAAGTTGCAATGTGGATCTATTCTGATGACTCAAGAGACCACGCACACAGTAGTGCTTTATTACACAGTATGCTGACGCATTAGCCACACATACAATGGGTGTTTCTTTCCGAGAACTTATATTAGATGCGTTCGACAGAGCAAAGTTGACTTTTCACCACAGTGAAACAAAATAGTGCCATTTCAACATTTTGTAAATACAACTCAACTTTGCTGATGATGTACATTTATACTGCATATAACGAGTTTTATACCAATTTTTGTTTCATTAAAATAACTTAATATTTACACAAAATACAGCTGTGTGTATACGACGCACTTTAAATGCCCTGCACCAGATATTGGGTAGCAGTTCTCGGCTCGCGGACGTTTTAAATGGCTATCGCTCAAGAGGTTAATAGCTTCAGTTTTTCATAATATAATTTCCCAAACCTTTAATACAACAGTCATACTAAAAGTTTGCCCAACACTTTTTAAAAATCTTCACTTTATGCCGATATCCCACGGTCAAATTTTTTTGTCAAAAGCGTGGTATACAACAAAGTAACACATTATGTATTGGATACAACATCTGTCCTACTTTTTGTATCAATGTAATTGAATTGCATCTACAAGGGTCATCCGGAAAGTAAAGAACGATTGCCCTGCGGTTGCATTAGCTGCAAGTGGCGTATTGCTTGTCTTCAGTGTGAGTCAAGTCTCGTTACTGTGTGGTAATGCTAATTGTTTCTGCAGTGAATTGAAATGGCATTGCTAATAGAAAATCCTGCTAAATTAAGGAAAATGAAGCTATTAACAGTGAAGCAACAGGATTCTAAAGTAAGAACAAATTAGAAACTAAAAACTTCACTTATCTTAGTGATGTTGCAAGTTATTTTTAGTTTCTAATTTGTTCTTACTTTAGAATCCTGCTAAATGTGAGATACGAAGTAACATTTATTTTCTGAATGCTCAAAACATTAAGCCTATTGACATTTATAGGCAAATAAGGAATGTTTATGGTGAAAGTGCAATTAACGAGTCATCAGTGAGGAAATGGTGCATTATGTTCAATGAAGGAAGGACCAGTGTGCATGATGAAGATCCGAGTGGGAGGCCATCGCTCGTTACGGAACAACTGAAGAAAAAAGTTGATGACACAATTCAGGTAAACCAAAGTTTTACTTGGAGCACATTACACAAATGTCACATTCGTTCCTACATGAGATAGTGACAGTGCAAATGTGTGCTCGATGGGTGCCAACAATGTTAAATGATGGCCACAAGGCGAAATGCATGAGAGCAGCACTTGAATGTTGACACAATATGACAAATAGGGGGATCATTTGCTTGACCACATTGTTACTGGCGATGAAACTTGGGTTTCCTACAAGATACCAGAAAACAAGAGGCAAACAATGGAGTGGCAGCAAACATATTTGCCCAAAGAAACCCAAGAAGGAAAAACCAAATTTGCACACCCGGAAATGTTGATGTTAGCACTAGGTAGATTATGACCCTTGTCTGACTACATCCAATATATCAGCACACCACAAACATGAGAAACCATCGCAGGATCAGGGTGGCCAGTCAACGAGAATCAAACCTGGCAGCTTGTGATGAAATGCAATACTTTTACTATAGGTAAGTACAGAGCATTTATTATGATTGTTTATGGCACCAGATGGCATACTGTCAGCACTATCATTTGTCTCCTATAATTGACTATTTGGTATTTAAGCTCTGCATTCTCAATATTTTCAACAAAATTCTTCCACACTCAACTGCAGCAGGAATTATGTACTCGAGTGAACCGATGAAGAAATTCATGCTAATATTTCACATGTCAAGTTATATCAATTCAATACTAGTAAATTTCAACTAGAGAATTGGATTGCCGAGAGATATTCTGTGAAACATTGCACAAGAGCACTTGCTATGTGGGATTTTACGTGAAACGTTTTATCAATATATTACACGAAAAGCTCAAATAGCTTAATAAATCAAGATATGCTATATTGAGTTTAGCATACCCAAGAATTACAAAGAATATCTAACAATTAGTATTTATTTATGGCAGCAAACATACTGTTGGTGTTTTTAAACACAAAAGTGAACTGGCAGGTTGTTACAGTAGCTTAATGGTTAGAGCACCTGCCTGGTAAGCAGAGGGTCTATGGTTCAAATCCCAGCTGTGGCATTGAAATTTTAAGTTCCAGTTCTACCTCTCAAACATTGTCCACACACGGCTTATGTGTTTAAAAACACCAACAGTAAGTTTGTTGGCATAAATAAATAATAATTACCATCAGAAGGTTATTTAATCCCGGCACATAAAGTACTTACAATAGTAAGTCACCATTGGGGTAATTGTCTCTGATGTGAGACTGCCCTTGTGGTTTACTGGGAAAAATACGACCTGGTTGGAGAATTCAATGTCATTCTTGTCACAGTAGTTTAATGGTTAGAGCACCCGCCTGGTAAGCGGAGGTTTCCAATTCTACCTCTCAAACCTTCTGTGTTCTCCTGTTCCCACTATGCCTGACATTTCTACCAATGTTTGTGAGGATTATGACGAAGATGCAACACTTACCATCTTCCCTGAACCAAGCTTCACAGGCCGCAGTTATGTGTCCCATGGTGGCCACTAGTTGGAGAAGCATTGAGTGGTTCTCACGTACTGAAGTATCCGACAGAAAGCTCTGTAACTGCATGTACGTTTTATCTTGAATCTGAAACATTTAGTTAATCACACTGTGAATTAAATTACTTATTGATTTTAAGTTATAGATATGTAGTTCAAATTATAAGTCCAGGATGATATTACTTATATTAGTGTCCATCAAAAATGTCAATTTCCTATTATATTAATATTGTATTTTATTCTTGCAAACTTTATTGTAACATCTGAAACAATTTGGTAAAATGGAACATGGCCAACATAGATTGCAAGTTAAAATCTTGAAGAAAGACAAATGAAAGACAATGGTTCCTAAACTCTGTAACCAAGAAGAATAAACAGAGAATCTTTTTTCAAGACAGTGGTGATATTGATGTAAGAATAGACGTTGAAACTGTTTTGCAAATAGTAGCAAGTGACAACGTAAATCTCGGAAAAAGTTTCGATAATCCAAAGTTATAATGTGAAATACCAAAGAATCTGGTAATGATTGTGCGGAAAAGAAATACAGTACAATTTATATCCATGGATGTAAATACAAGTCAGTGAAAGAAAAACTGATGGTTATCATAAAAGTGACACCATTCAACTCTGCATCAGAAATAGTTATAAAAGAAAACTTTGTCCTGACGATATCCCAAATATTTTCAGACATTGGCATTAGGTATATGTTTGAAAAGTGAGATAATTTGTGGTGTTATCATAATTTAAGTAAAGTTAATCCTGTTGGAATCCAGAGTTTAACTGAAAAGACATTAAACTTCACTATCATTATATTTATCTGTTATATGCTAATATGACCCTGAAGCAAAGATCTCGTTATTCCCAAAGATCTATCAGATGACAATTATTTTAAAAGCAGTAACCTAAGAATAAGAACAAAACAGCACATATTGGTAACAAGAATGAAAGTGCATCCTGATGATCATTATCAATAAAGTGAAAGTTGATTTTATTTGTATCTAACTAACCAATGATCTTCCAACATAATATGGGTCAGCCAATATCAATATTCACACCGTGAAAAAAATACAATATGGCAGGAATATTGCTAAATTTGTCTA
Organism: Tenodera sinensis; assembly: GCA_030765045.1. Lineage (NCBI taxonomy): Eukaryota > Metazoa > Arthropoda > Insecta > Mantodea > Mantidae > Tenodera > Tenodera sinensis. The sequence continues at coordinate 78,206,301 of CM060974.1, read as the reverse complement.
AGGCATTCGACAGGAAGTGCCATTAAACACTATTTCTAAAGCCACAACAACAAGGAATAAGGAGTAAAATACATGATATAACCCAACAAGGAGTAAACAGTGTACAGCAACTGTATATGACATGTGCAATATTATCCTATTTATCTCAATATGAGAATGTAAGGTTGAGATCAGTACTTGGTCCCTTACTGTATGTAAATCATGTGCCTAATGTTAACAAGGCCAAAGCAAAATAATGTGCTCTTAGTTCTAGATCCAACTTGTAACAGTGACTACCACAACAATACCGAAACATGTGACTAACAACAACAGACAGTCATGGTCAAGCTTCCCCCACCACTCACACAAACATGTGACTAACAACACACACAGTCATGGTCAAACTTCCACCATCACTCACACAAACATGTGACTAACAACAACACACAGTCATGGTCAAGCTTCCACCATCACTCACACAAACATGTGACTAACAACAACACACAGTCATGGTCAAACTTCCACCATCACTCACATAAACATGTGACTAACAACAACACACAGTCATGGTCAAGCTTCCCCCACCACTCACACAAACATGTGACTAACAACACACAGTCATGGTCAAGCTTCCCCCACCACTCACACAAACATGTGACTAACAACACACAGTCATGGTCAAGCTTCCACCATCACTCACACAAACATGTGACTAACAACACACACAGTCATGGTCAAGCTTCCACCATCACTCACACAAACATGTGACTAACAACACACACAGTCATGGTCAAACTTCCACCATCACTCACACAACCATGTGACTAACAACAACACACAGTCATGGTCAAACTTCCACCTTCACTCACACAAACATGTGACTAACAACAACACACAGTCATGGTCAAACTTCCACCATCACTCACATAAACATGTGACTAACAACAACACACAGTCATGGTCAAGCTTCCCCCACCACTCACACAAACATGTGACTAACAACACACACAGTCATGGTCAAGCTTCCACCATCACTCACACAAACATGTGACTAACAACACACAGTCATGGTCAAACTTCCACCTTCACTCACACAAACATGTGACTAACAACACACAGTCATGGTCAAGCTTCCACCATCACTCACACAAACATGTGACTAACAACACACACAGTCATGGTCAAACTTCCACCATCACTCACACAAACATGTGACTAACAACACACAGTCATGGTCAAGCTTCCACCACCACTCACACAAACATGTGACTAACAACAACACACAGTCATGGTCAAACTTCCACCATCACTCACACAAACATGTGACTAACAACACACACAGTCATGGTCAAACTTCCACCATCACTCACACAAACATGTGACTAACAACAACACACAGTCATGGTCAAACCTCCACCTTCACTCACACAAACATGTGACTAACAACACACAGTCATGGTCAAGCTTCCACCATCACTCACACAAACATGTGACTAACAACACACACAGTCATGGTCAAACTTCCACCTTCACTCACACAAACATGTGACTAACAACAACACACAGTCATGGTCAAGCTTCCACCATCACTCACACAAACATGTGACTAACAACAACACACAGTCATGGTCAAGCTTCCACCATCACTCACACAAACATGTGACTAACAACAACACACAGTCATGGTCAAGCTTCCACCATCACTCACACAAACATGTGACTAACAACAACACACAGTCATGGTCAAGCTTCCACCATCACTCACACAAACATGTGACTAACAACAACACACAGTCATGGTCAAGCTTCCACCATCACTCACACAAACATGTGACTAACAACAACACACAGTCATGGTCAAGCTTCCACCATCACTCACACAAACATGTGACTAACAACACACACAGTCATGGTCAAGCTTCCACCATCACTCACACAAACATGTGACTAACAACAACACACAGTCATGGTCAAGCTTCCACCATCACTCACACAAACATGTGACTAACACCAACACACAGTCATGGTCAAACTTCCACCATCACTCACACAAACATGTGACTAACAACACACAGTCATGGTCAAACTTCCACCATCACTCACACAAACATGTGACTAACAACAACACACAGTCATGGTCAAACTTCCACCTTCACTCACACAAACATGTGACTAACAACACACAGTCATGGTCAAACTTCCACCTTCACTCACACAAACATGTGACTAACAACACACAGTCATGGTCAAACTTCCACCTTCACTCACACAAACATGTGAGTAACAACACACAGTCATGGTCAAACTTCCACCTTCACTCACACAAACATGTGACTAACAACACACAGTCATGGTCAAACCTCCACCATCACTCACACAAACATGTGACTAACAACAACACACAGTCATGGTCAAACTTCCACCATCACTCACACAAACATGTGACTAACAACAACACACAGTCATGGTCAAACTTCCACCATCACTCACACAAACATGTGACTAACAACAACACACAGTCATGGTCAAACTTCCACCATCACTCACACAAACATGTGACTAACAACACACAGTCATGGTCAAACTTCCACCATCACTCACACAAACATGTGACTAACAACACACAGTCATGGTCAAACTTCCACCATCACTCACACAAACATGTGACTAACAACAACACACAGTCATGGTCAAACTTCCACCTTCACTCACACAAACATGTGACTAACAACACACAGTCATGGTCAAACTTCCACCATCACTCACACAAACATGTGACTAACAACACACACAGTCATGGTCAAACTTCCACCATCACTCACACAAACATGTGACTAACAACACACACAGTCATGGTCAAACTTCCACCATCACTCACACAAACATGTGACTAACAACACACAGTCATGGTCAAACTTCCACCTTCACTCACACAAACATGTGACTAACAACACACAGTCATGGTCAAACTTCCACCATCACTCACACAAACATGTGACTAACAACACACAGTCATGGTCAAACTTCCACCATCACTCACACAAACATGTGACTAACAACAACACACAGTCATGGTCAAACTTCCACCTTCACTCACACAAACATGTGACTAACAACACACAGTCATGGTCAAACTTCCACCATCACTCACACAAACATGTGACTAACAACAACACACAGTCATGGTCAAACTTCCACCTTCACTCACACAAACATGTGACTAACAACACACAGTCATGGTCAAACCTCCACCATCACTCACACAAACATGTGACTAACAACAACACACAGTCATGGTCAAACTTCCACCTTCACTCACACAAACATGTGACTAACAACACACAGTCATGGTCAAACTTCCACCTTCACTCACACAAACATGTGACTAACAACACACAGTCATGGTCAAACCTCCACCATCACTCACACAAACATGTGACTAACAACAACACACAGTCATGGTCAAGCTTCCACCTTCACTCACACAAACATGTGACTAACAACACACAGTCATGGTCAAGCTTCCCTCATCACTCACACAAACATGTGACTAACAACACACAGTCATGGTCAAACCTCCACCATCACTCACACAAACATGTGACTAACAACAACACACAGTCATGGTCAAGCTTCCACCTTCACTCACACAAACATGTGACTAACAACACACAGTCATGGTCAAGCTTCCACCTTCACTCACACAAACATGTGACTAACAACACACAGTCATGGTCAAGCTTCCCTCATCACTCACACAAACATGTGACTAACAACACACAGTCATGGTCAAACTTCCACCTTCACTCACACAAACATGTGACTAACAACAACACACAGTCATGGTCAAGCTTCCACCTTCACTCACACAAACATGTGACTAACAACACACAGTCATGGTCAAGCTTCCCTCATCACTCACACAAACATGTGACTAACAACACACAGTCATGGTCAAGCTTCCACCATCACTCACACAAACATGTGACTAACAACAACACACAGTCATGGTCAAGCTTCCACCTTCACTCACACAAACATGTGACTAACAACACACAGTCATGGTCAAGCTTCCCTCATCACTCACACAAACATGTGACTAACAACACACAGTCATGGTCAAGCTTCCACCATCACTCACACAAACATGTGACTAACAACAACACACAGTCATGGTCAAGCTTCCACCTTCACTCACACAAACATGTGACTAACAACACACAGTCATGGTCAAGCTTCCCTCATCACTCACACAAACATGTGACTAACAACACACAGTCATGGTCAAACCTCCACCTTCACTCACACAAACATGTGACTAACAACACACAGTCATGGTCAAACCTCCACCTTCACTCACACAAACATGTGACTAACAACAACACAGTCATGGTCAAACTTCCACCTTCACTCACACAAACATGTGACTAACAACAACACACAGTCATGGTCAAACCTCCACCTTCACTCACACAAACATGTGACTAACAACACACACAGTCATGGTCAAACTTCCACCTTCACTCACACAAACATGTGACTAACAACACACAGTCATGGTCAAACTTCCACCTTCACTCACACAAACATGTGACTAACAACACACACAGTCATGGTCAAGCTTCCACCATCACTCACACAAACATGTGACTAACAACAACACACAGTCATGGTCAAACCTCCACCATCACTCACACAAACATGTGACTAACAACAACACACAGTCATGGTCAAACTTCCACCTTCACTCACACAAACATGTGACTAACAACAACACACAGTCATGGTCAAACCTCCACCATCACTCACACAAACATGTGACTAACAACAACACACAGTCATGGTCAAACTTCCACCATCACTCACACAAACATGTGACTAACAACAACACACAGTCATGGTCAAACTTCCACCTTCACTCACACAAACATGTGACTAACAACAACACACAGTCATGGTCAAACCTCCACCATCACTCACACAAACATGTGACTAACAACAACACACAGTCATGGTCAAACTTCCACCTTCACTCACACAAACATGTGACTAACAACAACACACAGTCATGGTCAAACTTCCACCTTCACTCACACAAACATGTGACTAACAACAACACACAGTCATGGTCAAACCTCCACCATCACTCACACAAACATGTGACTAACAACAACACACAGTCATGGTCAAACTTCCACCATCACTCACACAAACATGTGACTAACAACACACAGTCATGGTCAAGCTTCCACCTTCACTCACACAAACATGTGACTAACAACACACAGTCATGGTCAAACCTCCACCATCACTCACACAAACATGTGACTAACAACAACACACAGTCATGGTCAAACCTCCACCATCACTCACACAAACATGTGACTAACAACACACAGTCATGGTCAAGCTTCCACCTTCACTCACACAAACATGTGACTAACAACACACAGTCATGGTCAAGCTTCCACCTTCACTCACACAAACATGTGACTAACAACACACAGTCATGGTCAAACTTCCACCTTCACTCACACAAACATGTGACTAACAACAACACACAGTCATGGTCAAACTTCCACCATCACTCACACAAACATGTGACTAACAACACACAGTCATGGTCAAACTTCCACCTTCACTCACACAAACATGTGACTAACAACAACACACAGTCATGGTCAAACTTCCACCATCACTCACACAAACATGTGACTAACAACACACAGTCATGGTCAAACTTCCACCTTCACTCACACAAACATGTGACTAACAACACACACAGTCATGGTCAAACTTCCACCTTCACTCACACAAACATGTGACTAACAACACACACAGTCATGGTCAAACTTCCACCTTCACTCACACAAACATGTGACTAACAACACACAGTCATGGTCAAACTTCCACCTTCACTCACACAAACATGTGACTAACAACACACACAGTCATGGTCAAACTTCCACCATCACTCACACAAACATGTGACTAACAACACACACAGTCATGGTCAAACTTCCACCATCACTCACACAAACATGTGACTAACAACACACAGTCATGGTCAAACTTCCACCTTCACTCACACAAACATGTGACTAACAACAACACACAGTCATGGTCAAACCTCCACCTTCACTCACACAAACATGTGACTAACAACACACACAGTCATGGTCAAACTTCCACCTTCACTCACACAAACATGTGACTAACAACACACACAGTCATGGTCAAGCTTCCACCATCACTCACACAAACATGTGACTAACAACACACAGTCATGGTCAAACTTCCACCATCACTCACACAAACATGTGACTAACAACACACAGTCATGGTCAAACTTCCACCATCACTCACACAAACATGTGACTAACAACACACAGTCATGGTCAAGCTTCCACCATCACTCACACAAACATGTGACTAACAACACACAGTCATGGTCAAACTTCCACCATCACTCACACAAACATGTGACTAACAACACACAGTCATGGTCAAGCTTCCCCCATCACTCACACAAACATGTGACTAACAACAACACACAGTCATGGTCAAACTTCCACCTTCACTCACACAAACATGTGACTAACAACACACAGTCATGGTCAAGCTTCCACCTTCACTCACACAAACATGTGACTAACAACAACACACAGTCATGGTGAAACTTCCACCATCACTCACACAAACATGTGACTAACAACACACAGTCATGGTGAAACTTCCACCATCACTCACACAAACATGTGACTAACAACAACACACAGTCATGGTCAAACTTCCACCATCACTCACACAAACATGTGACTAACCACACACACAGTCATGGTCAAACCTCCACCATCACTCACACAAACATGTGACTAACAACAACACACAGTCATGGTCAAACCTCCACCATCACTCACACAAACATGTGACTAACAACAACACACAGTCATGGTCAAACTTCCACCATCACTCACACAAACATGTGACTAACAACACACAGTCATGGTCAAACTTCCACCTTCACTCACACAAACATGTGACTAACAACACACAGTCATGGTCAAGCTTCCACCTTCACTCACACAAACATGTGACTAACAACAACACACAGTCATGGTCAAACTTCCACCATCACTCACACAAACATGTGACTAACAACACACAGTCATGGTCAAGCTTCCACCTTCACTCACACAAACATGTGACTAACAACACACAGTCATGGTCAAGCTTCCACCTTCACTCACACAAACATGTGACTAACAACACACAGTCATGGTCAAACTTCCACCATCACTCACACAAACATGTGACTAACAACACACAGTCATGGTCAAACTTCCACCTTCACTCACACAAACATGTGACTAACAACACACACAGTCATGGTCAAGCTTCCACCATCACTCACACAAACATGTGACTAACAACAACACACAGTCATGGTCAAACCTCCACCATCACTCACACAAACATGTGACTAACAACACACAGTCATGGTCAAACTTCCACCATCACTCACACAAACATGTGACTAACAACACACAGTCATGGTCAAACTTCCACCATCACTCACACAAACATGTGACTAACAACAACACACAGTCATGGTCAAACTTCCACCTTCACTCACACAAACATGTGACTAACAACACACAGTCATGGTCAAACTTCCACCATCACTCACACAAACATGTGACTAACAACAACACAGTCATGGTCAAACTTCCACCATCACTCACACAAACATGTGACTAACAACAACACACAGTCATGGTCAAACCTCCACCATCACTCACACAAACATGTGACTAACAACAACACACAGTCATGGTCAAACTTCCACCATCACTCACACAAACATGTGACTAACAACACACAGTCATGGTCAAACTTCCACCATCACTCACACAAACATGTGACTAACAACACACAGTCATGGTCAAACTTCCACCATCACTCACACAAACATGTGACTAACAACACACAGTCATGGTCAAACCTCCACCATCACTCACACAAACATGTGACTAACAACACACAGTCATGGTCAAACTTCCACCATCACTCACACAAACATGTGACTAACAACACACAGTCATGGTCAAACTTCCACCATCACTCACACAAACATGTGACTAACAACAACACAGTCATGGTCAAACTTCCACCATCACTCACACAAACATGTGACTAACAACAACACACAGTCATGGTCAAACCTCCACCATCACTCACACAAACATGTGACTAACAACAACACACAGTCATGGTCAAACTTCCACCATCACTCACACAAACATGTGACTAACAACAACACACAGTCATGGTCAAACCTCCACCATCACTCACACAAACATGTGACTAACAACACACAGTCATGGTCAAACCTCCACCATCACTCACACAAACATGTGACTAACAACACACAGTCATGGTCAAGCTTCCACCTTCACTCACACAAACATGTGACTAACAACAACACAGTCATGGTCAAACTTCCACCTTCACTCACACAAACATGTGACTAACAACAACACACAGTCATGGTCAAACCTCCACCATCACTCACACAAACATGTGACTAACAACAACACACAGTCATGGTCAAACCTCCACCATCACTCACACAAACATGTGACTAACAACAACACACAGTCATGGTCAAACCTCCACCATCACTCACACAAACATGTGACTAACAACAACACACAGTCATGGTCAAACTTCCACCTTCACTCACACAAACATGTGACTAACAACAACACACAGTCATGGTCAAACTTCCACCATCACTCACACAAACATGTGACTAACAACAACACACAGTCATGGTCAGGCTTCCACCATCACTCACACAAACATGTGACTAACAACAACACACAGTCATGGTCAAGCTTCCACCATCACTCACACAAACATGTGACTAACAACACACAGTCATGGTCAAGCTTCCACCTTCACTCACACAAACATGTGACTAACAACAACACAGTCATGGTCAAACTTCCACCTTCACTCACACAAACATGTGACTAACAACAACACACAGTCATGGTCAAACCTCCACCATCACTCACACAAACATGTGACTAACAACAACACACAGTCATGGTCAAACCTCCACCATCACTCACACAAACATGTGACTAACAACAACACACAGTCATGGTCAAACCTCCACCATCACTCACACAAACATGTGACTAACAACAACACACAGTCATGGTCAAACTTCCACCTTCACTCACACAAACATGTGACTAACAACAACACACAGTCATGGTCAAACTTCCACCATCACTCACACAAACATGTGACTAACAACAACACACAGTCATGGTCAGGCTTCCACCATCACTCACACAAACATGTGACTAACAACAACACACAGTCATGGTCAAGCTTCCACCATCACTCACACAAACATGTGACTAACAACACACAGTCATGGTCAAGCTTCCCTCATCACTCACACAAACATGTGACTAACAACAACACACAGTCATGGTCAAGCTTCCACCATCACTCACACAAACATGTGACTAACAACACACAGTCATGGTCAAGCTTCCACCACCACTCACACAAACATGCGACTAACAACATACAGTCATGGTCAAGCTTCCACCATCACTTAAACAAACATGTGACTAACAACAACATGCAGTCACGGTCAAGCTTCCACCATCACTCATACAAACATGTGACTAACAACAACATGCAGTCATGGTCAAGGTTCCACCATCACTCACACAAACATGTGACTAACAACAACACACAGTCATGGTCAAGCTTCCACCATCACTCACACAAACATGTGACTAACAACAACACACAGTCATGGTCAAGCTTCCACCATCACTCACACAAACATGTGACTAACAACACACAGTCATGGTCAAGCTTCCACCATCACTCACACAAACATGTGACTAACAACAACATGCAGTCATGGTCAACCTTCCACCATCACTCACACAAACATGTGACTAACAACAACATACAGTCATGGTCAAGCTTCCACCGTCACTCACACAAACATGTGACTAAAAACAACATGCAGTCATGGTCAAGCTTCCACCACCACTCATACAAACATGTGACTAACAAGAACATACAGTCATGGTCAAGCTTCCACCATCACTCACACAAACATGTGACTAACAACAACACACAGTCATGGTCAAGCTTCCACCATCACTCACACAAACATGTGACTAACAACAACACACAGTCATGGTCAAGCTTCCACCATAACTCACACAAACATGTGACTAACAACAACACACAGTCATGGTCAAGCTTCCACCATCACTCACACAAACATGTGACTAACAACAACACACAGTCATGGTCAAGCTTCCACCACCACTCACACAAACATGTGACTAACAACAACATGCAGTCATGGTCAACCTTCCACCATCACTCACACAAACATGTGACTAACAACAACATACAGTCATGGTCAAGTTTCCACCGTCACTCACACAAACATGTGACTAAAAACAACATGCAGTCATGGTCAAGCTTCCACCACCACTCATACAAACATGTGACTAACAACAACACACAGTCATGGTCAAGCTTCCACCATCACTCACACAAACATGTGACTAAAAACAACATGCAGTCATGGTCAAGCTTCCACCACCACTCATACAAACATGTGACTAACAACAACACACAGTCATGGTCAAGCTTTCACCATCGCTCACACAAACATGTGACTAACAAGAACATACAGTCATGGTCAAGCTTTCACCACCACTCATACAAACATGTGACTAACAACAACACACAGTCATGGTCAAGCTTTCACCATCACTCACACAAACATGTGACTAACAACAACACACAGTCATGGTCAAGCTTCCACCACCACTCACACAAACATGTGACTAACAACAACACACAGTCATGGTGAAGCTTCCACCACCACTCACACAAACATGTGACTAACAACAACACACAGTCATGGTCAAGCTTCCTCCACCACTCACACAAACATGTGACTAACAACAACATGCAGTCATGGTCAAGCTTCCCCCACCACTCACACAAACATGTGACTAACAACACACAGTCATGGTCAAGCTTCCACCATCACTCATACAAACATGTGACTAACAACAACACACAGTCATGGTCAAGCTTCCCCCACCACTCACACAAACATGTGACTAACAAAAACACACAGTCATGGTCAAGTTTCCCCACCACTCACACAAACATGTGACTAACAACACACAGTCATGGTCAAGCTTCCACCACCACTCATACAAACATGTGACTAACAACAACACACAGTCATGGTCAAGCTTCCCCCACCACTCACACAAACATGTGACTAACAACACACAGTCATGGTCAAGCTTCCCCCACCACTCACACAAACATGTGACTAACAACACACAGTCATGGTGAAGCTTCCACCACCACTCACACAAACATGTGACTAACAACACACAGTCATGGTCAAGCTTCCACCATCACTCACACAAACATGTGACTAACAACACACAGTCATGGTCAAGCTTCCACCATCACTCACACAAACATGTGACTAACAACAACACACAGTGATGGTCAAGCTTCCACCATCACTCACACAAACATGTGACTAACAACAACACACAGTCATGGTCAAGCTTCCACCTTCACTCACACAAACATGTGACTAACAACACACAGTCATGGTCAAACCTCCACCATCACTCACACAAACATGTGACTAACAACAACACAGTCATGGTCAAGCTTCCACCTTCACTCACACAAACATGTGACTAACAACACACAGTCATGGTCAAGCTTCCACCATCACTCACACAAACATGTGACTAACAACAACACACAGTCATGGTCAAACCTCCACCATCACTCACACAAACATGTGACTAACAACAACACACAGTCATGGTCAAACCTCCACCATCACTCACACAAACATGTGACTAACAACACACAGTCATGGTCAAACCTCCACCATCACTCACACAAACATGTGACTAACAACACACAGTCATGGTCAAACCTCCACCATCACTCACACAAACATGTGACTAACAACAACACAGTCATGGTCAAACCTCCACCATCACTCACACAAACATGTGACTAACAACAACACAGTCATGGTCAAGCTTCCACCACCACTCACACAAACATGTGACTAACAACAACACAGTCATGGTCAAACCTCCACCATAACTCACACAAACATGTCACTAACAACACACACAGTCATGGTCAAGCTTCCACCACCACTCACACAAACATGTGACTAACAACACACAGTCATGGTCAAGCTTCCCCCATCACTCACACAAACATGTGACTAACAACACACACAGTCATGGTCAAGCTTCCATCATCACTCACACAAACATGTGACTAACAACACACACAGTCATGGTCAAACTTCCCCCATCACTCACACAAACATCTGACTAACAACACACACAGTCATGGTCAAGCTTCCCCCATCACTCACACAAACATATGACTAACAACACAAACAGTCATGGTCAAGCTTCCACCATCACTCACACAAACATGTGACTAACAACACACACAGTCATGGTCAAGCTTCCCCCATCACTCACACAAACATGTGACTAACAACACACAGTCATGGTCAAGCTTCCCCCATCAGTCACACAAACATGTGACTAACAACACACAGTCATGGTCAAGCTTCCACCACCACTCACACAAACATGTGACTAACAACACACAGTCATGGTCAAGCTTCCACCACCACTCACACAAACATGTGACTAACAACAACACACAGTCATGCTCAAGCTTCCACCATCACTCACACAAACATGTGACTAACAACACACAGTCATGGTCAAGCTTCCACCACCACTCACACAAACATGTGACTAACAACACAAGTCATGGTCAAGCTTCCACCACCACTCACACAAACATGTGACTAACAACAACACACAGTCATGGTAAAGCTTCCACCACCACTCACACAAACATGTGACTAACAACAACACACAGTCATGGTCAAGCTTCCACCACCACTCACACAAACATGTGACTAACAACAACACACAGTCATGGTCAAGCTTCCTCCACCACTCACACAAACATGTGACTAACAATAACACACAGTCATGCTCAAGCTTCCACCATCACTCACACAAACATGTGACTAACAACACACAGTCATGGTCAAGCTTCCACCACCACTCACACAAACATGTGACTAACAACACACAGTCATGGTCAAGCTTCCACCACCACTCACACAAACATGTGACTAACAACAACACACAGTCATGGTAAAGCTTCCACCACCACTCACACAAACATGTGACTAACAACAACACACAGTCATGGTCAAGCTTCCTCCACCACTCACACAAACATGTGACTAACAACAACACACAGTCATGCTCAAGCTTCCACCATCACTCACACAAACATGTGACTAACAACACACAGTCATGGTCAGGCTTCCACCATCACTCACACAAACATGTGACTAACAACACACAGTCATGGTCAAGCTTCCACCATCACTCACACAAACATGTGACTAACAACATACAGTCATGGTCAAGCTACCCCCACCACCCACACAAACATGTGACCAACAACACACAGTCATGGTCAGGCTTCCACCATCACTCACACAAACATGTGACTAACAACAACACACAGTCATGGTCAAGCTTCCCCCATCACTTACACAAACATGTGACTAACAACAACACACAGTCATGGTCAGGCTTCCACCATCACTCACACAAACATGTGACTAACAACAACACACAGTCATGGTCAAGCTTCCACCATCACTCACACAAACATGTGACTAACAACAACACACAGTCATGGTCAAGCTTCCACCATCACTTACACAAACATGTGACTAACAACACACAGTCATGGTCAAGCTTCCACCATCACTCACAGAAACATGTGACTAACAACATACAGTCATGGTCAAGCTTCCCCCATCACTCACACAAACATGTGACTAACAACAACACACAGTCATGGTCAGGCTTCCACCATCACTCACACAAACATGTGACTAACAACAACACACAGTCATGGTCAAGCTTCCACCATCACTCACACAAACATGTGACTAACAACACACAGTCATGGTCAAGCTTCCCTCATCACTCACACAAACATGTGACTAACAACAACACACAGTCATGGTCAAGCTTCCACCATCACTCACACAAACATGTGACTAACAACACACAGTCATGGTCAAGCTTCCACCACCACTCACACAAACATGCGACTAACAACATACAGTCATGGTCAAGCTTCCACCATCACTTAAACAAACATGTGACTAACAACAACATGCAGTCACGGTCAAGCTTCCACCATCACTCATACAAACATGTGACTAACAACAACATGCAGTCATGGTCAAGGTTCCACCATCACTCACACAAACATGTGACTAACAACAACACACAGTCATGGTCAAGCTTCCACCATCACTCACACAAACATGTGACTAACAACAACATGCAGTCATGGTCAACCTTCCACCATCACTCACACAAACATGTGACTAACAACACACAGTCATGGTCAAGCTTCCACCGTCACTCACACAAACATGTGACTAAAAACAACATGCAGTCATGGTCAAGCTTCCACCACCACTCATACAAACATGTGACTAACAAGAACATACAGTCATGGTCAAGCTTCCACCATCACTCACACAAACATGTGACTAACAACAACACACAGTCATGGTCAAGCTTCCACCATCACTCACACAAACATGTGACTAACAACAACACACAGTCATGGTCAAGCTTCCACCATAACTCACACAAACATGTGACTAACAACAACACACAGTCATGGTCAAGCTTCCACCATCACTCACACAAACATGTGACTAACAACAACACACAGTCATGGTCAAGCTTCCACCACCACTCACACAAACATGTGACTAACAACAACATGCAGTCATGGTCAACCTTCCACCATCACTCACACAAACATGTGACTAACAACAACATACAGTCATGGTCAAGTTTCCACCGTCACTCACACAAACATGTGACTAAAAACAACATGCAGTCATGGTCAAGCTTCCACCACCACTCATACAAACATGTGACTAACAACAACACACAGTCATGGTCAAGCTTCCACCATCACTCACACAAACATGTGACTAAAAACAACATGCAGTCATGGTCAAGCTTCCACCACCACTCATACAAACATGTGACTAACAACAACACACAGTCATGGTCAAGCTTTCACCATCGCTCACACAAACATGTGACTAACAAGAACATACAGTCATGGTCAAGCTTTCACCACCACTCATACAAACATGTGACTAACAACAACACACAGTCATGGTCAAGCTTTCACCATCACTCACACAAACATGTGACTAACAACAACACACAGTCATGGTCAAGCTTCCACCACCACTCACACAAACATGTGACTAACAACAACACACAGTCATGGTGAAGCTTCCACCACCACTCACACAAACATGTGACTAACAACAACACACAGTCATGGTCAAGCTTCCTCCACCACTCACACAAACATGTGACTAACAACAACATGCAGTCATGGTCAAGCTTCCCCCACCACTCACACAAACATGTGACTAACAACACACAGTCATGGTCAAGCTTCCACCATCACTCATACAAACATGTGACTAACAACAACACACAGTCATGGTCAAGCTTCCCCCACCACTCACACAAACATGTGACTAACAAAAACACACAGTCATGGTCAAGCTTCCCCCACCACTCACACAAACATGTGACTAACAACACACAGTCATGGTCAAGCTTCCACCACCACTCATACAAACATGTGACTAACAACAACACACAGTCATGGTGAAGCTTCCACCACCACTCACACAAACATGTGACTAACAACACACAGTCATGGTCAAACTTCCACCATCACTCACACAAACATGTGACTAACAACACACAGTCATGGTCAAGCTTCCACCATCACTCACACAAACATGTGACTAACAACAACACACAGTGATGGTCAAGCTTCCACCATCACTCACACAAACATGTGACTAACAACAACACACAGTCATGGTCAAGCTTCCACCTTCACTCACACAAACATGTGACTAACAACACACAGTCATGGTCAAACCTCCACCATCACTCACACAAACATGTGACTAACAACAACACAGTCATGGTCAAGCTTCCACCTTCACTCACACAAACATGTGACTAACAACACACAGTCATGGTCAAGCTTCCACCATCACTCACACAAACATGTGACTAACAACAACACACAGTCATGGTCAAACCTCCACCATCACTCACACAAACATGTGACTAACAACACACAGTCATGGTCAAACCTCCACCATCACTCACACAAACATGTGACTAACAACACACAGTCATGGTCAAACCTCCACCATCACTCACACAAACATGTGACTAACAACAACACAGTCATGGTCAAACCTCCACCATCACTCACACAAACATGTGACTAACAACAACACAGTCATGGTCAAACCTCCACCATCACTCACACAAACATGTGACTAACAACAACACACAGTCATGGTCAAACCTCCACCATCACTCACACAAACATGTGACTAACAACACACAGTCATGGTCAAACCTCCACCATCACTCACACAAACATGTGACTAACAACACACAGTCATGGTCAAACCTCCACCATCACTCACACAAACATGTGACTAACAACAACACAGTCATGGTCAAACCTCCACCATCACTCACACAAACATGTGACTAACAACACACAGTCATGGTCAAGCTTCCACCATCACTCACACAAACATGTGACTAACAACAACACAGTCATGGTCAAACCTCCACCATCACTCACACAAACATGTGACTAACAACAACACACAGTCATGGTCAACCCTCCACCATCACTCACACAAACATGTGACTAACAACAACACACAGTCATGGTCAACCCTCCACCATCACTCACACAAACATGTGACTAACAACAACACACAGTCATGGTCAAACTTCCACCATCACTCACACAAACATGTGACTAACAACACACAGTCATGGTCAAACCTCCACCATCACTCACACAAACATGTGACTAACAACACACAGTCATGGTCAAACCTCCACCATCACTCACACAAACATGTGACTAACAACACACAGTCATGGTCAAACCTCCACCATCACTCACACAAACATGTGACTAACAACACACAGTCATGGTCAAACCTCCACCATCACTCACACAAACATGTGACTAACAACACACAGTCATGGTCAAGCTTCCACCATCACTCACACAAACATGTGACTAACAACAACACACAGTCATGGTCAAACCTCCACCATCACTCACACAAACATGTGACTAACAACACACAGTCATGGTCAAGCTTCCACCATCACTCACACAAACATGTGACTAACAACACACAGTCATGGTCAAACCTCCACCATCACTCACACAAACATGTGACTAACAACAACACACAGTCATGGTCAAACCTCCACCATCACTCACACAAACATGTGACTAACAACACACAGTCATGGTCAAGCTTCCACCATCACTCACACAAACATGTGACTAACAACACACAGTCATGGTCAACCCTCCACCATCACTCACACAAACATGTGACTAACAACAACACACAGTCATGGTCAAACCTCCACCATCACTCACACAAACATGTGACTAACAACACACAGTCATGGTCAAACTTCCACCATCACTCACACAAACATGTGACTAACAACACACAGTCATGGTCAAGCTTCCACCATCACTCACACAAACATGTGACTAACAACACACAGTCATGGTCAAACTTCCACCATCACTCACACAAACATGTGACTAACAACACACAGTCATGGTCAAACCTCCACCATCACTCACACAAACATGTGACTAACAACACACAGTCATGGTCAAACTTCCACCATCACTCACACAAACATGTGACTAACAACACACAGTCATGGTCAAACCTCCACCATCACTCACACAAACATGTGACTAACAACACACAGTCATGGTCAAACCTCCACCATCACTCACACAAACATGTGACTAACAACACACAGTCATGGTCAAGCTTCCCCCATCACTCACACAAACATGTGACTAACAACAACACAGTCATGGTCAAACTTCCACCATCACTCACACAAACATGTGACTAACAACAACACACAGTCATGGTCAAGCTTCCACCATCACTCACACAAACATGTGACTAACAACACACAGTCATGGTCAAACTTCCACCATCACTCACACAAACATGTGACTAACAACAACACACAGTCATGGTCAAGCTTCCACCATCACTCACACAAACATGTGACTAACAACACACAGTCATGGTCAAACTTCCACCATCACTCACACAAACATGTGACTAACAACACACAGTCATGGTCAAACTTCCACCATCACTCACACAAACATGTGACTAACAACACACAGTCATGGTCAAGCTTCCACCTTCACTCACACAAACATGTGACTAACAACACACAGTCATGGTCAAGCTTCCACCATCACTCACACAAACATGTGACTAACAACACACAGTCATGGTCAAACTTCCACCTTCACTCACACAAACATGTGACTAACAACACACAGTCATGGTCAAGCTTCCACCATCACTCACACAAACATGTGACTAACAACACACAGTCATGGTCAAACTTCCACCATCACTCACACAAACATGTGACTAACAACACACAGTCATGGTCAAGCTTCCACCATCACTCACACAAACATGTGACTAACAACACACAGTCATGGTCAAACTTCCACCATCACTCACACAAACATGTGACTAACAACACACAGTCATGGTCAAACTTCCACCATCACTCACACAAACATGTGACTAACAACACACAGTCATGGTCAAACTTCCACCATCACTCACACAAACATGTGACTAACAACACACAGTCATGGTCAAGCTTCCACCTTCACTCACACAAACATGTGACTAACAACACACAGTCATGGTCAAACTTCCACCATCACTCACACAAACATGTGACTAACAACACACAGTCATGGTCAAGCTTCCACCTTCACTCACACAAACATGTGACTAACAACACACAGTCATGGTCAAGCTTCCACCTTCACTCACACAAACATGTGACTAACAACACACAGTCATGGTCAAGCTTCCACCATCACTCACACAAACATGTGACTAACAACACACAGTCATGGTCAAGCTTCCACCTTCACTCACACAAACATGTGACTAACAACACACAGTCATGGTCAAGCTTCCACCATCACTCACACAAACATGTGACTAACAACACACAGTCATGGTCAAACTTCCACCTTCACTCACACAAACATGTGACTAACAACACACAGTCATGGTCAAACTTCCACCTTCACTCACACAAACATGTGACTAACAACACACAGTCATGGTCAAGCTTCCACCACCACTCACACAAACATGTGACTAACAACAACACACAGTCACGGTCAAGCTTCCACCATCACTCACACAAACATGTGACTAACAACACACAGTCATGGTCAAACTTCCACCATCACTCACACAAACATGTGACTAACAACACACAGTCATGGTCAAACTTCCACCATCACTCACACAAACATGTGACTAACAACAACACACAGTCATGGTCAAACTTCCACCATCACTCACACAAACATGTGACTAACAACAACACACAGTCATGGTCAAACTTCCACCATCACTCACACAAACATGTGACTAACAACAACACACAGTCATGGTCAAACTTCCACCATCACTCACACAAACATGTGACTAACAACACACAGTCACGGTCAAACTTCCACCTTCACTCACACAAACATGTGACTAACAACACACACAGTCATGGTCAAGCTTCCACCATCACTCACACAAACATGTGACTAACAACAACACACAGTCATGGTCAAACTTCCACCATCACTCACACAAACATGTGACTAACAACAACACACAGTCATGGTCAAACTTCCACCATCACTCACACAAACATGTGACTAACAACACACACAGTCATGGTCAAACTTCCACCTTCACTCACACAAACATGTGACTAACAACACACAGTCATGGTCAAACCTCCACCATCACTCACACAAACATGTGACTAACAACACACAGTCATGGTCAAACTTCCACCATCACTCACACAAACATGTGACTAACAACACACAGTCATGGTCAAACCTCCACCATCACTCACACAAACATGTGACTAACAACACACAGTCATGGTCAAACCTCCACCATCACTCACACAAACATGTGACTAACAACACACAGTCATGGTCAAACCTCCACCATCACTCACACAAACATGTGACTAACAACACACAGTCATGGTCAAACCTCCACCATCACTCACACAAACATGTGACTAACAACATACAGTCATGGTCAAACCTCCACCATCACTCACACAAACATGTGACTAACAACACACAGTCATGGTCAAACCTCCACCATCACTCACACAAACATGTGACTAACAACACACAGTCATGGTCAAGCTTCCACCTTCACTCACACAAACATGTGACTAACAACACACAGTCATGGTCAAGCTTCCACCATCACTCACACAAACATGTGACTAACAACACACAGTCATGGTCAAGCTTGCCCCATCACTCACACAAACATGTGACTAACAACAACACACAGTCATGGTCAAGCTTCCACCATCACTCACACAAACATGTGACTAACAACACAGTCATGGTCAAGCTTCCACCATCACTCACACAAACATGTGACTAACAACAACACACAGTCATGGTCAAACTTCCACCTTCACTCACACAAACATGTGACTAACAACAACACACAGTCATGGTCAAGCTTCCACCATCACTCACACAAACATGTGACTAACAACACACAGTCATGGTCAAGCTTGCCCCATCACTCACACAAACATGTGACTAACAACAACACACAGTCATGGTCAAGCTTCCACCATCACTCACACAAACATGTGACTAACAACACAGTCATGGTCAAGCTTCCACCATCACTCACACAAACATGTGACTAACAACAACACACAGTCACGGTCAAGCTTCCACCATCACTCACACAAACATGTGACTAACAACACAGTCATGGTCAAGCTTCCACCATCACTCACACAAACATGTGACTAACAACACACAGTCATGGTCAAGCTTCCCCCATCACTCACACAAACATGTGACTAACAACACAGTCATGGTCAAGCTTCCACCATCACTCACACAAACATGTGACTAACAACAACACACAGTCACGGTCAAGCTTCCACCATCACTCACACAAACATGTGACTAACAACACACAGTCATGGTCAAGCTTCCACCATCACTCACACAAACATGTGACTAACAACACACACAGTCATGGTCAAGCTTCCACCATCACTCACACAAACATGTGACTAACAACACACAGTCATGGTCAAGCTTCCCCCACCACTCACACAAACATATGACTAACAACAACAGACAGGCATGCTGAAGCTTCCCGCACCACTCACACAAACATGTGACTAACAACAACATGCAGTCACAGTCAAGCTTCCCCCACGACTCACAGAAGGTAAAGCAGTCCAATTAAAAGGAAGCTACACCCACTTGTGAAGGTGCAAGTTCATGTCTATTCTTCTCAGGTTTTTTATAAGTCTGTGACAGAAATGAGAAAGAGAAACAAAGTGTATAATAAATGTAAATGACTTACTTCTTTTAAAGCAGTACAGGTGATTAATGAACCAAATGCTGGAATTGTCGCTGTTCGCACAGATCTGAAACATACAGTCAAGGAAACATTAACAACCTTGTGGTGGACCACCATTTCTGCATAATCTGTTACATATAATAATTAGCTGTAACTATGTTTCAATATCAACAATGTTAATGTACATTTCTACACAGGGATGCTGAATATAAACATCATGTGATGCAGACATAGCACAACAAGGTAGATTAGTACTGTCAATGTCAACTTAAGCACAACTTTATTAACGTATGATGTTAGATAAAACATGACAATCATATTTTCACAGGTAGTGTTGCTAGAGAAGAGAGACATTAATGCCTAAACATACATTATTGACTTAACATTACAAGAGGTGCAGATAATGATGTCATTTGGTTACATATATGTAATAAAATAGATAATTAGCAGGTGTTTTATTGGTAGATGGTATAATAGATACACAATGTCACCCATGGTCTCTTGCAGTGGGGATTGATACTGCATAATACTAGTTAAGGCTTCACAGGTGATCAGGCGTGAAGCCTTAATTAATAACGCACGCCGTGAAAGCTTTAAAACCTACTGCATTATACGTTGAAGTAATTATTTTCTGATAAGTGATGCCAATGCACATGCTGTGAATTATGTGATGCACACTTGGGTAATTAGTTCCTTTGTAACAGTCAGTGGGTAATCAGGAACTGTTTGTCTTCATTACTTTAGTAACTTTTAGCTTATTTTCTACTTGTCTCTAGTATACATATAGCACTAATTTAAGAACAAACATACTTACAGTAAGTGGAGCAAAAGGGATCTTAAATGTCAAAAACATAAGTGAAGGTTCAATCACATGCTCCACTGTTCTAAGCACTTCATTTTCCATCACAAGTTTTATATTCCTGTCATTGCTTAGCGAGATGTCCTATGTATAATTCAACATTAATTAAACTTGCAACAGTTACCAGTAAAATTGTAAATGTCTTCCATAGGAGAACCCATAGTTGTCTCATCTCTTTATAGCAG
This sequence comes from Tenodera sinensis, assembly GCA_030765045.1. Lineage (NCBI taxonomy): Eukaryota > Metazoa > Arthropoda > Insecta > Mantodea > Mantidae > Tenodera > Tenodera sinensis. The sequence continues at coordinate 78,183,467 of CM060974.1, read as the reverse complement.
AAGTTCAGAGATTATATTTGAAAATCTGACCCATTAAATTCACATTACTTTCTCTACCCACCATCATTTATTTCTGTATGACTTGTACAAATTATTCCTACAAAAGCTTATTTTTCTATATACTTCAAGCTAACTGATAAACCTTTGTGAAAATAATTCATTATACATTTTGCTGTTGATACCAGAGACATTGGGAAACTGAACTGAGTCAGATGTTCAGAAACTGGATTGTTGTATGCTCGCCTTCAACTTCAAAACTTCCTGTACATCATGAGAAACAACTGAATTGCCACATCACTAAAAATGACAAAAGTATTGAAAAATTCTAATCAGATATCATGCAATAAAACAATGTATTAAAAATAAATTAATAATTAATAATAAATAATTTTCTGTTTACCAGTTATATAAGAGTACAACAAAATTGCTTCACAATGAACAGCACTTCAAGACTGTTTTCAGTAAACTCATGACATACTCTTTATTTATCAATAAAGATCTTAAATGTACGATATTTCAGACAATATTGATCGAACCATTTGCAAGAAAACCCAAAATTTTGAAGTCTTCTATGTAAAGAACACTTTTGCATGGACAGATTTTGTTTAAAATCTTTGTCACATCTCTGAGGAAGGTGCTGAACCTAAATAATATGTTAGCTGGCAATTATTATTTATTTATGCCAACAAACTTACTGCTGGTGATTTTAAACACTCAAGTCGTGTGTGGGCAATGTTTGAGAGGTAGAATCAGAACTGTAGCCAGGATATGAACCACAGACATTGTGCTTCACATGCACTGCTCTACTACTGTGACAACTTGCCAGTATGACACTGAATTCTCCTGCCAATTTGTATTTTTCCCGGTACACCAAAAGGGAATCTCACATCAGAGATAAAGGGCAACTTACAATCCTAAGTACTTTATTTCCCGGGATTAACTAACATTTAGATGGTCATGGCTTTGAAATTTTTAGTTCTGGTTCTACCTTCAAATAAGTTAGATATTTATCACTGATAAAGGATTATTCTGGCTTATCATGGTACTGCGTCTGCATTCTTAGGTTACAATATAACAATAATTTGAGTGAATCTGCGCCCAAAGCGGTAAAATCTCTGTTCCTGAACTATAGAGGCAAGTAAATATCAGGTACTTACATGTCTGGATCACTAGCTAGAGTTACGAGGCCTGGAGCAACACGACTTGCTACCAGAGACTCTGAAACGTTGCCCACTGTTGCAACAAACAGGCTCGCTGTGACACTTCGCACAGCAGGTCTGGGATGTACAACTCCTTCCCATAATGCACTAAGTACTGCTTCTTGATAAAACGGCTCTTTGCAGAGCATGCGCACGCTCACTTCCAGACAGTCGACGGGTGCCCCACACACTGGCAGTGCCAAGAGAAACCTCCTCATCTGACTCACCAAGTCTTCACTTGCTTCAGAATCCTAAACACAAATATGGGATCGTACTCTTACAATGGAATTAGTGAGTGAGAGAGTGAGAGAGTGAGTGAGTGGGAGAGTGAGTGAGTGAGAGAGTGAGTGGGAGAGTGAGTGAGAGTGAGTGAGTGAGAGAGTGAGTGAGAGTGAGTGGGAGAGTGAGTGAGAGAGTGAGTGAGAGAGTGAGTGAGAGAGTGAGTGAGTGGGAGAGTGAGTGAGTGGGAGAGTGAGTGGGAGAGTGAGTGGGAGAGTGAGTGGGAGAGTGAGTGAGTGAGTGGGAGAGTGAGTGAGTGGGAGAGTGAGTGAGTGAGAGAGTGAGTGAGAGAGTGAGTGAGTCAGTATGTGAGTGAGTGAGAGAGAGTGAGTGAGTGAGTGGGAGAGTGAGTGAGTCAGTGAGTGAGTGAGAGAGTGAGTGGGAGAGTGAGTGAGTGAGTCAGTGAGTGAGTGAGAGAGTGAGTGAGAGAGTGAGTGAGAGAGTGAGTGAGAGAGTGAGTGAGTGAGTGAGTGGGAGAGTGAGTGAGAGAGTGAGTGAGTGAGTGAGTGGGAGAGTGAGTGAGTGAGAGAGTGAGTGAGTGGGAGAGTGAGTGGGAGAGTGAGTGGGAGAGTGAGAGAGATTGAGTGAGTGGGAGAGTGAGTGAGAGAGTGAGTGAGAGAGTGAGTGAGTGAGAGAGGTATTAGGGCTCATCAACAGCTAGATCATTTGGGCCCAAAGTCAAATTTTGAAGTCAATAACACTCAAACTTATGGGATTAAAAGGCGAAAGCCAAAACTGTAATAGAACAGTAAAAAGGTAAAATATTAAAAAGTGAATGCTAGAAACACTTAAAACAATGTTAAAACAGTAAACAGGTAAAATACTAAAAACAAAGGGTAAAAAACTAAATGAGAATTCACTGTCTAAAACCTTAAAATTAAAGTCCCAGAATAAAACACAAGTTAAACTTGTTTTATGAACCCAGTTTTGGCGATGAACCGCAGTACTTTGCCTACAATTGACGCAAGGTAAACCCCAACCCAAGGGACTGGCGCTCCTAGCATATTGTGGACAATCAAGCAAAACATGACACAGAGAGGCATACACCACACACCATCCACATAGGAGTTGGTCACCACGTAAAACACGACCATGAATGATGGATTCCTAGTCAGGTGAGATACAATGGAAATATAAGGAGGCTGGCTGTACACCCACATAGAACCTGAAATCCTTCTACAGCAGTGCTGTGCAAATTTCTTATGAGCTCGGGGACATTTAACTCATGTCTAAGGAGGCATGGGCGCCATCACAATCACCGTTAGGGCAAGTACTCTTCTTTTAGGAGGAGAAAGGAAAAGCACTGGGTAGGGAAGTAAGGAATACGGCTTTAGGTGTACAATAACATATTTCATATGTGTTCTCAGAAGATATTTGGAAGGAAACAGTCTTGTCCTGAAATTCTACTAATATTAGAAGTCATTGGAGTAAAATTTTACTTATGATGGCTGCCAGAAAATTACATCATGGACGCCGTGTTGGACAGTGCTGTTCTACAGCAACTCAGTATGTGGTCCACGTGAATATGTCAATGGAGCACTCTGATAATCTGAGCCCCTGAGTGATAGTGCAGTAACTGATCAGGGGGGTTCTCTGGGCCTGGAGCACAGAATGGTTCATGGTCTGAGCCCCTGAGTGATAGTCCAGTAACTGATCAGGGGGGTTCTCTGGGTCTGGAGCACAGAATGGTTCATGGTCTGAGTCCCTGAGTGATAGTGCAGTAACTGATCAGGGGGGTTCTCTGGGCCTGGAGCATATAATGGTTCATGATCTGAGCCCCTGAGTGATAGTCCAGTAACTGATCAGGGGGGTTCTCTGGGCCTGGAGCATATAATGGTTCATGGTCTGAGTCCCTGAGTGATAGTGCAGTAACTGATCAGGGGTGTTCTCTGGGTCTGGAGCATATAATGGTTCATGGTCTGAGCCCCTGAGTGATAGTGCAGTAACTGCTCAGGGGGGTTCTCTGGGCCTGGAGCACAGAATGGTTCATGGTCTGAGTCCCTGAGTGATAGTGCAGTAACTGATCAGGGGAGTTCTCTGGGTATGGAGCACAGAATGGTTCATGGTCTGAGTCCCTGAGTGATAGTGTTCATGGTCTGAGTCCCTGAGTGATATTGCAGTAACTGATCAGGGGAGTTCTCTGGGTATGGAGCACAGAATGGTTCATGGTCTGAGTCCCTGAGTGATAGTGCAGTAACTGATCAGGGGAGTTCTCTGGGTATGGAGCACAGAATGGTTCATGGTCTGAGTCCCTGAGTGATATTGCAGTAACTGATCAGGGGGGTTCTCTGGGCCTGGAGCACAGAATGGTTCATGGTCTGAGTCCCTGAGTGATAGTGCAGTAACTGATCAGGGGAGTTCTCTGGGTATGGAGCACAGAATGGTTCATGGTCTGAGCCCCTGAGTGATAGTGCAGTAACTGATCAGGGGAGTTCTCTGGGTATGGAGCACAGAATGGTTCATGGTCTGAGCCCCTGAGTGATAGTGCAGTAACTGATCAGGGGAGTTCTCTGGGTATGGAGCACAGAATGGTTCATGGTCTGAGTCCCTGAGTGATAGTGCAGTAACTGATCAGGGGAGTTCTCTGGGCCTGGAGCACAGAATGGTTCATGGTCTGAGTCCCTGAGTGATAGTGCAGTAACTGATCAGGGGAGTTCTCTGGGTATGGAGCACAGAATGGTTCATGGTCTGAGCCCCTGAGTGATAGTGCAGTAACTGATCAGGGGAGTTCTCTGGGTATGGAGCACAGAATGGTTCATGGTCTGAGCCCCTGAGTGATAGTGCAGTAACTGATCAGGGGAGTTCTCTGGGTATGGAGCACAGAATGGTTCATGGTCTGAGTCCCTGAGTGATAGTGCAGTAACTGATCAGGGGAGTTCTCTGGGCCTGGAGCACAGAATGGTTCATGGTCTGAGTCCCAGAGTGATAGTGCAGTAACTGATCAGGGGAGTTCTCTGGGTATGGAGCACAGAATGGTTCATGGTCTGAGCCCCTGAGTGATAGTGCAGTAACTGATCAGGGGAGTTCTCTGGGTATGGAGCACAGAATGGTTCATGGTCTGAGCCCCTGAGTGATAGTGCAGTAACTGATCAGGGGAGTTCTCTGGGTATGGAGCACAGAATGGTTCATGGTCTGAGTCCCTGAGTGATAGTGCAGTAACTGATCAGGGGAGTTCTCTGGGCCTGGAGCACAGAATGGTTCATGGTCTGAGTCCCTGAGTGATAGTGCAGTAACTGATCAGGGGAGTTCTCTGGGTATGGAGCACAGAATGGTTCATGGTCTGAGTCCCTGAGTGATAGTGCAGTAACTGATCAGGGGAGTTCTCTGGGTATGGAGCACAGAATGGTTCATGGTCTGAGCCCCTGAGTGATAGTGCAGTAACTGATCAGGGGGGGTTCTCTGGGCCTGGAGCACAGAATGGTTCATGGTCTGAGCCCCTGAGTGATAGTGCAGTAACTGATCAGGGGTGTTCTCTGGGTCTGGAGCATATAATGGTTCATTGTCTGAGCCCCTGAGTGATAGTGCAGTAACTGATCAGGGGGGTTCTCTGGGCCTGGAGCATATAATGGTTCATGGTCTGAGCCCCTGAGTGATAGTGCAGTAACTGATATGGGGTGTTCTCTGGGTCTGGAGCATATAATGGTTCATGGTCTGAGCCCCTGAGTGATAGTGCAGTAACTGATCAGGGGGGTTCTGTGGGCCTGGAGCATATAATGGTTCATGGTCTGAGCCCCTGAGTGATAGTGCAGTAACTGGTCAGGGGGGTTCTCTGGGTCTGGAGCACAGAATGGTTCATGGTCTGAGCCCCTGAGTGATAGTGCAGTGACTGGTCAGGGGGGTTCTCTGGGTCTGGAGCATATAATGGTTCATGGTCTGAGCCCCTGAGTGATAGTCCAGTAACTGGTGAGGGGGTGTTCTCTGGGCCTGGAGCATATAATGGTTCATGGTCTGAGCCCCTGAGTGATAGTCCAGTAACTGCTGAGGGGGTGTTCTCTGGGCCTGGAGCATATAATGGTTCATGGTCTGAGCCCCTGAGTGATAGTCCAGTAGCTGGTGAGGGGGTGTTCTCTGGGCCTGGAGCATATAATGGTTCATGGTCTCAGCCCCTGAGTGATAGTCCAGTAACTGGTGAGGGGGGTTCTCTGGGTCTGGAGCATATAATGGTTCATGGTCTGAGCCCCTGAGTGATAGTGCAGTAACTGGTCAGGGGGGTTCTCTGGGTCTGGAGCATATAATGGTTCATGGTCTGAGCCCCTGAGTGATAGTGCAGTAACTGGTCAGGGGGGTTCTCTGGGTCTGGAGCATACAATGGTTCATGGTCTGAGCCCCTGAGTGATAGTGCAGTAACTGGTCAGGGGGGTTCTCTGGGTCTGGAGCACAGAATGGTTCATGGTCTGAGCCCCTGAGTGATAGTGCAGTAACTGGTCAGGGGGGTTCTCTGGGTCTGGAGCATATAATGGTTCATGGTCTGAGCCCCTGAGTGATAGTCCAGTAACTGGTGAGGGGGGTTCTCTGGGCCTGGAGCATATAATGGTTCATGGTCTGAGCCCCTGAGTGATAGTCCAGTAACTGGTGAGGGGGTGTTCTCTGGGCCTGGAGCATATAATGGTTCATGGTCTGAGCCCCTGAGTGATAGTCCAGTAACTGGTGAGGGGGGTTCTCTGGGCCTGGAGCACAGAATGGTTCATGGTCTGAGCCCCTGAGTGATAGTCCAGTAGCTGGTGAGGGGGTGTTCTCTGGGCCTGGAGCATATAATGGTTCATGGTCTGAGCCCCTGAGTGATAGTCCAGTAACTGGTGAGGGGGGTTCTCTGGGCCTGGAGCATATAATGGTTCATGGTCTGAGCCCCTGAGTGATAGTCCAGTAGCTGGTGAGGGGGTGTTCTCTGGGCCTGGAGCATATAATGGTTCATGGTCTGAGCCCCTGAGTGATAGTCCAGTAACTGGTGAGGGGGGTTCTCTGGGCCTGGAGCACAGAATGGTTCATGGTCTGAGCCCCTGAGTGATAGTCCAGTAACTGGTGAGGGGGGTTCTCTGGGCCTGGAGCATATAATGGTTCATGGTCTGAGCCCCTGAGTGATAGTCCAGTAGCTGGTGAGGGGGTGTTCTCTGGGCCTGGAGCATATAATGGTTCATGGTCTGAGCCCCTGAGTGATAGTCCAGTAACTGGTGAGGGGGTGTTCTCTGGGCCTGGAGCATATAATGGTTCATGGTCTGAGCCCCTGAGTGATAGTCCAGTAACTGGTGAGGGGGTGTTCTCTGGGCCTGGAGCATATAATGGTTCATGGTCTGAGCCCCTGAGTGATAGTCCAGTAACTGGTGAGGGGGTGTTCTCTGGGCCTGGAGCATATAATGGTTCATGGTCTGAGCCCCTGAGTGATAGTCCAGTAACTGGTGAGGGGGTGTTCTCTGGGCCTGGAGCATATAATGGTTCATGGTCTGAGCCCCTGAGTGATAGTCCAGTAACTGGTGAGGGGGTGTTCTCTGGGCCTGGAGCATATAATGGTTCATGGTCTGAGCCCCTGAGTGATAGTGCAGTAACTGGTGAGGGGGTGTTCTCTGGGCCTGGAGCATATAATGGTTCATGGTCTGAGCCCCTGAGTGATAGTCCAGTAACTGGTGAGGGGGTGTTCTCTGGGTCTGGAGCATATAATGGTTCATGGTCTGAGCCCCTGAGTGATAGTCCAGTAACTGGTGAGGGGGGTTCTCTGGGTCTGGAGCATATAATGGTTCATGGTCTGAGCCCCTGAGTGATAGTCCAGTAACTGGTGAGGGGGTGTTCTCTGGGCCTGGAGCATATAATGGTTCATGGTCTGAGCCCCTGAGTGATAGTGCAGTAACTGGTCAGGGGGGTTCTCTGGGCCTGGAGCACAGAATGGTTCATGGTCTGAGTCCCTGAGTGATAGTCCAGTAACTGGTGAGGGGGTGTTCTCTGGGTCTGGAGCACAGAATGGTTCATGGTCTGAGCCCCTGAGTGATAGTCCAGTAACTGGTGAGGGGGTGTTCTCTGGGCCTGGAGCACAGAATGGTTCATGGTCTGAGTCCCTGAGTGATAGTGCAGTAACTGGTCAGGGGGTTCTCTGGGCCTGGAGCACAGAATGGTTCATGGTCTGAGCCCCTGAGTGATAGTGCAGTAACTGGTCAGGGGGTTCTCTGGGCCTGGAGCACAGAATGGTTCATGGTCTGAGCCCCTGAGTGATAGTCCAGTAACTGGTCAGGGGTGTTCTCTGGGCCTGGAGCACAGAATGGTTCATGGTCTGAGCCCCTGAGTGATAGTCCAGTAACTGGTCAGGGGTGTTCTCTGGGTCTGGAGCACAGAATGGTTCATGGTCTGAGCCCCTGAGTGATAGTGCAGTAACTGATCAGGGGGGTTCTCTGGGTCTGGAGCATATAATGGTTCATGGTCTGAGTCCCTGAGTGATAGTCCAGTAACTGGTCAGGGGTGTTCTCTGGGTCTGGAGCACAGAATGGTTCATGGTCTGAGCCCCTGAGTGATAGTGCAGTAACTGATCAGGGGGGTTCTGTGGGTTTGGAGCACAGAATGGTTCATGGTCTGAGTCCCTGAGTGATAGTCCAGTAACTGGTCAGGGGTATTCTCTGGGCTTGGAGCACAGAATGGTTCATGATCTGAGCCCCTGAGTGATAGTCCAGTAACTGGTCAGGGGTGTTCTCTGGGTCTGGAGCACAGAATGGTTCATGGTCTGAGCCCCTGAGTGATAATGCAGTAACTGGTGAGGGGGGGTTCTCTGGGCCTGGAGCACAGAATGGTTCATGGTCTGAGTCCCTGAGTGATAGTCCAGTAACTGGTCAGGGGTGTTCTCTGGGTCTGGAGCACAGAATGGTTCATGGTCTGAGCCCCTGAGTGATAGTGCAGTAACTGGTGAGGGGGGGTTCTCTGGGCCTGGAGCACAGAATGGTTCATGGTCTGAGTCCCTGAGTGATAGTCCAGTAACTGGTGAGGGGGGGTTCTCTGGGCTTGGAGCACAGAATGGTTCATGATCTGAGCCCCTGAGTGATAGTCCAGTAACTGGTGAGGGGGGGTTCTCTGGGCCTGGAGCACAGAATGGTTCATGATCTGAGCCCCTGAGTGATAGTGCAGTAACTGGTGAGGGGGGGTTCTCTGGGCCTGGAGCACAGAATGGTTCATGGTCTGAGCTAAGGGACACAGGGCCGGACCATGGAACAGGATGCTGTCCAACTTCAAGTATTTTTCCTGCTAATACACAGATGCCATCTTAAATGACTCTTTGCAATGGGTGGCAGAATGACTGGGACTCTATTTGTTGACCCAAATTCATGCCTGGAAGAAAACAATTTAGGACGTGATGGGCCTGAATAGGAGAGCAGTGGCGACACCGGTGTCACTCTTTACTAGAGTGGCTGTATCTGTTGGCGATGGATGTGACGAGGATAGTGGAGAACGGAATGAGAACAGTGGAGGATGGAACAACGTCAGTGACGGACGAGATGAGGATGGTGGCAGATAGAACAAGGACGAAGGAAACTCATGATGGGACGGCAGGAGTGTCAATAAAAAATCAAATAGCAGAGGTGAGTATCTGGAGATTTTGCAGATAAATTGCCGAAGCATCTTAATTAAAAGAATAGTATTCTCAAGCTTAGACATATATGATCCAGACAAAATAATGGGTACCTAATCTTGGCTATAGTCAGGTATCACAAATTTGCAAATATTTAGAAATAACCTCACAGTAATAAGAAGAGATAGAAATGGTAGAAGTGGTGGATATTTGTGTCAAAAATATATACAATGTTGACAAATTATGGTGGGATAAGGAATACGAAATCTTAGAAGTAGAAATTTTAGGAAATTACATTAAAAATAAATGGTGGATATTTGGTATATATATATAGGCCACCAAGTGACGACATGGGGTCATTAAAAACACTTACAAAATGGGTTCTTAAAAGTGAGGCCAGCGACAGGTAGTTGTAGGGGGAGAGCTAAACTTTCCAAGAGTTAACTGGAAGGGTGAAGTGAGGAGAGAGGAAGCGCAGGCTATGGTAAATGACCTAATTTGGGAATGTGGCTTTGTTTAAACTGTGAAATCTCCAACCAGTGAGGGGGTGGTTCTGGAGCAGTGCTAGAATGTGAACTTTCTCTGAGTATAAGTCACCATAACTGCATAGTAGTTAAGTAAAGGGATTCGTGCTCAACGTCATATGGGGAAATGAGACACATTTACTAATATTACAAAGGAGACATTCTGGGGCTGCAACAATTCTTAAAAGATAAATATTCCGTGTGGTCCCAAACTGGAAGTTTGGTAGAAAAAAAATGGCAAAATTTTAAAACATCACTGTGGAAGGGACAAATAAAGTTATACCCTATAAAACACTTACTAAAAACCCTGACCCAGAATACAACAAAGCAACAAAAAAAGTTAGAAGAGCATATGGTTCATGTAAAGTTAGTAGTTATCATGCAAATAAATTCCTTGTCTTGGCAAATAAGCTTTTATTAGAGAAGTTTACTGCAGAAGAAAATTTCTTAAAAAATATTCTCTCGTTTAACAGAAATAACACGCAACAGTTATTTAGATTTATGAGGAGGCTCAGGGGAAACAAGAAGGAGATTCTGGGAATAAAACATGGAAATGTACTAGTTGCTGACGCTTTGTTAAAAGCGGAAGTATTTAATCAGCAATTCGCTTCAATTTTTCAAGTAAAGAGCAATGCCAGTATTAAAAGAATGGAAGGGTCCCCTATGATCATGAAACCAAGCAACACTTGAAAAGGATGATCTAAATTAGGGAAATACAAATGAGTTAAATAAGGAAAAATTGAAGCTATTAACAGTGAAGCAACAAGATTCTAAAGTAAGAACAAATTAGAAACTAAATACTTCACTTATCTTATTGATTTGGTGCTAACCCTGGGGTTTCAAGCTGTGTCCAGCTCATTCTCAAAGCCATATAAACAAACTCATTGCCAAGCTACAATCTTTTATTTTTTCTGAAAAACAATTACTCTTATTCAATTTTTATTTACCAATCTCTGAAAAATTCGAAGTTCATGACACGGTTCCTGTTTTTTAAAATAAAATTTTTTTCCCAAACCATTAAATCTATAGAATTACTTAACTGTTTTAATAATTTAACTTCTGGATTAATTTCATGATTAAATGACCAAAAATGATCTGCCACAGCTGATTTATCAGTTTGTTTATATTTAATATTTCTAAAATGTTCTTTTATTCTGGTTTCTAGATGACGTTTAGTTTTACCAATATAAACTTTATCACAATCTAAACAGCTAAATTGATAAATGCCAGATTTTTTATAATTTGGCATTTTATCTTTTTTTGAAAAATTAAGTAAACTTTGTATATTAAAAGGTAGAACTGGAACTTAAAAATTCAATGCCACAACTGGGATTGAACCACAGACCTTCCGCTTGCCGGGCGGACGCTCTAACCACTGAGCTATTGTGACAAACTGCCAGAATGGCATTAAATTCTCAAGCCAGTTCTACCTCTTAAACTTTGCCCACACACGGCTTGTGTGTTTAAAAACACCAACAGTAAGTTTGTTGGCATAAATAAATAATAATTTGTATATTAAATTTATTTTGAGGGACCAAATTTATTCCATATTCTTTAAAAATCCTTGTAAATTTTTTATTAGCCCATGGATGGTAAGTAAACTTTTTAAAAATACAATTATCTTTTATTTTTTTAAGGGTTGAAACTTCTTTGACAGCTTTTTGATACTTAAATTCCTCTATCCTTTTATGTATAAAATCTGTATTAAAACCATTAATTACTGCAGTGTTAATGTGTTTATATTCTATGTCAAATTCATCTTTATTAAGGGGTATATTTATTAACCTATAAATTAAACTATTAAAAACAGCAAATTTATGTGCAAAAGGATTAAAACTTTTATATTTTATGTAATTATCAGTATGAGTATATTTTCTGTAAATACCAAATTTCAATTTATTGTTATGTCTTTTAATTTTTAAGTCCAGAAATGAAAGGAATCCATTATTCTCAGTTTCCAAAGTGAATTGTATAGCTTTATCTTGTAAATTTAAAAGTTTTAAAGCATCATTTATCTGTTTTTTAGGGACAACAGCAAAAATGTAAATTGCATGCAATAGTTATTGACTTTACTAAAGCATTTGACCTTGTACCTCATGGACCACTTTGCAATGTACAAATAGACAACAGAACGATTACTTGAACTCGGGAATTCTTGAGTGGACGAACCCAAAGAGTGTGGGTGGGAAACATACCATCGTACCCTACAGAAGTAACCTCGGGTGTCCCCCAGGGTAGCGTTGCGAGCCGTTGCTTTTCTTAGCATATGTAAATGATGAATGAAAAGGGGTAACATTGCAAATTTGCCTCTTTGCAGATTGTATAATGCAATAACTTCTCTACCTATAATATATGTACATTGTAGACAAAGTAAAAATTGTTTTCTGCACAAAAATGTGTTTCCTTTCCAAGTAAGGAGGAGGAGAATATAAAATACTGACTACAGTGTGAAATAACTAAATAAACAATTAGTTGCAAGTACCTGGATGGACGCCACAACACCAACTAGATATATAGGAAGAAGAGCCAAGCTGGGCAAAACATTTCCTTGCTCAAAGTTGATCAAGTTCTGTTCCAGTAGGGCAAGCTTCTCCATCAACAGCGGCTGGATCTGAAATACAAATATTAATCAGTGCAGTACAAATATCTTAGCTTCACTTAGTATTTGCTAAAAGTTCAAATTAAAAGCAATTCAGTTTTGAAACTGAAAACAATGGCTGCCTTTCATTTCTACATTTAAAGATAAAACATAACAATAAACTGAATTTTGCCATATATAGAAAATCCACTCCTACATATAATTACATAAAAATAAAGGTTTTAATCCTTTTTCACATAAACTTGATGTTTTTAATACTTTAATTTATAGGTTAATAAATATAGCCCTTAATAAGGAAGAATTTAACACAGAGTACAAACACATTATTAACACTGTGGTAATTAATGCTTTTAATACAGATTTTATATATAAAAAGATAGAAACATTTAAATATCAAACAGTTGTTAAAGAAGCTTTTACCCTCAAGAAAATAAAAGCTTGTAATTTCAAAAAGTTTACTTACCACCCTTAGGCTAATAAAGAATTTACGAGAGTTTTTGAAGAACATGGAATAATATAGCTTCTTCAAAATAAACAGAATAAATATAATAAAATTTGCTGAAATTTTCTAAAAAGAATATAACTACAAATTATAAAAATATGTGGTATTTATCAAATTAGCTGTTTGGATTGTGAGAGGTTTACATTGGTAAAACTAAACATCATTTGGAAATCAGAATAAAAGAAAATTTTAGAAATATTAATTATAAACAGATTGATAAATCAGCAGTGCCAGGTCATTTTTGGTCATTTAATTATGAAACAAATTAATAAAACAAATGGACCTACAGATTTGACAATTTGGGAAAAGATATTAATTTTGAAAAATAAGGACCACATAATGAAGTTTGAAATACTGCAGACTGATACTGTTAAAATTGCTTCATTTTCAGTGATTGGCTATTTAGCATTTATTACAACAGCGACCAGTACAAACAAATGTGGCAACAATGATGCAGCAAATATACTACACAAACTAGTCTGCTTTTAATTTGAAGAGCTTGCTGCAAATACTAAGATAAGCGAGACTTATAGTGCCTATGAACCTGCTTTATACGTAACCCAATTCTAAGTAATTTGTATATTGTGACTTTTGGTGGGTGTAAAGTAAAGAAGACAATGTAGTCGGGATAAAGAAACACTTTTATTTCCGTAAACAGTAACTTTTTATACTCGTTGCAACAGCAAGAAAGTCTTTTCCGATTCACTCACAGCACGGCTCCACATTCGTCACAAAACTGTCCCTTCTCCGTCGGCACGACTCCTCAACGCTTCACATACGTCTGTCCTGTGTCCTCTCTCTTCTGTCGCACTTTACCGCTATTTATATCTCCCAGGCAGTATTCTGGAAAGTTCAGTTATTGCGGTGAAATACAAAGCAGAAGATTCCCGAAGTCTCTATCCTTTTCTCTCTTTCGGGAAGCGCCCCAACAATGCGGCCATTCTCTGTCTCTTTCCTTCGGCTCCTTTGCGATAGTGCCGACAATAATGCGATGGGTGACACTGCTGTTGTCGGCAATTAGATGCGGCGGGCGCGGTGACACTGCTCCCTCCTCAGAGTTGATCGTCCCGACCAGCACTATCACTGCGGCATCTCCCTTGCGCCCCGGTGGACTAACCCATCGAACCTCTTCTCCAGGAGGCACGATCCTAGGTATCGCTGTTGGATAGTGCCCCTTGGTCCGGGTAGGACGATGTATGCCATCCTGCTTCGAAATTCTGCAACAGTACCGCCGGTCTTGACGGTCCCTCGTCCAGTTGCCCTTCTTCCTGGTGTGTTGACGGGCCATCCTGCGCACTTGGAAACGGCTCACTGGGTACCATGTCCGCCGACCTCTCTGGCGCACCTTCGCAGCCACCTTGCTTCCGATGGGTCCGGCAACAAACCCCGCCACATCCGCGCGAGTCGCGTCCACCGCTGCACTCGTGTTCACTCGTGCTCGGCACGGCCTCTCCTGTATCCTGCCGTTCAAGATGATGTCCACCATTCTTCCGTTCACGGCACTAAGCGTCAGGTGATTGGATGGCTCCGACGGTCCCCCATGTCACCCGCCAAGTCGGTTCTCGCGTGTTGCTCGTTTGCTTGTGCGCTTCCCTGCTGATCGTCCTCCACGTCATATCCTGGTTGGTTACGTACCCGACACACTCCTCCAGGGGATCCTCGACGACGTCCCTGAACTGCCCTTTTCTCTTCCCCGAGACGTACACTTTCGTTATCTGAAACGGGCGCAACTGTCGCCTCGGCCTCTAGGTGCTCCCTCCAGGGGTCCGCGCTATTCCGTCTGCCCCTGGCATCCAGTACTTTGACGCTCTCGTCAACTCTTACTACCAGGGCGCCAAGACGTTCCCCGTCGTCCTCCACGACGTCCACGTGCTGGCAGAGGTCTTCCACCTTTTCGCCGAGTTCTTCCACGTCTTCCGTCACGCCAATCAGTTCGCCGTCAATTTTCGCCGATAGCTCCGTCTTCATCTCTTTCAGCTCGACAGCGAGGTTGTCGTTTCTCGTCTTCATTTTGGCAACGAGGTTGTCGTTTGTCGTCTTCATGTCTTTCAGTTCAGCAGCGAGGTTGTCGTTTGCCGTCTTCATTTCGGCGACGAGGTTGTCGTTTGCCGTCTTCATCTTGGACATTTCTGTCTTCATTTCGGCGAATAATTCTTTCATCATTGCCATCATCCTGGTTTCCGAATCTCCCTCCATCTTGGTTCTAACGTTGCAACTTCTGATGACGATGTAGCGAAACTAGAAGCAATTCGACGAATCCCACTCCTGACACCAGTGTGACTTTTGGTGGGTGTAAAGTAAAGAAGACGATGTAGTCGGGATAAAGAAACACTTTTATTTCTGTAAACAGTAACTTTTTACACTCGTTGCAACAGCAAGAAAGTCTTTTCCGATTCACTCACAGCACGGCTCCACATTCGTCACAAAACTGTCCCTTCTCCGTCGGCACGACTCCTCAACGCTTCACATACGTCTGTCCTGTGTCCTCTCTCTTCTGTCGCACTTTACCGCTATTTATATCTCCCAGGCAGTATTCTGGAAAGTTCAGTTATTGCGGTGAAATACAAAGCAGAAGATTCCCGAAGTCTCTATCCTTTTCTCTCTTTCGGCAAGCGCCCCAACAATGCGGCCATTCTCTGTCTCTTTCCTTCGGCTCCTTTGCGGTAGTGCCGACAATAATGCGATGGGTGACACTGCTGTTGTCGGCAATTAGATGCGGCGGGCGTGGTGACAATATGTATGTAAAGTTTTGTAGATCTCGGCAAAATGTAATTTAGAAACATGTTAATAGAATATCTTCCTTTCATAGAAGTTTGAAAACAATGTTGTTATGATTAATTTAATTTAAAAGGTGAGTCAATTAATAACACTAAACAACACTTACAACATAATTTTCTGGAACGCGTTTCGAAGGTTAACTTTCCTCCATTATCAACCAGACAATAACTGGGTTTCCATGATGTTTCATGGTGTGGATGGCAATGAAGAAACATCAAAACATTACTAATATAAGTGAAGCTTTTAGTTTCTAATTTGTTCTTACTTTAGAATCTTGTTGCTTCAATGTTAATAGCTTCATTTTCCTTAATTAACTGGAGTTATTATTTATTTATGCCAACAAACTTACTGTTGGTGTTTTTGAACACACAAGCCGTGTGTGGGCAATCTTTGTGTGTTTAAAAACATCAACAGTAAGTTTGTTGGCATAAATAAATAATAATTAGCATCTGATGCTCATTTAATCCCGGTACATTGAGTACTTGCAATACTAAGTCACCATTGGGGTAATTGTCTCTGATGTGAGACTGCCTTTGTGGTTTACTGGGAAAAATACGAACTGGTTTGAGAATTCAATGCCATTCTGGCAGGATGTCACAGTAGCTTAATGGTTAGAGCACCCACCTAGTAAGCGGAGGGTCTGTGGTTCAAATCCCAGCTGTGCCATTGAATTTTTAGGTTCCAGTTCTACCTTTCAAACTGGAGTTACATTACCCCAGACTTGTTAGGGGTAATCTGTTTTGCTTTCCTGTCAAGCTCCTCCCAGTAAAGTTCAGTTGGGGATAGATGTGGAGATTTGCTATTCACATAGTTCTTACACAAGAACAAAACCACGTCCAGTAAGTCTCATACCAGATGGTGTTCCCGAAACACCCCCACACCGTAACACTTCCAGAGGAGGTGAGGCAAGCTTCAAGCATTCTCTCCCCAGGGCAATGGCGGACATACTACCCATGATTTGAACCAAATTTCTCAAGTTTGGATTCATCTGTCCACAGAACACTTTTCCAGTTGTTTATGGTCCAATTCAGGTGCTCTTTGGCCCACTGCAACCTTGTGCTGATGGGTTAACAATAGCTTCTTCACAGTTACAACACAGCCAAACAACAAAACTGTACATAGACAATGTTTTACTGGCTCTGCCCTGGTAGTAGATGGACACAGGTGAACGCCGCCTATCACATTTGCTCAAAAATATAATTCTATTGTCCTCCACTACTGATGTTTTTCTTGGACGTCCACTGCGTAGTCCGTCAGCATGGGAACCACTTTCTTCTCTGCACTTCAATGCAGAGCGAGCACTATAGTCAGAAATGCACAGCTTATTTATTATTTTTCTGTTGGACCATCCTGCACCTTTGTATGCACCTGCCATTGCTCTTCTTTCTGCACTCACATTTGCTTTTACCCATTCTTGTTTATTTGGGGCACTTACTGCTATACTAATACGCTTACTTGAAATTAGAAGTTGGGCTGTCACTGAAATGATCCCCTTCACTATAGAAACTACTCTGGTTATACCACAAGTATTGGTAACAGTTCTGGGACACTCTAAACTAAGCATTTCTCCATTAACAGCAGAGTAGGGTATAAACAGAGTGACAAACATACATCAACATGTTTATGTTAACATGACACAAGAAAATATCACCAGGACAAACATAACACTAAAAGACAACATTCAGAAGCACATTAGTCATGCATTGATATCACTTCTTAAGTTAAATGCAGTATAAAAATATTGTGATAAGGTTGAACCACTTGTAATGAAGCATACTGTAATTTGCCTTCAAATATTTAAAACAGTATATTCCAAATTATTAATTTTGGTGGAATCAATAACAATAAAAGCACATACCAAAATACAGTTGGTGAGTTTAAACTTTCTGTCACTAGAGTGTGTGTTTGTATATATAAGTCATGTTGCCTGTCCCTCTCGATATACGCATAAACCAGGTTTGACTGTATTTGTGCAATATCTTTGCAGTATAATGTTTAGTAAGCTGATTTAATCAAGTCAAGCACTGAGACAGGCGTACTTCCCAGCAGTTCACAGCAATCTGCACTAAAAGAATTAATCAACAAGCCTATGCACAGCCAAAATCAAAACAAAAAGTCTATCTGTTGTTATCCATGGTAAAAGTTAAATAGAACTATTTTATCAGAGTTCATTAATTAACAATTTGGGGCACATTTTAGTGCCAGAGGACACAAACCTGCTGCAAGCGAGGAGTGATACTAGAAATTGCCTTACCTTTTGTCTTGTAAAACATTTACCAAAACCAGCACACATGGATCTAAATAACTTTATAAATGATGAAACTATTAGTTCTTGTGAAAGAGAGATTTCTTTTATCACATCAAGAAGATTTGGTAATCTGTAACAAAACAGAAACACTATAATGAAAATGGTGTCGAATTGAAACACAAAACATCACTTACATATAATTTAACTTGACAGAACAAATGTTTTTAGTTAAAAACCCTCCCTGTTTTCCACAAAAACACATACTTTATTCAGTTATTGCATAAGGCTCATTTGAAGAACACTCGGAATGAAGAACAGAATCATTTTTGTACATAGGATAGACACTATGGCTGGCCTCGTAGCAAGCGCAGTTGGTAGAGCACCTTTAAATTTTAAAAAATTATTTTGTTACTTAACGACGCTGTCAATTGCCAGGATCACATCAGCGTCGCCGGTGTGCCGGAATTTCGTCCCGCAGGAGTTCTTTTACATGCCAGTAAATCTACTGAGTTAGTGTAATTGTAAGAGGGCTTGACACAATAATACGGCAAATTTACATAAATGTCATTAAGAATTTTAGTTTAGATTGACTCACAGAACTATCACAATTGTGTAAAAAGTTGTAATGCACATTAAAAGACTACTCCATTAATTAACAGCATATTTAATGTCAGCACACCAAGGTTGTGTGTTTAAAAACACCAACAGTAAGTTTGTTGGCATAAATAAATAATAATTTAAATAATGTGCTTAACCTGCGCCTCTTACACCAGACTTTTAGAGGCTCCCATTTTGTGTCTTCCCCTTGTGTAGGCCCAGCCCAAAATATTAACCTCTTTTTCCGAATATTATACCCGTTCTGTGTATTTTTTCTAATGAATCAGTTTGAGTAATTCTTTATTGATCCCACCAAGCCACTCCATATTCCAGTTGCAAACAAAGTATTTCCGTCAAACTTCAGGTTTAGCAATGGGCAACCCTCTCTCACTGTTCTTGGCAGATATCTACATGAGTTTATTAGAAATAAGGATCACAAAAGGTTTCCCGCGGATGTTCAAACTCTGGCAGCGATATGTGGATGACATATTTGCAATAGTTTCAAAAAGACACATCAGTGTTGCATTAAAACTTCTAAACATACAGGACAAAAGCATAAATTTCACAGTGGAAGTGGCAAAAAATGATCAATTACCATTTATAGATCTAAAAATAATCAAAAAACAGGGATAGAATAAACTTTGGCATTCACAGAAAACCAATACAGACGGACAACTACATAAAAGCTACAGGGCTTTCGAATTGGTTCTTCACCGCTGCACGGCCTTTTGCCTGTGCGAGTTTGAAGCTGCCGCAGCTGGGTTTGCTGCTACTAACAAGCTGCACGTAAAACATGTATAAACTTGAAACCTCTACCTGTGATAAATGAGAGAACCCACAGCTCTGCATTCTGTCCAGTTTACATTGCACCAATGAGTGCGTCACTTCAGCCAATGAATGCATAGAAATCACAAATGACACTCCATGTGGAGTAAAACAACATTGGAATGTTTTGCTGTTTTCTCTCTCACTCTTCTCATTTATTGATACTCTTAAGAAATAAATGCCCATGCTTATAACACGTATGTTTACTTGGAGAAAACGCGACAATGCTGCTTTCTTGACACTTAATACCTGCAATCTTAATGCACCCTTTGAAGCCATGAGGTTTACCATTTGGGTGGCACGATAATACTGAACATATTTTTCTGAAATGTTATTAAAGACCTACACATGTATTAGCCTTAAAATTGCACAAACTTGCAATGTTTTCTTATGCTTGTAATATGTTTGGAACAATACCATTTCTTATAGTACCAGAAAATGATAATAAAAGATCTAGAATAATATCTCCAGCATTTCAAAATTCCCTCTTTTATGTACCCAAGTATACAAGTGAAGTTTTATATTAAATGAACTCTAAATGAACTTTAATCACCCTAGCTTCTCTTCTTTAGCAAGAACATTTTTTGTAAACTAATCTTTTGTTCAGCCTGAACTCACTTGAATATGAATAACGCTAGATTTTTAACTTCTACTCAGGGGTCTCCGTCTAGGGGATATGTGAATGGCGACCACAAGGTACCCAAGCTGAGCAGAACATTACTTCCACTTACTGGTGTTTTGCTCCTCACTGTAACTTTTCTATCTGACCTTACCTTGGTCATCTCTTGTTCTCTTCCGACTCTGATGCTATTAGGGTTCCCGAGGGCTAGGGAGTCTTTATTTTTCCAACCTCTCCATTTCTCTAATTTCTCTAATTTCTCTATAAAACCTCAATCCCTAACATGCTGACCTGTCATGGCATGTAATACGTCCTCTGATTGGTAATCCGAGGATATGGCTGGTGAATTTATTTTGTTAATTCTCCCGGTCAGGTCGGTGAGACCCGTAAACCAACGACAGGTGTGGTCCTCCAGACATTCTGGGGGTTGTGAGGGAGCGATGTGACCGCCAAAACATAAAAATATGGTGCTCTCTAAAAAGCGGTTACTATACTGTCAATATATTAAATATTGGAGAGCAAGAGGATTAATGGCTTCATTGTCAGAAATCCAGCATTAGCTAACAACAACAACAAATCTACTGACATGGAGCTGTCATTTTTAAGCACACTTAAAAACCATTGGCCTGGGCTGGGTTTGAACCCGCGACCTTGGGATCAGTAGGAAAGGGGCTAACCAACTGAGCCACCCAGACCGAATTGGTAGAACACCTGCCTTCTATGCAAGGGATCACGGGTTTGATTCCTGGCAGGGGGGGGGGGGGGTAGGAATTTTAATTCAGCCAAGATTATTCCTCATCCTTCCCTGAGTCTGGAAGTATAATGACGGCGCCATGGCTGATGGTTAGACCGCTCACCTACCACCTCGGCAGGACTCGCATGTGGTATTTGTGGTAGACAGAGCAGCATCTGGGCAGGTTCTCCAGTTTCCCCCGCCATTCATTCCACCACTTGCTTCATTATCACCCTTCCAATCATGCAATTTGCCTGCATTTCATATGATCCTCTTCCTCACTATCATACTTGGTGCTTGACTGACCGTCTTCTTCCAGGTCTTCACTCTGTCTGGTCCCGAAGTCACACTTCAGATCCAGCAATAACTTCTCCGAGGAGACCTCAACAGCACCACTGAGGATGTCTACCACAGCTGTAGATGAAACATCTGGAACACCGATCTCCAGCAGACCACGGCAACATAGCCCAGAAAATACTTCATCAGTAAGTCTGGTGTTTGACTAACTTCTCGTTATTGAGTTATGCTGTTCTCAGACACAACGCATGCACACACACACACACACACACACACACACACACACACACACACACACACACACACACACACACACACACACACAAACAAAACTTTTTCTAAACATGCTCTTTTGGTTCAGAGGGCCTCATAACATATATTTCTGATGGCATCACATTTTTGGCTGGAATGCAATACTGTCTCAGTTCTGAAAGGAAACAAATGCTTCACTTACAGCGTAGTGTGTAACCATTCCACTTCTGCCCATTCTTCATACCATTCCTGGTTGATGTAGGATTCAAAAGCACCAAGTATTAGATCTACATTGTATTCTCCTTCATAGAAAACTGCTGGATTTGTTAAACTCTGTCCCAGAGAGATAAACTCCTGTCCTGGAACAAGCAAAACAAATTTCTGTACATGAGAACCATAACCATACAAACTTATGTATACCTCTTCCCATGATCATTTATTTTCTGTTGATTATTACACTAAATTATGGCATTATAAAGAAGAACTGTAAACAAAATTACATAACACTATATGAGGGTCACTACAAAAGCTTTTAGATTGAGAACAAAAGTTAATCCACTTGAATTGGATACAGGACGTGATAGCCCCATCCTTTGTGAGAAAACTGGTATCAGGTAGTGACTCTCCCACTCCAGCAATTCCAGCAGTGCAAGGATAAACAACCTGGAGCAACAGAGAGTGCAAGATAGCCCCATCCTTTGTTAGTAAACTGGTATCAGGTAGTGACTCTCCCACTCCAGCAGCACAAAGTTTACTCACAAAGGATGGTGCTATCTTGCACTCTCTGTTGCTGCAGGTTGTTCATCCTTGTGCTGCTGGAATTGCTGGAGTGGGAGAGTCACTACCTGATACCAGTTTACTCACAAAGGATGGGACTACCTCACACTGCATCCAAATTGAATGGATCAAATTTCATTTCCTCACATCTCAAAACTTTTGTAATGATCCTTGTATGCTAAGTCCTGCCTGTACTGGATCTTTCATAATCAATGAATAATGTAAATCAATTCATGTCAGAACAAAAAACTTGGACATGTGAAATTTAATATTCTCATTCCAATTGCTCCATTATCACCTTTCCAATCATCCATTTCACCTGTGTTTCATATCATTCTCTTCCTCACTACCATACCTGGTGCTTGACTGACCACCCTCTTCCAGGTGCTTACTCTGGTCCAGAGGTTCCTGTGTTCCCTGACAGGCACAGACCCTAGGCACTGACTTGTATGCATCTGAGGAGGCAAATAAGGAGGCAAATATTGAATAGTTTAAAGCTTCATATGACCTCCTCCGTAGCGCAGTTGGTAGTGAGCTTTCTTGCCTCTGGTGCGGTACCAGCATGGGGACTTTTACCCCAGCTAGAAGGCCTGGCACAGGGTGCACTGAGC
Source organism: Tenodera sinensis (assembly GCA_030765045.1). Taxonomy (NCBI): domain Eukaryota; kingdom Metazoa; phylum Arthropoda; class Insecta; order Mantodea; family Mantidae; genus Tenodera; species Tenodera sinensis. The sequence continues at coordinate 78,161,087 of CM060974.1, read as the reverse complement.
CTCGTTAGGTCCCAGGGGGACCAATTGAGGAACTACTTGATGGAGAAGTAGCGGCCCCAGGTCGAGAAGGCCGCATAACTAGTCAGGAGGACTCGGGGCACTGACCACATCTCTCCCTCCAGTACTGCACCCCACCAATGACGCCTGTAGTTGGGCAGAGTTGGGGGATGCAGCAGCTGGGCGGCAAGCCTTGGCTGCTGCGCTGGTTTTTTTCTTTTCTTTTTTTAAATAAAGTTTCATACACAAGTGAATGGTGCTGTATGATTTTTTAAAACATTTGGTCACTATTTGTAGGAGCAACTAGAGTTTGAACAAAGTGCATGTTTTAACAAAATAATGTAATAATTGAAAAGCTATTAATCCCAACAGTATTAGTTTGCTGTGTGCTTGTGGGTCAGACATTACAGTACTTCATGACCTACATACGTACGTACGTTCAACAACTGGTGTGTCATTTGATATCCTCTTCACTATCACGTCCACCGCTACTACAGACATTATCATACACGGAACAAGTGTCTGTAGCGCAGTCACAAACCAAGCACACTTCTGTTCATTTGGTGTGTTCTTCTTATTCCCTAATGACTCTGGATGGTTTACCTGAACAAACAAAACAAAACATCTTAAGTATGTCACAGAAAGCAGCTGGTATAATAATGATGATGGTGATGGTGGTGATGATGGTGGTGGTGGCGGCGATCATCATCATCATCATCATCATCATTATTAGATTTTTTTTAAAAATCTGATGTGTTACACTCACACGACTTTCTCTATTCTTGTACTAACTATTCTTACAATCTCTCATTCCTCTACCTTCTTTGTGTTACTCAACATAAACATTTGCAGAAACTATCTTATTGGTATTATTTATTTATGCCAACATAGTTTGTTGGCATAAATAAATAATAATTACTATCTGAAGGTTATTTAATCCTGGGACATAAAGTACTTGCAATAGTAAGTCACCATTGGGGTAAATTGTCTCTGATGTGAGACTGCCTTTGTGGTTTACCAGGAGAAATACGAACTGGTTTGAGAATTCAATGCCATTCTGGCAAGTTGTTACAGTAGCTTAATGGTTAGAGCACCTGCCTGGTAAGCAGAGGGTCTGGGGTTCAAATCCCAGCTGGGGCATTGAATTTTTAAGTTCCAATTCTACCTCTCATCTTATTACTAATTTCCTTGTAGGTACAAGCAGAATATGGGAATACAGTAGGCTTGGGCAATACTCACGTCTTTTAAAGCTTTCAAATTCTGTTCTCGATAATAGAGCGAATAATGACCTTTCCTTTGAGAAAAGATTAAGTATTCCAAAACTCACACATATAACAAGGAATATCTCTGAAATGGTTCACTCTACAAAAAATTTATTTGAACATAAATTGTGTTTTAGGGAGGTCTATATTTCTTGTATTGTAAGATTTGGTCTGTTACAATTTACCAGTTATGCAAGTCATCCAGAGTAAACAGGACTAAATAGGCTGTAGCCAAAAAATTCCCAATATACACTTCATTTTTCATAAAAATATCTTATGGCATTTTAATGAAAATCATTAGTCATTTTAGAGAAAATTAAAATTTTTAAAATATTTTCCATGATAGGGTAGTTCAGAGTAGAGCAATTTTCTTCATAATCTTCGTGTCGTATCCTCGAAAGATACTAAACATAAATACCAACTTTGACAGACAGACACAGACACACACACACACACACACACACACGGACATTTTTCTAAAAATGCTTTGTTTGTGTTCAGGGGGCCTCAAAACATATTTCTGGTGAAATTTCAACCACCAATTGTGGGTGGAATACAATACTTCCCCTACGTACTATACATAGTAGAGAAAGTAAAAAGTTTAATAGGTAAAAGAAGAACAAAATGGAGAAACAAAGTGATATCTTTAAGCTATTTCTCTAGACAGTGGGCAACTTTGTCCCATCGTGATACCAGTCTTATCATACACTGCTGACAGAAGTCAGTTGGTTCGAGTGTAGCTGATTTCCCTTGTGTATCTGACACAAGGTGTTCACTAGCCAGGAATATCTTCATAGGACTATATCTAGCGAGAAACAGCCTGGCACCTGACAGCTGATTCACTTACCTGCAAACGAGGCTAGACCTAACTCGTCCAATTGTGATACAAACACATCGCACAACGACTAGTCGATTGGACGAGAAAGCACTAGCCTCATTCACAGTTGAGTCAATCACCTAGCCAAGTTATTTCTCGCCGACTGTAAACAGATGGTGCAGGGTCTGGACTGGAGCACCTCGCAACGTGAGCTGGCCCTTGTGATCATCCATCGGCCTCTTTAACTCCTAGCGAGCACTAACTTCACAAAATATCACTGTGTGTTGTACAATATCATACACCACCCTGTATGTAATGGTGAACTACTGATGTAAGGTTCGTGGTTGGATCCACCACTTGTTCAAAACTGCTGCCTCAATAACTTCAATGGTTATCATGGCCACGTGTAAACAAGGAGACATTGCTACGCTCCATATGGTGATCCCCATACAAGCCATGCATGTCTCTGTGAATGTCACTTGGGTTATGCCCCTTAGCCCACAAGATCACTACGCCGCTACTCTTAACCAGTTGGTGATAAAGTTGCTCACACATAGCACTAATATGCACAGCAAATGAACAGAGACGCAAATGTTGTCGTATCACATTCTCTACACAAAACTAAACCAGCCTTCTTTCGTAATTGTGTTTGTTTGTAAAATTGCAACTGGTCATGTAAACCCACAGTTAGATATGCACTGTCTTTGTTGCATTGCTCACACTTCTCGCTAAAGCTTCACATGAAAAACAAATAGCATCTGTAGTGAAAATTTCAAACTACATCTTGCTGAAGTTTCAACATTCCAGCTGCAATAGCAAGGCACAAAACAAAATGTTGTGCATTACTTTCCAGCCCACCCTCATATATACCTTGCAACTATCTGGGAAAATAAGGCTTTTCAATGATGAAACAACTATCAACATTGATTAAGGAGAAATTCTGCCTGTAACTTGTACTTTCATAATCTACCGCCACATCACCATTTAACCCTTCCCGAGCGGACATGTTTTATGGCTCCGAGCAGAAGATAGTTTTGCTAAAGTATTAAACTCTATTAAATACAGTTAAAACTATATAAACATGCTCAAATGTACTAAAACACATAGTATACCTTGCTCTTTGTTGAACTGAATCATTGTCCTCCAGGAGCGAAGTTTTGTTGATCCACGTAAGAATGTTGTTACAAACATGACATAACCAGCACTTCTCCATTTTGTACAGCGTAGTTCGTACATATAGGTATTCACAAATAAACCAACAGTTCTTCAGGAACAAATAGTGTCACATTCTGATATTTAATACTTCCATTTGTAATAATAACGGTAATGATGATAAATTTTGATAGAAATGTGCAGTTACACCTAGCTAGGGCAGGGTATCTTAGAGGGTTCCCAAAGTCCTGCAGTCGCAGGAGATCCGGCAATACTGACGTGTAGCTTGGTTCTCCCTCTTCCAGTCTCTCGCCCTGTGAGCCATCTGCCACACTCAGTCTTGGCTCAGCAGTCGTTAGAAATGGAGCTTCCACTTGCTTCTCCCGCCAGGTGTGAATTATGCTCTGTGATTCATTTTTGTGCACTGTGCCGGTCAGGGTTGCCAACTCGTACGATAATTATGGGGGCATACGATAATTTTAATGTTTGTACGATGGTTGTCAAATCGTACGATAATTATGGGGGTGTACGATAATTTGAATGTATGATAGTTCGATATCGGTGAAATATCATTTTCACTGGTTTGTCCCACCAGCGAAATTAAACTAATTACATATAGCTACACCACCTTTGCCCTCATGGCCTGTCTTTATCCTCTTATTGCCAGTGTGCCCAGGTCTGATAGTCTCAATGAAGAAGGCACTGTTCAGGAAATTGACGATCAATGTAGAAAACTCGGAATACGTGCTATTCCATGTGAAATAAAGAACATGCCTGAACCTGACAGTTTCTGGAGTGATATTAAACATATGTTACCTTGGTGGAAATACTGATTTCAAAGAACTAGCGGCCTTTGCATTATCAGTGGTTTCCTTGCCCCACCGAAGCACTTCTTGTGAAAGAGTTTTTTTCTAAACTGGGTTTAATAAAAACCAAAGTTAGAAACAGATTGGCACTAGATACGGTAAATGAACTCATTTTGTCATCTCAACTTATGAAAACACGTGGTAGATCTTAAAATTTGCAAGTCACCGAGAAGATGTTAAGGTTTATCTCAACAACAAATTTGTGCAATGCTGCAACGGTCGAGGAAGCTGAACTTTCAGATGAATAGTGTGAGAAACATAAGTGCTAAAGTTGTAATATTTGTTGAGGTCCTCAATCTTGTAAGTGGATATAATAAACATCATTACTCTGGTGCAGTTTTTTATAATTATGCTTCGTTGGGTCTTTGAGCCTTTGAAATCTTTGTGATCTCAGGGCGTGTTAACGGATGGAATGAAAAATCACACGCTGTTTCTTCACCACAATGTATTATTTTATTATCACTTTTTCTATATTTTACATTAAAATAAATCCTCTTAGCACCGTTTTAAATGGTTAAATTCTTTCCACTTTTTAAAAAAGTGGAACAAATGCTTGATGAAAGTCTGGTAAACGTTCCACGATGTTCACACATTACCTCCACACGTCTTTCCACCTTGAATATACACACGCTAGTGAAAGGATTATGGCGTAACCTCACGTGATACTACCTTTCTCATATACAGCCGCGTATGCGTCCATCAAATAGTTCTTTCTTGTTAGGGAAGTGATCCCTAACCATTCTCCCTTCACTATCAAGACTGAACACATATAATTCTAATATTTATACATATATATTAAAATTAAATATGGAAATATTTATGACGTCTTTAAACAAACTTAGTTGTTCGTAACAATGAACATTATTAACACGTTTTCGTCATTTAACCATCTCATACCAACATAAAAAAACAAATTACACTTTTAACAAATATTCACATAAACGATTTTCTTTTGGGGTCTTCTAATATTCTATCTCAACTCTTATATTTTCATAAGTATTATACTGATATTTTTATTGTTGTAGCGTTTGCTTTATGGTGTACGATAATTTTGAATCCAAATCTATAATTTTGAGTGGCTGGTACGATAATTTTATTTTCAAATGTTGGCAACCTTGGTGCCGGTGGACATTCATTCCCAACTGTGTGAAGGGTATGGAGAACAGTGCATGAGCATACAACACGTACGTAAATGGTGCAGAGAATTCATAGACGGATGTACAGCCATGATGACCAGCGTTCTGGACGACTATCGGTTTCAGACGACACCATTGTGAAAGTGGAAGAAGCAACGCTCAAAGATCGAAGGGACAGAAAGGGGTTATTGTTGTGTGAATTTTTGTCTACCGGTACAACAATTAATGAGGATTGCTACTGTGAGACGTTGAAGAACCTTTGCCGCACAATCCAAAACAAGAGGAGAGGTATGCTCACAAAGGGAGTGCATTTCCGTCAGGAAAACACTCATACTCACATTGTCCATGTGACAACCAATCTCATCAACAAATTTGGATGGGATACTGTCATACACCCTCCCTACAGCCCAAACCTAGCCCCTAGTGACTACCATCTCTTCCCTGACTTGAAGAAACACCTGGGTGGGACGCATTTCAGAACCGGAGAGGAGCTGAAAGAAACTGTTTTAAGCTATCTTTGCTGCACGGCGGGAAAAAGTATGCAGGCATACAAAAGTTGGTACATCACATACAAAAATGCATTGATCAAAATGGTGATTATGTTGAAAAATAGGAAAAAGTCTAAGCTTTCCAAAAATGTATTATCCAATGTCAATATACATGTTTTTCACTGAGAAAAAAATTGGGAACCTTCTTTTACACACAACCCTCGTAAAATGTGTATATGATTTTCAAAGTGACTTGTTTATCTCAATACTATTTACACAGGGAAATATATGAATAATGCATAATGTTCAAAGAGGTGCATACTTTCATTTAAAAATGTTCTTGTGTGTCATATATTTTATAACATACACCTGGATGAAGAGGCGGCTTGGAAATGCAGGTTTCGCAAAAGTATATTGTTTTTTTGCCCTACATACCAAACAAGGATTTGCCCAACTTCCTTGTTCTTTTCTCCCGATGAAGTGTGGAAATCCATTTAGTCTTTCTAATGTTGGGCCCTGAGTAATATGACCCTTACTTGATGTGGCATGGGTCCACTGTGCTCCCATGCGCTCGGCTACCAGAGATCTGACCAGATACTTACAAAATTTCCTGTGTGACAAAGGGTTTTTATTTTTGGTTTTCATATGCATTGTGTACAGCAGATATGAATTCACAATGCACACTTCCAGCAGCCAGAAAGCATTATCCTATACCACTTGCGCGTTCTCCTACAAAACTGATCCTGCGCAAGTTCTATCAACACCGCCCATGTGTTGAGTATAATCCCAAGTAATATTTGGTTTCAATGTTGCTGCTTGGTTGGGGAATTTTGAAGGAACCTCTGTCATTTCATTTTGGTGACCCTTATGACTGGTACTGAGCATGGTTACAATTCTTTTGTCTTTCCAAGATAGAGCCAGCATTTTTTTATTCCGGAAGCTTTTTATTTCACTCCTTTTCATTTTCTTTATGTTACCTGACTTAATTGTTATTGAAATTGAAAGACAATGGCCGTCAATGTATTCAACAATTTTTTTTCTCTAAAACTGTGACATAGCCAAATGAAAATACCAGGTTTTGTAGACATAATCAAAAGAAAAACAGAGCTAGAGTTTATTTTATTTATAACAAATAATATTTTATATGACGTGCACGCACGCACACGCACACACACACTTTCTCTCTGCAGTATGATATAGGTTATGTTTATGATAGTTGTGCTGGATTTCACTAAAACAAGGCTCTATTGTATGTGCTGAAATACTTTTCATTACATGTGTATGTGTTTAGAAAGCAGAGGAAGTTATGGGACTTGTACTTACTTTAATTTGTGAAGAAAGCTTCAGCACTAATCTGTGAATTAAACTAGTCTGTAAACGGCCCAAGTCGAGAGCCCACTTTGCTAACACTGGCACGAGAATCCTTGTAGCAGCTCCAACAACATTAGCCGACGAATCTTCCAAACTTGTTAACACTAACTCTTCACACTGCAAGTACAAAATATCAACTCCAATACACAGTTTATAATCAACAACAAAATCCTCGGCAATAAGATACCCAACTCTATTGACTTTTTCACTGTAAAGAGAAAAGGCATCATTTCAAAACTCATTACATGACCCAATAGGCTCACATATTCACTGTTTGCACATAACATTACATTCCTTTACATCAGTAGTCAGCAAAATCACCATTCTCATTGCACAAATTGCGACGTCAGGGAGCACAACCAACCATCAATCCACATTTTTAACTTTTTTTTTTACTTTATTTATCTGCTGTCGAGATTACATGGTAATTTACAGCAATATTATAAAAATACATACAAAAAATCTGATGTGTTGCACTCACATGACTTTCTCTACTCTTATACTAACCATTCTTACAAACTCATATTCCTACATCTTCTTCGTGTTAGTTGAGATAAACATTTGCAGAAATTATCTTATGGCTTATTTCCTTGTAGGTACAAGGGGAATATTAGAATACAGTAGACTTTGAGCGATAGTCAACTCTTTCAAAGCTTCGATATTCCATTCTCTTTGCATGGTTAACATGTAAAAATACGAACAACAATGTTGCATTTCACAAAAGTTTTAAGTTTTCCGAAACTGACACAAATAACAAGGAATATTTCTGAAATGGTTCACTCTACAAAAAAATTTATTTAGACATAAATTGTGTGTTTTTGCGAGATCTACATTTTTTGTACAGTAAGATTTTGTCTATCCCTTATGGTTTACAGATTATTTAAAAGTCATCCAGAGTAAACAGGACTACATGGGCTATAGCCAGAAAATTCAAAATATACATTTCATTTGTCATAAAAATATCTTCAACATGTCACTTTAATCAAATTGTTAGAAAATTAAAATCTTTGAAAACTTTTCCATGTAAAGGGCCACTTAGGGTGGGGCTATTTCCTGAAAAAACTTTGTCTCGTATCCTTGTAACACAAACTTAAATACCAACTTTGGTTCTTAACCAACATTTCGTTTTTGAGTTATGTTGCCCACAGACTAACTGACAGACGTGCAAGCAACCACGCATGCACACACGCACGCAGATCTTTTTCTAAAAATGCTTTTCTTTTGGATTCAGGCAAACTCAAAACATATATTTCCAGTAAAATCTCAACATCAAATTTTTGGGTGGAATACAATACCTGCTCTACTTACCAGTAGAGAAAGTAAAAAAAAATATATATATATGTAGAAAAACTGTTATAAAGCATACACATATATATAGTAATAACACAAGTTGTAAGTGTTCACTTATTCAACCTAATTGTTCCTTATGTAAGTCTATTCCTCAATACATACTGCTACTTAATTCATATTTCAATAACTACTAGGTAATCTTTACATTATTTATCATCTAAATAATATTTCATCTTCTTCTTCCACTTCCCTGTGTTACCACTATCGAGGTTTCAGGGGTTTACCTCAGTGTCCGAGGATCACACTTCCCTGTGTTGCCACTATCGAGGTGTCAGGGGTTTACCTCAGTGTCCGAGGCTCACACTTCCCTGTGTTACCACTATCGAGGTGTCAGGGGTTTACCTCAGTGTCTGAGGGTCACACTTCCCTGTGTTACCAATATCGAGGTGTCAGGTGTTTACCTCAGTGTCCGAGGCTCACACTTCCCTGTGTTGCCAATATCGAGGTGTCAGGGGTTTACCACAGTGTCCGAGGCTCACACTTCCCTGTGTTACCACTATCGAGGTGTCAGGGGTTTACCTCAGTGTCCGAGGCTCACACTTCCCTGTGTTGCCACTATCAAGGTGTCAGGGGTTTACCTCAGTGTCTGAGGCTCACACTTCCCTGTGTTACCACCATCGAGGTGTCAGGGGTTTGCCTCAGTGTCCGAGGCTCACACTTCCCTGTGTTACCACTATCGAGGTGTCAGGGGTTTACCTCAGTGTCTGAGGCTCACACTTCCCTGTGTTACCACTATCGAGATGTCAGGGGTTTACCTCAGTGTCTGAGGCTCACACTTCCCTGTGTTGCCACTATCGAGGTGTCAGGGGTTTACCTCAGTGTCTGAGGCTCACACTTCCCTATGTTGCCACTATCGAGGTGTCAGGGGTTTACCTCAGTGTCTGAGGCTCACACTTCCCTGTGTTACCAATATCGAGGTGTCAGGTGTTTACCTCAGTGTCCGAGGCTCACACTTCCCTGTGTTACCAATATCGAGGTGTCAGGGGTTTACCACAGTGTCCGAGGCTCACACTTCCCTGTGTTACCACTATCGAGGTGTCAGGGGTTTACCTCAGTGTCCGAGGCTCACACTTCCCTGTGTTACCACTATCGAGGTGTCAGGGGTTTACCTCAGTGTCTGAGGCTCACACTTCCCTGTGTTACCACTATCGAGGTGTCAGGGGTTTACCTCAGTGTCCAAGGCTCACAGTTCCCTGTGTTACCACTATCGAGGTGTCAGGGGTTTACCACAGTGTCCGAGGCTCACACTTCCCTGTGTTACCACTATCGAGGTGTCAGGGGTTTACCTCAGTGTCCAAGGCTCACACTTCCCTGTGTTACCAATATCGAGGTGTCAGGGGTTTACCACAGTGTCCGAGGCTCACACTTCCCTGTGTTACCACTATCGAGGTGTCAGGGGTTTACCTCAGTGTCCGAGGCTCACACTTCCCTGTGTTACCACTATCGAGGTGTCAGGGGTTTACCTCAGTGTCTGAGGCTCACACTTCCCTGTGTTACCACTATCGAGGTGTCAGGGGTTTACCTCAGTGTCCAAGGCTCACACTTCCCTGTGTTACCACTATCGAGGTGTCAGGGGTTTACCTCAGTGTCCAAGGCTAACGCTTCCCTGTGTTACCACTATCAAGGTTTCAGGGGTTTACCTCAGTGTCTGAGGCTCACACTTCCCTGTGTTACCACTATCGAGGTGTCAGGGGTTTACCTCAGTGTCTGAGGCTCACACTTCCCTGTGTTGCCACTATCGAGGTGTCAGGGGTTTACCTCAGTGTCCAAGGCTCACGCTTCCCTGTGTTCCCACTATCAAGGTGTCAGGGGTTTACCTCAGTGTCCAAGGCTCACACTTCCCTGTGTTACCACTATCAAGGTGTCAGCGGTTTACCTCAGTGTCCAAGGCTCACGCTTCCCTGTGTTACCACTACCAAGGTGTCAGGGGTTTACCTCAGTGTCCGAGGCTCACACTTCCCTGTGTTGCCACTATCAAGGTGTCAGGGGTTTACCTCAGTGTCCGAGACTCACACTTCCCTGTGTTACCACTTTCAAGGTGTCAGGTGTTTACCTCAGTGTGCGAGGCTCACACTTCCCTGTGTTACCACTATCAAGGTGTCAGGGGTTTACCTCAGTGTCTGAGGCTCACACTTCCCTGTGTTGCCACTATCGAGGTGTCAGGGGTTTACCTCAGTGTCCAAGGCTTACACTTCCCTGTGTTACCACTATCAAGGTGTCAGGGGTTTACCTCAGTGTCTGAGGCTCACACTTCCCTGTGTTGCCACTATCGAGGTGTCAGGTGTTTACCTCAGTGTCCGAAGCTCACGCTTCCCTGTGTTACCACTATCAAGGTGTCAGGGGTTTACCTCAGTGTCCGAGGCTCACACTTCCCTGTGTTACCACTATCGAGGTTTCAGGGGTTTACCTCAGTGTCCAAGGCTCACACTTCCCTGTGTTACCACTATCGAGGTGTCAGGGGTTTACCTCAGTGTCCAAGGCTCACGCTTCCCTGTGTTACCACTATCAAGGTGTCAGGTGTTTACCTCAGTGTCCGAGGCTCACACTTCCCTGTGTTACCACTATCGAGGTGTCAGGGGTTTACCTCAGTGTCCGAGGCTCACACTTCCCTGTGTTACCACTATCAAGGTGTCAGTGGTTTACCTCAGTGTCCAAGGCTCACACTTCCCTGTGTTACCACTATCAAGGTGTCAGGTGTTTACCTCAGTGTCCGAGGCTCACACTTCCCTGTGATACCACTATCAAGGTGTCAGGGGTTTACCTCAGTGTCCGAGGCTCACACTTCCCTGTGTTGCCACTATCGAGGTGTCAGGGGTTTACCGCAGTGTCCGAGGCTTACACTTCCCTGTGTTACCACTATCAAGGTGTCAGGGGTCTACCTCAGTGTCTGAGGCTCACACTTCCCTGTGTTGCCACTATCGAGGCGTCAGGGGTTTACCTCAGTGTCCGAGGCTCACACTTCCCTGTGTTACCACTATCGAGGTGTCAGGGGTTTACCTCAGTGTCCAAGGCTCACACTTCCCTGTGTTACCACTATCGAGGTGTCAGGGGTTTACCTCAGTGTCCAAGGCTAACACTTCCCTGTGTTACCACTATCGAGGTGTCAGGGGTTTACCTCAGTGTCTGAGGCTCACACTTCCCTGTGTTACCACTATCGAGGTGTCAGGGGTTTACCTCAGTGTCTGAGGCTCACGCTTCCCTGTGTTGCCACTATCGAGGTGTCAGGGGTTTACCTCAGTGTCCAAGGCTCACGCTTCCCTGTGTTGCCACTATCGAGGTGTCAGGGGTTTACCTCAGTGTCCCAGGCTCACACTTCCCTGTGTTACCACTATCAAGGTGTCAGGGGTTTACCTCAGTGTCCAAGGCTCACGCTTCCCTGTGTTACCACTATCAAGGTGTCAGGGGTTTACCTCCGTGTCCAAGGCTCACGCTTCCCTGTGTTACCACTATCAAGGTGTCAGGGGTTTACCTCAGTGTCCAAGGCTCACGCTTCCCTGTGTTACCACTATCAAGGTGTCAGGGGTTTACCTCCGTGTCCAAGGCTCACGCTTCCCTGTGTTACCACTATCAAGGTGTCAGGGGTTTACCTCAGTGTCCAAGGCTCACGCTTCCCTGTGTTACCACTATCAAGGTGTCAGGGGTTTACCTCAGTGTCCGAGGCTCACACTTCCCTGTGTTACCACTATCAAGGTGTCAGGGGTTTACCTCAGTGTGCGAGGCTCACACTTCCCTGTGTTACCACTATCAAGGTGTCAGGGGTTTACCTCAGTGTCCGAGGCTCACACTTCCCTGTGTTACCACTATCGAGGTGTCAGGGGTTTACCTCAGTGTCCAAGGCTCACACTTCCCTGTGTTACCACTATCAAGGTGTCAGGTGTTTACCTCAGTGTGCGAGGCTCACACTTCCCTGTGTTACCACTATCGAGGTGTCAGGGGTTTACCTCAGTGTCCAAGGCTTACACTTCCCTGTGTTACCACTATCAAGGTGTCAGGGGTTTACCTCAGTGTCTGAGGCTCACACTTCCCTGTGTTGCCACTATCGAGGTGTCAGGTGTTTACCTCAGTGTCCGAGGCTCACGCTTCCCTGTGTTACCACTATCAAGGTGTCAGGGGTTTACCTCAGTGTCCGAGGCTCACACTTCCCTGTGTTACCACTATCGAGGTTTCAGGGGTTTACCTCAGTGTCCAAGGCTCACACTTCCCTGTGTTACCACTATCGAGGTGTCAGGGGTTTACCTCAGTGTCCAAGGCTCACGCTTCCCTGTGTTACCACTATCAAGGTGTCAGGTGTTTACCTCAGTGTCCGAGGCTCACACTTCCCTGTGTTACCACTATCGAGGTGTCAGGGGTTTACCTCAGTGTCCGAGGCTCACACTTCCCTGTGTTACCACTATCAAGGTGTCAGTGGTTTACCTCAGTGTCCAAGGCTCACACTTCCCTGTGTTACCACTATCAAGGTGTCAGGTGTTTACCTCAGTGTCCGAGGCTCACACTTCCCTGTGATACCACTATCAAGGTGTCAGGGGTTTACCTCAGTGTCCGAGGCTCACACTTCCCTGTGTTGCCACTATCGAGGTGTCAGGGGTTTACCTCAGTGTCCGAGGCTTACACTTCCCTGTGTTACCACTATCAAGGTGTCAGGGGTTTACCTCAGTGTCTGAGGCTCACACTTCCCTGTGTTGCCACTATCGAGGTGTCAGGGGTTTACCTCAGTGTCCGAGGCTCACACTTCCCTGTGTTACCACTATCGAGGTGTCAGGGGTTTACCTCAGTGTCCAAGGCTCACACTTCCCTGTGTTACCACTATCGAGGTGTCAGGGGTTTACCTCAGTGTCCAAGGCTAACACTTCCCTGTGTTACCACTATCGAGGTGTCAGGGGTTTACCTCAGTGTCTGAGGCTCACACTTCCCTGTGTTACCACTATCGAGGTGTCAGGGGTTTACCTCAGTGTCTGAGGCTCACACTTCCCTGTGTTGCCACTATCAAGGTGTCAGGGGTTTATCTCAGTGTCCAAGGCTCACGCTTCCCTGTGTTGCCACTATCGAGGTGTCAGGGGTTTACCTCAGTGTCCAAGGCTCACGCTTCCCTGTGTTACCACTATCAAGGTGTCAGGGGTTTACCTCAGTGTCCAAGGCTCACGCTTCCCTGTGTTACCACTACCAAGGTGTCAGGGGTTTACCTGAGTGTCCAAGGCTAACACTTCCCTGTGTTACCACTATCGAGGTGTCAGGGGTTTACCTCAGTGTCTGAGGCTCACACTTCCCTGTGTTACCACTATCAAGGTGTCAGTGGTTTACCTCAGTGTCCAAGGCTCACACTTCCCTGTGTTACCACTATCAAGGTGTCAGGTGTTTACCTCAGTGTCCGAGGCTCACACTTCCCTGTGATACCACTATCAAGGTGTCAGGGGCTTACCTCAGTGTCTGAGGCTCACACTTCCCTGTGTTGCCACTATCGAGGTGTCAGGGGTTTACCTCAGTGTCCGAGGCTTACACTTCCCTGTGTTACCACTATCAAGGTGTCAGGGGTTTACCTCAGTGTCTGAGGCTCACACTTCCCTGTGTTGCCACTATCGAGGTGTCAGGGGTTTACCTCAGTGTCCGAGGCTCACACTTCCCTGTGTTACCACTATCGAGGTGTCAGGGGTTTACCTCAGTGTCCAAGGCTCACACTTCCCTGTGTTACCACTATCGAGGTGTCAGGGGTTTACCTCAGTGTCCAAGGCTAACACTTCCCTGTGTTACCACTATCGAGGTGTCAGGGGTTTACCTCAGTGTCTGAGGCTCACACTTCCCTGTGTTACCACTATCGAGGTGTCAGGGGTTTACCTCAGTGTCTGAGGCTCACACTTCCCTGTGTTGCCACTATCGAGGTGTCAGGGGTTTACCTCAGTGTCCAAGGCTCACGCTTCCCTGTGTTGCCACTATCGAGGTGTCAAGGGTATAACCTCAGTGTCCAAGGCTCACGCTTCCCTGTGTTACCAGTATCAAGGTGTCAGGGATTTACCTCAGTGTCCAAGGCTCACGCTTCCCTGTGTTACCACTACCAAGGTGTCAGGGGTTTACCTCAGTGTCCGAGGCTCACACTTCCCTGTGTTGCCACTATCAAGGTGTCAGGGGTTTACCTCAGTGTCCGAGGCTCACACTTCCCTGCGTTACCACTATCAAGGTGTCAGGGGTTTACCTCAGTGTCCAAGGCTCACGCTTCCCTGTGTTACCACTACCAAGGTGTCAGGGGTTTACCTCAGTGTCTGAGGCTCACACTTCCCTGTGTTGCCACTATCGAGGTGTCAGGGGTTTACCTCAGTGTCCAAGGCTCACGCTTCCCTGTGTTACCACTATCAAGGTGTCAGGGGTTTACCTCAGTGTCCAAGGCTCACGCTTCCCTGTGTTACCACTATCGAGGTGTCAGGGGTTTACCTCAGTGTCCAAGGCTCACACTTCCCTGTGTTGCCACTATCGAGGTGTCAGGGGTTTACCTCAGTGTCCAAGGCTCACACTTCCCTGTGTTACCACTATCAAGGTGTCAGGGGTTTACCTCAGTGTCCAAGGCTCACGCTTCCCTGTGTTGCCACTATCGAGGTGTCAGGGGTTTACCTCAGTGTCCAAGGCTCACACTTCCCTGTGTTACCACTATCAAGGTGTCAGGGGTTTACCTCAGTGTCCAAGGCTCACGCTTCCCTGTGTTACCACTACCAAGGTGTCAGGGGTTTACCTCAGTGTCCGAGGCTCACACTTCCCTGTGTTGCCACTATCGAGGTGTCAGGGGTTTACCTCAGTGTCTGAGGCTCACACTTCCCTGTGTTACCACTATCGAGGTGTCAGGGGTTTACCTCAGTGTCCGAGGCTCACACTTCCCTGTGTTACCACTATCGAGGTGTCAGGGGTTTACCTCAGTGTCCAAGGCTCACGCTTCCATGTGTTGCCACTATTGAGGTGTCAGGGGTTTACCTCAGTGTCTGAGGCTCACACTTCCCTGTGTTACCACTATCGAGGTGTCAGGGGTTTACCTCAGTGTCCGAGGCTCACACTTCCCTGTGTTACCACTATCGAGGTGTCAGGGGTTTACCTCAGTGTCCGAGGCTCACACTTCCCTGTGTTACCACTATCAAGGTGTCAGGTGTTTACCTCAGTGTCCAAGGCTCACACTTCCCTGTGTTGCCACTATCGAGGTGTCAGGGGTTTACCTCAGTGTCTGAGGCTCACACTTCCCTGTGTTGCCACTATCGAGGTGTCAGTGGTTTACCTCAGTGTCCGAGGCTCACACTTCCCTGTGTTACCACTATCAAGGTGTCAGGGGTTTACCTCAGTGTCCGAGGCGCACACTTCCCTGTGTTACCACTATCAAGGTGTCAGGGGTTTACCTCAGTGTCCAAGGCTCACGCTTCCCTGTGTTACCACTACCAAGGTGTCAGGGGTTTACCTCAGTGTCCGAGGCTCACACTTCCCTGTGTTGCCACTATCAAGGTGTCAGGGGTTTACCTCAGTGTCCGAGGCTCACACTTCCCTGTGTTACCACTATCAAGGTGTCAGGTGTTTACCTCAGTGTGCGAGGCTCACACTTCCCTGTGTTACCACTATCGAGGTGTCAGGGGTTTACCTCAGTGTCCAAGGCTTACACTTCCCTGTGTTACCACTATCAAGGTGTCAGGGGTTTACCTCAGTGTCTGAGGCTCACACTTCCCTGTGTTGCCACTATCGAGGTGTCAGGTGTTTACCTCAGTGTCCGAGGCTCACGCTTCCCTGTGTTACCACTATCAAGGTGTCAGGGGTTTACCTCAGTGTCCGAGGCTCACACTTCCCTGTGTTACCACTATCGAGGTTTCAGGGGTTTACCTCAGTGTCCAAGGCTCACACTTCCCTGTGTTACCACTATCGAGGTGTCAGGGGTTTACCTCAGTGTCCAAGGCTCACGCTTCCCTGTGTTACCACTATCAAGGTGTCAGGTGTTTACCTCAGTGTCCGAGGCTCACACTTCCCTGTGTTACCACTATCGAGGTGTCAGGGGTTTACCTCAGTGTCCGAGGCTCACACTTCCCTGTGTTACCACTATCAAGGTGTCAGTGGTTTACCTCAGTGTCCAAGGCTCACACTTCCCTGTGTTACCACTATCAAGGTGTCAGGTGTTTACCTCAGTGTCCGAGGCTCACACTTCCCTGTGATACCACTATCAAGGTGTCAGGGGTTTACCTCAGTGTCCGAGGCTCACACTTCCCTGTGTTGCCACTATCGAGGTGTCAGGGGTTTACCTCAGTGTCCGAGGCTTACACTTCCCTGTGTTACCACTATCAAGGTGTCAGGGGTTTACCTCAGTGTCTGAGGCTCACACTTTCCTGTGTTACCACTATCAAGGTGTCAGTGGTTTACCTCAGTGTCCAAGGCTCACACTTCCCTGTGTTACCACTATCTAGGTGTCAGGGGTTTACCTCAGTGTCTGAGGCTCACACTTCCCTGTGTTGCCACTATCGAGGTGTCAGGGGTTTACCTCAGTGTCCGAGGCTTACACTTCCCTGTGTTACCACTATCAAGGTGTCAGGGGTTTACCTCAGTGTCTGAGGCTCACACTTCCCTGTGTTACCACTATCAAGGTGTCAGGGGTTTACCTCAGTGTCTGAGGCTAACACTTCCCTGTGTTACCACTATCAAGGTGTCAGGGGTTTACCTCAGTGTCTGAGGCTCACACTTCCCTGTGTTACCACTATCAAGGTGTCAGGTGTTTACCTCAGTGTCCAAGGCTCACACTTCCCTGTGTTACCACTATCGAGGTGTCAGGTGTTTACCTCAGTGTCCGAGGCGCACACTTCCCTGTGTTGCCACTATCGAGGTGTCAGGGGTTTACCTCAGTGTCCGAGGCTAACACTTCCCTGTGTTACCACTATCAAGGTGTCAGGGGTTTACCTCAGTGTCTGAGGCTCACACTTCCCTGTGTTACCACTATCAAGGTGTCAGGGGTTTACCTCAGTGTCTGAGGCTCACACTTCCCTGTGTTACCACTATCAAGGTGTCAGGGGTTTACCTCAGTGTCCAAGGCTCACGCTTCCCTGTGTTACCACTACCAAGGTGTCAGGGGTTTACCTCAGTGTCCGAGGCTCACACTTCCCTGTGTTGCCACTATCGAGGTGTCAGAGGTTTACCTCAGTGTCCAAGGCTAACACTTCCCTGTGTTACCACTATCAAGGTGTCAGGGGTTTACCTCAGTGTCCAAGGCTCAGACTTCCCTGTGTTGCCACTATTGAGGTGTCAGGGGTTCACCTCAGTGTCCAAGGCTCACACTTCCCTGTGTTACCACCATCGAGGTGTCAGGGGTTTACCTCAGTGTCCAAGGCTCACGCTTCCCTGTGTTGCCACTATTGAGGTGTCAGGGGTTTACCTCAGTGTCTGAGGCTCACACTTCCCTGTGTTACCACTATCGAGGTGTCAGGGGTTTACCTCAGTGTCTGAGGCTCACGCTTCCCTGTGTTACCACTATCAAGGTGTCAGGGGTTTACCTCAGTGTCCGAGGCTCACACTTCCCTGTGTTACCACTATCGAGGTTTCAGGGGTTTACCTCAGTGTCCAAGGCTCACACTTCCCTGTGTTACCACTATCGAGGTGTCAGTGGTTTACCTCAGTGTCCGAGGCTCACACTTCCCTGTGTTACCACTATCAAGGTGTCAGGTGTTTACCTCAGTGTCCGAGGCTCACACTTCCCTGTGTTACCACTATCGAGGTGTCAGGGGTTTACCTCAGTGTCCGAGGCTCACACTTCCCTGTGTTACCACTATCAAGGTGTCAGTGGTTTACCTCAGTGTCCAAGGCTCACACTTCCCTGTGTTACCACTATCAAGGTGTCAGGTGTTTACCTCAGTGTCCAAGGCTCACACTTCCCTGTGATACCACTATCAAGGTGTCAGGGGTTTACCTCAGTGTCCGAGGCTCACACTTCCCTGTGTTGCCACTATCAAGGTGTCAGGGGTTTACCTCAGTGTCCGAGGCTCACACTTCCCTGTGATACCACTATCAAGGTGTCAGGGGTTTACCTCAGTGTCCGAGGCTCACACTTCCCTGTGTTGCCACTATCGAGGTGTCAGGGGTTTACCTCAGTGTCCGAGGCTTACACTTCCCTGTGTTGCCACTATCAAGGTGTCAGGGGTTTACCTCAGTGTCCAAGGCTCACGCTTCCCTGTGTTACCACTATCAAGGTGTCAGGTGTTTACCTCAGTGTCCGAGGCTCACACTTCCCTGTGTTACCACTATCGAGGTGTCAGGGGTTTACCTCAGTGTCCGAGGCTCACACTTCCCTGTGTTACCACTATCAAGGTGTCAGTGGTTTACCTCAGTGTCCAAGGCTCACACTTCCCTGTGTTACCACTATCAAGGTGTCAGGTGTTTACCTCAGTGTCCGAGGCTCACACTTCCCTGTGATACCACTATCAAGGTGTCAGGGGTTTACCTCAGTGTCCGAGGCTCACACTTCCCTGTGTTGCCACTATCGAGGTGTCAGGGGTTTACCTCAGTGTCCGAGGCTTACACTTCCCTGTGTTACCACTATCAAGGTGTCAGGGGTTTACCTCAGTGTCTGAGGCTCACACTTTCCTGTGTTACCACTATCAAGGTGTCAGTGGTTTACCTCAGTGTCCAAGGCTCACACTTCCCTGTGTTACCACTATCTAGGTGTCAGGGGTTTACCTCAGTGTCTGAGGCTCACACTTCCCTGTGTTGCCACTATCGAGGTGTCAGGGGTTTACCTCAGTGTCCGAGGCTTACACTTCCCTGTGTTACCACTATCAAGGTGTCAGGGGTTTACCTCAGTGTCTGAGGCTCACACTTCCCTGTGTTACCACTATCAAGGTGTCAGGGGTTTACCTCAGTGTCTGAGGCTAACACTTCCCTGTGTTACCACTATCAAGGTGTCAGGGGTTTACCTCAGTGTCTGAGGCTCACACTTCCCTGTGTTACCACTATCAAGGTGTCAGGTGTTTACCTCAGTGTCCAAGGCTCACACTTCCCTGTGTTACCACTATCGAGGTGTCAGGTGTTTACCTCAGTGTCCGAGGCGCACACTTCCCTGTGTTGCCACTATCGAGGTGTCAGGGGTTTACCTCAGTGTCCGAGGCTAACACTTCCCTGTGTTACCACTATCAAGGTGTCAGGGGTTTACCTCAGTGTCTGAGGCTCACACTTCCCTGTGTTACCACTATCAAGGTGTCAGGGGTTTACCTCAGTGTCTGAGGCTCACACTTCCCTGTGTTACCACTATCAAGGTGTCAGGGGTTTACCTCAGTGTCCAAGGCTCACGCTTCCCTGTGTTACCACTACCAAGGTGTCAGGGGTTTACCTCAGTGTCCGAGGCTCACACTTCCCTGTGTTGCCACTATCGAGGTGTCAGAGGTTTACCTCAGTGTCCAAGGCTAACACTTCCCTGTGTTACCACTATCAAGGTGTCAGGGGTTTACCTCAGTGTCCAAGGCTCACGCTTCCCTGTGTTGCCACTATTGAGGTGTCAGGGGTTCACCTCAGTGTCCAAGGCTCACACTTCCCTGTGTTACCACCATCGAGGTGTCAGGGGTTTACCTCAGTGTCCAAGGCTCACGCTTCCCTGTGTTGCCACTATTGAGGTGTCAGGGGTTTACCTCAGTGTCTGAGGCTCACACTTCCCTGTGTTACCACTATCGAGGTGTCAGGGGTTTACCTCAGTGTCTGAGGCTCACGCTTCCCTGTGTTACCACTATCAAGGTGTCAGGGGTTTACCTCAGTGTCCGAGGCTCACACTTCCCTGTGTTACCACTATCGAGGTTTCAGGGGTTTACCTCAGTGTCCAAGGCTCACACTTCCCTGTGTTACCACTATCGAGGTGTCAGTGGTTTACCTCAGTGTCCGAGGCTCACACTTCCCTGTGTTACCACTATCAAGGTGTCAGGTGTTTACCTCAGTGTCCGAGGCTCACACTTCCCTGTGTTACCACTATCGAGGTGTCAGGGGTTTACCTCAGTGTCCGAGGCTCACACTTCCCTGTGTTACCACTATCAAGGTGTCAGTGGTTTACCTCAGTGTCCAAGGCTCACACTTCCCTGTGTTACCACTATCAAGGTGTCAGGTGTTTACCTCAGTGTCCAAGGCTCACACTTCCCTGTGATACCACTATCAAGGTGTCAGGGGTTTACCTCAGTGTCCGAGGCTCACACTTCCCTGTGTTGCCACTATCAAGGTGTCAGGGGTTTACCTCAGTGTCCGAGGCTCACACTTCCCTGTGATACCACTATCAAGGTGTCAGGGGTTTACCTCAGTGTCCGAGGCTCACACTTCCCTGTGTTGCCACTATCGAGGTGTCAGGGGTTTACCTCAGTGTCCGAGGCTTACACTTCCCTGTGTTGCCACTATCAAGGTGTCAGGGGTTTACCTCAGTGTCCGAGGCTCACACTTCCCTGTGATACCACTATCAAGGTGTCAGGGGTTTACCTCAGTGTCCGAGGCTCACACTTCCCTGTGTTGCCACTATCGAGGTGTCAGGGGTTTACCTCAGTGTCCGAGGCTTACACTTCCCTGTGTTACCACTATCAAGGTGTCAGGGGTTTACCTCAGTGTCTGAGGCTCACACTTCCCTGTGTTGCCACTATCAAGGTGTCAGGGGTTTACCTCAGTGTCCGAGGCTCACACTTCCCTGTGATACCACTATCAAGGTGTCAGGGGTTTACCTCAGTGTCCGAGGCTCACACTTCCCTGTGTTACCACTATCAAGGTGTCAGGGGTTTACCTCAGTGTCTGAGGCTCACACTTCCCTGTGTTACCACTATCAAGGTGTCAGTGGTTTACCTCAGTGTCCAAGGCTCACACTTCCCTGTGTTACCACTATCTAGGTGTCAGGGGTTTACCTCAGTGTCTGAGGCTCACACTTCCCTGTGTTGCCACTATCCAGGTGTCAGGGGTTTACCTCAGTGTCCGAGGCTTACACTTCCCTGTGTTACCACTATCAAGGTGTCAGGGGTTTACCTCAGTGTCTGAGGCTCACACTTCCCTGTGTTGCCACTATCGAGGTGTCAGGGGTTTACCTCAGTGTCCGAGGCTCACACTTCCCTGTGTTACCACTATCGAGGTGTCAGGGGTTTACCTCAGTGTCCAAGGCTCACACTTCCCTGTGTTACCACTATCGAGGTGTCAGGGGTTTACCTCAGTGTCCAAGGCTAACACTTCCCTGTGTTACCACTATCGAGGTGTCAGGGGTTTACCTCAGTGTCTGAGGCTCACACTTCCCTGTGTTACCACTATCGAGGTGTCAGGGGTTTACCTCAGTGTCTGAGGCTCACACTTCCCTGTGTTGCCACTATCGAGGTGTCAGGGGTTTACCTCAGTGTCCAAGGCTCACGCTTCCCTGTGTTACCACTATCAAGGTGTCAGGGGTTTACCTCAGTGTCCAAGGCTAACACTTCCCTGTGTTACCACTATCAAGGTGTCAGGGGTTTACCTCAGTGTCCAAGGCTAACACTTCCCTGTGTTACCACTATCAAGGTGTCAGGGGTTTACCTCAGTGTCCGAGGCTCACACTTCCCTGTGTTGCCACTATCAAGGTGTCAGGGGTTTACCTCAGTGTCCGAGGCTCACACTTCCCTGCGTTACCACTATCAAGGTGTCAGGGGTTTACCTCAGTGTCCGAGGCTCACACTTCCCTGTGTTGCCACTATCAAGGTGTCAGGGGTTTACCTCAGTGTCCGAGGCTCACACTTCCCTGCGTTACCACTATCAAGGTGTCAGGGGTTTACCTCAGTGTCCGAGGCTCACACTTCCCTGCGTTACCACTATCAAGGTGTCAGGGGTTTACCTCAGTGTCCGAGGCTCACACTTCCCTGCGTTACCACTATCAAGGTGTCAGGGGTTTACCTCAGTGTCCGAGGCTCACACTTCCCTGTGTTGCCACTATCAAGGTGTCAGGGGTTTACCTCAGTGTCTGAGGCTCACACTTCCCTGCGTTACCACTATCAAGGTGTCAGGGGTTTACCTCAGTGTCCGAGGCTCACACTTCCCTGCGTTACCACTATCAAGGTGTCAGGGGTTTACCTCAGTGTCCGAGGCTCACACTTCCCTGCGTTACCACTATCGAGGTGTCAGGGGTTTACCTCAGTGTCTGAGGCTCACACTTCCCTGCGTTACCACTATCAAGGTGTCAGAGGTTTACCTCAGTGTCCAAGGCTAACACTTCCCTGTGTTACCACTATCAAGGTGTCAGGGGTTTACCTCAGTGTCCAAGGCTAACACTTCCCTGTGTTACCACTATCAAGGTGTCAGGGGTTTACCTCAGTGTCTGAGGCTCACACTTCCCTGTGTTACCACTATCGAGGTGTCAGGGGTTTACCTCAGTGTCCGAGGCTCACACTTCCCTGTGTTACCACTATCAAGGTGTCAGGGGTTTACCTCAGTGTCCGAGGCTCACACTTCCCTGTGTTGCCACTATCAAGGTGTCAGGGGTTTACCTCAGTGTCCAAGGCTCACACTTCCCTGTGTTGCCACTATCGAGGTGTCAGGGGTTTACCTCAGTGTCTGAGGCTCACACTTCCCTGTGTTACCACTATCGAGGTGTCAGGGGTTTACCTCAGTGTCTGAGGCTCACGCTTCCCTGTGTTGCCACTATCGAGGTGTCAGGGGTTTACCTCAGTGTCCAAGGCTCACGCTTCCCTGTGTTGCCACTATCGAGGTGTCAGGGGTTTACCTCAGTGTCCCAGGCTCACGCTTCCCTGTGTTACCACTATCGAGGTGTCAGGAGTTTACCTCAGTGTCCAAGGCTCACGCTTCCCTGTGTTACCACTATCAAGGTGTCAGGGGTTTACCTCCGTGTCCAAGGCTCACGCTTCCCTGTGTTACCACTATCAAGGTGTCAGGGGTTTACCTCAGTGTGCGAGGCTCACGCTTCCCTGTGTTACCACTATCAAGGTGTCAGGGGTTTACCTCAGTGTCCGAGGCTCACACTTCCCTGTGTTACCACTATCAAGGTGTCAGGGGTTTACATCAGTGTCCGAGGCTCACACTTCCCTGTGTTACCACTATCAAGGTGTCAGGGGTTTACATCAGTGTCCGAGGCTCACACTTCCCTGTGTTACCACTATCAAGGTGTCAGGTGTTTACCTCAGTGTGCGAGGCTCACGCTTCCCTGTGTTACCACTATCAAGGTGTCAGGGGTTTACCTCAGTGTCCGAGGCTCACACTTCCCTGTGTTGCCACTATCGAGGTGTCAGGGGTTTACCTCAGTGTCCGAGGCTCACACTTCCCTGTGTTACCACTATCAAGGTGTCAGGTGTTTACCTCAGTGTGCGAGGCTCACACTTCCCTGTGTTACCACTATCGAGGTGTCAGGGGTTTACCTCAGTGTCCAAGGCTTACACTTCCCTGTGTTACCACTATCAAGGTGTCAGGGGTTTACCTCAGTGTCTGAGGCTCACACTTCCCTGTGTTGCCACTATCGAGGTGTCAGGTGTTTACCTCAGTGTCCGAGGCTCACGCTTCCCTGTGTTACCACTATCGAGGTGTCAGGGGTTTACCTCAGTGTCCGAGGCTCACACTTCCCTGTGTTACCACTATCGAGGTTTCAGGGGTTTACCTCAGTGTCCAAGGCTCACACTTCCCTGTGTTACCACTATCGAGGTGTCAGGGGTTTACCTCAGTGTCCAAGGCTCACGCTTCCCTGTGTTACCACTATCAAGGTGTCAGGTGTTTACCTCAGTTTCCGAGGCTCACACTTCCCTGTGTTACCACTATCGAGGTGTCAGGGGTTTACCTCAGTGTCCGAGGCTTACACTTCCCTGTGTTACCACTATCGAGGTGTCAGGTGTTTACCTCAGTGTCCGAGGCTCACACTTCCCTGTGATGCCACTATCGAGGTGTCAGGGGTTTACCTCAGTGTCCGAGGCTTACACTTCCCTGTGTTACCACTATCAAGGTGTCAGGGGTTTACCTCAGTGTCCAAGGCTCACACTTCCCTGTGTTACCACTATCAAGGTGTCAGGGGTTTACCTCAGTGTCCAAGGCTCACACTTCCCTGTGTTACCACTATCGAGGTGTCAGGGGTTTACCTCAGTGTCCAAGGCTAACACTTCCCTGTGTTACCACTATCGAGGTGTCAGGGGTTTACCTCAGTGTCTGAGGCTCACACTTCCCTGTGTTACCACTATCGAGGTGTCAGGGGTTTACCTCAGTGTCTGAGGCTCACACTTCCCTGTGTTGCCACTATCGAGGTGTCAGGGGTTTACCTCAGTGTCCAAGGCTCACGCTTCCCTGTGTTGCCACTATCGAGGTGTCAGGGGTTTACCTCAGTGTCCAAGGCTCACGCTTCCCTGTGTTACCACTATCAAGGTGTCAGGGGTTTACCTCAATGTCCAAGGCTCACGCTTCCCTGTGTTACCACTACCAAGGTGTCAGGGGTTTACCTCAGTGTCCGAGGCTCACACTTCCCTGTGTTGCCACTATCAAGGTGTCAGGGGTTTACCTCAGTGTCCGAGGCTCACACTTCCCTGTGTTACCACTATCAAGGTGTCAGGTGTTTACCTCAGTGTCCGAGAGTCACACTTCCCTGTGATACCACTATCAAGGTGTCAGGGGTTTACCTCAGTGTCCGAGGCTCACACTTCCCTGTGTTGCCACTATCGAGGTGTCAGGGGTTTACCTCAGTGTCCGAGGCTCACACT
The DNA here is from genome assembly GCA_030765045.1 of Tenodera sinensis. NCBI lineage: Eukaryota > Metazoa > Arthropoda > Insecta > Mantodea > Mantidae > Tenodera > Tenodera sinensis. The sequence continues at coordinate 78,135,999 of CM060974.1, read as the reverse complement.
TCCCTGTGTTACCACTATCGAGGTGTCAGGGGTTTACCTCAGTGTCCGAGGCTTACACTTCCCTGTGTTACCACTATCAAAGTGTCAGGGGTTTACCTCAGTGTCTGAGGCTCACACTTCCCTGTGTTACCACTATCAAGGTGTCAGTGGTTTACCTCAGTGTCCAAGGCTCACACTTCCCTGTGTTACCACTATCTAGGTGTCAGGGGTTTACCTCAGTGTCCGAGGCTCACACTTCCCTGTGATACCACTATCGAGGTGTCAGGGGTTTACCTCAGTGTCCGAGGCTCACACTTCCCTGTGTTGCCACTATCGAGGTGTCAGGGGTTTACCTCAGTGTCTGAGGCTCACACTTCCCTGTGTTGCCACTATCGAGGTGTCAGGGGTTTACCTCAGTGTCTGAGGCTCACACTTCCCTGTGTTACCACTATCGAGGTGTCAGTGGTTTACCTCAGTGTCCAAGGCTCACACTTCCCTGTGTTACCACTATCTAGGTGTCAGGGGTTTACCTCAGTGTCTGAGGCTCACACTTCCCTGTGTTGCCACTATCGAGGTGTCAGGGGTTTACCTCAGTGTCCGAGGCTTACACTTCCCTGTGTTACCACTATCGAGGTGTCAGGGGTTTACCTCAGTGTCTGAGGCTCACACTTCCCTGTGTTGCCACTATCGAGGTGTCAGGGGTTTACCTCAGTGTCCGAGGCTCACGCTTCCCTGTGTTACCACTATCGAGGTGTCAGGGGTTTACCTCAGTGTCCAAGGCTCACACTTCCCTGTGTTACCACTATCGAGGTGTCAGGGGTTTACCTCAGTGTCCAAGGCTAACACTTCCCTGTGTTACCACTATCGAGGTGTCAGGGGTTTACCTCAGTGTCTGAGGCTCACACTTCCCTGTGTTACCACTATCGAGGTGTCAGGGGTTTACCTCAGTGTCTGAGGCTCACACTTCCCTGTGTTGCCACTATCGAGGTGTCAGGGGTTTACCTCAGTGTCCAAGGCTCACGCTTCCCTGTGTTACCACTATCAAGGTGTCAGGGGTTTACCTCAGTGTCCAAGGCTCACGCTTCCCTGTGTTACCACTACCAAGGTGTCAGGGGTTTACCTCAGTGTCCGAGGCTCACACTTCCCTGTGTTGCCACTATCAAGGTGTCAGGGGTTTACCTCAGTGTCCGAGGCTCACACTTCCCTGCGTTACCACTATCAAGGTGTCAGGGGTTTACCTCAGTGTCCAAGGCTCACGCTTCCCTGTGTTACCACTACCAAGGTGTCAGGGGTTTACCTCAGTGTCTGAGGCTCACACTTCCCTGTGTTGCCACTATCGAGGTGTCGGGGGTTTACCTCAGTGTCCAAGGCTCACGCTTCCCTGTGTTACCACTATCAAGGTGTCAGGGGTTTACCTCAGTGTCCAAGGCTCACGCTTCCCTGTGTTACCACTATCGAGGTGTCAGGGGTTTACCTCAGTGTCCAAGGCTCACACTTCCCTGTGTTGCCACTATCGAGGTGTCAGAGGTTTACCTCAGTGTCCAAGGCTAACACTTCCCTGTGTTACCACTATCAAGGTGTCAGGGGTTTACCTCAGTGTCCAAGGCTCACGCTTCCCTGTGTTGCCACTATTGAGGTGTCAGGGGTTCACCTCAGTGTCCAAGGCTCACACTTCCCTGTGTTACCACTATCAAGGTGTCAGGGGTTTACCTCAGTGTCCAAGGCTCACGCTTCCCTGTGTTACCACTACCAAGGTGTCAGGGGTTTACCTCAGTGTCCGAGGCTCACACTTCCCTGTGTTGCCACTATCGAGGTGTCAGGGGTTTACCTCAGTGTCTGAGGCTCACACTTCCCTGTGTTACCACTATCGAGGTGTCAGGGGTTTACCTCAGTGTCCGAGGCTCACACTTCCCTGTGTTACCACTATCAAGGTGTCAGGGGTTTACCTCAGTGTCCGAGGCTCACACTTCCCTGTGTTGCCACTATCAAGGTGTCAGGGGTTTACCTCAGTGCCCAAGGCTCACACTTCCCTGTGTTGCCACTATCGAGGTGTCAGGGGTTTACCTCAGTGTCTGAGGCTCACAGTTCCCTGTGTTACCACTATCGAGGTGTCAGGGGTTTACCTCAGTGTCCGAGGCTCACACTTCCCTGTGTTACCACTATCAAGGTGTCAGGGGTTTACCTCAGTGTCCCAGGCTCACACTTCCCTGTGTTGCCACTATCGAGGTGTCAGGGGTTTACCTCAGTGTCTGAGGCTCACACTTCCCTGTGTTGCCACTATCGAGGTGTCAGTGGTTTACCTCAGTGTCCGAGGCTCACACCTCCCTGTGTTACCACTATCAAGGTGTCAGGGGTTTACCTCAGTGTCCGAGGCGCACACTTCCCTGTGTTACCACTATCAAGGTGTCAGGTGTTTACCTCAGTGTGCGAGGCTCACACTTCCCTGTGTTACCACTATCAAGGTGTCAGGGGTTTACCTCAGTGTCTGAGGCTCACACTTCCCTGTGTTGCCACTATCGAGGTGTCAGGGGTTTACCTCAGTGTCCAAGGCTTACACTTCCCTGTGTTACCACTATCGAGGTGTCAGGGGTTTACCTCAGTGTCTGAGGCTCACACTTCCCTGTGTTGCTACTATCGAGGTGTCAGGTGTTTACCGCAGTGTCCGAGGCTCACGCTTCCCTGTGTTACCACTATCAAGGTGTCAGGTGTTTACCTCAGTGTCCGAGGCTCACACTTCCCTGTGTTACCACTATCGAGGTGTCAGGTGTTTACCTCAGTGTCCGAGGCTCACACTTCCCTGTGTTACCACTATCTAGGTGTCAGGGGTTTACCTCAGTGTCTGAGGCTCACACTTCCCTGTGTTGCCACTATCGAGGTGTCAGGGGTTTACCTCAGTGTCCGAGGCTTACACTTCCCTGTGTTACCACTATCAAGGTGTCAGGGGTTTACCTCAGTGTCTGAGGCTCACACTTCCCTGTGTTGCCACTATCGAGGTGTCAGGGGTTTACCTCAGTGTCCGAGGCTCACACTTCCCTGTGTTACCACTATCGAGGTGTCAGGGGTTTACCTCAGTGTCCAAGGCTCACACTTCCCTGTGTTACCACTATCGAGGTGTCAGGGGTTTACCTCAGTGTCCAAGGCTAACACTTCCCTGTGTTACCACTATCGAGGTGTCAGGGGTTTACCTCAGTGTCTGAGGCTCACACTTCCCTGTGTTACCACTATCGAGGTGTCAGGGGTTTACCTCAGTGTCTGAGGCTCACACTTCCCTGTGTTGCCACTATCGAGGTGTCAGGGGTTTACCTCAGTGTCCAAGGCTCACGCTTCCCTGTGTTACCACTATCAAGGTGTCAGGGGTTTACCTCAGTGTCCAAGGCTCACGCTTCCCTGTGTTACCACTACCAAGGTGTCAGGGGTTTACCTCAGTGTCCGAGGCTCACACTTCCCTGTGTTGCCACTATCAAGGTGTCAGGGGTTTACCTCAGTGTCCGAGGCTCACACTTCCCTGCGTTACCACTATCAAGGTGTCAGGGGTTTACCTCAGTGTCCAAGGCTCACGCTTCCCTGTGTTACCACTACCAAGGTGTCAGGGGTTTACCTCAGTGTCTGAGGCTCACACTTCCCTGTGTTGCCACTATCGAGGTGTCAGGGGTTTACCTCAGTGTCCAAGGCTCACGCTTCCCTGTGTTACCACTATCAAGGTGTCAGGGGTTTACCTCAGTGTCCAAGGCTCACGCTTCCCTGTGTTACCACTATCGAGGTGTCAGGGGTTTACCTCAGTGTCCAAGGCTCACACTTCCCTGTGTTGCCACTATCGAGGTGTCAGAGGTTTACCTCAGTGTCCAAGGCTAACACTTCCCTGTGTTACCACTATCAAGGTGTCAGGGGTTTACCTCAGTGTCCAAGGCTCACGCTTCCCTGTGTTGCCACTATTGAGGTGTCAGGGGTTCACCTCAGTGTCCAAGGCTCACACTTCCCTGTGTTACCACTATCAAGGTGTCAGGGGTTTACCTCAGTGTCCAAGGCTCACGCTTCCCTGTGTTACCACTACCAAGGTGTCAGGGGTTTACCTCAGTGTCCGAGGCTCACACTTCCCTGTGTTGCCACTATCGAGGTGTCAGGGGTTTACCTCAGTGTCTGAGGCTCACACTTCCCTGTGTTACCACTATCGAGGTGTCAGGGGTTTACCTCAGTGTCCGAGGCTCACACTTCCCTGTGTTACCACTATCAAGGTGTCAGGGGTTTACCTCAGTGTCCGAGGCTCACACTTCCCTGTGTTGCCACTATCAAGGTGTCAGGGGTTTACCTCAGTGTCCAAGGCTCACACTTCCCTGTGTTGCCACTATCGAGGTGTCAGGGGTTTACCTCAGTGTCTGAGGCTCACACTTCCCTGTGTTACCACTATCGAGGTGTCAGGGGTTTACCTCAGTGTCTGAGGCTCACGCTTCCCTGTGTTGCCACTATCGAGGTGTCAGGGGTTTACCTCAGTGTCCAAGGCTCACGCTTCCCTGTGTTGCCACTATCGAGGTGTCAGGGGTTTACCTCAGTGTCCCAGGCTCACGCTTCCCTGTGTTACCACTATCGAGGTGTCAGGAGTTTACCTCAGTGTCCAAGGCTCACGCTTCCCTGTGTTACCACTATCAAGGTGTCAGGGGTTTACCTCCGTGTCCAAGGCTCACGCTTCCCTGTGTTACCACTATCAAGGTGTCAGGGGTTTACCTCAGTGTGCGAGGCTCACGCTTCCCTGTGTTACCACTATCAAGGTGTCAGGGGTTTACCTCAGTGTCCGAGGCTCACACTTCCCTGTGTTACCACTATCGAGGTGTCAGGGGTTTACCTCAGTGTCCGAGGCTCACACTTCCCTGTGTTACCACTATCAAGGTGTCAGGTGTTTACCTCAGTGTGCGAGGCTCACACTTCCCTGTGTTACCACTATCGAGGTGTCAGGGGTTTACCTCAGTGTCCAAGGCTTACACTTCCCTGTGTTACCACTATCAAGGTGTCAGGGGTTTACCTCAGTGTCTGAGGCTCACACTTCCCTGTGTTGCCACTATCGAGGTGTCAGGTGTTTACCTCAGTGTCCGAGGCTCACGCTTCCCTGTGTTACCACTATCGAGGTGTCAGGGGTTTACCTCAGTGTCCGAGGCTCACACTTCCCTGTGTTACCACTATCGAGGTTTCAGGGGTTTACCTCAGTGTCCAAGGCTCACACTTCCCTGTGTTACCACTATCGAGGTGTCAGGGGTTTACCTCAGTGTCCAAGGCTCACGCTTCCCTGTGTTACCACTATCAAGGTGTCAGGTGTTTACCTCAGTGTCCGAGGCTCACACTTCCCTGTGTTACCACTATCGAGGTGTCAGGTGTTTACCTCAGTGTCCGAGGCTCACACTTCCCTGTGATACCACTATCAAGGTGTCAGGGGTTTACCACAGTGTCTGAGGCTCACACTTCCCTGTGATGCCACTATCGAGGTGTCAGGGGTTTACCTCAGTGTCCGAGGCTTACACTTCCCTGTGTTACCACTATCAAGGTGTCAGGGGTTTACCTCAGTGTCCAAGGCTCACACTTCCCTGTGTTACCACTATCGAGGTGTCAGGGGTTTACCTCAGTGTCCAAGGCTCACGCTTCCCTGTGTTACCACTATCAAGGTGTCAGGTGTTTACCTCAGTGTCCGAGGCTCACACTTCCCTGTGTTACCACTATCGAGGTGTCAGGGGTTTACCTCAGTGTCCAAGGCTCACACTTCCCTGTGTTATCACTATCAAGGTGTCAGTGGTTTACCTCAGTGTCCAAGGCTCACACTTCCCTGTGTTACCACTATCGAGGTGTCAGGTGTTTACCTCAGTGTCCGAGGCTCACACTTCCCTGTGATACCACTATCGAGGTGTCAGGTGTTTACCTCAGTGTCCGAGGCTCACACTTCCCTGTGTTACCACTATCGAGGTGTCAGGTGTTTACCTCAGTGTCCGAGGCTCACACTTCCCTGTGATACCACTATCGAGGTGTCAGTGGTTTACCTCAGTGTCTGAGGCTCCCACTTCCCTGTGTTGCCACTATCGAGGTGTCAGGGGTTTACCTCAGTGTCCGAGGCTTACACTTCCCTGTGTTACCACTATCAAGGTGTCAGGGGTTTACCTCAGTGTCTGAGGCTCACACTTCCATGTGTTGCCACTATCGAGGTGTCAGGGGTTTACCTCAGTGTCCGAGGCTCACACTTCCCTGTGTTACCACTATCGAGGTGTCAGGGGTTTACCTCAGTGTCCAAGGCTCACACTTCCCTGTGTTACCACTATCGAGGTGTCAGGGGTTTACCTCAGTGTCCAAGGCTAACACTTCCCTGTGTTACCACTATCGAGGTGTCAGGGGTTTACCTCAGTGTCTGAGGCTCACACTTCCCTGTGTTACCACTATCGAGGTGTCAGGGGTTTACCTCAGTGTCTGAGGCTCACACTTCCCTGTGTTGCCACTATCGAGGTGTCAGGGGTTTACCTCAGTGTCCAAGGCTCACGCTTCCCTGTGTTGCCACTATCGAGGTGTCAGGGGTTTACCTCAGTGTTCAAGGCTCACGCTTCCCTGTGTTACCACTATCAAGGTGTCAGGGGTTTACCTCAATGTCCAAGGCTCACGCTTCCCTGTGTTACCACTACCAAGGTGTCAGGGGTTTACCTCAGTGTCCGAGGCTCACACTTCCCTGTGTTGCCACTATCAAGGTGTCAGGGGTTTACCTCAGTGTCCGAGGCTCACACTTCCCTGTGTTACCACTATCAAGGTGTCAGGTGTTTACCTCAGTGTCCGAGGCTCACACTTCCCTGTGTTACCACTATCGAGGTGTCAGGGGTTTACCTCAGTGTCCAAGGCTCACACTTCCCTGTGTTACCACTATCGAGGTGTCAGGGGTTTACATCAGTGTCCAAGGCTCACGCTTCCCTGTGTTACCACTATCAAGGTGTCAGGTGTTTACCTCAGTGTCCGAGGCTCACACTTCCCTGTGTTACCACTATCGAGGTGTCAGGGGTTTACCTCAGTGTCCGAGGCTCACACTTCCCTGTGTTACCACTATCAAGGTGTCAGGGGTTTACCTCAGTGTCCGAGGCTCACACTTCCCTGTGTTACCACTATCAAGGTGTCAGGGGTTTACCTCAGTGTCCGAGGCTCACACTTCCCTGTGTTACCACTATCAAGGTGTCAGTGGTTTACCTCAGTGTCCGAGGCTCACACTTCCCTGTGTTACCACTATCAAGGTGTCAGTGGTTTACCTCAGTGTCCAAGGCTCACACTTCCCTGTGTTACCACTATCGAGGTGTCAGGGGTTTACCTCAGTGTCCGAGGCTCACACTTCCCTGTGTTACCACTATCGAGGTGTCAGGGGTTTACCTCAGTGTCTGAGGCTTACACTTCCCTGTGTTACCACTATCAAGGTGTCAGGGGTTTACCTCAGTGTCTGAGGCTCACACTTCCCTGTGTTACCACTATCAAGGTGTCAGGTGTTTACCTCAGTGTCCAAGGCTCACACTTCCCTGTGTTACCACTATCAAGGTGTCAGGTGTTTACCTCAGTGTCTGAGGCTCACACTTCCCTGTGTTACCACTATCAAGGTGTCAGTGGTTTACCTCAGTGTCCAAGGCTCACACTTCCCTGTGTTACCACTATCGAGGTGTCAGGGGTTTACCTCAGTGTCCGAGGCTCACACTTCCCTGTGTTACCACTATCAAGGTGTCAGTGGTTTACCTCAGTGTCTGAGGCTCACACTTCCCTGTGTTACCACTATCAAGGTGTCAGTGGTTTACCTCAGTGTCCAAGGCTCACACTTCCCTGTGTTACCACTATCAAGGTGTCAGGGGTTTACCTCAGTGTCCGAGGCTCACACTTCCCTGTGATACCACTATCGAGGTGTCAGGGGTTTACCTCAGTGTCCGAGGCTCACACTTCCCTGTGTTGCCACTATCGAGGTGTCAGGGGTTTACCTCAGTGTCTGAGGCTCACACTTCCCTGTGTTGCCACTATCGAGGTGTCAGGGGTTTACCTCAGTGTCTGAGGCTCACACTTCCCTGTGTTACCACTATCGAGGTGTCAGTGGTTTACCTCAGTGTCCAAGGCTCACACTTCCCTGTGTTACCACTATCTAGGTGTCAGGGGTTTACCTCAGTGTCTGAGGCTCACACTTCCCTGTGTTGCCACTATCGAGGTGTCAGGGGTTTACCTCAGTGTCCGAGGCTTACACTTCCCTGTGTTACCACTATCGAGGTGTCAGGGGTTTACCTCAGTGTCTGAGGCTCACACTTCCCTGTGTTGCCACTATCGAGGTGTCAGGGGTTTACCTCAGTGTCCGAGGCTTACACTTCCCTGTGTTACCACTATCGAGGTGTCAGGGGTTTACCTCAGTGTCCGAGGCTCACGCTTCCCTGTGTTACCACTATCGAGGTGTCAGGGGTTTACCTCAGTGTCCAAGGCTCACACTTCCCTGTGTTGCCACTATCGAGGTGTCAGGGGTTTACCTCAGTGTCCGAGGCTCACACTTCCCTGTGTTGCCACTATCGAGGTGTCAGGGGTTTACCTCAGTGTCCAAGGCTCACACTTCCCTGTGTTACCACTATCGAGGTGTCAGGGGTTTACCTCAGTGTCTGAGGCTCACACTTCCCTGTGTTGCCACTATCGAGGTGTCAGGGGTTTACCTCAGTGTCCGAGGCTCACGCTTCCCTGTGTTACCACTATCGAGGTGTCAGGGGTTTACCTCAGTGTCTGAGGCTCACACTTCCCTGTGTTGCCACTATCGAGGTGTCAGGGGTTTACCTCAGTGTCCGAGGCTCACGCTTCCCTGTGTTACCACCATCGAGGTGTCAGGGGTTTACCTCAGTGTCCGAGGCTCACACTTCCCTGTGTTACCACTATCGAGGTGTCAGGGGTTTACCTCAGTGTCCAAGGCTAACACTTCCCTGTGTTACCACTATCGAGGTGTCAGGGGTTTACCTCAGTGTCTGAGGCTCACACTTCCCTGTGTTACCACTATCGAGGTGTCAGGGGTTTACCTCAGTGTCTGAGGCTCACACTTCCCTGTGTTGCCACTATCGAGGTGTCAGGGGTTTACCTCAGTGTCCAAGGCTCACGCTTCCCTGTGTTACCACTATCAAGGTGTCAGGGGTTTACCTCAGTGTCCAAGGCTCACGCTTCCCTGTGTTACCACTACCAAGGTGTCAGGGGTTTACCTCAGTGTCCGAGGCTCACACTTCCCTGTGTTGCCACTATCAAGGTGTCAGGGGTTTACCTCAGTGTCCGAGGCTCACACTTCCCTGCGTTACCACTATCAAGGTGTCAGGGGTTTACCTCAGTGTCCAAGGCTCACGCTTCCCTGTGTTACCACTACCAAGGTGTCAGGGGTTTACCTCAGTGTCTGAGGCTCACACTTCCCTGTGTTGCCACTATCGAGGTGTCGGGGGTTTACCTCAGTGTCCAAGGCTCACGCTTCCCTGTGTTACCACTATCAAGGTGTCAGGGGTTTACCTCAGTGTCCAAGGCTCACGCTTCCCTGTGTTACCACTATCGAGGTGTCAGGGGTTTACCTCAGTGTCCAAGGCTCACACTTCCCTGTGTTGCCACTATCGAGGTGTCAGAGGTTTACCTCAGTGTCCAAGGCTAACACTTCCCTGTGTTACCACTATCAAGGTGTCAGGGGTTTACCTCAGTGTCCAAGGCTCACGCTTCCCTGTGTTGCCACTATTGAGGTGTCAGGGGTTCACCTCAGTGTCCAAGGCTCACACTTCCCTGTGTTACCACTATCAAGGTGTCAGGGGTTTACCTCAGTGTCCAAGGCTCACGCTTCCCTGTGTTACCACTACCAAGGTGTCAGGGGTTTACCTCAGTGTCCGAGGCTCACACCTCCCTGTGTTACCACTATCAAGGTGTCAGGGGTTTACCTCAGTGTCCGAGGCGCACACTTCCCTGTGTTACCACTATCAAGGTGTCAGGGGTTTACCTCAGTGTCCGAGGCGCACACTTCCCTGTGTTACCACTATCAAGGTGTCAGGGGTTTACCTCAGTGTCCGAGGCTCACACCTCCCTGTGTTACCACTATCAAGGTGTCAGGGGTTTACCTCAGTGTCCGAGGCGCACACTTCCCTGTGTTGCCACTATCGAGGTGTCAGGGGTTTACCTCAGTGTCCGAGGCTCACACTTCCCTGTGTTGCCACTATCGAGGTGTCAGGGGTTTACCTCAGTGTCTGAGGCTCACACTTCCCTGTGTTACCACTATCGAGGTGTCAGGGGTTTACCTCAGTGTCCGAGGCTCACACTTCCCTGTGTTACCACTATCAAGGTGTCAGGGGTTTACCTCAGTGTCCGAGGCTCACACTTCCCTGTGTTGCCACTATCAAGGTGTCAGGGGTTTACCTCAGTGTCCAAGGCTCACACTTCCCTGTGTTGCCACTATCGAGGTGTCAGGGGTTTACCTCAGTGTCTGAGGCTCACACTTCCCTGTGTTACCACTATCGAGGTGTCAGGGGTTTACCTCAGTGTCCGAGGCTCACACTTCCCTGTGTTACCACTATCAAGGTGTCAGGGGTTTACCTCAGTGTCCAAGGCTCACACTTCCCTGTGTTGCCACTATCGAGGTGTCAGGGGTTTACCTCAGTGTCTGAGGCTCACACTTCCCTGTGTTGCCACTATCGAGGTGTCAGTGGTTTACCTCAGTGTCCGAGGCTCACACCTCCCTGTGTTACCACTATCAAGGTGTCAGGGGTTTACCTCAGTGTCCGAGGCGCACACTTCCCTGTGTTACCACTATCAAGGTGTCAGGTGTTTACCTCAGTGTCCAAGGCTTACACTTCCCTGTGTTACCACTATCAAGGTGTCAGGGGTTTACCTCAGTGTCTGAGGCTCACACTTCCCTGTGTTGCTACTATCGAGGTGTCAGGTGTTTACCGCAGTGTCCGAGGCTCACGCTTCCCTGTGTTACCACTATCAAGGTGTCAGGTGTTTACCTCAGTGTCCGAGGCTCACACTTCCCTGTGTTACCACTATCGAGGTTTCAGGGGTTTACCTCAGTGTCCAAGGCTCACACTTCCCTGTGTTACCACTATCGAGGTGTCAGGGGTTTACCTCAGTGTCCAAGGCTCACGCTTCCCTGTGTTACCACTATCAAGGTGTCAGGTGTTTACCTCAGTGTCCGAGGCTCACACTTCCCTGTGTTACCACTATCAAGGTGTCAGGGGTTTACCTCAGTGTCCAAGGCTCACACTTCCCTGTGTTACCACTATCAAGGTGTCAGTGGTTTACCTCAGTGTCCAAGGCTCACACTTCCCTGTGTTACCACTATCAAGGTGTCAGGTGTTTACCTCAGTGTCCAAGGCTCACACTTCCCTGTGTTACCACTATCGAGGTGTCAGGGGTTTACCTCAGTGTCTGAGGCTCACACTTCCCTGTGTTACCACTATCAAGGTGTCAGGTGTTTACCTCAGTGTCCGAGGCTCACACTTCCCTGTGATACCACTATCAAGGTGTCAGGGGTTTACCACAGTGTCTGAGGCTCACACTTCCCTGTGTTGCCACTATCGAGGTGTCAGGGGTTTACCTCAGTGTCCGAGGCTTACACTTCCCTGTGTTACCACTATCAAGGTGTCAGGGGTTTACCTCAGTGTCCAAGGCTCACACTTCCCTGTGTTACCACTATCGAGGTGTCAGGGGTTTACCTCAGTGTCCAAGGCTCACGCTTCCCTGTGTTACCACTATCAAGGTGTCAGGTGTTTACCTCAGTGTCCGAGGCTCACACTTCCCATTGTTACCACTATCGAGGTGTCAGGGGTTTACCTCAGTGTCCAAGGCTCACACTTCCCTGTGTTACCACTATCAAGGTGTCAGTGGTTTACCTCAGTGTCCAAGGCTCACACTTCCCTGTGTTACCACTATCGAGGTGTCAGGTGTTTACCTCAGTGTCCGAGGCTCACACTTCCCTGTGATACCACTATCGAGATGTCAGGGGTTTACCTCAGTGTCTGAGGCTCACACTTCCCTGTGTTGCCACTATCGAGGTGTCAGGGGTTTACCTCAGTGTCCGAGGCTTACACTTCCCTGTGTTACCACTATCAAGGTGTCAGGGGTTTACCTCAGTGTCTGAGGCTCACACTTCCATGTGTTGCCACTATCGAGGTGTCAGGGGTTTACCTCAGTGTCCGAGGCTCACACTTCCCTGTGTTACCACTATCGAGGTGTCAGGGGTTTACCTCAGTGTCCAAGGCTCACACTTCCCTGTGTTACCACTATCGAGGTGTCAGGGGTTTACCTCAGTGTCCAAGGCTAACACATCCCTGTGTTACCACTATCGAGGTGTCAGGGGTTTACCTCAGTGTCTGAGGCTCACACTTCCCTGTGTTACCACTATCGAGGTGTCAGGGGTTTACCTCAGTGTCTGAGGCTCACACTTCCCTGTGTTGCCACTATCGAGGTGTCAGGGGTTTACCTCAGTGTCCAAGGCTCACGCTTCCCTGTGTTGCCACTATCGAGGTGTCAGGGGTTTACCTCAGTGTCCAAGGCTCACGCTTCCCTGTGTTACCACTATCAAGGTGTCAGGGGTTTACCTCAATGTCCAAGGCTCACGCTTCCCTGTGTTACCACTACCAAGGTGTCAGGGGTTTACCTCAGTGTCCGAGGCTCACACTTCCCTGTGTTGCCACTATCAAGGTGTCAGGGGTTTACCTCAGTGTCCGAGGCTCACACTTCCCTGTGTTACCACTATCAAGGTGTCAGGTGTTTACCTCAGTGTCCGAGGCTCACACTTCCCTGTGTTACCACTATCGAGGTGTCAGGGGTTTACCTCAGTGTCCAAGGCTCACACTTCCCTGTGTTACCACTATCGAGGTGTCAGGGGTTTACCTCAGTGTCCAAGGCTCACGCTTCCCTGTGTTACCACTATCGAGGTGTCAGGGGTTTACCTCAGTGTCCGAGGCTTACACTTCGCTGTGTTACCACTATCGAGGTGTCAGGGGTTTACCTCAGTGTCCGAGGCTTACATTTTCCTTTTCTACCCAAATTATTTAAGGTGGGGAATTAGCCAAAGCTTAAGGTCTCTGTTTTATCCCCAGGGTACTCAGGTACATCCTCAGTTCTTGAGGCAGGGATTGGACATTTCCTCCCACTCCAGAAGGTTTTGGTTTACATGCCAATACTTGGGAGGCTATTTGTAGTGGTTTCTCACTGGGTGATAGGGTCAACACTTCCCTACGCCATAAAAAATATTTACTAATTTTAGCTATAAGAAAATACCTCCTATTTTAAAATTTTATCAACTGAGTACAAGCTCTCTTGAATGCAGTATCTTTTTAATTCTTTTTTAAATCTGTTACTACAGCTTACTGATTTTATATTTTTAGGCAATTTATTGCACAATATAACAGGTGGGCCAAAAGTTGCAATCAGATATTTTCTAAGTTTCTGTAGCAATAATAAACTTTCAAAGTGACTTAAAAACATTATTTATTTATTGACTGCACTAATAAGGAATGGAAATACGAAAAGATAAAAATAATTGTGCCAGTCAGTGTGTTATGGGCGATAACCCTCATTTTTACTTTCTCTACCGGTAAGTAGGGAAAATATTGTGTTCCACCCAAAAATTCGATGTCGAGATTTCACCGGAAATATATGTTTTCAGGCCCCCTGAATCCAAAAAAAGCGTGTTTAGAAAAAGGTCCGTGTGTGTGTCTGTGTGTCTGTCAGTCTGTCAGTCTGGACAGCATAGCTCAAAAACGAAAAGTCGGTTAAAAACCAAAGTTGGTATTTAAGTTTAATGTCTTTCAAGGATGCGACACAAAGATTTTGAAGAAAACAGCCCCACCCTAAACTACCCTTTACATGGAAAACTTTTATTTTCTTGAAAATGATTCTAACGATTTTGATTAAAATGTTATATGTTTGAGATACTTTTATGACAAATGAAATGTATATCTTGAATTTTCTGGCTATAGCCCCTGTAGTCGTATTTACTCTGGACGACTTTTGCATAACTGGTAAACTGTTAGAGATAAACCAAATTATACTATACAAAAAATGTAGATCTTGCTAAAATACACAATTTATGTCTCAATAAATTTTCTTGTAGGGTGAACCATTTCGGAGATACTCCTTGTTATGTGTGTGAGTTTCGGAAAACTTAGAACTTTCGTGAAATGGATCATCATTGTTCATTTTTTTATATGCTAAGTGTGCAAAGACAACAGAATCTCAAACATTTGACTATCACACAAAGCTTACTGTATTCTAAGATTCCCCTTGCACCTACAAGGAAATAAGCAATAAGTTGTACAAATGTTTATCTCAACTAACACGAAGAAGAAATAGGAATAAGAGTTTGTAAGAATGGTTAGTACAAGAGTAGAGAAAGTCATGTGAGTGCAACACATCAGATTTTTCATTCGACATTCTTGGGATCTGCATTTCCAATTATCGTTTCCTTGTTTATTTCTTCGCTGAACACTCCAGTGATTCAGACAGAAGATAACTAACATCATCACAATATTTGTTAGGTCTTCCGCTGTGTTTTGCATCCAACACAGAGCCTGCTGAGAAAGTCTTCTTTTCCAGTTTTTGGAGATACCTTCACTGGGAGCTGCCTTATTGGAACGAGGAAAGAAGTTTTCTCTGATTTCTTTGTACGTTTCGCCAGTTCATTGTTTTTCATGAACCCACACACTAATTATGTGATGTTCCTCAATCATATATTTGCTTGTATCAGCCATTGCTTACAACACAAACAGCATTTCACATTGACAACATCAACTAATAACACGTGAAAAATCTGGCCTGTAGCTGCCCTCGTTCTATCTAAAAATTGACAAACTAATGCAACATAAAGCATATGAAGGTGGACAATATCCCTCTCAACCTTAGAATAGTTTTTAATTAGTTTTCGGTTGTGGAAAGTGAATTATTTCAATATACACATTACCCGATTGCGACTTTTGGCCCACCCCATACATCCAATTACTAATGTTTTACCCTTACAAATTTCCAATCTATGAAATTTTATATGAACATTTTTATTTCCGCTTGTGTTATGTCCAAGTATTTGATTGTTGGTTATAAGATCATTTTCCAATCCTTTTACAAACATAATTACTTCAAATAAGAATAGAGTTTTGTGAAGTATTTGTCACCAGTTTAAAGAGCTCTTGCTCATTTTGTATGTAAGCATTTGTGACAATAAAGCATCTCATCTTATCTTATCATTATTCCTGTCTGTTTAACTCTATGGTTTCACATACATTTAACATTAATCCACAAGTACTCACATACAACAGAGCACCTATCAATCGTCATCTGCTTTTACATTTTACAATCTTCAGTTTACAACAAAATTGCTCACACAGCACTAATATGCACAGCAAATGTCATATCAGCTTCTCAACATAAAAGTAAACCAGCCTTGTGATGTAATTGTGATTTCAAAATTGTGTCTATGTGTAAATTTGAAACCCCAATTTCCCAGTTGATTCGTATTTTCCCAGTAGACCACAAAGGGAATCTCACATCTGAAATAAGTATCCCAAGGGCGACTTACAATCATAGGGACTTAATGTCCCATGTTTAAAACCTTTAGATGGTAATCGAGTTTAATGTCATACTGGCCAGTTGGCCATAGTAGCTTAGTGGTTAGAGTAGCTGCATGTGAAGTGGAAGATGTGTGGTTTAAATCCCAGCTATGCTAGTGAATTTTTAAATCCTGACTCCACCTCTTAAAAACATGTTATGCTTCATAAGGAAAAATTGAAGCTATTAACAGTGAAGCAACAAGATTCTAAAGTAAGAACAAATTAGCAAAAGAATAACAACATTACTAAGATAAGTGAAGTTTTTACTTTCTAATTTGTTCTTGCTTTAGAAGGTTATGCTTCTCTTAAGCCAAGCTCCTGGCCTAGACAACTTTTGTCCCACAATACTTTATAATCTAATATTCCTTGCCTGGGCATTTCAACCTCAACACACACAAACTTTAGTACAGTTGTTTTACTTGTGGATTACGTACCTGGAAGTACTTGTCCTTGTCATCCATAAATGCAACAATGAGAGCAAAGCTATGCACTACTGCCACTTTAACAAGCTCATCCGTGTCCTCCAGTAGCATTTGCTGCATCATAGACAGCATTAGAGAGTTACGAATTGTACTCTGAAATCAAAATTATCAACATATTACAATAATACTACTGATAATAATACTAATAATACTAATAATACTAATAATAATAGTAGTAATAGTAATAATAGTAATAATAATGACGACTATTATCATCATCATCATTAATCAAGGCTTCGCAGGTGATCAGCTGTGTCAGATTTAAAAACATTGAGCTTTCGGCCATTGCAGACTCCTTGGCCTTCTTGAGGATAAAAAGACTGAGAGGAAGAGAGAGGTCCCCCAGAGGAGGTTCGAGTCGAACAGGGATTGTCCCCCGCTTGGGTGTTATTTCCGCAGTACCTAGCCATTACACTGCTTTACCTGCAAGATGAAGTTGACCGTATGATCTACTAGGGAAAAGTGAACTGGGAAATTGTGGTGTCTGGGGTATTTATAGTGTTTGGAATGGTTGCTTGGGAGGGATTGGTCCGCAAATGCATGGTGCCCGCCCACTGACTGACCCCTTTCAGCCAATCAGGTGGCACACTTATCCTCTCCAAGATTCAGGCCAGCAGCCACGCGTTGAGAGATGAACTGCTTGATGTTTCTCCATTTTGGATGAAGATTTTCGTCATTTTTCCCATCTCCAGTTTATCCAAGTGGAACTAAAATGTCCCTTGGCAATCTTTAAGATGGTAGTCGGTGTGGCTGTTTCTGGTTGTATCTTCCCAGAGAGTTTACCAGCGGGTTAGGGTGGTTCTGGAGTTTGTTGTACACTGTTTGAGGGCACGTTGTTATCACGTCGATAATGCATGGGATACTGGAATGCTCGTGTAGGATGTGGACACGAAATCTCCAGCCAGTGCCGTAGATCATCCTTAGTGCCCGATTCTGCAACGTCTAGAGCCTGATGAAGGTGGACATTGCCACCGTTCCCCAGATCTCACATCTGCACAGAACCAGAGGCGGCATAATCACATAGTATAACCGTAGCTTCAGGCGGAGAAGCATGGTTTTGGAACTGAGGATCGGATATAACTGCCGGAGAGCTGCGTGCCCTTGCAGCACTTTGCCCCTGACGTGATGTCTGTATGTCAGCCTCCGGTCCAGCGTAACTTCGAGATGCTTCCCCGTGTTCACCCAAGGTATCTGATGGCGCTGAAGCACGAGGTCCCGCAGGAACCGGTTCGCTAATGTATTAGCCAGGAGAACCGCAGAGCTTTTCTCCGGGTTAGTGGACATACGCCAGGTCTCGCACCATTTGTTCTACTTGCCAGTAGTTGTAGCGGGGATTCCTGTTTGTTGCGAAGATCATGAGATCGTCTATATACTGGCATGTGTGGGTGTGTGGTGAGATTGGCCATGTAAGCAGCAAAGAGAGATTGGTGATTAAAGTGAGCATCAGTAGCTACGGTAACTAATTTATTTGTATAGCTTTGAGAATGAGTTGGAGTCAACTCGAAACTTGCCAGCACCAAAGAACTTTCAATATTACTAAAATAAGTGAAGCTTTTAGTTTCTAATTTGTTCTTACTTTATATTCTTGTTGCTTCACTGTTAATAGCTTCATTATTTCCTTATATACATTTTACTTGTTATGAAAATATCTTAAACACACTAGTCCAAGAGCCCGTTACTGCCAGATCTTTCTTATTTTATAAAAGACAAAAGTTTCTCAGCGCATGTATGAACGATGGGCTAATATGAAGTTTGCATCATCGAGGCTTTGGCAGCTAACAGGTAGCAAAGGTGTATCAAATAGCAACCTAAAATGCTCAAACTATAAAACAAAATTTTCTTATATTTTCTTCAGGATAATATTAGAAATCACTTTATCCATTGCCAGACACTTAGTATCATGGCAACCCCTCACCAGACACCCTTATTTATTTATTTAAAATGTTAAACATGAATGTCCAGTTTGACATGAAATAAGAAGCAAGTTCAGTAAACAAACATACCGAGACATATGGAGCGAGTGCACTGCACGACTCCGCCACTAGAAGTCTCCTTTCCACATGCTTATGGCTAATCTGTTCCCAGCATTGCGGCAGTATCTCATTCTCTACAAGGCTCAGGCCTGAACAACGGGCAATTCCAACAATGCCTGCAAACAAAACACATGCATTAGTTCAAACCTTAACCTTATACCAGGTGGAATGTACTGGCTCAGACTCAGGCCTGAACAACGGGCAATTCCAACAATACCTGCAAACAAAACACATGCATTAGTTCAAACCTTAACCTTATACCAGGTGGAATGTACTGGCTCAGACTCAGGCCTGAACAATGGGCAATTCCAACAATACCTGCAAACAAAACACATGCATTAGTTCAAACCTTAACCTTATACCAGGTGGAATGTACTGGCTCAGACTCAGGCCTGAACAATGGGCAATATCAACAATACCTGCAAACAAAACACATGCATTAGTTAAAACCTTAACCTTATACCAGATGGAATGTACTGGCTCAGACTCAGGCCTGAACAATGGGCAATTCCACCAATACCTGCAAACAAAACACATGCATTAGTTCAAACCTTAACCTTATACCAGGTGGAATGTACTGGCTCAGACTCAGGCCTGAACAATGGGCAATTCCAACAATACCTGCAAACAAAACACATGCATTAGTTCAAACCTTAACCTTATACCAGGTGGAATGTACTGGCTCAGACTCAGGCCTGAACAATGGGCAATATCAACAATACCTGCAAACAAAACACATGCATTAGTTAAAACCTTAACCTTATACCAGATGGAATGTACTGGCTCAGACTCAGGCCTGAACAATGGGCAATTCCACCAATACCTGCAAACAAAACACATGCATTAGTTCAAACCTTAACCTTATACCAGATGGAATGTACTGGCTCAGACTCAGGCCTGAACAATGGGCAATATCAACAATACCTGCAAACAAAACACATGCATTAGTTCAAACCTTAACCTTATACCAGGTGGAATGTACTGGCTCAGACTCAGGCCTGAACAATGGGCAATATCAACAATACCTGCAAACAAAACACATGCATTAGTTAAAACCTTAACCTTATACCAGATGGAATGTACTGGCTCAGACTCAGGCCTGAACAATGGGCAATTCCACCAATACCTGCAAACAAAACACATGCATTAGTTCAAACCTTAACCTTATACCAGGTGGAATGTACTGGCTCAGACTCAGGCCTGAACAATGGGCAATATCAACAATACCTGCAAACAAAACACATGCATTAGTTCAAACCTTAACCTTATACCAGGTGGAATGTACTGGCTCAGACTCAGGCCTGAACAATGGGCAATATCAACAATACCTGCAAACAAAACACATGCATTAGTTCAAACCTTAACCTTATACCAGGTGGAATGTACTGGCTCAGACTCAGGCCTGAACAATGGGCAATTCCACCAATACCTGCAAACAAAACACATGCATTAGTTCAAACCTTAACCTTATACCAGGTGGAATGTACTGGCTCAGACTCAGGCCTGAACAATGGGCAATATCAACAATACCTGCAAACAAAACACATGCATTAGTTCAAACCTTAACCTTATACCAGGTGGAATGTACTGGCTCAGACTCAGGCCTGAACAATGGGCAATTCCACCAATACCTGCAAACAAAACACATGCATTAGTTCAAACCTTAACCTTATACCAGGTGGAATGTACTGGCTCAGACTCAGGCCTGAACAATGGGCAATATCAACAATACCTGCAAACAAAACACATGCATTAGTTCAAACCTTAACCTTATACCAGGTGGAATGTACTGGCTCACACTCAGGCCTGAACAATGGGCAATTCCACCAATACCTGCAAACAAAACACATGCATTAGTTAAAACCTTAACCTTATACCAGGTGGAATGTACTGGCTCAGACTCAGGCCTGAACAATGGGCAATATCAACAATACCTGCAAACAAAACACATGCATTAGTTCAAACCTTAACCTTATACCAGGTGGAATGTACTGGCTCAGACTCAGGCCTGAACAATGGGCAATATCAACAATACCTGCAAACAAAACACATGCATTAGTTCAAACCTTAACCTTATACCAGGTGGAATGTACTGGCTCAGACTCAGGCCTGAACAATGGGCAATTCCACCAATACCTGCAAACAAAACACACGCATTAGTTCAAACCTTAACCTTATACCAGGTGGAATGTACTGGCTCAGACTCAGGCCTGAACAATGGGCAATATCAACAATACCTGCAAACAAAACACATGCATTAGTTCAAACCTTAACCTTATACCAGGTGGAATGTACTGGCTCAGACTCAGGCCTGAACAATGGGCAATATCAACAATACCTGCAAACAAAACATACGCATTAGTTCAAACCTTAACCTTATACCAGGTGGAATGTACTGGCTCAGACTCAGGCCTCAACAATGGGCAATTCCACCAATACCTGCAAACAAAACACATGCATTAGTTCAAACCTTAACCTTATACCAGGTGGAATGTACTGGCTCAGACTCAGGCCTGAACAATGGGCAATATCAACAATACGTGCAAACAAAACATACGCATTAGTTCAAACCTTAACCTTATACCAGGTGGAATGTACTGGCTCAGACTCAGGCCTGAACAACGGGCAATTCCAACAATGCCTGCAAACATAACACATGCATTAGTTCAAACCTTAACCTTATACCAGGTGGAATGTACTGGCTCAGACTCAGGCCTGAACAATGGGCAATATCAACAATACCTGCAAACAAAACATACGCATTAGTTCAAACCTTATACCAGGTGGAATGTACTGGCTCAGACTCAGGCCTGAACAATGGGCAATATCAACAATACCTGCAAACACAACATACACATTAGTTCAAACCTTATACCAGGTGGAATGTACTGGCTCAGACTCAGGCCTGAACAATGGGCAATATCAACAATACCTGCAAACAAAACATATGCATTAGTTCCAACCTTAACCTTATACCAGGTGGAATGTACTGGCTCAGACTCAGGCCTGAACAATGGGCAATATCAACAATACCTGCAAACAAAACATATGCATTAGTTCAAACCTTAACCTTATACCAGGTGGAAAGTACTGGCTCAGACTCAGGCCTGAACAATGGGCAATATCAACAATACCTGCAAACAAAACATACGCATTAGTTCAAACCTTAACCTTATACCAGGTGGAAAGTACTGGCTCAGACTCAGGCCTGAACAATGGGCAATTCCAACAATACCTGCAAACAAAACATACGCATTAGTTCAAACCTTAACCTTATACCAGGTGGAATGTACTGGCTCAGACTCAGGCCTGAACAATGGGCAATTCCAACAATACCTGCAAACAAAACATACGCATTAGTTCAAACCTTAACCTTATACCAGGTGGAATGTACTGGCTCAGACTCAGGCCTGAACAATGGGCAATTCCAACAATACCTGCAAACAAAACATACGCATTAGTTCAAACCTTAACCTTATACCAGGTGGAATGTACTGGCTCAGACTCAGGCCTGAACAATGGACAATTCCACCAATACCTGCAAACAAAACATACGCATTAGTTCAAACCTTAACCTTATACCAGGTGGAATGTACTGGCTCAGACTCAGGCCTGAACAATGGGCAATATCAACAATACCTGCAAACAAAACATACGCATTAGTTCAAACCTTAACCTTATACCAGGTGGAAAGTACTGGCTCAGACTCAGGCCTGAACAATGGGCAATATCAACAATACCTGCAAACAAAACACATGCATTAGTTCAAACCTTAACCTTATACCAGGTGGAAAGTACTGGCTCAGACTCAGGCCTGAACAATGGGCAATATCAACAATACCTGCAAACAAAACATACACATTAGTTCAAACCTTAACCTTATACCAGGTGGAAAGTACTGGCTCAGACTCAGGCCTGAACAATGGGCAATATCAACAATACCTGCAAACAAAATACATGCATTAGTTCAAACCTTAACCTTATACCAGGTGGAATGTACTGGCTCAGACTCAGGCCTGAACAATGGGCAATATCAACAATACCTGCAAACAAAACATACGCATTAGTTCAAACCTTATAGCAGGTGGAATGTACTGGCTCAGACTCAGGCCTGAACAATGGGCAATATCAACAATACCTGCAAACAAAACACATGCATTAGTTCAAACCTTATACCAGGTGGAATGTACTGGCTCAGACTCAGGCCTGAACAATGGGCAATATCAACAATACCTGCAAACAAAACATACGCATTAGTTCAAACCTTAACCTTATACCAGGTGGAATGTACTGGCTCAGACTCAGGCCTGAACAATGGGCAATATCAACAATACCTGCAAACAAAACACATGCATTAGTTCAAACCTTAACCTTATACCAGGTGGAATGTACTGGCTCAGACTCAGGCCTGAACAATGGGCAATATCAACAATACCTGCAAACAAAACACATGCATTAGTTCAAACCTTAACCTTATACCAGGTGGAATGTACTGGCTCAGACTCAGGCCTGAACAACGGGCAATTCCACCAATACCTGCAAACAAAACATACGCATTAGTTCCAACCTTAACCTTATACCAGGTGGAATGTACTGGCTCAGACTCAGGCCTGAACAATGGACAATTCCACCAATACCTGCAAACAAAACATATGCATTAGTTCAAACCTTAACCTTATACCAGGTGGAATGTACTGGCTCAGACTCAGGCCTGAACAATGGACAATTCCACCAATACCTGCAAACAAAACATATGCATTAGTTCAAACCTTAACCTTATACCAGGTGGAATGTACTGGCTCAGACTCAGGCCTGAACAATGGGCAATTCCACCAATACCTGCAAACAAAACACATGCATTAGTTCAAACCTTAACCTTATACCAGGTGGAATGTACTGGCTCAGACTCAGGCCTGAACAATGGGCAATTCCACCAATACCTGCAAACAAAACATATGCATTAGTTCAAACCTTAACCTTATACCAGGTGGAATGTACTGGCTCAGACTCAGGCCTGAACAATGGGCAATTCCAACAATGCCTGCAAACAAAACATACGCATTAGTTCAAACCTTAACCTTATACCAGGTGGAATGTACTGGCTCAGTCATATGTAAATGTAAACTTACAAGGGGTTCAAATCACATTTAGCAAACTGTAGGCAGAAAATAATACTGGAGGTTATGGCAGGAGCTATACACACAAAATGGAGAAACATTAAAAACAGCGTATTAACTTAGGCTTCCACGGCCGGTGTCTTGACTATAAGATATGTTTAGTTCTTCCGGGCTTGTAGGCCGTGGTCTAGAAGACATTGTAGATACTGACGTTTCGCCGAGTGCTGCACTTGGCATCATCATCATCATCTTGCACTCACAATTAGCACACATCCAATATTTTATGCTGACAACACCAGCCATTCTAAATTGTTCAAATACTGAATATTTAATAGCAAACTCTGACCACACTATAAAATAACTGGAAGAGTGGTTGACACATAACCTGAAATTAAATAAAACTAAAATGGAAATAATAAAATTTTAAACTTCAACTGAAAATAATATACAAATAAGTTTGTCAGCATCCTCAAATGCAAAAGAGGCAAAACTTTTAGGAATGTTTACAGACGAGCATTTTAAGTGGACTATATATACTGCTTGGTTTAACGTATGTTCATTAGCACAAGTTACAAACCTTCAAACAATACAAATTACAGTTACTTTCATATGGGATAACTATATGGGGAAACACAATGGGATGTCATAGAATTTTCAGGATCCAAAAGAAAATAATACAAATAATGACCCATTCAAATTTCAGAGTTTCTTGCACACCACTGTTGAAAACATTAAAAACCCTGTATAGGTGTCATCTGTATATGTGTAACAGCATCAACATGAGAGGGGAAAGGGACACATCCAGGCTAGCAATGATTCCACAGTATATGGCGATTAAAATATATAAGAAATTGCCACAGAGTTTTAGGGAAATGCATAATCAAAATACCTTAAAATAATCTGTAAAAAATGTATTTGTCACCAAAGTGTATTATTCAATTAAACAATATATGAAAGATGAACTAGGATCTCATAATTTGGACAGAATTTGTATGTAGATGAGCTACTTTTATACTTACTCTCTTTATCCTAGAATTATACATTTTGTAGTTTTTAGTAAAACTTTTTTAATATTTGAGAGGTAGAACTGAAACTTAAAAATTCAATGCCACAGCTGGAATTTGTTGTTGTTGTTGTTGTTGTGTTTAACGCTCGCTTTTACTACTACGGCACCGCAGGCGGTGACACTGATGACACATGGAATGAAGATGGAGCACCGGTGGAATGAGATGGCGGGGGAAACCGGAGCACCCGGAGAAAACCCGCCCTGACGCCGCTTCGTCCACCACGAATACCACATGCGGGTCCCTGGGATTGAACCCGGGCCGCCTAGGTGGTAGGCGAGCTGGAATTTGAACCACAGACCTTCCGCTTACCAGGCGGATGCTCTAACCATTGAGCTACTGTGGCAACCTGCCAGAATGACATTGAATTCTCAAACTAGTTCGTATTTCTCCTGGTAAGCCACAAAGGCAGTCTCACATCAGAGACAAATTACCCCAATGGTGACTTACTATTGCAAGTACTTTATGTCCCAGAATTAAATAACCTTCAGATGATAATTATTATTTATTTATGCCAACAAACTTACTGTTGGTGTTTTTAAACACACAAGCCGTGTGTGGGCAAAGTTTGAGAGGCAGAACTGGAACTTAAAAATTCAATGCCACAGCATTATTTTAGTCTGTTGTGTCCTTATACATATGAGTGTGTAAATATATAATGAAAGTTTATCTTAACAAGAAGTAGACAGAACATTAAATTTTGGTAATAACAGTTTGTTTAAAAATATATGGGAATGCAATAAGTCACTTACTTTTCCTTATTTGTTTTTCTACTTAATTCAGTGCATCCCAGCTGTGGCATTGAACTTTTAAGTTCCAGTTCTACCTCTCAAACTACTTAACATGTTTATATGCTGCACTTCAGAATGGAAAGTAGTTTAAAGGGTCAAAGAAAGTGTACAGGCATAAATACATCTAAGACTTTATGTCAGTTTTAAAGGAACTACTCAAAATTATGACCTGAATTTTCATGGCAAAATTGACAGTGGCGAAGGAACAATTGTCGTACCCTATCCAAGATTTCTGGCGTGAACCGAATCAAGGAAATGATATTAGCATTACTGCTCTTTTTCATATGGAATAAAAAAGGAAGCAAAAATAGTAACTGCATGGTGGCAAACGAACCCACAACCTTTGGGACTACAGCCTTTGACATTACGAATTAAGCCACAAGAGCAGTCAAGCAAATGTCTCTTGAGTAGACTTCACAACACAAGAAGGCAACTCATTGTTGTTCAGTGTCATACTGTCAGCTGATTAGTCCAAGATTTGAGACATTTTTGTGGCATTGAAGCTTGAGAATGCTGAAAATCAATATTTCTATACTTAGGCAGTTTTAAAGACATTCTAAACCAATTTTTCACCAGGCTTTGCTTTAACACAGACTTATCAGCATCTGATATTAACGTGTTTAACGCCATATAACTGCATTATGTTTAGCCACAGACCACACATCGCCTATTTCAAATTACTTATATCAGTCACATCTACAATCTCCAGTGCAGTTCATTAACACCCTGTATAACAAAGTTACGCTGAAGCTCAGTCTATACTTTGCATAATGGTCACACCGTGTTTGGTTTTAGTTACCTGCAAGAATGATTTTCCTCTCTTCTTCTTGTGGACGTTTCTTCAGATTGAACAGCAAGTGCAATAGTCTGTCCCTTTCTGCAGCGTCTGGATGAAGGTGTATAGTACATATTATTAATGGAACCAGCTCCTGCACAACAGCAAACATTTCCCTTAAACACTCTACCATACATTATCTAAAAGAACAACAAATTAGAAACTAAAACCTTCACTTATCTTAGTAATACTGCGAGTTCTTCTTTGAAAATAAGTTGGATACAACTGCAATTTCACAATTGTTTGCTTAATTTAAATTTATATGGAACTAAATATGAAATTAAATCATATTTAAAATTACAAGAGAAGAAAAAATATACTCTTGCAGATGTTAGATTTTTAATATTTGTTTAAAATGAAAAGTAACCCCGTTTTTGTTAGAACAGTTAAATTCGATAATAATAGTATTGTCACCGCGCCCGCCGCATCTAATTGCCGACAACAGCAGTGTCACCCATTGCATTATTGTCGGCACTACCGCAAAGGAGCCGAAGGAAAGAGACAGAGAATGGCCGCATTGTTGGGGCACTTGCCGAAAGAGAGAAAAGGATAGAGACTTCGAGAATCTTCTGCTTTGTATTTCACTGCAATAACTGAACTTTCCAGAATAGTGCCTGGGAGATATAAATAGCAGTAAAGTGTGACAGAAGAGTCAGTCAGACGTATGTGAAGCGTTGAGTAGTCGTGCCGATGGAGAGCACAGATGTATGTGAAGCGTTGAGGAGTCGTGCTGACGGAGAAGGGACAGTTCTTTGTGTTACGAATTCGGAGCCGTGCTGTTGGAGAATCGGAAAAGACTTTCTTGCTGTTGCAACGAGTGTACAAAGTGACTGTTTACGGAAATAAAAGTGTTTCTTTATCTCGACTACATCTGTCTTCTGTACTTCACACCCACACCAAAAGTCACAGTATTCACCAGAAGGCAGCAGAAAAGAAAGTTATTGAAGTTGAAAGAAGTTTGCACTTTAAAAAGTTAAATAATATTGAACTAGTTATATGACTTACATTTAAAATTAATACGTATTTTAGGTAACTTATTTTGGGCTAATTTGGAATCTAAATTATTTGAGTATCTAATTTTAACATGAAAAGTTAAACAAAGAGGTTAAAAACAAGCTAAATAGATTATGCCTAAGAGCTTTGAAAATGAGTTGGATACAAAATGAAACTGGTGAGTGTTTGAAGAACTTGCAACATTACTAAGATAAGTGAAGCCTTTAGTTTCTAATTTGTTCTTATTTTAGATTCTGTTGCTTCACTGTTAATAGCCTCAGTTTTCCTTGATTTACTGTACCACACATTACTATTTATTTATGCCAACAAACGTACTGTTGGTGTTTTTAATCAGTTGGAGAATTTAAATAGGTTGTTGATCTTGCAAAAGAATTATATAAGAACTATCTATAAGCTAAGAAGTAGGACTTCATGTCACGTTCTTAAAGAGAACAACCTGTTTACTGTGATTTCTCTCTATGTAGATACAGTAATATTATATATTGTAAATAAAAATGTACACATTACCAATTGTAATAATCAATATTATAGTTATAATACACGTAGAAATAATAATAAATTACCCGACCAAGGCCACTTCAGTCCTGTGCCCCAGGAGTGCGCCACTTGTACGCGTTATGGCTTGTCCATCCTCCTGTACAGTCCGGTTGGCAAAAGAAGAACAATAACACATCTCATGTTGGCATTTTCTCTGCGTGTATAACTACCTTATATATATTGTATGTACAGTAGAACCTTGTTTATGCAAAATAAAGGGGGAAAAGTCATTTCAGATAATGCAATTTTTCTGATAATCAACTAAAACTATTTTTCATAAAACTGGGAGGGAATAAGAGATTGTTAAGAATCTAAATTATAAACATAAATTTAATTAGGCATATAAATCATAATTATACATTATTCCTGCATCCAAGAGTCGCTCATGCGGCTCATAAGGAGTGGGTAATGGAGCTCGGTTTATCACATCCAATCACATAACAAATAGACTGTGGACTATCACGTGACCAGAGGTGTGTACTCACCCATATTGCAATATGTGGGTACCCTCCGTGTGTTTCGCCGTTCGTAACCATATAGTGTTTGATTCTTTAATAAGTGCAGAGTGCAAGAGGGTGACTTAGGGACGAATTACCGCCAAAATGGATATGAATGAAGAAATTGAAGCATTGTGTTCCCGAGTGGGTGGGAAGGAGCTAACGGGACTGACCATGCGGTCACAAAACAACAGTGTTTGAGGGACGAGGGTAGAGTTGTACCATTTCTTTGAGGACATTGGCACTTAAATTTGAACACTTGCGAAAGGGGACAATCTATTGCAGGGATCAACAAAATATTGACATTTTTTTTCCTTCTGTAGTTTAATTTTTTTTAAATTTAATTATTTTTTTGTTTCAGTTAAGTGGGATTTTTGTGTATATTCATACCATAAAAAATGAAATATATTCACAAATACTTTAAAATACAGTAAATTTGAGCATTTCTCTGACACTTATATTATTCCATGATGTGTCCCTCACTTGCTGTGTCGGTCTCCGATCCGTTGCCCATTTCTTCTCCAGACTCGTCACTGCTATGCAGTCCCGGATTGATTATTATCCTTTCCATTTCTTCTTCCATAAGCGCATCTCTTTTCCAATATATATCTTGAATATCTTTTACCTTATGAACAAAGTTTTTCCAGTCATTTACTTCTGCATCACGCGTTAGTATTGACAGAGAAACATGTTAAACATTATTGTCCACAACTTTTGTGTTTATTAAATTCCAGACTAGTTTGATAGGGTTCAAGTCTGGGTGATAAGGTGGTAATCTAAGTACTGTAAAGCCTGCATCCAGACTAGTTTGATAGGGTTCAAGTCTGGGCTGGGTGATAAGGTGGTAATCTAAGTACTGTAAAGCCTGCATCCAGACTAGTTTGATAGGGTTCAAGTCTGGGCTGGGTGATAAGGTGGTAATCTAAGTACTGTAAAGCCTGCATCCAGACTAGTTTGATAGGGTTCAAGTCTGGGCTGGGTGATAAGGTGGTAATCTAAGTACTGTAAAGCCTGCATCTAGACTAGTTTGATAGGGTTCAAGTCTGGCCTGGGTGATAAGGTGGTAATCTAAGTACTGTAAAGCCTGCATCCAGACTAGTTTGATAGGGTTCAAGTCTGGGCTGGGTGATAAGGTGGTAATCTAAGTACTGTAAAGCCTGCATCCAGACTAGTTTGATAGGGTTCAAGTCTGGGCTGGGTGATAAGGTGGTAATCTAAGTACTGTAAAGCCTGCATCCAGACTAGTTTGATAGGGTTCAAGTCTGGGCTGGGTGATAAGGTGGTAATCTAAGTACTGTAAAGCCTGCATCCAGACTAGTTTGATAGGGTTCAAGTCTGGGCTGGGTGATAAGGTGGTAATCTAAGTACTGTAAAGCCTGCATCTAGACTAGTTTGATAGGGTTCAAGTCTGGGCTGGGTGATAAGGTGTTAATCTAAGTACTGTAAAGCCTGCATCCAGACTAGTTTGATAGGGTTCAAGTCTGGGCTGGGTGATAAGGTGGTAATCTAAGTACTGTAAAGCCTGCATCTAGACTAGTTTGATAGGGTTCAAGTCTGGGCTGGGTGATAAGGTGCTAATCTAAGTACTGTAAAGCCTGCATCCAGACTAGTTTGATAGGGTTCAAGTCTGGGCTGGGTGATAAGGTGGTAATCTAAGTACTGTAAAGCCTGCATCTAGACTAGTTTGATAGGGTTCAAGTCTGGGCTGGGTGATAAGGTGGTAATCTAAGTACTGTAAAGCCTGCATCCAGACTAGTTTGATAGGGTTCAAGTCTGGGCTGGGTGATAAGGTGGTAATCTAAGTACTGTAAAGCCTGCATCTAGACTAGTTTGATAGGGTTCAAGTCTGGGCTGGGTGATAAGGTGCTAATCTAAGTACTGTAAAGCCTGCATCTAGACTAGTTTGATAGGGTTCAAGTCTGGGCTGGGTGATAAGGTGGTAATCTAAGTACTGTAAAGCCTGCATCTAGACTAGTTTGATAGGGTTCAAGTCTGGGCTGGGTGATAAGGTGGTAATCTAAGGACTGTAAAGCCTGCATCCAGACTAGTTTGATAGGGTTCAAGTCTGGGTGATAAGGTGGTAATCTAAGTACTGTAAAGCCTGCATCTAGACTAGTTTGATAGGGTTCAAGTCTGGGCTGGGTGATAAGGTGGTAATCTAAGTACTGTAAAGCCTGCATCCAGACTAGTTTGATAGGGTTCAAGTCTGGGCTGGGTGATAAGGTGGTAATCTAAGTACTGTAAAGCCTGCATCCAGACTAGTTTGATAGGGTTCAAGTCTGGGCTGGGTGATAAGGTGGTAATCTAAGTACTGTAAAGCCTGCATCCAGACTAGTTTGATAGGGTTCAAGTCTGGGCTGGGTGATAAGGTGGTAATCTAAGTACTGTAAAGCCTGCATCCAGACTAGTTTGATAGGGTTCAGGTCTGGGCTGGGTGATAAGGTGGTAATCTAACTACTGTAAAGCCTGCATCCAGACTAGTTTGATAGGGTTCAAGTCTGGGCTGGGTGATAAGGTGGTAATCTAAGTACTGTAAAGCCTGCATCCAGACTAGTTTGATAGGGTTCAAGTCTGGGCTGGGTGATAAGGTGGTAATCTAAGTACTGTAAAGCCTGCATCCAGACTAGTTTGATAGGGTTCAAGTCTGGTCTGGGTGATAAGGTGGTAATCTAAGTACTGTAAAGCCTGCATCTAGACTAGTTTGATAGGGTTCAAGTCTGGGTACTAGTTTGATAGGGTTCAAGTCTGGGCTGGGTGATAAGGTGGTAATCTAAGTACTGTAAAGCCTGCATCCAGACTAGTTTGATAGGGTTCAAGTCTGGGCTGGGTGATAAGGTGGTAATCTAAGTACTGTAAAGCCTGCATCTGTGAAGAATTTGTCAATGGAGTATGTTTTCTGCTGTTTTGCCTGAATGACAAGTTCCACTTTAGTCATTTCCGGGTCAAATGGCATATTGCTGTTCCACAACCATTCCTGTATTTCTGACTTTAGATTGTTGCTTGAGGGCATTTTATTGTCTTCTTTATTGTGATAAGGAGCATTGTCAATTACAACAATGCTGTTTTGCAGTAATCCAGGTATCTGTTTGTTTTGCATCCACTTGGAATAGTTTTTGTAGTTCATTTCATTATGGTAATCTGATGTCTTGGATTTGGAATCGTAAATGGGGCAAGCACCTGGAATAAATCCCATTTCCCAGCCAGCATGCACGATAATAAGACACTGCCCAGCTCTGTCATTTACATACACTCCTGGAACATTGTCACTTTGCCAACACTGAGAAACTGTGTAGTGCATGTGAATGCAGGTTTCATCCATGTATAGCATTGGATTATTTTCCCCGCGTTCATTTCCTCTAAGTGTTCTAAGAAACGATGCTCTTTGGACCAATATATCAGGGCATTCCCTCAGTACACTCCTTTTATTTTTACATTTTTAAATCAAAATCCAACAGATTTCACTATTTTTCTAAGTGTTTCTTTATCCCCCCTTCCCCCCCCCCCCCCCCCCCCGTGAAGTTAATCTCTTTCTTCTTGCAAAAGTTCAATAATTTTCGCAGCGTAGGAATTTCTTTTTTAACCTTGTAATACTCCTGATACTTTTTTCTAATGATGCACTTGCATTTCATCCAAAATGATTTTATTTGCAGGAGGTTTACCAATCTTGCGAGGTGATTTTATTTTGCTCACCCCACTTTCTTCAAGCCGGCCCTCTTTCCTAATCTTGCATACTGTTGTCTTACTGCAGCCAGTAGAAGTGACAGCTCATTCAGTAGCATTTGTAATAGGTATTTTTGACCTTCTTTCTTCTCTTCTGGGGCTCTAATGACCTAGCTGTTGACGGGCCCTAAAACACAAATCACTCACTCACTCATCTCTTCATCACTAGCACAACCACTGTGAACACTATGCTGCACGTTAGTAAATCAAACTGTACAGCATTTCGTGACATATTCCTGTGGTCATTGCGTTAGTTTGCCTGCTTGCTGCTTCCCATGCAGGACTGCACTGGCCTTGGTCGGGTTATACGTAGGATTAATGTAAATAAAAGGACAAGTGAACATGACTTACTTTTAAGTGGAGTGAAATTATACAACAAGTTGCCACAAACTATAAAAGCCAAGCAAGGAGTAAATTTTAAAAAAGAATTAAAGGAATATCTAATAAGAAAATGTTTATACAATATAGATGAATTATAATTACTAGTAGTGTCAACATAAAATGTAACTTAACTTCTTAGAATTGTATTTTGACTATGCTCGAAACACTGTATAATGTCTATGGGCAAAAAATAGCTAAATAAAATAAAAAAAATAAATCCAATGTCATTCTGGCAGGTTGTCACAGTAGCTAAATGGTTAGAGCACCTGTCTGGTAAGTGGAGGGTCTGTGGTTCCAATCCCAGCTGCGACATTGACATTTTTCAATTCTGATTCTACCTCTCAAACTGTACCATACAATTTACTTTGTTCAACATTACATAACATTGGGAGGTAGAATGAGGACTGAAAATTTCAATGCCAAGCCAGGATTTGAACCATGGATCTTCTGCTTAATGCACGACTGCTCTAACCATTCAGCTACCATGGCAACTTGCCAGTATGACATTAAATTCCACAACCGATTTGTATTTTCCCAGTAGACCACAAAGGGAATCTCACATCAGAGATAAATACCCCAAGGGCAACGACATTCAATCACCATAGGAAAAGAGGAAAACAATAAAACAATACTCAGGCCTTCTTCAACGTGAAAGTCATCAGAACAGCTCTTGGTCCGGAATGCAGTGTATACACGAAACCTACACATGCAGAGCAATAACTACACAAAACATTAAACCATCACCCCAGGCAAAACGACAAGTCATAAAACACTCACAGAACAAGCAACACAGATCTACAACAATAAATACTGGAAGGACGACCTTAAACACCTAAAGTCAGCACTCTAGGCCAATGGTTATACGCACTATTCGTCCCAGGCAGCTGACTGAAAAGAAGGAATGCTGCAGAGTAGCAAAAGCCTTTCACCCCATACATCAAGAATGTTTCTGACTGGATGGGCAAGCTTCTGCACTCATACGGGGTTGACAGTGGCTACAGACAGACACAAATAGCAAGGACTTTGTGAGATCGACCAAAGACAAACATCACCCACACACATCTGCAGGTCTATACAGAGTTCCCTGCAACTGCGGTAAGGTATACATAGGCACTACTATGCACAAATGTGGCCACGAGATTCAAACATGAGCATCACACCAGATTGGGGCACACAGAAAAACTGTCTATGGCAGACCACACATTACTATTTGGCCATAATGTCAGCTTTAAAGAAATGCATGCCTTGTCTTCAACAGTTTATTATGCTTGATTAAGTCAAAGAGATTTATAAACACAAGAACTTCAACCATACAGAAAAAGCCCAAAAAGCCTGGATCACCATCTTAGAGAACCATTTGGGCAAAAGCAAGAGATGTAACAAAACCTCACCAACAGCCACCCCGCAAGTCAATTGGTGCTTTAGACACCTTAACAAGTGCTGCCCACCCCTACAGCTGTGGCTCCCACACTCGAACTCTGACCAGCACAGACAATGGATCACCTCACCCTGAAGATGTCACATGCAGTACTTGGTGAAACATCAGTATCTTCTATGTCTTCTAGACCACGGCCTACAAGCCCAGAAGAGAGAAACTTAGCTAATAGTCAGGATGCCAGCCATGAAAACCTAAGTTTATATAAAGGTGAACAGTACAACTCAGAAATGAAAAACCATTTAAATATGAAACTTGGTATGTAAGTTAAGTGTATTCCAAAGAGGCAATACAACCCCCAAACTACCTGTTATAGGGGAAACAGCTTATCGCCAGTTCCCAAGAATTCAATATGGCCGACATTGCACTAAAATGCAGTAGATATTTCACCAAAAGGCAGTACTGCCAACCTACATAATAAAACATCATTTCTAAGCTCAAATAACACAGGGTTAAAGTAACTTGTTTTCAAACGATAATAATGCTTGAACATCGTTACCACACAACACATGAAGCTCCTCATCTTTGGTAAATCTTGTTCTTCAATAACACTCTTGGATAAAATCACTTCCGAACGCTAAATATTGTAATATATAATCTAATGCACTACTGTGTTGTGAACACAAAAGTAACAACAGCAACTGCATATAGTGCTCTAAAACAATTCAAGACAAAATCATGCACATATGAGCAATACAATGGTGTTCACTGATTAACACAGTGTCTAAACAGAATCCTATTTTAAAATCTCGGTTGACTTATCTGCAACGGCTTCTGTGGTAACATAATAGATGCAGTAACACCAACTATGGCCGTAGCTTTACCATGGTTATATTTTACAAACAGTTGGAAGTACTAATGTGACCTAACGATGGAATATCACCACGTGCCATAATGGGGGGAAAATGCCACAGTTGGTTTTTGGGGTATTCCAATAAGTTGTTTCCTCTATACAGTGTGCACACAAAGTCTGTATACCCTTATATTAAATTCAAACTGACGTGAAATAAAAGTACAAATTTCTAATGTTTATGTAATTAAACGTTCCTCCTTACATCTTAGGACTCCAAAACATCGGTATCTGTCCCCCCATTGTCTCTGCACAGCTGAATACGCAGCCATGTCCCATGTTCATCTTACTCAACATCATGGAAAGCTACTCACACCACATTTTGCAGTTCACCAGTTGTAGCGTACTGCTGCTTCTGCACCTTCTCTTTGATGTAACCCCATAGTGCATTATCTGGAGTTGTTAGATCAGGGCTTCTTGGAGGCCATGTGAGATTGTCCGATCCTCTACCAATCCAACGATTTCCAAAGACTGCGTTCAGACATTGTCAAAGTGAGCTGGTGCCCCATCATGTTGAAACCAAACACAGATGTGGGAGGAGCCAGTCATCAATCACCTGGAGATAAGTGTTCTGATTAACAGGACCATCAAACAAATATGGCCAAACAGATGAGTTTGTGTCATTCCAGCCCAGACCATGACATGTGGTGGGTTGCGCTCAATTTCTTCGAAAAAATTTGGATTTTCTTTTCCCCATAAATAAACATTGCAGTTACGGGAACTGCGATAAATTGCACATTCGTCTGTGAACATGACTTCTGCCTTCTCAGACATTCTTTGGAATTGTTGCAGCATCCGACCACAGGTATTAACACGTGTCTCCAAATCAGCATCTGATAATTCATTCACATTCAATGTATGCCAACACTTCATTTTCAGATCCATTTTAATGTGTTTCCTCATGCTTGATAACAGTACCCCTAACTCTGCAGCACATTTCCTTAAGGATTTAACTAGAGATTGTTTGATAGATTTTTCCGCATCAGCACAAGTCCCAGTCTGGTGAATGCTCTTCCAATTCTTGTTGTGTCGCGAACACTGTCCGTTAAAATGTTTTCCATTCCCATGCTAACGTCTTCTTTGTCGGTGCTGCTTTCACAAACCGTGCAACAAAATCATCCATGACATTTTTCATTGATTTGCCATTAATTTGACGCTCATGAACCCACACAGCAGACACTAAGCGTTCCTCAATTGTGTAATCATTTGTATCAGCCATTCTTTGTCAATATCTCAGCATCAACTAATTTGATTCTTAAGATTTGTTGATTTGTTGTCATAAGAGCGACAATCGAACAATTGAAGTCGTCAACAATGGGTGTCTGACAGGAGGATAATGTGAATATATACCAACCTAAAAAACATATTTATGTAATTTTAAATTTAGTACAGGTGTATTCAGAGTTTGTGCGCACACTGTACATGTAAAAATTTTCATTATCTTTTATTTTCTCAAAAATGGCTTTAACAATTTTTATTAAAACACCACATATTTAAATATTTCTGAAAAATAGAACGTTTACCTTGAATTTGTGGAAACAGCCTTGCAAGTTCTCTTTATTTTGCTCTCATAAACAGTAAGAGCTACATAAAATCTTACTGCACAAAGAATGTACATCTCATTAAAGCTCACAATTTATGCTAAATAACATTTCTTTGCTATTAACCATTTCTCACATATTCCTCACTACTAATTTGAATTTTCAGATACCTTATACTTTTCTCAAATGCACGACTATTCTTTTATTCTTTTTCTTTCTTTTTTGTATCTGTACAAAGAGAACAGACTATGAAATCACATTGACTTTGAAAAAAGTTGATAGTTTCATACTCTGCAGCAATTCCTTGAAGTACCTACACCAGCAATAGTTTGTGAAAATAAGCTTATGATTTTGGTGATAGTTTCTTGGGCAAATTTGGGTAACTGCCCAAACTTTCTGCGACTAACTCTAGCTGTACTACTGATGTTGTATTTATTCCTAGCCAGCAGCGGATAAGATCCACTTACTTTCTTCCCATTGGTCGAGCTCTGGCCGATGGACACACAAGTGTGAAACCAACCAGGTGACTGTTGACGCTTCTTTGCACTGAGGTGCTGAATGGCTTGCATCCATGCTTTGCTGATTGAGGGCCTTCATCTCTGTTAAACTTGAAAGAAACAAGCTCTATACATTAGAGCCAATAAAAACAACTTTAACAGGACTAAGACCTACAAATCAGCAAAGCATGGATGCAAGCCATTCAGCACTGCAGTGCAAAGAAGTGTCAACAGTCACCTGATTGGTTTCACACTTGTGTGTCCATCAGCCAGAGCTCGACCAATGGGAAGAAAGTAAGTGGATCTTATCCTCCGCTGGCTAGGAATATATACTGCAATATCAGTAGTTATAATTTAGCTTTAGGAAAAGTCATTCTGCTAAACTACAGCTGCTAAGGCTTGTTGATGATGTCACTGAACAGTTTAACAATGGGGCTTCCACGTTGGCACTAGTTTTAGACACACAAGCTGCATTTGATCAGTGCTGGCACGATGGCCTAATTTACAAACTGCACCAAAATTTTCCCAACCTTCGAAATTATTTATTTTTAATCCATTGATTTTTAGAAAACAGGCACTTCTATGTTCAAGTGGGTCGTTCCTCCTCACATGAGTGAATAATGCAAGCTGGCATACCACAAGGGGCAGTGATGTCCCCAGTTTTGTATATTCTATTTACAAATGGCTTTCCCGTGGACGGCAGATGCAAAGTTGCCATGTACACTGATGACACTACAATCTACTACCACCATAGAAATCCTTGTTTCAGCCTCCTCGAAATGCTGTGGTCTACTGACCGCTTCCTTTCATGGCTACGTGACTGGAAAATAGAAATTAATGCAAATAAATGCCAGCTCATCTATTTCAGAAAAAAGCTGCAGTTTCTGACAACGGACCTCACAGTCGGCGGTCAGCAAGTGAAATACTTGGGAATCACCTTAGACCAACGACCCTCTTGGAACGCCCACCTTACAAATGCTGCCAACAAAGGGCACCAACATTTAAAGATGTATGCCCCTGTCTTCAACAGCAAGGAAATAAATACTTGTTCAAAATTTATCTCTTAGAAAAATATTATGTTGCTCCATACTCACCTGCAACCAAACCATCCGTCAGAACCTTAACACACCTACACAACAAATCCTATACACAATGCAGCCACACATGCCAACCTGAGAACCAGCTCATAGGTAACATTGACAGCAGTGAGCCAAAACACTGAAGACACAGATGTGTAAAAATATCCTAAACAGCTCCCCTGCTCGCAATACTGGGCACCCACTACGTCGGTCCAGACCACGCACTGCTACGAAAGGGAGCCACCTGAGTTACTGCTATAGCAGGGATCCATCGCTCCAAAACAACGCTGTCCACACAGCAAAATAGTGCAAATTGTACAGTGCATAGTGTAAATACTATGGGTAAGTGCTGTCTATGTGTTTGTGTGTGAATCTGTCTGTATATGTCTGTCTGTGTGTGTGTGTGTGTGTAGGTTTGCACCTTCGAATAAATGGGTGTAAATTGTACATACGTACATAAAAACAAAAAATCATTGTTAAAACAGTGAAATAAGACAGAAAAGTTCATCTACCCAACCGAGCTGTTCTCGTAACCCAAAGCAGACAAACTAAAAATTGTAAATAAGATGCAAATAAGATAATCTATAAGGACATATAAAATTATACCCTGAAAGCTGGGTCCCATGTACTGGCATCAGGCCATGTGTATATATATATATTAATAAATAACTTGTAACTGGCTTCATTTTCCCTGAGGATGGTAGCAGAGTTGGTCGTTGAAAGCTTGGGCAGTTACCCAAATTTGAATTGGCAGTTAGCCCAAGAAACTATCATCAATAACCAATGCCAGGAAAGCTTCAAATCATTAATGAAGTTATGATTTTCTCTTATACTACAACAAAATGTCTAAATGCACAATGACGTAAAATGAACAACAACAATTTCCAAACAAGCAAGCAGAGAAAGTCACGTGAATATTTCTATCTTTGATACACACTTACCTCTCGTTTGTTGAGTATAACATTTGGGATAATCCGTGGTAAACTGTGACCCAGCACATATACCAACTTTTCCTCTGAGATTCCATCATTTAAAATTTTTTCTAACTGAGTATCTTGCTGTCTTGATGCATTTATATAACAATGGGCCAAAACCAGTTTTTGGAACAGCGCTGGTAATGACCTTGAAAGATTAAATGTTTCTTATCATGCAAATTGTAATCACAAACAATATTTTACAAAGTTCATTATATCTTCAGTCTTGTTACCATCCAGACATACCATTAACCACCTCCATATGACTTGGAGTAAAGTTTCTTCTGGGCTTGATGAGTAGGAACTGCTCTTGACGTTTGCTCAACACAGATTTGAGTGAGATGTCAGGAGCAATTCCTTCTCGTCCACCATGGCCTACAAGCCTGGAAGAGGCTTTACTCCAAACGGACACTGCCTGTGAAAGCTTAAGGACATACATCTCCATATGAATTTATTATAAGTAGTTCTGGGTATTAATGGCTATTTTATGCCAACCAGGCTGGTGTTTTTAACACACAAGTCGTGTGTGAGCAATGTTTGAGAGGTAGAATAAGGACTGAAAAATTCAATGCCATCGCTGTAACTTGAAGTACAGATCTTCCACTTCACGCACGGCTACTCTAACCACTGGGCTATCATGGCAACTTGCCAGTATGACAGTAGATTCCCCAACTAATTCACTGGCACAAAATTACAATTACCATCTAAAGATTACTTACTCCCAGGACCAAAAAGTTAAAAAATTATTTTGTTGTTTAACGACACTGTCAATTGCAAGGATCACATCAGCACCACTGGGGTGCCAGAATTTTGTCCCGCAGGAGTTCTTTTACATGCCAGCAATCTACTAATATGGCGCTGTCATTTTTAAGCACACTAAAAACCACCATTCTCGACCATATTTGAACCTGTGACCTTGGGATCAGTAAGCCCGCATTTAACCAACTGAGCCACCCACACCGACACTCCCAGGGCACAGTATTTACAACTGTAAGTCACCCTTGGGGCATTTATCTCAGACGTGTCATCTACCAGCAAAATACAAATTAGTTGGGGAATCTAATGTCATACTGGCAAGTTGTCACGGAAGCTCAGTGGTTAGAGCAGCCGTGCATAAGCGATAGATCTGTGTTTTAAATCCCAGCTATGGCATTGAATTAAAAAGCCCTGATTCCAACTCTCAGTTTTCCATATATTTAACTACTGAATTATACAAACAAATGGAACATTCTTTATACTAGCTAAGTGATTTCATATTGAGAATAAACAACATTTGGTCCACAGAGCTTTAAGTTACCAGATATTCCTCTTCTCAGGATAAGGGAAGACTTTGGTAAAAACCTTATCCAGAGAACTTACCTTAAGCAAGATTGGAACTCATGACCTCTTGGACGTGAGGTGGACACTCTACAACCTGTGGTTTACCACAGGCAAACCACAAAGGCAGTCTCACATCAGAGACAATTTATGTGAGACTGCCTATGTGGTTTACCGGGAGAAATACGAACTGGTTTGAGAATTCAATGTCATTCTGGCAGGTTGTCACAGTAGCTTAATGGTTAGAGCACCTGCCTAGTAAGCACAGGGTCTGTGGTTCAAATCCCAGCTGTCGCATTGAATTTTTAAGTTCCAGTTCTACCTCTCATGAATTAATGTTATCTGTGGCACAACTGAAACAGCCATAAAATAGTATAATATACAAAGTGCATAATGTCATTGGGATAATTGTGACTAGATAAGAAAAGGTTCTATTGATGGAGACAAAAACCAAGTGATATTGCTATAGTTACATATAAA
The DNA here is from genome assembly GCA_030765045.1 of Tenodera sinensis. Classification (NCBI taxonomy): domain Eukaryota; kingdom Metazoa; phylum Arthropoda; class Insecta; order Mantodea; family Mantidae; genus Tenodera; species Tenodera sinensis. Next base: position 78,095,801 of record CM060974.1, on the reverse strand, counting down.
AATTTTTCAAACAGCACTTGGCCAACGCATTTGTGAAACATGGAAGCCATTCTCAACAACTTATCAAAAAAGATATAGTTTTGGGCATGCCAATTACTTGGAAATGTTTAAAAATGTGAGGAAATACAATAATGTAATAATCATAACAATAAAAAGTGTGTAGTAAAATAAATTTGTAAATTTGACTGGAGAAGTCAAGTATGTGCTTTATTCCGTGGCCACGACCCGGCATTAAGATAAGAATTCTCATTGTTCATTGCACACATCGTGCAAATACTAAAAACAACTGCACCAGTTCATTGGCTCTCTCATTCATTATTAAAGACTGCATTTTCCAGTGAGCCCTTTTTAGCAGGCTTGAGATACTTTTACATGCCATAAAGCTACGACATAGGACCATCCGTCTTACTTTTCTTCTGAACCAAGTCATGCTAAGGGTTTTTACACTGCCCCCTGTCAAGTTTCCACCACCAACCTCGGGAATCAGAGATTAACTAACATACTCGTAAAGAACAAATAACGATGCTAGTACCTTGATATTGGACTGCTGAGTATAATATTCTGCTGTTCGCCTGTCACATTCTCTTCCCCAGATGCAGGTAACGTTACACGAGTCCACTCAGTATCTGTAAGACTAGTGGCTGATCCATCGTCTTCTGGTCGACTTTCTTCACCTTCCTTTACCTCAGCTTCAATCAACTCAAAATGCTCCGGTGTTGTGCTATGGGTGGAGGCGTTTTCTATTCCCAGCTCTGATCCTGGCGTGGTGGCGCTAGAAACTGTGTTCTCCACTGCCAACTTGCTCTCATTGGACCACAATCTCTGTAACTCCTGCTTCTCTTGTTCCACAACATTCAGCTGTTCCTTTATCTGCTCAAGCTCCACAATCTGTAAACAAAACACAGTCTCTGTAACTCCTGCTTCTCTTGTTCCACAACATTCAGCTGTTCCTTTATCTGCCCAAGCTCCACAGTCTGTAAACAAAACAATCTCTGTAACTCCTGCTTCTCTTGTTCCACAACATTCAGCTGTTCCTTTATCTGCTCAAGCTCCACAATCTGTAAACAAAACACAATCTCTGTAACTCCTGCTTCTCTTGTTCCACAACATTCAGCTGTTCCTTTATCTGCTCAAGCTCCACAATCTGTAAACAAAACTCTACATCACTTTCTCTACCTATCATCCTCTATTTTGAGATGTCAGTGAGTGAATCAGTGAGTGAATGAGTCAGTGAGTGAATGAGTAAATGAATGACTGAATGAATGTCAGTGGGTGAGTGAGTAAGTAAGAGTGAGTCAGTGCATGAGTGAATCAATGAATGAGTGAGTCAGTGAGTGAGAGAATCAATGAAAGAATGAGTGACTGAGTGAATGAGCAATTCAGTGAGTGAGAGAGTGAATATGTAAATGAGTGATTGAATGACTCAGTGAGTGAATGAATGAGTGAGTGAATGAATGAGTCAGTGTGTGAGTGAGTGAGTGAGTGAGTGAGTGAGTGAGTGAGTGAGTGAATGAGTGAGTGGAGTTAATGACCTGTCAAGAAATAGGTCATTTGGGTACGAAGTCAAAACATAAAAAGCAGAAATGCTCACAAAATTCTAGGGCTGAAAGGTAAAACAGTACATATTGAAATGCTAACAAGGCAAAGCATTAAAATGTTAAAATAAGATATAATCATATTATAAAAATCTAAAAAGCTCTGAAAAATAAAATACAAGTTAAGTTTACTTAGTGAACCCAATATTGGCAACAAACTGCAGTGCCTTATCTACAGCTACTGGGTTGTTGCCTATAATTGAGCGCAGTGTATATTAAAAAGAGTTAGGACATCGCACAAGGAGTGGACTGCTGTATACAGAGGACCTAATGCTAAGAGCAAAGATCAATTAATGAAATACACAAATTCTGTATAGAATGGAGAATTCAAGTAAATGTTGTTGTTGTTTTCTAGTGCCTTGCATCTGGCAATGAAGCCATTAGCATTCGTGCTTTCCAATACTTTTGAACTGTAGTTTCTTCTGATCTTAATGCTTCACAGGTCTTCAAGTGGTCTTCGTTCATTTCTGCTGGATCGTTACACAGGACACATATTGGTGAGGCTGAGATACCTATTCTGTAGAGATGACTTGCTAAGCAGTCGTGATTTGTCAATAGTCGGAAGGCTGCAACAGCTGTTTTCCTTGGTCTCTGGGGGATTATATCTGGGTTGGAAAGTAGTGTAATCCATTTTTTATCTTTGGCATTTGTTTCTATTTCTTGTAGGTATGAATGAGAAAAATTTTTTAATGATCAAGCGTTTTATTGAGGAATATGAGAAATTGAATTTAGATTTTTGTTTTATTGTTGTGCCTTTCTATTCAAGTAAATGTAAATAAAACAAAAATTATAATTTTCAAAAAAGGAAATAAACTAAGAAAACATAAACGATGGCATCTGAATGGACAAAAATTAGAGGCAGTAAAGGAGTCTGATTATGTGTTGTTGCTGTTATCAAAGGCTGGGCTTTGGCAATGAAGCCATTAGCGCTCTTCCTCTCCAATATTTCTGTGTAGTGTGTCCAACAGGTACAACTTCACGATTAGCATAAGTGTAACAATTTTTTAAGTGTACACCAATTTTTTGCTTGTAACGTTGGATACATTGCCCACTCACGTAGACCCCCAGTATGTCTGGAGGGCTACACCTGTTGTTGGTTAATGGGCCCATCGGACCTGGCGAGGAGGAGTTGTGAAGTGGCATTGGCCACCACTTGTGGAACATTTCTACGCTGTGACAGGCCAGCGTAAGAGATGAAATAGTATTTCCTCTATTTTTGACATTATAGTTATACATTCAGTCACTTGTGATCATTTGAGCAGGTAATTTGTGATGAGAGTTTTCCTCCCCTAGCCTTTGAAGAACTAACCTCATCCTGCAGGGAGCAAGTAGGTCATCTCTTCCACGTTCATTGTCATCGGGAACTTGTTTCTCTTCTGCCATTGAAACCACTGGACGTCCTCTTCTGGATTGCTTCTTTGTTTGACCGTTCACCTTTGGCCTGTGCAGCTTGGGAACCCTACCAGTAGCTAACTGCTGGCATAGCCCAAAGGATCATTGTGGCATGCAAGGACCCCCACCAACAACAAGGTCCTGCAATCCCTAGGGGGGAAGGGTCTGATTGTTTAAGGGCAAAGTTAACATGCATAGGTGTAACGGGATGTCAAAAAATAACTGGAATTGTTTTTTCTACTGGAAAATACCACTTATGCTTATGTAAATTCCTTTAGAAACCTTCAAAGTATTCTCCCTCGGATACAATACAATTCTGTTCAGAGTTTAAAACACTCCCTGAAGCCACTTTTGGATAGTCTGTTGAGTATATCTCAAATGATGCGGTTTAAGTCACACTCACCATCAGTGCAGCAAATCTCACAGTGCTGGGTCTGGTGAATAAGATGCAGTTTAAGTCACACTCACTATCAGTGTAGCAAATTGATGCAAATCTCACAGTGCTAGGTCTGGTGAATAAGATGCAGTTTAAGTCACACTCACTATCAGTGCAGCAAATCTCACAGTGCTGGGTCTGGTGAATAAGATGCAGTTTAAGTCACACTCACTATCAGTGTAGCAAATAGATGCAAATCTCACAGTGCTAGGTCTGGTGAATAAGATGGATGTTTCTCAAGTCTTGACGATGTGGTGAATGACCCATCCCATTTCAACAGGGTATTGTCTTTTCTTGTCAATTTTGGTCTCTAAAGCCGGTGTCCCATGGTCCAACTTTGTTGACCAAACTTTTTGTATCCAATGCAATTGCACACAAAAGAAAATGTCTGTCACACTATGATGCAGTTTGGTCCAATACAAATGACAGTTCACATAGCAAGCGTGAGAAATAAACATGGCGGACACAAATATTAATTTAGCGATTGCTTTATTAAGTAAAGGTGTGGGATATATTTCCATGAGTCTGTCTCTCAGGAAGAAAAGATGTGTTAGAAGTAAACAAGGCAGGTGAACACAATCATGAAAACAGGGCATGGGCTGAGGTATATTGGGTCTACTACAAAACGAATTGAGGTTAGAGAACTCAGAAAACTATCACAATTTTCTACGAATTGGCAAAGATTTATTTCTCAAACTTTTACATCATGTCGAGGGTGAAATTACACACCAGGACACAAATATGAGACAAGTACGAAAGAGATAAGGAACAATTGTAATGGTTTTAATCTTAGCATGGATAAAAGGAGATTTGAACTCATTACATTCATTAGATAAAACTTAAGCATACAGTTAACAGGATTTCTTATTATTTATGAAATATACCTACATAATAACCACCTAAGTAATATATGTTGTTGTTAGCTAATGCTGGATTTCTGACAATGAATTCATTAATCCTCTTGCTCTACAATATTTTTCACTGATGATATTGAAGACAGCAATAGCAGTAATAGTAACCGCTTTTTAGAGAGCACCATATTTTTATGTTTTGGCGGTTGCATCGCTCTCTCACAACCCCCAGAATGTCTGGAGGACCACACCTGTCGTTGGTTTACAGGTCTCACCGACCTGACCAGGAGATTAAACATATATGTAGGTATATTGAAAAATATGTGGATATTTCTAAACACATTCTGCTCCAACTTTATGTCAATCATAGGATTAGTTGGAGCTGAATGTCAACATATAGGAATATCAACAAATTCTTCAATTTATCAATGTGCTCCACTGTTTTAAACACTTCGTTTTCATCAGTTTTATATATATGTAGGTATTTACTTATAAAATACTTCAGTATTTATTTATAAAAAATGCAGATCCTGCCAAAATACACAATCCATGTCTAGACAAACCCTCTTGTAAAGTAAACCATTTCAGAGACATTCCCCGTTACCCGTGTCAGCCTCAGAAAACTCAAAACTCCTGCGAAATGGAACATCGCTCATTCTTCCATATGTCAAGCATGCAAAGAGAACGGGTTCTCAAAGCCCGAAAAGACCTGACTATCGCCCAAAGCCTATTGCATACCCATATTCCCATTGCAGCCACAAGGAAACAAGCAGCAAGACAACCTGCACAAATGCCTACCTCAACCAACACGAAGAAGATATACCAATAAGAGTTTGCAAGAATGGCCAGCGCAAGAGCAGAGAAAGTCATGTGAGCGCAACACATCAGATCTTTTAATTTATTAGATAAGTTAAATGCAACAAATTGCATTAGTTTTGATAACAGAACATTACAATGACATGAAACATATATTACATAAGTAATATATGTTAATGGTCACAAAAAATCATTAATGAATCTTCCAGAAAAAATTTAACATTTTATTAAAATACCCATCACATTAAAAGTGCCACGAGCCATACATACACAACAGCTGACTACATGTTGCCTGCGTCGTCCACCATATTGTTACATTACAGATGCTGATTGCCTATTTTCATGTTGTTGGATGAAAAAAATTAGATGCAGCTGAATCACATTGTATACAAACAAGTTGGATGCAAAAATAGGATAGAAATTGTATGCAACAAAATTGTATGAACTCTCGATATTTCACGATGCACTTTTGTTGTGTTGACTGCAGGACATCGGCATAATCGCCCGGTCAATGCTTTACAATTGCAATCAGCAGTAACAGTCCAAGAGCCCGTTACTGCCAGACCTTCCTTATTTTATAAAAGCTGAAAGTTTCTCAGCGCATGTATGAACAATGGGCTACTATGAAGTTTGTATCATCGAGACTTTGGCAGGTAACAGGTAGCAAATTTGTATCAAATAACAACCTAAAATCCTCAAAGTATAAAACCTAACTTTCTTATATTTTCTCTGGGATAATATTAGAAGTCACTTCATCCACTGCCAGACACTTAGTATCGTGGCGACCCATAGCTGAACAACAAATTGTGCCTGTGCTTATGTTATACTAGAAAAGCTGGATTTTCTATATGTTCCTTGGGTGAGTATTAGATGTTTCCTTAATGCTGACAGTTTGTACAGTTCTAACACTTGGCTGTGTAGGCACAAGTGCAAGGCAGTGGACGCAAGTCAGATACTGAGTTAGGCCTGTGCAATCTTTTACAGTGCATTCCAATGCTGACAGTTTGTACAGTTCTAACACTTGGCTGTGTAGGCGCAAGTGCAAGGCAGTGGATGCAAGTCAGATACTGAGTTAGGCCTGTGCAATCTTTTACAGTGCATTCCAATGCTGACAGTTTGTACAGTTCTAACACTTGGCTGTGTAGGCACAAGTGCAAGGCAGTACACATCCACGTGGATGCAAGTCAGATACTGAGTTAGGCCTGTGCAATCTTTTACAGTGCATTCCAATGCTGACAGTTTGTACAGTTCTAACACTTGGCTGTGTAGGCGCTAGTGCGAGGCAGTACACATCCACGTGGATGCAAGTCAGATACTGAGTTAGGCCTGTGCAATCTTTTACAGTGCATTCCAATGCTGACAGTTTGTACAGTTCTAACACTTGGCTGTGTAGGCGCAAGTGCAAGGCAGTGGATGCAAGTCAGATACTGAGTTAGGCCTGTGCAATCTTTTACAGTGCATTCCAATGCTGACAGTTTGTACAGTTCTAACACTTGGCTGTGTAGGCGCAAGTGCAAGGCAGTGGATGCAAGTCAGATACTGAGTTAGGCCTGTGCAATCTTTTACAGTGCATTCCAATGCTGACAGTTTGTACAGTTCTAACACTTGGCTGTGTAGGCGCAAGTGCAAGGCAGTGGATGCAAGTCAGATACTGAGTTAGGCCTGTGCAATCTTTTACAGTGCATTCCAATGCTGACAGTTTGTACAGTTCTAACACTTGGCTGTGTAGGCACAAGTGCAAGGCAGTACACATCCACGTGGATGCAAGTCAGATACTGAGTTAGGCCTGTGCAATCTTTTACAGTGTATTCCAATGCTGACAGTTTCTACAGTTCTAACACTTGGCTGTGTAGGCGCAAGTGCAAGGCAGTGGATGCAAGTCAGATACTGAGTTAGGCCTGTGCAATCTTTTACAGTGCATTCCAATGCTGACAGTTTGTACAGTTCTAACACTTGGCTGTGTAGGCGCAAGTGCGAGGCAGTACACATCCACGTGGATGCAAGTCAGATACTGAGTTAGGCCTGTGCAATCTTTTACAGTGCATTCCAATGCTGACAGTTTGTACAGTTCTAACACTTGGCTGTGTAGGCGCTAGTGCGAGGCAGTACACATCCACGTGGATGCAAGTCAGATACTGAGTTAGGCCTGTGCAATCTTTTACAGTGCATTCCAATGCTGACAGTTTGTACAGTTCTAACACTTGGCTGTGTAGGCGCTAGTGCGAGGCAGTACACATCCACGTGGATGCAAGTCAGATACTGAGTTAGGCCTGTGCAATCTTTTACAGTGCATTCCAATGCTGACAGTTTCTACAGTTCTAACACTTGGCTGTGTAGGCGCTAGTGCGAGGCAGTACACATCCACGTGGATGCAAGTCAGATACTGAGTTAGGCCTGTGCAATCTTTTACAGTGCATTCCTAGTTTACTCAATATGTGTTATTAGGCATACAGAATACGTTTTACTATTTGCTTGTGCAGTTTGTAAAATAAATATGATCCAAGGAAGTTTGGGAGACTTCCCTCAGTGGAGATGTGCAATCATTCGCAGATAGCGTCACTCACTGCCGTCTGCCTACAAGTGAAACTGCGTAATGAGTGGGCATTGGATTTCAGTTTTTGTAAAATGATACAACAACTTGAGCAGCGATATATTTCCCAATGTACGAGGGGCATCAAAAGTAACTTGCACTATTTTTTTAAAAAATAAGAAAACGTTTAAATATTTTAAAAAGGGTATATTTTAAAAGCTACATTCAGTACCTATCTTTCCACATAATTTCCTTGAACCTAAATACATTTTTGATACCGTGGTAACAGTTTTTTTAACCCAATGTCAAACCCCTCTCCCGCCAAACTGGATAGCCATCTTTCCACTTCTTGTTTCAGTTCCTCATCATTTACGAAGTGCCTTCCCCCAAGATGTTGCGGCAGCTCCGGAAAAAGATGGTAATCACTCGGTGCAAGGTCAGGTGCACTAGATGGATGACCGAAATCATTCCATCAAAACTGTTCAAAATGGCTTGAGTTTCACGGGCAGCGTGCGGGTGAGTGTTATCGTTGACCAGAAAAACTGTTTTGCTCAACTTTACCTTCCTTTTGTTTTGTATGGCTCTTTTGAGTTTTCTCAGCACCTCACAATAGCAAACAGCTGTCATCATGGTCCCATGGAGCAGGTAATCGATTAACAGTACTCCCTTCGAATCCCAGAATATCGTTGTGATGACCTTGACAGTCGATGCAACAACTTTTGCCTTATTTGGAGTTGTCTCATCCATTCGTTTCTACACTTTCCATAGACACAGATCCTTAGAAATAATCCTGTGAAGCAATGCATGGCTTATTTCAATATACGGAGGAAGTTGAAACAAAACTGCATCAAGTGTAAGGCACCGATCGGTGTTTATGACTGCTCGAACTTCGCCAACAATATCCGGAGCAAGGGAAGTGGAGGGTTGGCCGCTTCATTGCTCATTCTGTAATGTTGTTCTCCTTTCAACGGACGATTGGGACCAACGAGAAACCGTTTGTCTTGACAAAACGTCTTTTCCATAAACACTGCACAGCTCGCAATGAATTTCAGTCGCACATTTATTTTTTCCCCGTCAGAAAACGGATTACAGCGCGAACTTTGCAATTGGCGGTAGGAACGAGTGGAGTCTCCATTGTTACTGCCGTTTTATTGTCCAAGCAATAAACTTAGGGGCCTAGGAATTTTACGGTGCTACTACTACACCCATACCTATATACCCTGGGACTTTCAGACTTTTTCCGCCTACCGCGCGGATTTAAAAAAATAGTGCAAGTTACTTTTGAGACAGCCCTCGTATAAATGCATACATAGTAAAGGGACTATTAAAACAACTTATCCCTAATGATGATGAACAAGAGGTTGGAAACATGTTTAAATAGATCTGTGTACTTACCAATTCCTGGAGTTCTGCTTCTCTCTTTAGGTCCTCGGCCAACCAATCTGTTTGACTTGCTACGTCTTCAGATGGGCTCCTCACGTTTCCAGCCTGTCTCATGTAATCACGGTACAGAGACAGCAGTTCTGCAGGTTTTGGAATGTTCAAGCCAACATCGTCCCAGTCTTCAAAATCCTGCAACATTTCAATCACATGTATTCTTGATTCACTTTATTTACACTTACCTTCACTTATAAAATGTCACCTTCAGCTGTCGGGTGACAGAAGTCAACCTTTCTGCTGAGGTTGCCATCTAGTGTTAGAGGCACAAAGTTTTAATACTTTGTTCAATGCCAGGATTTCAAAATTTACTCTCTATTTGATGATGTATATTTTTCTAATGGTGAAGTAACTGATTTTTGACAATTTTATGTTATCGCCAATGTTGTGGTATCTATACAAAGAAGATGTGACACAGCAGACTTCTCTGTTTGTTTCAGTTTTGTTTCCCTCATGTTCCTTTAGTCTCATTTCCAATGCCTTTTAGTTTTCCCTACGCAGCTTTCTTCACAACTCTCACAGTTGATCTGGTAAATTCCACATTTTAAAGTTATGGGATTTGTATTTTTAAGTGGCTTGTTCAGACTGAATTTTTCAGATGCTAGTCTTACGTTTAATTTTTTGAAAATGTGTTCAAACTTTCTAAAAGCCCAGGATTGGTTGGTGAATTTTCTATATTTCCAGTTTGTAAGCAGTGTCAATAAAGTACTTTGTGAAATTACCTTTGAGGTCTTCTTTTCTGCTTAACATGTTCCTTATGATAGCTGTGTTGGATCCATTTAACACTGCTATTTCTTGTATGTGTTGTTGCTCTTTCAGAAACTGAACCAGCCATTACTCAGTGGGAGAGTGTATAAACTGTATATCAAACTTCTAAAGACACTAGTTGGTACGAGACTGGGTTGCATTCATTTTTCTTTACAGTTATATAACTGTCCATGTGTGTGGGTTTCTTACGTATTCCAAATTCTATGCCATGTAGATTTCTAGTTATTTTGAGGTCCAGGGAGGGTAAGGTGTTTCTTTCCTACTTCTATTGTAAATTGAATATGGTTGTCCTGCAAGTTCGGTAGTTTCAGGGAATCTTCTATAAGTTTCTGGGGCATGATGACAGAAACATAAAAGAAGAATTTGATTTCAGTCACCCAATGGCAGAGGATATGATCAAATGATCTTGAAAACATTCCAGTTTTTCCAACATTTTATACATGAAGGTTGATGCAAACGTTCCTCTATGTCGAAGACGTCTACTTTAAGACCTATAAGATCTCGTGTTTGGTGTCCGGACTAGCTCTAGCAAGAGGTCCTAATATGCAGGGTGTGCGTGAGTTATGGTAGGAATGGAACCAAACGAAGAATTAACCAACATTTAACTTTATTTGCAAATTTCCAGATTTGTAGAGAACTGCCGATGATATTTAAATAGAATGTAACTTTGTAACTTCAACTACAACGTTATAACACTTTAACTTTGTAACCCTTTAGCAACCACCATTTTATGTATACGTGCTAGCTTACGTACAAATCCCAAATTGCACGTGCATTCTCTCGGCTCGATTCAAGACGAGTGTGTGTTGCATTGCATTTCTTTATACGTGGGCGACACGAAGGAAGCAATTTCCATTGGCCAACTTTAGAGCACGTCATGGTAAGATAGGAATCAGCCTGCAGAATCGTTAGAGCTTTGTACGTACAACAATTGTAACCTTATCACTCATTTAAATCTGCCTAGGCTTCCATTCTTGAGACTTTAATCTATTCAGCTCTATTACGTCTTCCCCTTAACTATCGACTAGAATCTCCTTTTGTTTCTTTCTATTATCAATTATATATATTGACATAATTTCGGTTACAAGGTGAGTGTAAATAAAGTGAATCAAACAACTGAATTTAATACATGAACTTTTTTCTTTTTATTATTGTCTTTCAACATAGTGATATACCGGAGAGTGAATGAATGAAATGGGTGAAATGATGCTCAAATGAGTCCGAGGTTCATAGAGCTTTAAGTTACCCAACATTCGTCTTCTAAGAATAAGGGAAAACCTCAGGAAAAGTCTTATACAAATAATTCACTCTAAACGAGATTCAAACTTGTGACCTCTTGGACATGAGGCACACACGCTACCAATCACACTACAGAAGTAGACACAATATACCAAGAATACCTCACTTTTAATATTGCTTCTATTTCTAATACTTCAATCACAGTTTTAAACTCACCATTATGTCGACATTTTAAATTTAACTATTGGCTACAGATATTATTCACATAAACAAAAATTATGCATTACACTATGTGACTTTTGCTTTGCTAGCCGCATCTGTCATTTACAAGGGTAATCCCAAAAGTAAGGTCTCCAATAAGCTGGGTCGTAGGGAAACTGTTTGAGCAGCTGTTGGCCACACTGTTGTGCTTCTTACTTCCTGCATTCTCTACAGAAATTATGACACAGATGCTGGGATGTTAAAACTTAGCTTTTGTAATGAACTCCTGTTTGCCAACACCACCACATGTGAAGTTTGCACAACTATCAGGCATTTCAATATTTTTTTCTTCTTTAACTGATTCCCCTCCCCTTCTGTAGGACTTAAAAATCAGTGTCTAGAGTCAGACGTCTGTCGGGGAACACAGGAACCTATGTACCAGACAGAGTGAACACCTGCAAGTATGAGAGTGAGGAAGTGATTACCCTCCCCTTATGTAGGACTTGCAAGACAGTGTCTAGAGTCAGACGTCTGTCAGGGAACACAGGAACCTATGTACCAGACAGAGTGAACACCTGTGAGACAGAATATTAGAAGACCCCAAAAGAAAATCGTTTATGTGAATATTTGTTAAAAGTGTAATTTGTTTTTTGATGTTGGTATGTGTTGGTCAAATGACGAAAATGTGTTAATAATGTTCATTGTTACGAACAACTAAGTTTGCCCAAAGACGTCATAAATCTTTCCATATTTGATTTTAATATATATGTATAAATATTAGAATTATATGTGTTCCATAATAAAAGTAGGGGAGGATGGTTAGGGATCGCTTCCCTAACAAGAAAGAACTATTTGATGGATGCATATGCAGATGTATACGAAAAAGGCGGTGTCACGTGAGGACACCATAATCTTCCCACTAGTGTGTGTGTAATCAAGACATAAGGATGTATTAGTGTAACGTGTGAACATAGAACTTTTACCAGACTTTCATCAAGCATTAGTTCCACTAAATGAAAAAGTGGAAACGTTTTAAATCATTTAGAATGGTGCTAAGAGGAATTATTTAATGTAAAATATCGAAAAAGTGTTAATAAAATAATACATTGTGGTGAAGAAACATCGTGTGATTTTTCATTCCATCCGTTACCACGCCCTGAGATCACAAAGATCTCAATAACTCAAAGATACAACGTTATATAATAATTATAAAAACCGCACCAAATGGCTTGCCCAACATGGAACACAAATTTTGGATGGAATGGAAATTACGGGAAATGAACTTACGCGAAATACCAAGTGACACCATATCTTCGCGCAAAAAAGAAAGAAGACGCCATTAGACCGTTTGAAATCGAATACATCAGAACATCGATGAACGGATAATCAACGCGGGAAAACACCAGAGATCATCTAGCGAAGCCAACCGCCCAGGAGACGAACGTAACTGGACAAAACAAGGAGAAAAAAGTAGGACCAAAAATTTTTATTTTTACATCCACTTTATTTTTATTTGTATGTTACTGCGAAGCGGCAAAATAGCAGGACTTTTAAGCCAAAGTGAACTGAATAAAGAAACTAAAATTTTGCAAAAAGAGAAAGATCTAGTAACAGGAGTAGAGGAAGGGGCAGATAAGCCTAGTTATCAAATAGAACCAGAAAGCGAGGAACAGGTAGCGATAGGAAAAGACCAAAGGTTATTAATGATCATGTCTGAAAGACTAGAACAAAGTTTAGGTCAAAAAATGGAACAAAACAAGGTAGAATTAGGTCAGAAAATGGAACAAAATAACATAGAATTGAGACAGAACATAGAACAAAGTTTAGGTCAGAAAATAGAGGGAGTGAGAGAGGACTTGGAAAATAATAAAAAAGAAATAGGTCAGAAACTGGAACAGAATAAAGAAGAGATAGGTCAGAAAGTGGAGGAAGTGAGAAAGGACTTAGAACAGAAAATGGAATTAGGAAGACAGGACTTGGAGCAGAAAATAGAATTAGGAAGACAGAACTTAGAACAGAAAATAGAATTAGGAAGACAGGAGTATAAAGAAAATATGAAAGTAATGGAAACTAATTTAAAATTAGTACATAAAAACTTAAATGAGACAAAGGAAGCCTTAGAAGCTAGGATAGAAATTGTAGGAGATAGGATGGGAAAAATTGAATCGGAAATGAGAGAAAATAAGATTGTATTAGAAGGAGAAATTGGTAGGTGTAGAGATGAAATAACAGAATGTAATGCAAGTGTAGACTGTAAGATTACAAATGTAAAAGCTGAAATAACTGAGGAATTAAGGAAAGAGATTGAGGTAGTAAAGAAAGACATTATTAATGAAACTGTAGAACAAATTGTAATAACTAAAATTAAGACTATGACTGATGTAGTACATTCGCAACAGGATGCTATAAATGATATGAAACAAAGTCACTTAGAAATAAAGAATGATTTAAAATCAATTTGTGAAGAAATGAAAAAAGGAAAAGAAAGTTTGGCTAATGTAAATGATGTGAATGCACTACAAAGGCAAAATGATTTAGATGTAAGTAATGTACAAGATGACAGCTATTTGAATAATGTACAAAATGTTGACTCACCATACAGAGAAAGAGGTTCACAATCAAACAATGACACAACACACAACACATGCTACACCAACAGCATACTTCATGAAATCACACCACCTACATTTGACGAGGAGAAGGGAGATGATCCAAAACTCTTTGTTAAAGAGATGGAAGAGTATTTTAAAGTGAAAAGGATACCAAATGAGCTTAGGATGATGATAGTCAAGAAAAGCTTAAAAAACAAGGCATTAGAATGGCTTAGGTTAACACTAGCTGGTCATGAATCGTATAGCTCATTCAGAAATCTATTCCTATGAAGGTATTGGGGCCCAGCTAAGCAAAACCAAACTAGGGTAGAGCTAGCGACAGGTAGATATGATCCAACCAAAGGGTTATCGCTAGTCGATTATTTTATGAAAGTAGCCAACAAAGGGAAGCTATTAGACCTTAACCTGTCGGAAGCAGAGTTAATTACCAGAATAACAAGACATTTCCCAGACACAGTGAGAACAGGGTTAATTGTTGCGAGGCCAGTAGATTTTGCAGACATGATAGAATTACTGACAGCCTTCGAAACGCAAAATGGTCGGCCTAATGAGCATAGACATAGGAACGGTCACCCAAACTCACCCATCTTAAACAGGAGCACGGCTACGAACAACCAGAATGAGGGAGAAGATAGAAATACTAGGAGCACCCATGACAGGGGGAGAGGGGCACACCATTTCCCTCAAGCACACAATCATGGCGAAAGGATGGAGAACACAAGACAGCGGTACCACGACACAATACCAAGGGGTGAATCGAGATACCGAACATATACATATGATCGTGGAAGACCAGGAGACCGTACCCATCAAGTGAATCACATACGATTCTGTAGGGAATACTTCAACAACCAAAGACCGTCATACAACAGGGGTTCACGCCAAAGGGACAGAAACCAATGGTACACTGGCAACATAAGACAGCAGGAAGTAGATGAAAATGTGCCAAATAGGGCAGATGCTGCACAAAATACAGAAACAACAACCGCCACCAACACTCAGGAAAATTACAACAACTAAGTTCGTTTAATTTAAAAGGTGAGTTAATTAATAACACTGAACAAAACTTACAACATATTTTTCCGGGACGCGTTTCGAAGGTTAACTTTCCTCCATTATCAGTTGTCCGGTTGATAATGGAGGAAAGTTAACCTTCGAAACGCGTCCCGGAAAAATATGTTGTAAGTGTTGTTCAGTGTTATTAATTAACTCACCTTTTAAATTAAATTAATTACAACAACACTGTTTTCAAACTTCTATGAAAGGAAGATAACTAAGTTTGTCCCAATCGAGTAGATGGCCAACACAAAATCTCAGCAATTTACAATTGACATCGACACCATGATGGCTACACGAAGAGAAAGATGGAACTACTGTACACTGGACCACTGGTCATAACTAAACAGCTGGGTGACCATACGTATGAGTTACACAATACAAATGGCAAGTTGGTAGGAAGATATCCAGTGGCGGCTGGTGAACAAAATTAGGTGTGTGCTACAGTACCGCACAATGATTACACATTTTATATAATTAGTCTTACCTAATGGCGAAATATAAAGTCCATATGGCGCTCCTTCCGGCTGCAGAACTTATCGATCACCCTGGTATTAAACCCCTCCATGTTAGAAGCGATGCTTTTCTCCATGGACAGCATTGTCAGAGCAGTAAGACGATCCTGTGACATAGTGTTTCTTAAGAACGTTTTAAGCATGAAAAGCATCTTTCTGGCTCAGAAGTGGTCATTGGCGTTGTGATCAAAATTTTTAGTAAAGTTGTAACTTCAGAAAACGAATCTTGCAGACTGTTAGAAATTATGTATTGCAATAGTTGCACAGCCCCGTCAATGTTTCTAAAGTCAGGTCTTGCATACAGAACGCTAAGTTGTGTCGTTAGCATTTTCTTGTTCAGTGTTGTATACGTAGTCACAGCAGTTTGAAGTTCATCCTCAGGAAACTAACTTAAAAAGCTGCCAAAGAATTTAGAGTCTAACAGCTTTGCTGCATCGAGATGACTAAGCGACTGAAAACAACGTCCAGCTTCCTCGATAATGCGGTCACACACTTCTTTGGCTTCTATTTTTAGACATTCTACCTTCTGGCGTTTGCTCATTGATTCAGATGGAATCACAAATATATCATCGGCTGCCTCTCGAATGTCACAGATGCATTGAATGAATGAAGACACAGCATTTTGTACTTTAACAGCCTCAGTTGATCTTGATTGCAGTTGATTATAAAGTACATCAACATGAGGCATCACTAGGTGAAAGAATTTCAACCATGAAAGGAATTTGCTGTCTTCTAAATAACGCCGAAGCCCATTTGCTTCCAGACAAATCTTATCATGGGCAGAATTTTCCAACTCCGAAAAGCACTGCAGCAATTCTTCCTGATTTTCATAAATGCCATTAACAGTTCTGGATCTAAAATTCCACCTAGTTGCAGAACCACCAGGAACTCTTCTAGCCACCGCAGAATCCAGAGCTGCCAAGTGCTGTGGGGATCTCGAGAAAAAGGCAGGAAAAGCAGAGAGATTAAGAAAAAATATTCTGGCAGACTTATTCTGCGAAGTTGCATGTTCCATCACTAAGTTCAGTTGATGTGCATAGCAATGAATATACTGCGCATTTGGAAACTGAGATTGTACTTTGGCTTGTACTCCACCAACTGCACCACTCATTACTGAAGCTCCATCGTAAGTTTGGGCAATAAGTTTATGACGTTTATCTCTGAATAGTTCATTAAGCACTTTTAATATTCTTTCAGAAATTGCTTCTGCGTTTTGTCCCTCTGATTGCAAAAAACCCCAAAATCTCTCATATGGAACACCATTTTTCTCATATCTAAATACTAATACAAGCTGGGTCTGATGCGAAATATCTGTGGTTTCATCTGCCATAACAGCCACAAAATCAGCTTCTTGCATTTCCTCCAGAATCACCTCACGACAGACTTCTAACATACAATCCAAGAGTTCATTTTGGATGGTTTTAGAGGTCCCTTTGAATATATGGTTTGAGTCCATGTGTTCCTTCACAGCACTATCAATGTTACTTACTAAATCTATAAGTCCAGGTATCTCAGCCTCACCAATATGTGTCCTGTGTAACGATCCAGCAGAAATGAATGAAGACCACTTGAAGACCTGTGAAGCATTAAGATCAGAAGAAACTACAGTTCAAAAGTATTGGAAAGCACGAATGCTAATGGCTTCATTGCCAGATGCAAGGCACTAGAAAACAACAACAACAACAACAACAACAACAACAATCTATAAGTCCTAAAAGCATGCCAGGATTTTCAGAAGATTCAGTCTCATCATGTCCTCTCAAAGCAAGCTCAAATGCACCACAAAACTTTATATAGTCAATTATGCGGGACAACACATACCTGTTTTTCTCTACTTGTAGATTATGCTTCAGCTTCGCCTCTTGATAAGCACGCTTAACTGAGTCACAATATTTGTATTACCTAAAGCACTTAAATCAGTACATTGTTTAAATGTTTTACATTTTGTTTGTGTTTGTTAATAAGAACATTAATATGCCCTAGGTCTGTCACTCCTGTAGTACTCCACGAATCACCGTTCCCAAAGAGCAAGCATGGAAAACAAAAAAGAGATTTTCTTTCCTGACATCCACATATCCATGCATGCTCATAAATTTTGAGGTTAAATCGCCTGGTGTAAGAATTATTTCTCCCTCCTTTTGCAGGTTGCGCGATGTTTAAATTTGGTGTTTGCCTCCCTAACTGCTTCACTTGAACTTTTTCTTCTAGAGTCCTCCTAGAGAATGGATAATTTATTAGGCTGTCCACAGAATTCATTTTAGCGTACACAACACAGATATTGCACAGCACACGAAACTGACGTTCATAACCTGAGTTTATGGAGTATTTCGCGGTTATTTGTTGCTGTCAAAAATAAGTAGTGCCAACAGAAATTGCTCCACATGTCCAACTTCCAAGAGTTTTATTCTCTCTGTTGCGTGCAAGATCTATCACCGGCAACAGATAGTTGTCTCAACACCACATAGATGGCAGAACTTGCATAACAGCAAACAAAGTTGTTAGATGACATTGCAATCCTGCTATCTAGCGACTTTGTACAGAAGCAGCAGGAATTCATGTGCTCCACTTCATGAGAGCACAACGCTAGGTAAATTCAACCAATAGGAGAGCAGATTTCAAAATTGTTGTTGTTAGCTAATGCTGGATTTCTGACAATGAAGTCATTAATCCTCTTGCTCTCCAATATTTTTCACAATGATATTGAAGAGAGCAATAGCAGTACACCTATGTTTCGCATGCGTGGATTGGTCTACATTCCCTGCAAAGGACTGAAGAATTTTGTAGCACCCAACGCATCACCTATCTCGTGTATGTGAGGCATGCATCATCTTCGCACACAATGAGCAAAGAACACTAGTGAAAGTGAAAGAAAATGTGCAATAATAATTGAGTATATGTTTAACACAAAGAAGAAACTATTTTCTGCAAAATAATCATTGTGCTGTAGCACTGTAGCACATATTGACGAGCCGTGCCTGAAGATATCATAAAAATAAATTAAAACCACACAAAGAAAGGACCAAATAGTCTTTGCCAACAAACATGTAAGGCAGGAATAGTAGAGATGATGGAAAATAATAATTTTTAATGGGTTACTTATAGAAGATTATGTTCAGATTGGAAAATACAAGAAAGAAAAATCAACATAGTCATTGGCAATATTGACCACCAAGAGCATTGTTACACAAAAACAGATGAGGACACTGATTGTCATTAAAGAAGTGAGTAGCGACGGAAAATAATGTTTAATTTATTAATGTGTTATTAATTAACTCACCTTTTAAATTAAATTAATTACAACAACACTGTTTTCAAACTTCTATGAAAGGAAGATAGGAAAATAATGTGTTTTTGACATAAGGATGTCAGGGACAAAATAATAAAAAGGAATCAATTGTGATGATAAAGATAAAATATTTATGACACCAAGGTGTCGAGGGTGAATTGAGAAGAAAAATAATACAATTGTAGAATAATTATAAGTATAGAAGTTTTCTCTTATAGGGATAAGAGATAAAGAGGTGACAATTAATGAAGTAAGAAAAACCATAGTCAGAAAAGCAATGCCCATGAATTAAGATGGATATAGCCAATGCTAAGCTTGAAGAAATGTTGAACTAAACAATAATGAATAAGAACCCAATTAAAAAAAAAATGATACCATTAGTAACATCAGAGTTTAAGAATTGACTCAACGACCTGCCTATACATAATAAGCTTCCAAGACAAAGAAGGCAAAGAACTGAATAAAATATTGTCATAAATATGATCATAATCATTAGCTCAAGATTTGTATCCTGTTTTTCTCTCCTCATAACAAGGAACATAAGTCAAAAGCCACACAATAAACCATGATACACTTAAATTATATTTGTGTCAATGTCAAATGTAAAATCTTAGGAATATGTGTTATATAATAACTGAATATGTGTTGTGTAATAACTGAACATATGTTGTATAATAACAGGATATGTTGTATAATAACTGAATACGAGGGCTGTACAAATAGTATACGACCTTATTTTTTTTCTCGCTAACAAAGAATGAGGTAGGTATGGCAACTGCGCATACTCGTAGAAGGAAGCTTCCTGCGCATGCGTGAATATTTATATCCCCGCAGCACCACCGGTCACGTCAGTAGCTACCAGTGATTGGCTCCGTGTAACACGTGCTCGTCGCATTCACATTTTCTGGAAGATGACGGAACGCATGGAGCAACGGTATTGCATCAAGTTCTGCCAGAAACTTGGGGATACCCAATCAGAAACCATTCGCAAGATCCAGCAGGCTTTCGGTGATGATGCAATGAAAATTACTCAAATTAAAATGTGGTATAACTGGTTCAAAGATGGCCGCATGTCGGCGGAGAGTGACCCACGAACCAGAAGACCATCAACGAGCCGAAATGCTGTTGTTATCGAGCAAGTGCGGACACTGATCATGGAGGACCGACGTTTGACAGTTCGGGAGATTGCTGCTGAGGTTGGGATCAGCGTTGGTTCTGCAGACAGCATTTTGACTGAGGATTTGGGCATGCGAAGAGTGGCAGCAAAATTTGTGCCCAAGCTGCTTTCACCGGAGCAGCAACAACTCCGCCTTGCAGTGGCACAGGACATGCTGGAATGCGCCAATAGCGATCCTGAGTTCATGAAGACTGTGATCACTGGTGACGAGAGCTGGGTGTACGGGTACGACCCAGAAACAAAGGCCCAGTCATCTCAATGGAAGCACCCACATTCCCCAAGACCAAAAAAAGCACGACAGGTTCGGAGCAAAGTGAAGGTGATGCTGCTTGTTTTTTTTCGACTATCAGGGCATTGTGCATCATGAGTACACACCACAAGGGCAGACCATCAATAAGGAGTACTACCGAGAAGTCCTTTGTCATCTTCGTGATGCAGTTCGGCGCAAGAGACCTGATCTGTGGGCCGCACGCAACTGGCAGCTGCATCACGACAATGCTCCAGCTCATTCGTCACACCTGATCCAGAATTTCCTGACCTCGCACGGCATTCCGCAGGTTCGTCAAGCTCCCTACTCAGCTGACATGGCCCCATGTGATTTCTGGTTGTTTCCAAAGATAAAGACAACGCTCAAAGGGTCCCGTTTTGAGACCCGTGAGGAGATAATGCACAACGCAACGGAACGTCTGCGCACCATCTCAAAAGAAGCTTTCCAGAACTGCTTCCAGCGATGGAAGGACCGCTGGACTAAGTGTGTGCTTTCAGAAGGGGCCTACTTTGAAGGGGATTAAGAGTCCCATCCACTCAGGTACATAATTTTTTTTCCCCGGCACAAGGTCGGATACTTTTTGTACAGACCTCGTATGTACTGTATAATAACTGAATATGTATGTGATGTATAATAACTGAACATGTTTTGTGTAGTAACTGAATATGTGAAATTTATAAAGACATGCTGTGTCATGCCAAAACAAAAGACAAAAACAAACAGCGAAGAAGACTGTAAAAAAAAAAAAAAAGTATTGTAAAAAGTGATTGTATCAGAGGAATAGGGAGAAATATTGTATTGTGTTTCAAGATTGTAAATATAGGTGACAACTTGAAAAACAAAACAAGGGGCATGTGAGACAGAATATTAGAAGACCCCAAAAGAAAATCGTTTATGTGAATATTTGTTTTTTTGATGTTGGTATGTGTTGGTCAAATGACGAAAACGTGTTAATAATGTTCATTGTTACAAACAACTAAGTTTGCCCAAAGACGTCATAAATCTTTCCATATTTGATTTTAATATATATGTATAAATATTAGAATTATATGTGTTCCATAATAAAAGTAGGGGAGGATGGTTAGGCATCGCTTCCCTAACAAGAAAGAAGTATTTGATGGACGCATATGCGGATGTATACGAAAAAGGCGGTGTCACGTGAGGATGCTATAATCTTCCCACTAGTGTGTGTGTAATCAAGACATAAGGACGTATTGGTGTAACGTGTGAACATAGAACTTTTAATAGACTTTCATCAAGCATTAGTTCCACTAAATGAAAAAGTGGAAACGTTTTAAATCATTTAGAATGGTGCTAAGAGGAATTATTTAATGTAAAATATTGAAAAAGTGTTAATAAAATAATACATTGGGGTGAAGAAACATCGTGTGATTTTTCATTCCATCCGTTACCACGCCCTGAGATCACAAAGATCTCAATAACTCAAAGACACAACGTTATATAATAATTATAAAAACTGCACCACCTGCAAGTATGAGAGTGAGGAAGTGATTACCCTCCCCTTATGTAGGACTTAAAAACCAGTGTCTAGGGTCAGACGTCTGTCAGGGAACAAAGGAACCTATGTACCAGACAGAGTGAACACCTGCAAGTATGAGAGTGAGGAAGTGATTACCCTCCCCTTATGTAGGATTTACAAGTCAGTGTCTAGAGTCAGACGTCTGTCAAGGAACACAGGAACCTATGTACCAGACAGAGTGAACACCTGCAAGTATGAGAGTGAGGAAGTGATTACCCTCCCCTTATGTAGGATTTACAAGACAGTGTCTAGAGTCAGACGTCTGTCAGGGAACACAGGAACCTATGTACCAGACAGAGTGAACACCTGCAAGTATGAGAGTGAGGAAGTGATTACCCTCCCCTTATGTAGGACTTAAAAACCAGTGTCTAGGGTCAGACGTCTGTCAGGGAACAAAGGAACCTATGTACCAGACAGAGTGAACACCTGCAAGTATGAGAGTGAGGAAGTGATTACCCTCCCCTTATGTAGGATTTACAAGTCAGTGTCTAGAGTCAGACGTCTGTCAAGGAACACAGGAACCTATGTACCAGACAGAGTGAACACCTGCAAGTATGAGAGTGAGGAAGTGATTACCCTCCCCTTATGTAGGACTTACAAGACAGTGTCTAGAGTCAGACGTCTGTCAGGGAACACAGGAACCTATGTACCAGACAGAGTGAACACCTGCAAGTATGAGAGTGAGGAAGTGATTACCCTCCCCTTATGTAGGACTTACAAGACAGTGTCTAGAGTCAGACGTCTGTCAGGGAACACAGGAACCTATGTACCAGACAGAGTGAACACCTGCAAGTATGAGAGTGAGGAAGTGATTACCCTCCCCTTATGTAGGACTTACAAGACAGTGTCTAGAGTCAGACGTCTGTCAGGGAACACAGGAACCTATGTACCAGACAGAGTGAACACCTGCAAGTATGAGAGTGAGGAAGTGATTACCCTCCCCTTATGTAGGACTTACAAGCCAGTGTCTAGAGTCAGACGTCTGTCAGAGAACACAGGAACCTATGTACCAGACAGAGTGAACACCTGCAAGTATGAGAGTGAGGAAGTGATTACCCTCCCCTTATGTAGGACTTACAAGACAGTGTCTAGAGTCAGACGTCTGTCAGGGAACACAGGAACCTATGTACCAGACAGAGTGAACACCTGCAAGTATGAGAGTGAGGAAGTGATTACCCTCCCCTTATGTAGGACTTACAAGCCAGTGTCTAGAGTCAGACGTCTGTCAGAGAACACAGGAACCTATGTACCAGACAGAGTGAACACCTGCAAGTATGAGAGTGAGGAAGTGATTACCCTCCCCTTATGTAGGACTTACAAGTCAGTACCTAGAGTCAGACGTCTGTCAGGGAACACAGGAACCTATGTACCAGACACTGACTTGTAAGTCCTACATAAGGGGAGGGTAATCACTTCCTCACTCTCATACTTGCAGGTGTTCACTCTGTCTGGTACATAGGTTCCTGTGTTCCCTGACAGACGTCTGACTCTAGGTACTGACTTGTAAATTGGTACTTAAGTACTCACAATATTGTAAATCATCATTAAGAACATTATCTCAATAGAATTGAAATCTCCTTGTGTGGTTTACTGGGAAAACTGGGAGTAATTGTTAGTTGCTGGTAGTCCCAAGGTTAATTTAACTTGCACATCAGTATACGTACCTGATTTTCATTTTCATCAGCAAAAGTAATTGAGGTTAGTTTGTAACCATGCAGTAAAAGGTATTCATTTATAAGGAAGTTGAGGGCTCTTTGCTCGTGTGGCTTGATGGCATCACTGTTTATTGGTTTCATACATCCAGAGTCTGGAGAAGTCGTATCTGATTCTGCAAACACAACCATTTCACATTCACATCACTCTCACTACTCACTCTTGTATAAACCATACTCTACTTCATGTTACTAGAGATAAACATTTATTTTACTACAGACTAGATGACACACTGAACTTCGTATCACCTAAAATTGAATGAAGTTTTGGTTTATTTCAATGCACTACAAGCATTAGAACTTTAAAAACTAGCTTATGTACAGTGAAGTTACCTGTTGCAACTGTCAAGTTGGCTCTAAGAGCATTAATTGTTTCCTTAGCTTTACGCAGCTCAAATTCCAATACAGCAACCCTTTCATCAGTTCCTCTTTCACCATCTTCTGAGTATCTTGTTAAATCCAATGAATCTAATGTAGCCTGACTGGAAGACCGAGCTACAAAAACAAAGTGACATGTTTTAATTCTTTATAATTAATTTAATTTTAAGAAGAGTTGGAGTAAATTATTAGGTTGACATATCTAACATCAAATGAGAATATAAACGTAATGTCATTCATAAACAAATGTTTCTCTTTTTATTCAACAAAATCTACGAATGTAATTGCTTAGTATTATTCCATGGATATCTAATTAGAACGAAGAACTACAACAAATACAGCTCCCAAAATTTCGATACAATTTGGTTTATCATACTGATAAAAATGGATTGTGTACAATTACGATATACTTGTTAAATAATATCACTACTAACGAATTGTGATTTCGAGACGACTTGCTGCCTGATGTTCAAAATTCCCAGGATTTGAAAAAAATTCTTTCAGCTTTGGAATTTCTCGGCCTGCTTCTACTAATTCTGTGTGAAGTTCTAAAGCTGTCAACAGTAAATTGTCATTGAGAAGCTTCGCTGCAATATCTGCATAACCTAAGTCATTTGATGCATGCAACTTAGGTGCCAATCTGTCATTGTCAGAATTGAGGTTAGCCATTATATGTTTACACTATACGTGTAATAAAATTCCGGGTCCTTTCTGTCATCTGTTTTTCGCAAAGCGCGTTTTATTTTGAAATGTCAAATAGTAATCGTTCATGCTCTCGGTCATAGCTATCCCTATATGATCACACCATCCATCCATTCAATTGCAAAACTGATTCGACCAGCTGACTGACTTTGTCACGTCCACAAGTACACGCAAAATTACAATAACAGTTAAAAACAGCACAGAGAAGCTGATGGTCAAGTACAACCACAGAGTATTGTATTGTAGTATATATACTCTATGGATGCAGTGGGCGAGAATAGCAAGAGACAGAGTGATCAGCTGAGCAGGTATGAAAAATACAGCCGTAAGAGCTACCAGTAGCGTGAGGATTCGGGAGCGCGATTTCTCATACCTTAGTTCACTGCTAGCCCACTTGGAGCGCTTTTTTGTTGACACATTTTTAACACGTAGTTTCCGTTCTTCCCACTAGGGAAGCCATGTGGAATAAGCGATTCTTATCCACGGAGCTCATTTGGCTTTGAAATAAATTCGGCAATTAACTCTTGAAAATAAGATTGGCAAGAAGTCGCTTCTAAATTTTAATCTTGTTTTCAACATATGAATAATTAAGTCTTTAAGTAATCATAACTTTAATGATCAGATGGACAGAGTCAGATATCATAAACTCTTGTTGAGATTATGCAATATAATTTTATTCTCTTTCCCCTCAAGAAAATTTCAAAGCTTGTTAAAGTAACGCCTATAGCAATTATAATTACACACTGAGTTCATGGCAGAGGAAAAATACCATATCATCATCATCATCATCATCATCTTCTTCCTCTTTCCTTTAGAAAACTTCCAGTTCATTTGGAATCTTGCAGTCCAGTACAATTTGGGATATATGTTCCAAGTTATCCGGAACACAACTCGGCTATGATACTGTTACTTTGAAGAGCTCAACCAAGGCTGAGCCTGGCCTGATTGTGTAACTTGTTTACTTTTATTATTATTATTATTATTATTATTATTATTATTATTATTATTATTATTATTATTTGAAATGTTCCATCACAGTAATATAGAATTCTTAGTAAACAAATGCTGCAATAATTGTGATATTCTTGCAAAAAATGTAACAAACTATTTTGTATTTCTTAATTTTCAAGCCCAGACCCGGCCCGAGCCCGACAAGCATTTTTCAAATTAAGTCCGAACCCAGCCCGCGGGCAAGGCCAGTCCTATGCCCAAGCCCATGCAGACTTATGATTTACAGACAGCACTTTTGTAGAGCTGCAATCAGTCTAATTCTAAGAGAGACAACTATCGTATCCGAGCATAATTAATACAGATAATGATCTCATGTAGCCACTGCTGATAGGAGCGTGAGTCTCACTAAGGCCAGACCCTTACTTCACTTCACTTAGCAGCTTCATACAAAACACAGTAATTTGACTACGACTTACAGGAACAAAGCATGCTTGAGATGGCCAACAGTGAATCAATGGCGTTTACAGGCCTTTGTATGATGAAACAAAACATATTGATTAGTGTTGAATGATAAACAGAAAAGCTCAGGATCTTCTTTTTATTCATAACACAAATGATAAACATCTTTTAACAGTGATTGTTCAAATAAATGCACATGTGTAAATGAGAATCACAAAATAAAAAAAAAAAATTAAATTTATCAGTTAATTCTTTTTAAAGTTCCTATACTATTTTACATTTCAAATTTTTCAGGATGTCCTCTGCACACCCACGAAAGTCGTGGTACAGCTTTCACATCTAGTAATATTGATGTTGAATAATGGCGACACTGACAGGCATAAGCGTTAGATCCAGATTGTGGCATAAGCTTCTCTTTCACACATTCAAAATCAGGCATGTTAGTTCTTAAAAATATGTACTCTGTATCTGACACCCATTCAAAATTTTCAAATGTTGTTATAGGAAAATCACAGCAAATGCAATGTAGGTTACTGCAACACCTGAAAAAGAAAGAAACAAACAAACAGTGTAACAGAATTGAAGCATTTAGAATAGCTCAATCAGGATTATGTGTTGCTTGCATTGCAGTAAAATTTGTGTATATTAAATGCACCTATACTCCATCCAGCCTTAGATGCGCACCTTATATCCCTCTGCGAATAATTTGGTGTTCGCATTGGCTGCAACTTATACAAAGAAACGCAGGTCGGCTCATGTTCGTGTTTATGATGCAACAGAATGTTATTTACTCGGGAGTTTTACGAATAGCGTTACATTCAAGTAATCTTTACCAGAGTTATACATATTGAAAACTCACAGGTAATCGCTGATATTTAAGGTACTATAATTTATGGTGTGCTTTGGTTTCAGCGCATCACTGGTTTGTTGTTCATGGCTTGTTTATATTAAGTGTGGATCTAAGGTTGGAGCGATTATACATGCTAATGATAAAATTGATGAACATGAAAATAATTTAATAAAATCAGATTGTACTCGTAATATGGTATATGCAAAATTTAAAGACAATTTACAACAGAAGAGTTTAGATAAAAAACAAAGGATAACTGTACATTACGGTGCTATTTCAAAAACGAGAGGAAGAACAACAAAAAGAACAGAAATATTTAATAGTAAACAATAACACACTAATTCCAATGACGAGCACATTACATTACAGTCGCCGCAATGGAAATCTTTACAAGGTAATAAAAACAACAAGTACTGACTTTAAATGGTTTTATTTTTAACTTCTGCGTACAATTAGTTCTTGGTCATATTTTCCTTAACTTTTATCACTTTCAGGAGTCTCCTAGGCATTGAGTCTGCTAGATATTCAAAATATTTTTTGTCCATTTCCACCCACAACTTCTTCAACACTTCCTGTAGCTCCTTAATACTTGATGGTTGCAGCTCTTCTATTTCATTTTTCATTTGATTCCAAGCATTTTCTATTGGATTTAGGTCAGGAGAGTTACCAGGTCATTCAAATACAGGTATATTATTATCTTTCAGGAACTTCTGAAACATCTTTGTCCTATGTGCAGGGGCACCATCATGCATGAAGTGCTGACACTGGTGAATCGGCCAAAATGTGACCAAAATGCTGTTGTAACACTTCTAAATAGTTACTTCCCTTCATTGTGATATTCTTTGGGAGAAAGTACAAGCCACCTCTACCATAATTGCCACTAAAAGCACCCCATACCACCACACTTTCTGGATGTTTAACAGTTTTGACAGTAAACTTTGGATCATATCGTGACACATTTTTTGGCCTCCTCACCATTCTGGACTTTCCTCTGACCAGTTTGAAAATGCTTTCATCAGAAAACATTACTTTACGCCAGTCCTCTGATGTCCAGTGCTGATACGTCTTGCAAAAGTTTATCCTTTTCTTCTTCATCGCTTCAGTCAGAAGAGGCTTCTTGGCTGCACACCGACTTGGCAAACCTAAGTCTTTTTGAAGTTGATGTTGAATGGTCCTTATTGCAACATTGTTGAGAAGATCTGGGTGTTTCTTCTTTAACCCTGCCGCTGTAAGCCATGGATCAGCCATCACTTCACGTTTTAGCAGGCCATCAGTTCTTGTTGAAGTCTTTCTTTTACCACCTGAGCCGATTTTTCGTCTTGGTGTGTTGCCAGGTGGAAAAGATGCTGCTGCTGTTTTTAGGTCATAAACAGCTCATCTTGAAACCTTTAGATCGGCAGCTACACGAATCACAGAGGTAGCTACTTCCAATAGAGTTAAAGCACGAGTCTTCTCCTCAGAAGTGAGCTTCTTGCATCCCATTATTTGTATTATAATGAGAAATACACAACTTTAAAAATAGCACTCAGGTTACAAATTTAATTACGATGACAAACTGGAAACAAATCACTCTGTACAAATACCAGAGACTGACTGAGACCTGGCCTGCTAATAGAAGCAAGCTGCTACTGTGCACTCAAGAATCACGTGATTTGCAGCTTCGCCTGCTCCTTTGTATAGTGGCGGGATAAGAACAAACTGAGCACATTGTGTACGTAAAGATTTTTATTGCACTAACAATGTAAAGATTTCAATTGAGGCGACTGTACAACAAAAATTTCCTATCAAACTTATGGAAATAAAGATCAGGCAATTTTAAAAAAAGAAATGCATCAGGTTTTTAAAATTGAAGGGAAGGTTAATATACACAAAGTGCTTGCGGAAGAACAGAGGATCTTAATTTCTGATGATGGCAGGCAGCAAGAACAACGGACACACGACAGGCGAGAACTCACTGACACCAGATGCTGTGGTCAGACATTTGACGAAACATTACAGCTGAGCCCGTTAGAGGAAACAAACAACTTAACAGCAGCCTTAAGGCATATTATACGAACCCTCCACAAAAACGGTGATAACATTATTTTTCCAATCCCAGAAGCTATCGATAGAATGGAACTAAAAGTTCTGAATATTCCAACCAACCCCAACAAATTACCCAGAATTAGTTAAAAAACGGACACGGACACACACACACACACACACACACATACATACATACACAGATCTTTTTCTAAAAATGCTGTTTTTTATATTCAGGGTGCCTCAATATATGTATTTCCGGTAAAACCTCGACATCAAATTTTTGGGTGGAACACAATACTTCTTGTACTTACTATGCATAGTAGAGAAAGTAAAAAGAATCAGTTATATTTCCAATGTTAGCAAACACCACATTTTGACAATTGTGTCCTATATTCCTGATCCACGCATGCAATTAAACTTCAATTGTCAACATATGATATGACCTTGGTTCACCGAGCATGGAGCAGCCTTTACTGAAACCTGCTCCTCCAATGTAGACTGGGAAGCAGCGAGCTCCGCTACTTTCCTGCGCAGGATTCTTGTGTTTTGATGTCTGTCCTTTGACTTCAGCACTTTCTTCAACTTCCCTCAGAATATCCTCAAAATCTGAGGAGTCATCCCTGTAACACATGCAATTGCAATACTATTATGTGTTGCAGTTACTTTACTTTACTTTATTGCTCAATTTGCAACAGGATATGGGAATCTAAAACCCATTCAAATACCTGCAATAACGGCAGTAGACAAGAAACACTGTACCTACGGTATATTGAACCAGTGCAATCACAACATAAAAAAGAGCAATGAAAATAAATGTAAAGAAAATTGAAATAGTTATTATGTTTGAGAGGTAGAACTGGAACTGAAAAATTCAATGCCACAGCTGGGATTTGAACCACGGACAAGTTGGTTGGATAATTCAATGTCATTCAGGCAGGTTGCCACAGTAGCTTAATGGTTAGAGCACCTGCCTAATAAGCCGAGTATAAAACTCAGCCCCAATGATCCAGAATAACATCTAACAAGAAAGAGACTTCAACCCTTCGCCATACTCGCACATTTCACGTCCACCATTAGATTGGACTCTCATCTCTAGGGGATATGTGGATAGTGACCACGAGATACCCAAGCTGAGCAGAACATTACTTCCACTTACTGCTCAGCTTGGGTACCTTGTGGTCGCTATCCACATATCCCCATAGACACCAGTAAGTGGAAGTAATGTTCTACTCAGCTTGGGTACCTTGTGGTCACTATCCACATATCCCCATAGACACCAGTAAGTGGAAGTAATGTTCTGCTCAGCTTGGGTACCTTGTGGTCACTATCCACATATCCCCATAGACACCAGTAAGTGGAAGTAATGTTCTGCTCAGCTTGGGTACCTTGTGGTCACCATCCACATATCCCCTAGACACCAGTAAGTGGAAGTAATGTTCTGCTCAGCTTGGGTACCTTGTGGTGCTATCCACATATCCCCTAGACACCAGTAAGTGGAAGTAATGTTCTGCTCAGCTTGGGTACCTTGTGGTCACTATCCACATATCCCCTAGACACCAGTAAGTGGAAGTAATGTTCTGCTCAGCTTGGGTACCTTGTGGTCACTATCCACATATCCCCTAGACACCAGTAAGTGGAAGTAATGTTCTGCTCAGCTTGGGTACCTTGTGGTGACTATTCACATATCCCCTAGACACCAGTAAGTGGAAGTAATGTTCTGCTCAGCTTGGGTACCTTGTGGTCACTATCCACATATCCCCTAGACACCAGTAAGTGGAAGTAATGTTCTGCTCAGCTTGGGTACCTTGTGGTCACTATCCACATATCCCCTAGACACCAGTAAGTGGAAGTAATGTTCTGCTCAGCTTGGGTACCTTGTGGTGACTATTCACATATCCCCTAGATACCAGTAAGTGGAAGTAATGTTCTGCTCAGCTTGGGTACCTTGTGGTGCTATCCACATATCCCCTAGACACCAGTAAGTGGAAGTAATGTTCTGCTCAGTTTGGGTACCTTGTGGTCACTATCCACATATCCCCTAGACACCAGTAAGTGGAAGTAATGTTTTGCTCAGCTTGGGTACCTTGTGGTCACTATCCACATATCCCCTAGACACCAGTAAGTGGAAGTAATGTTCTGCTCAGCTTGGGTACCTTGTGGACACTATCCACATATCCCCTAGACACCAGTAAGTGGAAGTAATGTTCTGCTCAGCTTGGGTACCTTGTGGTGCTATTCACATATCCCCTAGACACCAGTAAGTGGAAGTAATGTTCTACTCAGCTTGGGTACCTTGTGGTGCTATTCACATATCCCCTAGACACCAGTAAGTGGAAGTAATGTTCTGCTCAGCTTGGGTACCTTGTGGTCACTATCCACATATCCCCTAGATACCAGTAAGTGGAAGTAATGTTCTGCTCAGCTTGGGTACCTTGTGGTCACTATCCACATATCCCCTAGACACCAGTAAGTGGAAGTAATGTTCTACTCAGCTTGGGTACCTTGTGGTGCTATTCACATATCCCCTAGACACCAGTAAGTGGAAGTAATGTTCTGCTCAGCTTGGGTACCTTGTGGTCACTATCCACATATCCCCTAGACACCAGTAAGTGGAAGTAATGTTCTGCTCAGCTTGGGTACCTTGTGGTCACTATCCACATATCCCCTAGACACCAGTAAGTGGAAGTAATGTTCTGCTCAGCTTGGGTACATTGTGGTGCTATCCACATATCCCCTAGACACCAGTAAGTGGAAGTAATGTTCTACTCAGCTTGGGTACCTTGTGGTGCTATTCACATATCCCCTAGACACCAGTAAGTGGAAGTAATGTTCTGCTCAGCTTGGGTACCTTGTGGTCACTATCCACATATCCCCTAGACACCAGTAAGTGGAAGTAATGTTCTGCTCAGCTTGGGTACATTGTGGTGCTATCCACATATCCCCTAGACACCAGTAAGGGGAAGTAATGTTCTACTCAGCTTGGGTACCTTGTGGTCACTATCCACATATCCCCTAGACACCAGTAAGTGGAAGTAATGTTCTACTCAGCTTGAGTACCTTGTGGTCACTATCCACATATCCCCTAGACACCAGTAAGTGGAAGTAATGTTCTGCTCAGCTTGTGTACCTTGTGGTCACCATCCACATATCCCCTAGACACCAGTAAGTGGAAGTAATGTTCTGCTCAGCTTGGGTACCTTGTGGTGCTATCCACATATCCCCTAGACACCAGTAAGTGGAAGTAATGTTCTGCTCAGCTTGGGTACCTTGTGGTGCTATTCACATATCCCCTAGACACCAGTAAGTGGAAGTAATGTTCTGCTCAGCTTGGGTACCTTGTGGTGCTATCCACATATCCCCATAGACACCAGTAAGTGGAAGTAATGTTCTGCTCAGCTTGGGTACCTTGTGGTCACTATCCACATATCCCCCAGACACCAGTAAGTGGAAGTAATGTTCTGCTCAGCTTGCGTACCTTGTGGTCACTATCCACATATCCCCTAGACACCAGTAAGTGGAAGTAATGTTCTGCTCAGCTTGCGTACCTTGTGGTCACTATCCACATATCCCCTAGACACCAGTAAGTGGAAGTAATGTTCTGCTCAGCTTGGGTACCTTGTGGTCACTATCCACATATCCCCTAGACACCAGTAAGTGGAAGTAATGTTCTGCTCAGCTTGGGTACCTTGTGGTCACTATTCACATATCCCCTAGACGAGACCCCTGAGGCCTGGCACATAATGTTAATAAGGTCTATTAAACCAGTTGTTACCTTTACTGCTATATAGCTCTTTTAATATACCCAGCCACTTCTAGCGCCATTCCCACCCATCAGTGAAAAATATTGGAGAGTAAGAGGATTAATGATTTCATTGTCAGAAATCCAGCATTAGCCAACGCACATGGTTTGCGTGTTTAAAAACACCAGCAGTAAGTTTGTTGACATAAATAACAGTTGCCATCTAAACGTTATTTCCAGGACATGAAGTACATACGATTGTAAGTCACCCGTGGGGTATTTATTTCTGATGTGCTCCCTTGGTGGTCTACTGGGAAAAATTCAAATCGGTTGGAAAATTCAATATCATTCTGGCAAGTTGTCATAGTAGCTCAGTGGCTAGAGTAGCCACATGTGAAGCGGAAGATCTGTGGTTCAAATCCCGGTTCCAATTCTACCTGTCAAACATTGACATTTTATAAAACCGGATGGCCAAACAGGTGTCATTTCCCAACTTCCCTGAAGATGGCACATCCTGCCTCCAATTGTTTAGCAAATGCTGCCAGATTTAGGTACCAACTATACACCAGAAAAAAATGCTGCATGCACAGGAAAGACGGAAGCTGTTGGTAGTTGGGAGATGTTTTAAGCTATGGTATAAGGAGATGCATAACAATAATTAGATGTAATACAAATAAATAATAACTGCAAATGTAATGATAATAAGTAATAACTGAAACAGCAAAGAAATGCAATTCAAACAAATAATAATAATACACATAAAGCTCAAAGTGCTAAGAAAATGGGCCACTTGAGAAAATGAATGACATAATAAATACACCAAATAATAACTGCAAAGCTGTAAACTGATCTAATGCAGGTGAATAACAACAATGAGGATAATAAATAAAAATGATAAATAACAATAAATCTGTAACCATGTCCCAAGGACATTCTACTTTTTAGTAATGTAACTGTCAGTTTTATTAAAGACTGTTTTACATCAGTGCGTAAAAGAAAGAAATATAACAGTTCTGGATGTCAACAGTAATATGAAACGATTCAGCATTTCTGACTCCGGAGCGTTTTGAGGTTATCACTGCTTACTCTCGGGTAAATCACGTGGTAATGGAGAATTATGCAAGAATAAACATCCAGGACAGGAAAACTCGCGCCAGAATACGGAAATAGTGTACCAACTAGATACTAGATAACAGAACAAAACCTGTTCACTCGCGCAATTTTAGCGGTTTTTATTTGCAAAAGCTTCTTGTCTGACGTTGCGCGGAACTCGTCATGATTGCATCATTACTGATTTATTGCACCCAGGAAATAAGGGTCCCAAGCCATAAAGCATAGCCGAAGGAGGTTATTACGCTGGAATTATGGGTATTATATTGGTATCACAAACTGCGTCGTGTTCCACATTTCGGCGAGAAGCGAACACGAACAACAAAACATCGCCAATCCAGCTTTTTAGATTCTTAGGTTGGTAGTCCATTTAGCGCATGATCAGAAGCCGGAACAAGGCCACGTTTGTTGTCATTTTGCTGCAGAACAGGCTTTTAGGCTCAGTAGGTGACAACATTAACTCATACAACACTCCTGGGGTAAGTAAGTGCTTCTATTTCAATTCTGTCACTTTTTCTTGGAGCCTCCGGTAGTAAAAAGTAAGCAGTAGCTGTAGTTCATTCAATACTTGTCATGCATGATTGTACATTTCACAGCATCGGTGATTTATTAGTATTGTTAAAAGCTTTTGTTTTGGAAATGGACCTACAATAAGAACTCAGGAGTACATTTTGAAAATGAAACTCTTCCCTTTAGTTTCTCAGTGAAATTGTGTTGATTTTGTACTTACCTGACTGACGAACTTTCATCTTTCTTTCTTTCCCTGGTTTGTGACGGGGATTTAATAAATTTATTTTCAACTTCTTCCAGCAACGTATCTATGTCCTCTGCCATAATTGCAAATTAGAAAATATTACAAGTCTTGATTGCTTATTGACCCCGTTACACTTCGACAAACCTAGAATTAAAGGCATAGAGGTAACTCTTCATTCAACCAATCTCATATTTTAAAATTCGGTACAATTTAGGTAAATCATACCTACTTCAGGCAATTTGTTGACGTCATTACTTTATTTGATACCAGCGATTTTGCTAACGTACAAGCCGCGGCCATCTGATTAAAACAAATGTGCATTTTGAAGTATTGATTCTTTTAATATAAGTATGCGGAACACAAAGGCGCATATTCGAATATTGGCAACTTCATTGGCATGTGCTACCTGTTACAAATAGTTACTTTCTAGGAAAAATAAAAGCACAAATCTATCAGAATGTAATTTATACATACATACAAAGGTTATTCCTCGCAATTGCAGTAGGGCATTCCGTCAATCCGTTATTACAAACAACGTAAGTTTAGCCCACGAAAAAGCAAATGCGATGTGATGTTTTTCATTTTAGCATGAAGGAATATACATTACATTTATTTTAGAGTAACTGGTGCTTTACGGTTAGAATGAGATTAAAATCCTAAATGTTCGAAATCACTCCTGCCAAGTTGTTTAAACATTTGCGGGAAACAATGTGGGTGTAAACAATTTTAATATAATTTCATCGCCCTCAGCTACATTCACGCCTGCCAGAGGGAGCCATGTCAACCAGTGTCAGTGATATCAACCTCCGAAGCTCAAAAGTCTCAAAACGCTCCTTTTCTGTATAAACTTTACTGTCCCACGTTAAGAAAAACATGCGATTCCTACCTTAATAAAGACACAAATGCAGGGCGATGAATAGGTAGTGGAGTTTAGGGTGCACAACTACAATATTTACTAGTGCCCTTGCAAACATTCAATTTTCGGACTGTCAACAAATTAATGGAGAAATAGTGATGTTAGCAGCGCTGAATTAACACTGAAATAACACAGCAACTTCTGCAAATTTCAGAAGAATTTGTGCACACTTCCGGGTGGGACTTTTACAAAATTCTCACAGGACACATTCTAAAGTTTATCTGAAGTTTTTAATTTGTGTACCAGTATGACTATTTGCACTGAAACAAAACAACAGCTTTTGATACCAAGAATGTAAACAGGTTAAAATCGCATATTTGCTAAAATACTTTACGTAGCTTTTCACACATGTGTAGCGTTATATTGCACGCATTTATTCGTTGTTGTTGTAGTGTTTAACGCCCGCGTTTACTACTACGGCACTGCAGGCGGTGACACTGATGATACATGAAGATGGAGCACCGGTGGAATGAGATGGCGGGGGAAACCGGAGTACCCGGAGAAAACCCGCCCTGACGCCGCTTCGTCCCTGGGATCGAACCCGGGCCGCCTAGGTGGTAGGCGAGCGCGCTAACCGCTCGGCCACGCCGCCGCCTTCGCTCATTTATTCCACAACTTGTAGGATTACACATAATTGATAGTAAGTAAAACTCTGGGATGCGGTAGTTATTCTTATACATGTAGTTATGATGTATATATGCACTTTAAATAAAGCGGCAATGCCATCTAAATTGCATATCAGGGTTACGAGATTATCCATCATGGATTGTTTATATTGGGAGCAGTGATTGGAGTTACAGTGGAGATACCTGTTTGTATTAGTCGGTTTGCAGTAGACTGCATGTCCAAGACTACCATCACCTTTTTTGTTAACCAACACGTCTAAAAATGTCAATTTATCTTCTTCTTTCTCCACTTTGAACTGGATTCGTGGGTTAGTACTATTGAGGTGTATTAAAACTGTTCAAGTGCTTCTGGTCCATGGTTCTATATGATGAAGGTAGTATCAACGTATCAGAACCAGCAAACAGGTTTGTGTAGTGCCTTGTCCAATATGATTTCTCCATGTAGAAGTTGACTATCACAGGGCTGAGTGGGCTACCCATCGTTTTGTTCATACAAATTTTGATTCCACTGAAAGTAAGTGGTCGTCAGTACATGTCAAAAGAGAACTGCCTGTTCTTTTGTGAAGATCTCTTCCAGATAAGCAATCACTTCATTAACAGCTCCATGAGCCACGCCATTAGCGTCTGTGAACCAGACCATCTCTGTCAGGCATTAAAGTATCTTGACCGGACATTGAGATAATGAGTACAGTACCAAGCAGATAAAAGGGGCTCTACATCCAGAAAGACCTAGGACAACCATGATACAGGAGACCAAGAAGAAGGGGCTGCCTTTTGCCATATTTACACAAGATCACCGACAGCATAAGCAAACTTGTGGGAAAATACAACAATGAAACAGTTTTCAAGCCCACGACCAGATATGGACGCAGTCTCATCAGCTGGTTATTAAAACTAAAAAAGCCCTTTAGCTTGCGCAACTGCAGACTAGAGGGTTCCCTTATCCATTAAGCCGAGCTTCTATAATATATACTGGATCCTTTGGACGTCTTTATTTTCAATACATCATATTACAATTTATAACAATTACAGGAGTATATAACAGTTTCTTTAACAAAATTAACTTTAACAAATTTGACAAGATATAATTTATAATAATAACAAAATATAACAGTTTCTTTAACGAAATTAACTAACCAATTTAACAATATACATTACAATACATTAAAATAACAGCTAAATTTAAGACTTTCTTTAACAAAATTAACTTTAATAAATTTAACAATGTAATTGCATGCATAAAATGGAACTATCTGTTTACAAATTCAAAGTATTATGATGTGAAAATGTTATGTGGTAATTTGTTAATGAGCTCAGACGAGTATCTGTGTCTTACATTTGCTAGTAGCCAGTGCATTTCTGCATTATGGGCCCATAGGATCGGACATGCTCCACATATACATGTCAAATCTAAACAGATAGTCCCCTTACGGACCATGACCTGTTACATAGTGTGTAAAACCTCTAGGCGTCGCTCCCTTACACATGGAAAAATGAAAACACTCCTCTACCAGTATCGTTTCCCTCCCATTCGGATTGCCATATGTTTAAGATCTTTACCTGTAAATCTGATTCATTTTCCGCTCTTTCCTCCAGGAGTTGCAACGCCCAAACTGAATTTCCTTTCCACAGCCAAAACCCGGGCCCTCGTCGCCTTATTTATAAATCCAGGGGGAGCTGATCTAAGACTGCCAGTAATCCTTCTGTGGGGGCAGTAGAAAATGCACTCACCAACTGAATTAAAAACTTTTTTTTTGTAAGGATCTAAATGCCCTTGCTGCTCCAAGCAAGTGTGTGGAATGTTATTTATTAATTTGACTGCTTGGGTACTTTAGTCTGATATTTCACTATTGCGCAAATTTTATTCAAAACATTAAAAGATCCCTTTAAAATTTCTTCAGCATGATATTTAAAACTTAAATTTTCATCAATAAAAACACCTAAATATCTAGCTCTGCTCTTCCTTGTGACCGATTCCCCTCTCTCAGGATACTTTGTTCATGCAGTGAAGTTTACATTGCTACCACACAATGAAACATATGAGGCACTGCCTACTAGGCCAATCAGAGAAATCAGCAGTTGGCAAACATGCGCTATGGACAGAGCGGGAACATGTACATAGAGGTCTGGTCCACCACTCGTCAGTACTATCCAAGAATGTACAGAGAGAACAGAAGAACCTTAATAGAAAGGAAGAAGCAACGAAACTGCACATAGCATGGTATCCTGCTCTACAGAAGGTAACAACGAACCAATCAGCTTGCAGCACCACGGGTGCCCACTCTATAAATACTGCTACAATCACCGTTGACAGACCGAAGGGACTCAGTCAGAGACCCACTGAAGATGTGTGCCATAGCTGCAGATGAACTGTCTGAGAAGGAGGGGAGAAGTCCCAGTGGACCACGGCATCACAGCCTAGAAGATATTCTTAGCGTATCAGACCGGCTATGAAAGCCTACAGGCTGTTGGCTTGCCTGTCGTACCGGGTCTTCATGCGGTCGCTCGCCATCTGGATGTTCTGACGAGCCATCTCGTGCATGTCGTGGAGATGGTCTACTAGATTCTCCACATACTCGGTTGCCGGCTGTTTCGCTTCCGGGGGGCTCCCAAAAGCCAGGTCACAAGGGAGGCGTAGCTCTCGGCCAAACATAGGCTTGGTGGTGTCGTGTGTCGACGAACAGTAGGCCAGCAAGACCAGTGGTAACTTGCGGTCCCAGTCTCGCTGATGGCTGGCCACGACCTTCCTCAGGTGCTCCTCTAGGGTCTTGATGTATCTCTCGACCATGCCGTCCGACTGTGGATGTAGGGGTGTTGTGCGGGTCTTGTTCACCCCAAGTTTTTCCAATGCCTCCTTCATTAGGTGCGACTCAAAATTGGTGCCCTGGTCGCTGTGGAGCTCTAACGGGACCCCAAAACGGCAGAACAACTGTTCCACGAGGCAGTCTGTAATCGTCTTCGCCTCTTGGTTCGGGATGGCATACACCTCCGGCCACTTGGTGAAGTAGTCCACAGCTACCATCAGGTACTTGTTGCCTCGATCGGACACTGGGAATGGTCCAGCTATGTCGACGGCGATGCGTTCGAAGGGCGCTCCGACGTTGTGCTGCTGCATGCGACCCCGGCTCCTAGTCTGGGGGCCGCGCACACGTGACATTGACGGCACCAGTTCTCAGCGTCCGCTCGGAGCCTCAGCCAGTAGTAGCGCTGTCGGAGTTTGTCGTTCGTCCG
The DNA here is from genome assembly GCA_030765045.1 of Tenodera sinensis. Lineage (NCBI taxonomy): Eukaryota > Metazoa > Arthropoda > Insecta > Mantodea > Mantidae > Tenodera > Tenodera sinensis. Next base: position 78,056,629 of record CM060974.1, on the reverse strand, counting down.
GTTTGCTCCTAGGTGTCCACCCGAGGTACCGGGGTGCACTTCCTCCAAGACTTCCGGGACCTTACTTCGGGGAAGTACCAACTGCTCTTTCTGGGTCTTCTCATCAGGTGATTCCGATACCCGGAACAGCACGCCCTCTTTGGTCTTCAACGAGTCCCATTGGGCCCACTACGACTTGTATGTAGCGCTTCTGGGTGCGATGTCCTCCCAGGTTGGTCTCGTCCCTGCCTGCACTTCTCTCAAGAGTGGCCCCAGGTCGGCGTCCGCCAGCTGCTCCCTCCTCAGGCCCGCGCTATCCCATCCATCCGCAGGCACTGCCGTGACCACTCTGACAGCTGCGGTACGTTCCTTCTCTTCCACTCTTGCGCATTGGCCGCACTCTTCTGGGCAGGGTCTTCGGGACATGGCGTCTGCGTTGCCGTGGCTCTTCCCTCTGCGATGTTCGGAGGTGAAGTCGTACTCCTGCAACCTCTGGACCCAACGGGCTGTCTGGCCCTCCAGGTTTCTAAAGCTAAGTAGCCAGGTTAGGGCGGAGTGGTCTGTCCTCAGGTGGAATGCCTGACCGCACAGGTACTTGTGGAAGTGTTCCAAGATCTTCACTACCGCCAGTAGCTCTCGTCGGGTGACACAATAGTTCTTCTCTGCCTTGGACAACGTCTTGCTGTAGTAGACTATCACCCGCTCGTGGCCGTTCTGGACTTGGGATAGGACGCCTCCAATGCAATGGTCGCTGGCGTCGGTGTCCACAATGAAGGCGTCGCCTGGTTGTGGGAATCCCAAAATAGGAACACTGCAGAGCGTCCTCTTCAGCTGCCGGAAAGCGCCTTCGGCGTCCTCCGTCCACACATAAGGTCGATGTTCTTCCGCCAGGCGAGTGAGGGGTTTGGCGATGCTGGAGAAACCCTTTATGAAGCGGCGGCAATAGCTGCACAATCCAAGGAAACTGCGCAGTTCTCGCTTATCCTTTGGGCGAGGCCAATCTCTCACGGCCTGCGTCTTCTCCGGATCCGTGGCCACTCCGGTTGGTGATACTATGTGGCCCAAGTAGTTGACTTCCCTGCGGAACAGCTGGCACTTCTTGGCGTTCAGCTTCAAGCCGGTCGCCTGCAGGCTCTGGCTCTGTAGCACCTTGGTCAGTTTGTCAAGATGGTCTTCGAATGTCTTGCCGACAATGATGATGTCGTCCAGGTATAACAGGCAGGCGTCATAAGTCAATCCTCTCATTACTGACTCCATGAGGCGTTGGAAGGTAGCTGGTGCGTTGCAGAGACATATTGTCCATTGGCCTTGTCATGAGAGCTATTTTACTTACACAGACTTCAGCTTCAGATTCCAATTTTTTTCCTCACTATGTTTTCTCTTCATCTTATTCAGTCTTCAGAAGAAATAAAATAACCATTCTTTATCAAAATAAAGCATTAGTCCTAACCTCAAATACAACAGGATCAAAGTAGCATGCTTTCAAATGATGCTTTAATGTTGTTACTACACAAAATATGATGTTTTCACTGGCAAATCTTGTTCTGCAATAACACTGGAGGATAAAATCACTTTTGACACTAAATATTGTAATATATTTACTTCACTATGTGGTGTGAACATAATAATAAGAATAACTATACAGTGCTCTAAAATAATTCAAAACAAAAGAATGCTTTTAAATAACAGAATCCTGTCATTTTAATTTATTTCCCCTGCAACTGGTCCAAAGGCTTCTTTGGCAATAACAGATGCAATTATGCCTTTAGCTTTACCATGGTTGTGTTTTACAAACAGTTGGCAGTACTGATGCTTTATAACAGTTATAATATTACCAAGCACAATCAGACCACACGTAATGAAGGAAACTGGTTTTTGGATGAATTTGGATAAGCTGTGCTTTACAACTAGCCATGTATAAGTAATGGAAAGTTGAATCAAGCTTGGAAAATTCAACTACACATCCAGGACTCAAACCACCGAACCTTGTCACTGAGCTGATGTTTTTATCTTGACCTGCCATGCCAAGATGCATTATGGCTTGAGCTGATTTAAGTTCACAGTAACAGTTGATCTCAAACACAGGGATATGTCAACTTTTATAATGTCGAGGTGGTTAAGGTTAAACACCATTGGAGTTAATTTTTCAACTTCCCTGTAAACAATGGGCAAGAACAAATGACCTAATTGTCGTTAACTAACATTGCAAGTTGTGTTTCTCAATATTTATTATTTCAAATTGACTTGAAGCTTGATGATGATACTTTAATTAAACGAGAAGTTTTAGGCTTGTACAGTTATCATGGTAGTTTGAATGGTGATAGTGTTGGCATGAAGAGGCAAAGATGCAGGTGTTATTGAACTGTGGAGAGCTTTGGGGAAGTTTGAACAATGGCTGATAGAGTGAAAGCAGCTGTATTTATTATATGGTGTAATAATGTGTTTGTTTGTCCACAGATTTGTTAATGGAATGAACAGCCAGTAACAAATGGATATCAAACAAGAGGATCATCTCTCAGACTCACAGAATGAAACACACTTGTTTTTCAAAGATGTCACAAACAGTGATGTTCTGAACAATGATTATGATACAACAATCAAAACAGAAGTTAAATCAGAGAACGTTTTACCATACTTTACTTCACAAAATGAAAGAGATGATACTATTAAATACAACAGTGATCATGAAGTGTATAATAAAGTAGAAATTAAAGAAGAACTTTGTCTGGGAACAGAAACTGTATCTCTGTGTGGTATTGAGGTAAGTTCGATAAAAATTAATTTTAGTTAGAATATGTTTATTGCATGTGAAATAAAATGTTTGATTATGTAATACTTGATGTGGCACAATCAGACAAGTGTCTTCTAACGCCATGTATTTATAAATAAACAAAACTAATGTTGTAAAACTGTTCCAGGATGTGGACTTGCTTCCAGTAAAATCTTCAAGGTAAGATTGGACTTTTATTTATGTTGTATCATGGTGTTCTTGAAATGTAACATACTGAAAGTTCTATGTGATTGATATGGGATAGTGTTTTATACTGTTATACAAGGGTGGATCAAATACAACATTTTTACTAAATTCTAAAGTAAGAACAAATTAGAAACTAAGTTTCAAGTTTCGAAACTTGAGTCAGTTTTTACAAAAAGAACTTACAGCATTACTAAGATAAGTGAAGTTTTTAGTTTCTAATTTGTTCTTACTTGTTGCTTCACTGTTAATAGCTTCATTTTCGTTAATTAACAAAATTTTTACTTTTTCTACCAAATACCTAAAGTGGAGGAAGCATTGTGTTCCAAGCATGTTATATATTCCAATTTCAGTGCAATATTTTAAAGTCCTTGGGTACAAAATATAAAATCTTTAGAAAAGGAAGAGGTAAGACAAAGAGAGAGGGGACATTAAGTTCAAAAAGGAAATGTCTTATAATAACTAAACTTGATAGCAAACTTTGTGTCTTCTACATATTCAAGATGCTGATAGCAATGAGTGGATAGACAAAATACTGCACAGCCAGTATTTTGTTATCCCAATAGAATTTATAATTGTAATTACTGTGACTTTGGTGGGTGTAAAGTAAAGGAGACAGATGTAGTCGAGATAAAGAAACACTTTTATTTCCGTAAACAGTAACTTTTTACACTCGTTGCAACAGCAAGACAGTCTTTTCCGATTCCCCAACAGCACAGCTCCGAATTAGTAACACAAAAAAACCGTCCCTTCTCAAACTTTCCGCTATTTATATCTCCCAGGCACTATTCTGGAAACTTCAGTTATTATTGCGGTGAAATACAAAGCAGAAAGTTCCAGAAGTCTCTATCCCTTTCTCTCTTTCGGCAAGCGCCCCAACAATGCGGCCATTCTCTGTCTCTTCCCTTCGGTTCCTTTGCGGTAGTGCCGACAATAATGCGATGGGCGACACTGCTCCCTCCTCAAGGCTGGTCGTTCCGAACAGCACCATCGTAACGGGCCAGACGATCCAGGTGTACCACCAACATCTTTCCTCGGGGCACCCTCTGGATGCGGTAGACTACGTCGTTAATCCTCTTCACCACTCGGTACGGTCTTTGCCACGGTTGTTGAAGTTTTGGGCAGCGTCCCTTGGTCCGGGTAAGGCGGTACAACCAGACCATGTCACCTTGCTGGAATCCTCGGCTGTTGGCTTGCCTGTCGTACCGGGTCTTCATGCGGTCGCTCGCCATCTGGATGTTCTGACGAGCCATCTCGTGCATGCCGTGGAGATGGTCTACTAGATTCTCCACATACTCGGTTGCCGGCTGTTTCGCTTCCGGGGGGCTCCCAAAAGCCAGGTCACAAGGGAGGCGTAGCTCTCGGCCGAACATTAGGCTTGGTGGTGTCGTGTGTCGACGAACGGTAGGCCAGCAAGAACAGTGGTACCTTAAGGTCCCAGTCTCGCTGATGGCTGGCCACGACCTTCCTCAGGTGCTCCTCTAGGGTCTTGATGTATCTCTTGACCGTGCCGTCCGACTGTGGATGCAGGGGTGTTGTGCGGGTCTTGTTCACCCCGTCTTTCCAATGCCTCCTTCATTAGGTGCGACTCAAAATTGGTGCCCTGGTCGCGGTGGAGCTCTAACAGGACCCCAAAACGGCAGAACAGTTGTTCCACGAGGCAGTCTGTAATCGTCTTCGCCTCTTGGTTCGGGATGGCATACACCTCCGGCCACTTGGTGAAGTAGTCCACAGCTACCATCAGGTACTTGTTGCCTCGATCGGACACTGGGAATGGTTCAGCTATGTCGACGGCGATGCGTTCGAAGGGCGCTCCGACGTTGTACTGCTGCATGCGACCCCGGCTCCTAGTCTGGGGGCCGCGCACACGTGACATTGACGGCACCAGTTCTCGGCGTCCGCTCGGAGCCTCAGCCAGTAGTAGCGCTGTCGGAGTTTGTCGTTCGTCCGGTTTGCTCCTAGGTGTCCACCCGAGGTACCGGGGTGCACTTCCTCCAAGACTTCCGGGACCTTACTTCGGGGAAGTACCAACTGCTCTTTCTGGGTCTTCTCATCAGGTGATTCCGATACCCGGAACAGCACGCCCTCTTTGGTCTTCAACGAGTCCCATTGGGCCCACTACGACTTGTATGTAGCGCTTCTGGGTGCGATGTCCTCCCAGGTTGGTCTCGTCCCTGCCTGCACTTCTCTCAAGAGTGGCCCCAGGTCGGCGTCCGCCAGCTGCTCCCTCCTCAGGCCCGCGCTATCCCATCCATCCGCAGGCACTGCCGTGACCACTCTGACAGCTGCGGTACGCTCCTTCTCTTCCACACTTGCGCATTGGCCGCACTCTTCTGGGCAGGGTCTTCGGGACATGGCGTCTGCGTTGCCGTGGCTCTTCCCTCTGCGATGTTCGGAGGTGAAGTCGTACTCCTGCAACCTCTGGACCCAACGGGCTGTCTGGCCCTCCAGGTTTCTAAAGCTAAGTAGCCAGGTTAGGGCGGAGTGGTCTGTCCTCAGGTGGAATGCCTGACCGCACAGGTACTTGTGGAAGTGTTCCAAGATCTTCACTACCGCCAGTAGCTCTCGTCGGGTGACACAATAGTTCTTCTCTGCCTTGGACAAAGTCTTGCTGTAGTAGACTATCACCCGCTCGTGGCCGTTCTGGACTTGGGATAGGACGCCTCCAATGCAATGGTCGCTGGCGTCGGTGTCCACAATGAAGGCGTCACCTGGTTGTGGGAATCCCAAAATAGGAACACTGCAGAGCGTCCTCTTCAGCTGCCGGAAAGCGCCTTCGGCGTCCTCCGTCCACACATAAGGTCGATGTTCTTCCGCCAGGCGAGTGAGGGGTTTGGCGATGCTGGAGAAACCCTTTATGAAGCGGCGGTAATAACGGCACAATCCAAGGAAACTGCGCAGTTCTCGCTTATCCTTTGGGCGAGGCCAATCTCTCACGGCCTGCGTCTTCTCCGGATCCGTGGCCACTCCGGTTGGTGATACTATGTGGCCCAAGTAGTTGACTTCCCTGCGGAACAGCTGGCACTTCTTGGCGTTCAGCTTCAAGCCGGTCGCCTGCAGGCTCTGGCTCTGTAGCACCTTGGTCAGTTTGTCAAGATGGTCTTCGAATGTCTTGCCGACAATGATGATGTCGTCCAGGTATAACAGGCAGGCGTCATAAGTCAATCCTCTCATTACTGACTCCATGAGGCGTTGGAAGGTAGCTGGTGCGTTGCAGAGACCGAAGGGCATAACTGAACTGCCGAAGCCCTTGGCCTGTCGAGAATGCGGTCTTCTCCTTGTCTCTCGGGTCTAGAACCACCTGCCAGTAACCCGATTTCAGGTCCAGGGTTGAGAACCACTGCGCACCAGCAAGCGTGTCCAGGGTGTCGTCAACCCGGGTAAGGGGAAGCAGTCCTTCCTGGTGACAGCGTTCAGCTTCCTGTAATCTACGCAGAAGCGTAGCTCGCCATTCTTCTTCTTCACCAGAACTACAGGGGAACACCTAGGACTGTCAGACTCTTCGATCACTCCCTTGGTTCTCGTGTCCTCCAGCATGTCTCGTACCGCCGCTTGTTTAGCCAACGGAACGCGTCTAGGTGGTTGCCGAATAGGTCGGGCGTCTCCAGTGTCGATGTGGTGAAGCACTCGGTCCGTGCGGCCGTAATCGCTGCTGCCTTGGCTGAAGACGCGCTGATATCGTCTCAGCAGTTGTTGGACCTTCTCTCTCTGTTCAGCGGTCAGGTGGTCGGCCGCCCTCTCCAGTAAGCCTCCCAGCCGGGGCTCCAGGTGTTGCGTCGGCACCGGCTCCTGGGTCTTGTCTATTGGTGTTACGCTGACCACGGGCTGTCACGCCCCCAACTCCGTCCCGGCCTGGACGTCGTGATCGGTGTCTGTTGGGTTGAGCAGTCTCACCGGCACCTCCCCTCGGCACGGCAACAATGTCCCAGCTACACAGAGCCCGTGCACATGCGTCTTCCGGTCCAGCAGCATGTTCTTCCTGTGCTGGCCTTTCAGTCGCGCCGTCACTACCATCTCGCTTTTCGCGGGGACAACTACGTCTTCCCTGAGAATGACCCTGCAGATTCCAAGGCGTTCTTCGGGGTGCCGGAGCATTACTTCCTCTCTCTTAAGCCGCAGAACCTTCTTGCCGATGTCGACCGTCGCCTCGTGACTCCTGAGGGCATCCAGTCCGAGTATCACCTCCTCAGCCACCTCCGCGACGAACACCCACAAACGCAAGACACTTCGCCCCAAGGTCAACTGCAGCAGGGCCTCCTTCTCCACAGGCAAGATGTCACCCGATGCTGTCACTAGTTGGTACGGTCGGCTCGGTTTTCTCGACGGCAAGCCCCTGGCTACGTCAGTTCTGATGACGGTCACGGCTGCTCCAGTGTCAACAAGCACGCGGCACGACGTGGAGGTCGACCAAGGCTTTGCTGGCCAGCTGTTCGATTGCCAGGGCGAACTCCTGCAGCGTCTCCACTGGCAGTTGCATCCTAGATTTCAGTTGGCTGCGGTAGGCTGCGGCTAAGCGGTGGTTTCCGAACCGGTTCTCCAGGGCCTCCCAGATGTCCTTGGGCGCCGCCGCTGTCTGGACTGCGTACAGCACCTCTGCGGTTCGTCCCTGGAGGCTGGCTATCAGCTGCGCGGCCTCTTCTCCTGGCGACCATTTGTTGTGCTTGGCCACTGTGTCGAATTGACGGCGGAAGACCTCAAACGTTGACGTGCCATCCTACTTTGGTGGTTTGACGCGCGTCGATGTTGTGTCGCGTGCCGGAGCCTCGGCCTTGTAGTTCTTGAGCTTTTTACTAAGCATCCCTTCCACCATTGCATTTAGCTCCTTGGCGCTACCGTCGACCCAGTCTTCGAGAACGCTAAGCCATTCCCCGACATTCTCCAGGGCGTCAACGCGTTGGCCGAGGTCCTCCATCTTTCCACCGAGCTCTTCTAGCTTTCCACCGAGCTCTTTCACATCCTTCCTTACGCCAGCCAGTTGCTCGTCAATTTTCGCCGATACCTCCGTCTTCATCTCTTTCAGCTCGGCAGCGAGGTTGTCGTTTGCCGTCTTCATCTCTGCTTTCAGCTCTTGTAAAAAGCTCACCAATGTAGCCTCCATCGTCATATCCCGCTTCTGACACCAGTGTGACTTTGGTGGGTGTAAAGTAAAGAAGACAGATGTAGTCGAGATAAAGAAACACTTTTATTTCCGTAAACAGTAACTTTTTACACTCGTTGCAACAGCAAGACAGTCTTTTCCGATTCCCCAACAGCACGGCTCCGAATTAGTAACACAAAAAACCGTCCCTTCTCAAACTTTCCGCGATTTATATCTCCCAGGCACTATTCTGGAAACTTCAGGAAAGTTCAGTTATTATTGTGGTGAAATACAAAGCAGAAAGTTCCAGAAGTCTCTATCCCTTTCTCTCTTTCGGCAAGCGCCCCAACAATGCGGCCATTCTCTGTCTCTTCCCTTCGGCTCCTTTGCGGTAGTGCCGACAATAATGCGATGGGGGACATTACTGAGATGTCACTTGTTTCTGGGCATGTACCTATTATTAACAAATAGAGATATCTTTTCAGATTTAATTCTATGAATATTGTACCTAATTGTGCTAAATCTTTCACTGTTGCAGATTATACACAGTAGCAGTATCTGGTGATAGTGATAAATCACTGTTGCATGCTTCTGAAGAGCCAGCCATCTGTAAAGAACAGTATCATTCTGTATATGAAACTCAGAAAAGTGATGTTGCGGAAATACAAACTGTAGAACACATTCCTTTAGAGCAATCTGGTAAATGTAGTGATGGGCATGACAGGGCTTTATACTTGAAACAGAACAATTTTATTCATAGGGACAAGTCACTAAAGTGTAAAATTTGCGATAAGGAATTTACTCTGCTCTCAAATTTGAAAAGGCATAGTTTGATTCATGAGGGTAAGAAGCCACACAAATGTGAAATATGTGGGAAGAGATTTACTGTGTTATCTAGTTTAAAGAGGCATAATTTGATTCATGAGCATAAAAAGCCACACAAATGTCAAATATGTCAGAAAGAATTTACTGAACTGTCAAATTTGAAACAGCATAACTTTGTTCACGAAGGTAACAAGCCATTCAAGTGTGAAGTTTGTGGCAAGAGGTTTATTTACTTGACACATTTGAAAAGCCATTGTTTGATTCATGAGGGTACAAAGCCACACAAGTGTCAATTTTGTGACAAGGGATTTACTGTGCTCTCAAATTTGAAAAAACATAATTTGACTCACGAAGGTAAAAAGAGACACAAATGTCAAATATGTAGCAAGGAATTTACTATGTTGTCAAGTATGAGAAGACATTATTTGATTCATAACGATGAAAAACCATTCAAGTGTATAATTTGTAAGAAAGGATTTACTCAGATGTCACATTTAAAAACTCATAATTTGATTCATATGGATGTAAAGCCACACCACTGTAAAATTTGTGAGAAGAGGTTTAATAACCTGTCAAATTTCAAAAGACATAGTCAGCTTCATAATATGTTATGCTCGTGAACATGTTACAAAGGGAACAAAATAGTAATAATGAATAAATCAAATTATATAGAAAAAATGGAAACAATGCTAAATGATAGTAACTACGAAAAAATCAGCAAAAACCCGCTAACCAATTGTGTTCAAACCTTTGAAAAAACTGTACAAAATTCAAGCATAATACCAAACAAATATGCAATTAAACCAAATAATCCAACCGTACCCAGAATCTATGGTTTACCCAAAATACACAAGCCAGACATTACCATGAGACTCATAATTAGCAGCATAGATTCACCAACTTACAAACTGGCAAAATGGCTATCTAATAAATTTAATTCATTTCCTAAATTTGAAAGTTTAAGCATAAGAAACAGTTATGAACTAATAGAACACATCAAAGACTTCAAATTAACAGAAGAGGCCACCCTTGTCTCCTTTGACGTAAAGTCACTATTTCCCAGTATACCAATAGAAAAGCTCCCATCACTGATCAAAAATTGGCTCAAATCACTTGGAATGTCATCGTCAGAAATTGCAGAATACATAGAACTCACCAAATTATGCACAGAACAAAATTTCTTCCAGTTCCAAACAAAGTATTTCCGTCAAACTTCAGGTTTAGCAATGGGCAACCCTCTCTCGCCATTCTTAGGAGATATTTACACGAGTTCATTGGAAATAAGGATCACAAAAGGTTTCCTGTGGATGTTCAAACTCTGGCAGCGATATGTGGATGACATATTTGCAATAGTTCCAAAAAGACACATCAGTGATGCATTAAAACTTCTGAACATACAGGACAAAAGTATAAATTTCACAGTGGAAGTAGAAAAAGATAATAAATTACTATTTTTAGATCTAAAATTAATCAAAAACAAGGATAGAATAAATTTTGGTATTCACAGAAAACCAACGCAGACAGACAACTACATAAAAGCTAATAGTTACAATCCAAGAAGCCACAAACAAGCAATTTTCAAGAGTTTAACACATAGATTGGTGAACATCTCTCTTTCAGCAGAAGAATATAAAGCAGAATATTACAAAATAATTGAAATAGCACAAAAAAAGCGGCTTCCCCAAAGAATTAGTAGATAAAAAGGTCAAACGAGCAGAAAAGAAAAAATTATTAAAAGAAACTACAACTCCCACAGCAGCAGAAACAAAAATGATATTGAAAAAATTCACATATCATCCATGGACCTTTGATAAATTTAAAAAAGTGTTCAAGGAATACAACATTCAGCTAGCAGTAGTAAACCATTACTCCATAAAAAGCCTACTACTTTCAAACATCAAAGATGCTATTCCACCTAACAAAAAATCTGGCATATACCAAATTGAATGCAGTGATTGTAATGAAATATACATAGGAAAAACCAAAAGAAATTTAGAAATTAGATCCAAGGAACACGTTAGAAACATTAAGAGTAAAGAATTAGAAAAATCAGCGGTTGCATTTCACTTTTGGACAAAAAATCATGACATAAAGCTAGAACCGAAACTTCTCAAACACATAACCGGAAAACAAGAACTGTCCACATGGGAACAAATCTTTATTTTAAAAAATAGAAACCGAGTATTTAATTTCGACATTCCTCAGTGAGACATTTTCAGTAAGTTCATTGAACCGCCACCAGAAGAATCACCAAAAGAAGCATCACCATCCGCACCATGAAACACCATGGAAACCCAGTTATTGTCCGGTTGATAATGGAGGAAAGTTAACCTTTGAAATGCGTCCCGGAAAAATATGTTGTAAGTGTTGTTCAGTGTTATTAATTAACTCACCTTTTAAATTAAAATAGTTTTGGTAATTCAGCAATTACATCTATATCCTTAAGTGTGTGATTGTAACTTTGAACTGTCTTGCCAGTGGAATATCTGTAATAATTTAGTTGTAAGATATCCTTATACGAGGGGCATTCAACACATGCAACACATTGCTTTTCTCTGCCAATTAAAATTGAAAAAATTTGGAGACATTTTCAGTAAGTTCATTGAACCGCCACCAGAAGAATCACCAAAAGAAGCATCACCATCCGCACCATGAAACACCATGGAAACCCAGTTATTGTCCGGTTGATAATGGAGGAAAGTTAACCTTTGAAATGCGTCCCGGAAAAATATGTTGTAAGTGTTGTTCAGTGTTATTAATTAACTCACCTTTTAAATTAAAATAGTTTTGGTAATTCAGCAATTACATCTATATCCTTAAGTGTGTGATTGTAACTTTGAACTGTCTTGCCAGTGGAATATCTGTAATAATTTAGTTGTAAGATATCCTTATACGAGGGGCATTCAACACATGCAACACATTGCTTTTCTCTGCCAATTAAAATTGAAAAAATTTGGAGTATCATTGTTTCTCCTGGACTGCATACCTATTCCGACCTTTTGAAGGAGGTCAAACAAGAAGTGAACTTGGAGAGTCTTGGAGTTGAGGTGCAAACCATCCGGAAGACTCGTGGAGGGGAAATGCTTTTGACTGTCAAAGGAGGTGATGACAAGGCGGAATCCTTACGCTTGGCTATAGCCGCTAAAGCCTCTAACACAGGGGCCCGTTGTCCTGTTCGTAACCTCAAACTGTTCCACGTACATGGGATTGATGCGGTGACTACTCCTTTAGAGGTGCAGGACGCCCTCTCACGTGCTCTTGGCATGGATGTTGCAGCCATTCAGGTGAAATCTATGAGGCCGACAACGACTGAAGGACAGATTGCCACCATCGCTGTGCACACGGATGTCTCACTTAAACTCATTAAACTTGGATACGTCCGTATTGGTTGGTGCTCCTGTAAGATCCAGGAACGGGTTATGACTCCCCGCTGCTTTCGCTGTCAAGAATTTGGTCATCGCGCCAACAAATGCAATGGACCTAACCGAGGTGCTGTCTGTCTGAAGTGCGGGAAAGAGGGTCATTTGACTGCGGCTTGCACCAATGACCCTTATTGTATTACGTGCACCCAGTGAGGCCATAGCTTGGGCACTTATAATTGCCCCAAATATCATAAACTGCTCAACCATGTCCACTCTCGGTGTCTGCTAGGTACCAATGGCAGTCTTTAACCGATATGGTTGCCGAGGTTTGCATTGCTCTCCATTTGCCCCTGACCCTCCTAGATGCTCTTTCATGTGTTTACTACAGAGTAACATCGACAGAGGGAACGCAGCTATGGATCTCATGGTGCAGACGGCTTTTGAGCGCAATGTGGACTTGATAATAATGGCGGAACCTACCACACAAAAAGTTGCCCATCCACAATGGTCTACACACCGTAATGTTGATGTTGCTCTACACATTTGCAGTGCTACTATTAAGGTAGTGCGCACCGGCAATGGTGTTGTCTTCGTGTGGCTAGAAACTCTGACGATAGTTGTGTACGGTTATTATATCTCTCCTAATGTGGACTAGAGGGCTTTCACTGGTTCATCCTGATGATAATGAAGAGGCTGAAAGCGATTTTTGCAGACTATATTACTCGTTTTTTTGATGATCCGTATTATGCTGTTTCGCCGAACTTTTTGTTAGATGCCACATGGTTTGGTCTTCTTTGTCATGCAGATTTAGTTCCCTTGAAGTCTTTTTTCCTGCAACTACAGTATGTAATTTGTTTTTGAGAGCTTAGTTTTTCATTTTTAAGGCAATTCATTGTTTGCTCTTGTGAGATCCCTGCTTAGTAAGTTAATTACGAAATGTAATGACGCTATCGTCTCTGCACCCTGCATCGCTGCGATCACTCCTATTTGTATTGTCAGATATTACAATATTTATGCGTTCTTGGGTGTTGCTGTCATTTCCACTTATTTTCTCACTTTCACAATTTGTTGAGATCACTTCAGGTTGCTCTACTTTATCGTTTACACAGTTATTTACAGCTATTAGTTGCTTGCTCGATCGCATTACCATATACATCATCGCCATCTTTGAGATTCGATGCGATGCTGAAGACTACTAAAGCTGAACTCTAATTAACCTCTGATAAGAGTATGCTTGAGTTCTTCGAGTCGGATTGTGCACAGTGGTAAAACAGTATTCCAGGGCCAATCACGTGAACATGCAAGAGTATGATCAGAGTGCTCCTGTGAACTTCCTCTCTTATCACAATTTAAATAATTTATATGGGAAGAGCATGGGATCTGCCATGCCATATGGGGAGCTTAAATGGCTTTCTAAAGAGGAAGTCAATGAAATTGAGTTCATTAATATTCCAGAAGATGCAGCATATGGATATGTGCTGGAAGATGATCTTGAATATCCTGCAGATATTCATGATGCACATAACGAGCTTCCATTTTGCCCCGAAAGCGCTGTACCGCCAAATACCACTTTCAAGAAACTTTTGGCAACACTGGAAAATAAAAGCAAGTATGTATTGCATTATAGAGTCTTGCAACAATGTATTGAACAGGGGCTCATTCTAAAATGCATTCACAGGGTAGTGGCATACAAACAATCCCAATGGCTCAAAACATATATCGGTGTAAATACCCAGAAAAGAGCACAAGAAAAAAGCAAGTTTGGACAATCGCTCAGGAAGAAAATAAATAATGCAATATATGGGAAATTTGTCAAAAATGTTCGTAAATATTGTGATTTTAAGATTGTTTCCAAATAGGAACAGGCCAGGAAATTAATTGCATGTCCCACATTCATCCGAAATGTCGTCTTTGATGAGAATCTTGTTGGGGTAGAACTTGCCAGAGAAGAGATTGTCATGAACAAGCCGATATACATAGGGCATGCTATTTTGGACATTTCTAAATTTATTATGTACGACTTTTTGTATAACGTGTTGAAGCCAAATTTGGCTAATTTTAAATTGACATATGGATACACTCTTTCATATTCTCATATTCAAAATGAGTTCTGATATTTATAGATTCATCAGAGAGAACCCACAGAATTTTGACACTTAAAACTTTGAAAAAGACAATGTGTTTAGCATTAAGCAAGTCAATAAAAAGGTTATCGGCTTGTTTAAGGATGAACTGGGTGGCAAAATAATGACAGAGTATATAGGTCTGAGATGTAAATTATATCTTACAAGTACCAGGGACAGACTATGAAGAAATCTAAGCATGTCACCAGATCAGGGATGAGAAGCATTGCTTTCAGTCATTGCTTTGATTGTCTACATAACTTAAATGTAAAATACTATGCACTGCAGAAAACGTTTCAGTCTGGCAAACAGAAAATTTCAACAAGTGAAAGCAATAAAGTAGCATTACATGGAAAAGACGACAAGCGGAAGTTAGGAACCAATGATACTCTCGCATGGGGTCATTTCACACTGTCCAGCTGTTAGCATATTTCTCTGGTCCCTCAGTATATATGTACATAATGTAAATTAGTAACTAAAAGCTTCTTTTATCTTAGCAATATTGCTCAAAATTGTACTTTGAATTATATTTATTATGTCATGAGGGTTTTTATATTGAATTTGTATTTTTTCCCTCTCAAAACTGTACTTTGAATTATATATTATGCCATGAGTTGTTTTTAAATATTGTACATAATACTCTGTTTTGTTCAGTTACATTTTCTGAACAGGAATAATCATGTAAAAAAAGGGTTTTATACCAAATAAAACTTGAATAGGTTCAATCATTTCTTTTTATTGACAATAGTTTACTTACATTACATCAAATCCTCTTTATTTATCCATTGAGTTCAGGATGTGAGACTGCCTTTGTGGTTTACCAGGAGAAATATGAACTGGTTTGAGAATTTAATGCCATTCTGGCAGTTTGTCACAATAGCTCAATGGTTAGAGCAGCCGCCCGGTAAGCAGAAGGTCTGTGGTTCAAATCCCAGTTGTGGCATTGAATTTTTAAGTTCCAGTTCTACCTCTTAAACTTTGCCCACACACGGTTTGTGTGTTTAAAAACACCAACAGTAAATTTGTTGGCATAAATAAATAATCTCATTGTTAGTGTATGGGTTCATGAGAAAGAACGAACTGGCGAAACGTACAAAGAAATCAGTGAAAACTTCTTTCTTTGTTTCAATAAAGCAGCTCCCAGTGAAGTCAATCTCTGAAAACTGGAAAAGAACACTTTCTCAACAGGCTCTGTATTGGATGCAAAATGCAGCGGAACACCCAAAAAATCTTCTTCTGTCCGAATCATTGGAACGTTCGCCAAAGAAAATGATCAGCAGAAATGCAGATCCCAAGAACGTCGTTGCACCATTGGATGAAAAATGAGGGTTATCGTCCATATAGGCCCACCATTATAAGTGAATTAAGTGACAGGGATATGGAAACACGAAGTGATATTAATTTCTGCTTTTCCCACCTTAGCAGTTCGTCTTGATGACTGATGAATGCGCCATGTATCTCAGCTCTCGTTTGCGTAATGTTTATGTGTAGGCCAAATATAACCCTCACTTCTTTGAAGAAATTTAACATCCCCCTCCAGTCATGTTGTGGGGCAGTGTTACCAGTGAAATTATTGTCGGGTCATATTTCTTTGAAACCTCTGTGACTGGAGAAAGGTAGCTCGAAATGCTGTCTCAATGGCTGGTTCCGGAACCTGACAGAGTTGGTATTCTTAACACTGTTGTTCTTTAACGAGATGGAGCCCCAGGGCGTTTCTGGGCTCCAGCACGAGAATGGTTAAGTATCAGCTTTCCTATATGGATTGGACGAGGTGAACCTCTCATTTGGCCTCCAAGAAGTCCCAACCTGACAACTGGCTGTGGTCCTACTTAAAAGAAAATCTTGGAAAGATTCGAATGGCTTCCGTTGAGCAACTGAAAAGAGAGATCACCGGATCTTTAGAACAAGCACTCCCGAAATGCTCAGGTGGGCAAGCAGACGGACATGGCAGTGCGCTGAAAATAATTGTGAACATACCAAAATATTACATGTTTAAGGATGATGCTGACTGACCCAGTTATGTTTATCTTTTCAAATTTCCATTCCTTATTACTGCAGCAATCAATAAGTAACATTTTTACGTCACTTGTGAAAGTTTATTATTGCTACACAAACTTAGAAAATATCCAACCGCGACTTTTGGCCCACCCCGTATATCTGTCAGAAAAAACAATAGTGAATATAACCTCTGGACCAGGATATCAGTTCTTCTCATGAGTAAATCCTGCATTTCTCGATCCCAGAAACTTAAATATACAACTGCAGAATTAACACAAAGATGTAAGAAAATGGCACATAACTGTAGGGTTTAAACAGTTGCAGATGCAGCTTCAAACTTCACAACATTGTTATTCACTACATTTTAATTTTAATCGTTAAAAAACAAAATAGTTTGGAAAATGTTAACCCATATTGAGTTATTCAATCCCCTTAACTGATCTGTCGGTCTGGGTGGCTCAGTTGGTTAGATGCTGGCCCTAGATCGTGGGTTCAAATCTGGTTTTTAAAACGACAGCTCCATGTCAATAGATTTATTGGCATGTAAAAGAACTACTGAGGGACAAAATTCCAGCACACTGGCAATGCTGATGTTTATTTTCCTTAATTGATCTTAAATACAATAAATATCTAGAGAGTAAAAGCTTCACTTATCTTAGTATTTGCTGTAAATTCTTAAAATAATTACACAAACGTGTTTCTTGATGTTTCCATCATATGTTCACTGTTCTTGTTTAAAACAAGCTACCGTAGCTACAATATTTCTATGTATTACCAACCTCTGAAAACCAAACAAACCTGTTAATGCAATTGATCAGTGGTATTTCAGAATTCATTGCACAGTCCTTATTTTTCAAGATGAATATCTTTTTCCAAACCATTAAATCCATTTAATTGTTTTAATAATTTAACCTCTGGACTTATTTCATGATTAAATAACAAAAAATGACCTGCCACAGCCAATTTATCAATCTGTTTATATTTAATATTTTCCCCTCAGGGGTCTCCGTCTAGGGGATATGTGAATGGCAACCACAAGGAACCCAAGCTGAGCAGAACATTACTTCCACTTACTGGTGTCTAGGGGATATGTGAATAGCGACCACAAGGTACCCAAGCTGAGCAGAACATTACTTCCACTTACTGGTGTTTTGCTCCTCACTGTAACTTTCCTATCTGACCTTACCTTGGTCATCTCTTGTTCTCTTCCGATGCTATTAGGGTTCCTGAGGGCTAGGGAGTCCTTATTTTTCCAACCTCTCCATTTCTCTAATTTTTCTATAAAACCTTAACCCCTAACATGTTGACCTGTCATGGCATGTAATACGTCCTCTGATTGGTAATCAGAGGATATGGTCGGTGAATTTATTTTGATAATTCTCCCGGTCAGGTCGGTGAGACCCGTAAAACAACGACAGGTGTGGTCCCCCAGACATTCTGGGGGTTGTGAGAGAGCGATGTGACCGCCAAAACATAAAAATATGGTGCTCTCTAAAAAACGGTTACTATTACTGCTATTGCTCTCTTTTTTTATGAAATATGACTCGAGGGGTAAAATGTTCCGGAGTTAAAATAGTCCCCCATTCGGATCTCCGGGCGGGGACTACTTCTCGACAACCAAAACATTATACTAATAGATGATCTAACATCAGACTTCTACAATGGAATGCGGGTGGTCTCACACAAACAAAAAAAGTAGAACTGAATAAAATTGTATTTGATTATAACATTGATATATTTGTAATACAAGAAGCAAATCTAACAAATGACCAACTTAAATACTTCAATTTTACTGGATTTTTACTGCACTTACTACCCAAAAATAGACAGGTAAGTAGTGGAATATTAGTTGGAGTCAAAAAGGATATTAAAACCTCCTTTGAAATTGTTAAAGAAATGGATAACACAGATAAAAGTGAATTAATAAAGCTAAATTTTTGGGATAACAAAACACATCTACATTTATACAGTATTTACAATCCTCCCAGGAATGTACCGGATCTCTCACTTATTGACCAATTAAATAAAACAATCGTAATTGGGGATTTCAATGCCCATTCCAAAAGATGGGGTTATGAAAAAGTGGATTCTACAGGGAAGATAGTGGAAGAATTTTTGAATACCACAACTTTTGAACTGATTTATAGTAAAGAAGATCCCACAACCTTCATACATTATTCTGGAGCGGGCAGTAACCCAGACCTCTTGTTAGCTACAACAGATATTGTTTCAAAAATTAAAAAAGAAGTTATAGAAGATCCAAGTTCTGGTCACAGAGCGGTAATTGCTGATATAAAACTAGAGAATACAAATAACAGTCAAGGTCTTACGAATCTGTATTGGAACTTCAAAAAAGCAGATTGGAACAAACATAAAACTGAATTAGAACATAAATTTAAAGAACAAACAAACTCACAGCTGCATGACCAACCAGATCATATGAACAAAGAATTCTGTAAAGTCATCCTAGAAACTGCAAAAAAACATATTCCTCGGGGAAGAATTAAAAATTTCAAACCCTTTTGGAACCCCCAGTTAGAAGAACTGAAAAAGCAAAGGGATATAGCTAGAAATACAGCTGAACAAACAAAAAACATATCAGATACACAAATATGGCGGAAGAAATGTGCCTCACTAAAAAAAGAAATTAATACTGCTAAAAGGAATCACTTTAATAATTTCTTAGAAAAAATGGATTATAGGACAGATGGTAACAAAGCTCATAAGTTCATAAAAAATGTCAAGGACAGGAAAGAAAACAACAGCACACCTATCATACACAACAACAAAATGTTAGTAAATGATGCAGTCATAGCCGAAACATTCAATAAATATTATGCTAATGCACACAAAGTAACAAGAAATAATAAAAAGGAAAGTGAAGAATTTAAGAAAGATTCGAAACAAGAAAGAGAATGTAATCCTAACACTCAGTGCAATATCTTTTTTCAAAATTTTAATATGCAAGAATTGAACATTGCAATAAATAATCTAAAAAACAAAAAGTCTCCTGGACCAGATCACATACATCCAGAGTTCATAAAAAACCTTGGAAAAACAGCAAAACAACAACTACTGAAACTCTACAATCTCCTGGAAAACCACTGTACCTGCTGAATGGCGAAAAGCAATAATTGTCCCACTCAAACAAAATCAAACTACCAAATCTTTTCACTAAGAAAAAAACCAGTAAAAATAAAACTAAATGTTGAGGGGCAACAATTACCAGAAACAAAGGAAGCAAAGTATTTAGGAGTTACATTTGATACCAAACTTACATGGACCAAACAAATAGAAAATGTAATACAAAGAGCAGAGAGGCGCCTTTCACTGTTAAAACGTCTAACAGGAATGAAGTGGGGATGTTCCAGAGCAACGCTTAACACAACATATAATATATATATATATATATATAAAACCATTGTTTACTTACTGCAGCGAAGTTCTTGTAACAGCAAACACAAAAAAAAAATTCAAATCTTTCAAAACCAAAGTCTGAGATTAATTACAGGTGCTATCAAAACCACACCAATAGCAGCTATGGAAATACTAACCAACCAATATCCCATTGAATATGAAATAGAAAAAGCGCCTCTTATTCAATACGAAAAGTTGATCAGACTCCCTTTCAATACATGGCACAAGAGAAATTTTACACATACACTAAAGACTCAGGAGAGCTTTCTTTCCAAAATTCAAGACATCAAGAAGGATGTACACCTTCCTAATTCAAAGGAAAACTTCATATCTAAAGTCAATCCAACACATACATTA
This sequence comes from Tenodera sinensis, assembly GCA_030765045.1. Classification (NCBI taxonomy): domain Eukaryota; kingdom Metazoa; phylum Arthropoda; class Insecta; order Mantodea; family Mantidae; genus Tenodera; species Tenodera sinensis. Next base: position 78,036,517 of record CM060974.1, on the reverse strand, counting down.
GACATCACATATTATTTACACCTGACAGAAGAAGTTAAAAAAAGTGATACTCCAACTAGTGTTCTAAAATTATTGGCATTAGAGACAATCCATACTAGATTTCCAGAACATGAATGGCTCCATATTTATACTGATGGATCATTTATATCAAACAAAGATGGAGCAGGTGCTGGAGTCACATGTCACCACTTTTCCTGTTACAAATCTTTAAGTTATGGAACTACTAACTTTGATGGAGAAATTGAAGCAATTCGAATGGCCCTACAAAATCTTTTGTACAGAATTTCACATTTTCAGCAAGCAGTTATTCTCTCAGATTCCAGGGCAGCAATTATAGCAATTACTTCCAAGTTGTCACCAAAAAACCAAACTATTATAGAATGTTGGAAGATGCTTAGCCATCTAACAGCACTTCAAAAACACCTAGTCTTCCAATGGATACCGGCTCACTGTGGACTGAGTGGTAATGAGAAAGCTGATTTTCTTGCAAAAAAGGGTACCAGCGGTGTACAAAAATCTATAGTTAATTTACCATTTTATGCAGCTAAAAGATTAGTCAACTCTGAATTCAAAAAAATTATTGCAAAATATTACTATGAAAAATCAAAGAATAAAAGATGGGAACTACCAAACATTCAAACAGTGATTCCTGAGTATCCTCGAAAAACAGCCGTTGCAACCTTCAGGTTGATTACAGGACATGATTGTCTGGCAAAACATTTAAACAGAATTGGGATATATTCTTCACCACTCTGTCCTCTATGTGATCTGCAAGAGGAAATGGATCGAGACCACCTTCAAATATGCCCGGCCATTTCTAGTGTCCCATCCATCAGTGAAAAATATTGGAGAGCAAGAGGATTAATGACTTCATTGTCAGAAATCCAGCATTAGCTAACAACATATTTAATATTTCTAAAATGTTCCTTCATTCTGGTTTCCAAATGTCATTTAGTTTTACCAATATAAACCCTGTCACAACCCAAACAGCTGAATTGATAAATGACAGATTTTTTATAATTTGGAATTTTATCTGTTTTAGAAAAAACTTAGCAAATCTTTATTTTGAGGAACAAAATGTTTAAAGAACATTGAATAATTTTGGTTCCTCAAAATAAATATAAAATATTTGTTGACCTTTTTTTTAAAAGGATAAAATGTTAAATTATAAAAAAAATCTGGCGTTTATTTATTCAGCTGTTTGGATTGTGACAGGGTTTACATTGGTACAACCAAACGTCATTTGGAAACCAGAATACAAGCACATTTTAGAAACAGATTGATAAATGAGCCGTAACTGGTCATTCAATTGAAATAAATCCAGAAGTTAAATTATTAAAACAATTAAATGTACTGATAGATTTAATGGTTTGAGAATAAAGATTTTGAAATGCCAATAATTGTTTCAGTCAACAAATGTGTTTTGTTTTTAGTAATTGGTAACACAATACAAAAAAATACATCACTTAGTATTTGTAATGATGGCGACCATGGGAAACACGTCAGTCTGGGTGGCTCAGTTGGTTAGACAGTTACTGACCACAAGGTCGTGGGTTCAAATCTGGTCCAGACCAATGGTGTTTAAGTGCGCTTAAAAATGACAGCTCCATGTCAGTAGATTTGCTGGCATGCAAAAGAACTCCTGCGGGATGAAATTGTGCCATACTGGCAAGGCTGATGTGATCCTTGCAATTGACAGCGCCGTTAAACAACAAAATAATTATTTTTCGTGGGAAACAATTGTGAGGATGCAAGAGACTGACTGGTTTAGTTATTGGAAATAATTTAGCAACTTAAAACCAAAGATAAGTTTTGTCTCTAAATATTTAACATACCTGACTGAACGTGTAGTACATAGTAGGGCAAGTGTGTACATACGGCCAAGATATGAAGCACTGACTGTAGCTTTGGTAACAAATTTGTTTGTATAGCTTTGAGAATGAGTTGGGGTCAACTCGAAACTTAGCTTTGCACCAATAACTTGCAATATTACTAAGATAAGTGAAGTTTTTAGCTTCTAATTTGTTCTTACTTTAGAATCTTGTTGCTTCACTGTTAATAGCTTCAATTTCTTTAACACAAATGTATTTATTTATAATTACAGATGAATGACACTTTGTTTCAGACTTCACCAAAGTGGATTTCCATAGACAATGAAGACTACGAACTGAAGCCATTGCACATCAAGCTACTGAAAAATAAAGTGAATTTGTTTTGTACTCAATAATAAAGTACTATAGTTCTCCTCCAGCAGATAAACGTGGTCCTCTTTTAAGCCTCTTCCTTTCCTTAGTGCTTTTCTTGGCTTGTCTGTGTGCAGCAGCGTCGTCGTCAACAGCGTTCTGCTGCAGCTTGTGGCTATGGTAAGGATTGACGTAATCAGGATCTCGCTCAGTAATATTGAGTTCTTGACTTGTCTGTAACATACAACATGCAACAGGCAACTTTAACCCTTTAATTGGCAAGTCATTTTGTTACATATGCCATTCTTCCTCTAATTCCTAGTCCAGTCTCTTATCTCTTTCGGAGGCACCTTAGCCAAAGTGACTTGAATAGCCATGATGGACTAACCAGCAACTGCAGTCAAATGTACCTGTGGCAAAGGAAGGGGAGGGCCCAAGTAAAACAATCTGTGTAATGGCTCACTTGAAAGCTGACAGGGTTACATTTGCTTGGATTTTGCATCTTCCCCCCTCCCCCCCCCCCCAAAAAAAAACTAGTTTTATTGAAAAACTTTATTTTTACAATGCAAGATGACTGCAAATACTTGCATTTTATTTATTTAGGTTAGCATAACAAGAAATTAAAAAGAAAGAGCCAGTAAAGTATCTAAAAAATTAACACATTTATATGTTGCCAATTAAAGGGTTAAAATATTTATTTTTTATTTTTTGTATATAAGAAAACAGTTGGCACATTTTTTTGGTGTAATCGTATGTATTTAGAGACTGGGAAGTAGAATCGGAACTGGAAAATGTACTTATTCATGCCAACCAACTTTCTGCTGGTGGTTTTAAACACAAGCCGTGTGTGGGCAAGTTTGTTGGTATTAAAAAATAACAATTACCATCTGAAGGTTACTTAATCCCTGGACATAAAGTACTCACTATTGTAAGTTGCCCTTGGGGTATTTATCTCTGATGTGAGATTCCCTTTGTGGTCTACCGGGAAAATACTCATCAGTTGGATAATTCAACATGATACTGGCAAGTTGCCACAGTGGTTCAGTGATTAGAGCAGCCGCCCATGAAGCGGAAGGTCTGTGGTTTGAATCCCAATTGTAGCACTAAATTGTTCAACTGCAACTCTATCTCTCAAATATTGCCCAAAGACACCTTGTTTATTTACTTACATGTATGTGGCCATATCAAAGAATACAGGGCAGCCAAATCTCCCATCTCAGATTACTACAGGCAATACTCCTTTTTGCCACTTAATTACACTAACTATACACATCTGCTTGCTAAGAACCGCCAATGACAATGTCATTAATAACAAGATGTTTTCCTGTTACTCATTGAATAATCAGAGAAAGCACATAATGTAAAAATCACCTGTTCCATATTAAAAACCCAAATGTGTAGCACAAAAGTACAAGTTGAAAATGCAAGAAATGTTGACTGCATGCATGGGTTATCTACAGGAAGCCAGAACAGTCTGTGTTAAAATTACACTTTTCTACATCGTTCGTAGATTGGCCAGACTGCCCCGAGCAGCACCAAACTGGGCAAGGATCGGTGCGCTCTCCACCAGAGTTACATGTAAATGTCCAGCAAGTCATGACTACAGAACACTAACCACTACACTAACTTACATTACGCTTATGTGCAGCATCACAACAGATGTTGAAATTGATGACCTTCAATGCAAACACATACCCAAGAGCTCCAAAAACAATTCTGGTTTACCACAAATCCCCATATTATTCATGAAATTCTCACCATGCTGCAAAAGCTGGGTTTGGTGCGCAGCTAGTGCACATAGAATTATCGTTTCCATGTTTTACAACACAACAGTTGATGTAACTTCTATTTTAAATATTTCTTTTTTTTCTGCAACTAACAAGCAAAGAAAGATTGTGTGGCTGGTTTGAGCAGGATTCAGCTATGGCACACACTGCTGGGAAGTGTGTATGATGTCGAGGATTGTTGCTCTGACCTATCTCATGCATTAAAGAATAAAGTGTAAGCATCAAATCTGCAAATGTTACAGGAAACATCACGAGAGAAATACAGGCAATCAGTCAACATGAACTTTTGCAAGCAAACCAGAATTGTTTTCCACCATAAGGAATGTGTTCATGTTGAAGGTCATCTGTTATGGTGGAGTAGTTAGTATGTGAGCTAAGGCTTTCACGGCCGGCGATGTTGCCAGATTTGGAGGTATATGGATGATACGTTTGTTATTGGCCGCATGGGGATAAAGAATTAGATCAATTTCTTGAAAAACTTAACAATATACAGTTCGCGATGGAATATAGCAAAGTATCGCTTTTTTGGATGTACTGATAACCAAAAAGTGTGACATGACATTTGGTCACACAGTTTATAGAAAACTGACACATATGGACTGTTATCTCCACAAGAGTTCAAAACACCATCCTTGACAAAAGAAGAGTATAATCAAGACTTTAACAGAATGAGCAAGACCACGCTAAAACAAGAACTCAAACACCTACATGGAACCCTGCAGAAAGAAATAATCAGGGCATCACATCCAAAGAGACAATTCAACCACAAAGAGAGTATGGAGCAACAACATAGAGCATTTCTGCCATATATGGAGAAGGTCACAGATCGCATTGGTAAACCATTAGAAAAGGCCAATATTAAAACAAAAACTCAACTCAGCAAAGGACAAACGGGAGCTGCTATCATCACAAGGAGTCTACCGTATACCATGCAGCTGTGGGCAAGTATACATTGGAACCTCCAAGAGGAGTAAGAACACAAGAGTAACTGTTGCTTGGGACACATGGAAAAATCAGCCGTAGCTGAACATGCCTTATTAAAGTGCCATGGCATCAGATTCAATGAACCACAGCACACTTCCATTCCAGTGATTCCTGAGTATCCTCGAAAAACAGCAGTTGCAACCTTCAGGTTGATTACAGGACATGATTGTCTGGCAAAACATTTAAACAGAATTGGGATATATTCTTCACCACTCTGTCCTCTGTGTGATCTGCAAGAGGAAATGGATCAAGACCACCTTCAAATATGCCCGGCCAGTTCTAATGCCCCATCCATCAATGAAAAATATTGGAGAGCAAGAGGATTAATGACTTCATTGTCAGAAATCCAGCATTAGCTAACAACAACACTTCCATTCCAGGATGTATCGTGGAAGCAACACTCATTCACAAAGCATGGATACCTGTACTGGCCGACACATGTACAAAATCATACAAGCCCAGCCAGACATAAAACTTGACGCAGCCAATGGGAGAGAGTGGGTGGTCTCGTCCCATCATATATAAGACAGATACTCCTGACAAGTCACCTTCCTCTGATGATACTCGTCGGAATGGCTGGCAAAACGTCAGGTGTTTACACATCGACTGGACCATAGCTAATAAACCCGGGAACATCATTTTATTGGGCAGTAGTTAGTGTTATGACTTTATGGTAGTTTACATGTTACTCTGGCAAAGGGCACGCGGTTCCACCTCGATGCAGTCTGGCCATCCTACAAACACACTGTAAGTAGGCACTGTTAACTCAAGAACCACTACTGACAAAAATCTGCTCTTTTATAATACACAAATATAACACATCTTATTTCAGAGTTAACTACAAGCATATGTGACTTTCTACTTTCTCTACTATATACAGTAAAGTAGAGGAAGTATTGTATTCCACCCAAAAATTTAATGTCGAGATCTCACCAGGAATATGTTTTCAGGCCCCCGAATCCAAAAAAAAGCAGTTTTAGAAAAACATCTGTTGTGTGTGTGTGTGTGTGTGTGTGTGTGTGTGTGGATTGCGGGTGCACGCGTGTGTGTGTCAGCCTGTGGACAGCATATCTCAAAAATGATAAGTCGGTAATAAACCAAAGTAGGTATTTAAGTTTAATGCCTTTCAAGGATGCAACACAAAGATTTTGAATTTAAACATTAACTTTCCGTGCCTTGATGAACTTGATGATTTTCTTGTGATATTGTATATTGTTTATATTCAATGTAAACTTCATGATTTGTTTCCTCCTTTTTTTTCTCAATGTTTAGTCACGATATGACTTTTATGTTGAAGCGACTTCAAATAATAAATAAATTAAACAAAAAAAAGATTTTGAAGAAAATTTCCCTTCACTGTTTCCAAATTCTGATCATAAAATCAAAAGTACAAGTATTTGAAAATTCAACCCAATAACAAGGAATGTCTAGAAAATGGTTAGCTCTATTTGACATAACTTGTGTCCTTTAACGGCATGTATATTTTTGTGCAGTAAGATTTTGTCTATCTGTTATGCAGTGGCAAGGCGTGAAGTATGTAGCAGGTAGACAGATTCTTCTTACCATCATCCTTCACCATCGGCTCACTTCGGGAGAAAACTAAAATTGCTTTTTATGAGGAATGACACTTACATAGACAAACTTAAAAAGCAAAACGTTATCTGAATATACAATTTGATACAAATCGTTAGAGCCATTTCCAAAATATGTGAAATATATATAAATATTGCTCTGTAGACGAGGGAATAAAAATGCTTTTTTGTGTAAATCACGTTTTTTTAGGAAAGACACCTATATAGATAAATCTAAAGAGCAATACCTTATCTGAATAGAAAATTTGATCTAAATCGTTAGTCGTTTCGGAGATAATGCATAATACGAGGGTGGGTCAATAAGTAATGCCTCCTATTTTTTTTTTCCTTAAATTAGTCAGTTATGTGAAAAATTTGAATTTGGAGCAAATCCTCAAACCTTCTTCTCCAATCCCCTGCAGTAGTAACTTCCTAAGTCAACAGGTGGCAGCACTGCATCCTCTTGCAAACCGATGAATTCTCGAAACGCAACTAGCGCAAATTTAGAAAACGCTAAAATGTTGGACAATGCTGACAGTGAGGTGCAACTTACTCTACCTAAGTAAGATGCAACTTACACAATACAGCATCAACTTCCAAGAATATTGCACCAAGCACAGTTCCACAAATTAATTTCACTAATTCTACAATAAATAACTTATACGTGAAATAAAGTTTCATCTGAAAACCAATATATTCAATTTGCCTTCTATTCTTCTATGTTACGTAGCATTCTAAGGTTATATCTAGGAGTTATTTCCGAGCTGTTATGCCATGGTCTGCTTGAGTTTAAATACCCAAACGTTTCATCCACAACTGCAGCAGACATCTTCAGTGGCGCGATTGTAGTGTCCTCGGAGAAGTTAACATGGCGCCTGAGGTGTGGACTGTCTGAGCTACAGTATTTATTCCTCGAGTGGCTCTGCTGATTGGTCCAGACGGCAGGAGGGAGGGGGCAGGCTTCACCCAAGGTGTTGTTTCCTCCTGATTGGTTTACTTGCATTTCTCCTGTTTTGCGCCATTTCTTGCCTTTATAACAGTTGCTGTTAAGTTTCAAAACTTCTTCTTTCTTATTGAAATTGTGGGCATATTTATAAATCTCAATAGCTTCACATTGTAGCCGGGCATGGTCGTGTATTGTGGATGATAGAACGTTTGTGTCCTGGAACTTAATTTTATGTTCGACCTCCGCTTCAATGGCATGTTGGGCAACTGCAAACTTATCCGCAGTTGCGACAGATAAGTTATCCACATATGGTCGAGCGTAAATTGTCGTATGAAACTTGACTATAATGGTAATTAAGATGCTTGTATGAAAATTAGGGAACTACCATCATAGACTCATAGTGTAATATACTATTAATGTCTTGCAAACAATACATACTATGTACTGAACATAATTCTGTTACAAGACATAGTTCTTTATTGTCATAAATGGCAACTCGGCTTACTTAAGGATTTAAGAATTTTGTTTTGCTTTTTACCTATATAACACAGATTATCCAGGCATTCAATCTTAAGGATTACCTTTGGTCATGGTCCGGATAAACAAGGTTTTACCATACAAAGATGTCATTTAAATGCTGCACATAAAATTTAACACTACTGCAGCAGTGTTGCAATGTGAACAATATCTCTGTTCCTTGGCAGCAACAGTGGGAATAATAAACAAATAACATACCAGGTAAATTAATTTTGCAGTTTGTTTGTCCAGTAACTCCGTCTGGTTGGCGAATGCCAAGCTCCATTGGTATAGCTTCATCCACTCGTTCTGTGATGCAAGCACCTTGTGGCACACATCTGGTAGGCGCAGTACAATATCTCCAATAAGAGCTGTGTTCTCAAGAATATTGGCCAGAGCTGCAAGTAAAGTAGGCATATTGCTGGAGATATCTCCAATAAGTGCTGTGTTCTCAAGAATATTTGCCAGCACTGCAAGTAAAGTAGGCATATTACTGGAGATATCTCCAATAAGTGCTGTGTTCTCAAGAATATTTGCCAGAGCTGCAAGTAAAGTAGGCATATTACTGGAGATATCTCCAATAAGTGCTGTCTTCTCAAGAATATTTGCCAGAGCTGCAAGTAAAGTAGGCATATTACTGGAGATATCTCCAATAGGAGCTGTGTTCTCAAGAATATTTGCCAGAGCTGCAAGTAAAGTAGGCATACTGCTGGAGATATCTCCAATAAGAGCTGTGTTCTCCACAATATTTGCCAGAGCTGCAAGTAAAGTAGGCATATTACTGGAGATATCTCCAATAAGTGCTGTGTTCTCCACAATATTTGCCAGAGCTGCAAGTAAAGTAGGCATATTACTGGAGATATCTCCAATAGGAGCTGTGTTCTCAAGAATATTTGCCAGAGCTGCAAGTAAAGTAGGAATATTACTGGAGATATCTCCAATAAGTGCTGTGTTCTCCACAATATTTGCCAGAGCTGCAAGTAAAGTAGGAATATTACTGGAGATATCTCCAATAAGTGCTGTGTTCTCAAGAATATTGGCCAGAGCTGCAAGTAAAGTAGGCATATTACTGGAGATATCTCCAATAAGTGCTGTGTTCTCCACAATATTTGCCAGCACTGCAAGTAAAGTAGGCATATTACTGGAGATATCTCCAATAAGTGCTGCGTTCTCCACAATATTTCCCAGAGCTACAAGTAAAGTAGGCATATTACAGGAGATATCTCCAATAGAAGAAACTTAGCAAGCACATTGTTGGAGATATCTCCAACAGAAGGAACTTAGCAAGCACATTGTTGGAGATATCTCCAGTAGAAAGAACTGAGCAAGCACATTGTTGGAGATATCTCCAATAGAAGGAACTTAGCAAGCACATTGTTGGAGATATCTCCAATAGAAGGAACTTAGCAAGCACATTGTTGGAGATATCTCCAATAGAAGGAACTTAGCAAGCACATATTTGGAGATATCTCCAATAGAAGAAACTTAGCAAGCACATTGTTGGAGTTATCTCCAGTAAAGGGAAGTTAGCAAGCACATTGTTGGAGATATCTCCAGTAAAGGGAAGTTAGCAAGCACATTGTCGAAGATATCTCCAGTAAAGGGAACTTAGCAAGCACATTGTTGGAGATATCTCCAGTAAAGGGAAGTTAGCAAGCACATTGTTGGAGATATCTCCAGTAAAGGGAAGTTAGCAAGCACATTGTTGGAGATATCTCCAGTAAAGGGAACTGAGCAAGCACATTGTTGGAGATATCTCCAATAGAAGGAACTTAGCAAGCACATTGTTGGAGATATCTCCAGTAAAGGGAACTGAGCAAGCACATTGTTGGAGATATCTCCAGTAAAGGGAAGTTAGCAAGCACATTGTTGGAGATATCTCCAGTAAAGGGAACTTAGCAAGCACATTGTTGGAGATATCTCCAGTAAAGGGAACTGAGCAAGCACATTGTTGGAGATATCTCCAGTAAAGGGAACTGAGCAAGCACATTGTTGGAGATATCTCCAGTAAAGGGAACTGAGCAAGCACATTGTTGGAGATATCTCCAGTAAAGGGAAGTTAGCAAGCACATTGTTGGAGATATCTCCAGTAAAGGGAACTGAGCAAGCACATTGTTGGAGATATCTCCAGTAAAGGGAAGTTAGCAAGCACATTGTTGGAGATATCTCCAGTAAAGGTAAGTTAGCAAGCACATTGTTGGAGATATCTCCAGTAAAGGGAACTGAGCAAGCACATTGTTGGCGATATCTCCAGTAAAGGTAAGTTAGCAAGCACATTGTTGGAGATATCTCCAATAAAGGGAAGTTAGTAAGCACATTGTTGGAGATATCTCTAGTAAAGGGAACTTAGCAAGCACATTGTTGGAGATATCTCCAGTAAAGGGAACTTAGCAAGCACATTGTTGGAGATATCTCCAATAAAGGGAAGTTAGCAAGCACATCGTTGGAGATATGTCCAATAAAGGGAAGTTAGCAAGCACATTGTTGGAGATATCTCCAATAAAGGGATGTTAGCAAGCACATTGTTGGAGATATCTCCAATAAAGGGATGTTAGCAAGCACATCGTTGGAGATATCCCCAATAAAGGGAAGTTAGCAAGCACATCGTAGGAGATATGTCCAATAAAGGGAAGTTAGCAAGCACATTGTTGGAGATATCTAAGAGTGAACAGTAGATAACATAAGAGTACAGATAGCCTTACCATCCAGGGTCTTCTCCTCGTTGGGGAACTGGCTCACTCCTGGGACATAGCCGGAGTTCTCCAGAATCACTCTGCTACTCTGGATTACCTGCGCCAATGGAAGATGGTTACAGCCAGTTCGCCACATATGTACAATCCAAAGAGTAACACTATTTGTTTGTTCTTACACTGAAAGCCTTTTCTGTAATGATAGTCACCATCTTATGTCGTTTTTCATAGTTATTCATGGCAAGCATATTCTTGATAGCAGCTAACTGTTCAGCTCGCCTTTTCTTGAAAAGTGAAGTAACTGTTTGTGGCTGTCAAGGAGGAAAGTTAACACTGGGTGACAGGTTAGACCCCACAGACTGCAGTGGGCATTCAAGCAACCACAACAAGTATTACCTACATTAGAATAAGCACAAAGAACAGCTTACTTGTTACAACGTTTTTAACTTTTTTCTGTGAGATGTTTATGAAGTTCTATTACTTGCATTTAGTAGAGCAAACCTTTTGGTGAAGTACTTGGAATTGCTGTGAAGAGTATTTTAAGTTGATGGAGCAAATGAGAATGTCAAAGTTGGGAACTGACAACATTTTAACCTTCTAAGCAAAAGAGCTGATGCCAATATTTTGAGTGGCACCAATTAAAATTTGCACTCAACTATTTTTAGTGATCGATAGTGTTTTGTACCCCATTCTTACAACATAGAGCATCAAATGCAGTGGACCATGATAATTCATGAAACAATTGGAAAGGAAACGTTCCAGACCTACCTAGGTATCTCTCCAGCACAAGGACTGAGGAAAACCTGTCAGAAACATCTATAAATAAAGTTTCCCAAATTTATTTCTCTGCATCTAAAAACTGTGTGTATGTATAACACAATTCTGGGACAAGATTGCGTATGTGTGAAAAACACTTTCGTCAAATACATTAGGAAATCCTAGAAGGTGCAAATTTATCCTGACTTGGTAAGTAGTAGTTTAAGAACATGATGATACCTCCTTTAAAGGAACACTAAGTGATATTTTAGCCTGTTTGGTCAAAAAGATCAATCTTTGAATTTTTATTGCAAAAACTGCACCAGACTCAATCTTTGAATTTTTATTGCAAAAACTGCACCAGACTTTAAAGAATATATCTGCAAAGTTTTAATCCCCTAGGGAGGGGGAAACATCTTTTGCATACCATTTTTAAAGTGGCGTGCCTCTGCCTTTTAAATGGGTGTGCCCCACACCTTCCATTTTAACTTTAAACCCAGTTTTCTAAGAAACAATTTTTTTGTTACTTTATCATATTCAAAATTTATCTTCTACAAAAATTTAGCTAGAGATCTAAACATTTTTTCCGATATGCTTCAGAAAATGGGAACTAAAATGTCCAATTAGAATTTCAATATTGTTAACAATTTTTGTTAAAAAAGATGATATAATGCGCTGGTTTTTGACATTTTTACACCTTGCGGTATGAAAAGAAATTAAGAAAAAATATTTATTACACGAAAATTTCCATCCTTTAATTTGTTACAAAGGTAATAAGATACATAATTTTAAAAAATCAACTTTGTAGTTAACACCTATTGAGGAGATAAATTTTAATTATAACCAATAAAATTGATAGGTATATATTAATGTATTAAGAATTTGATTACATATTGGAATGACATTTGGTATTTCTTTAGTTGCTAGAAATGCCTGTGCCAAAAATTAAGCTTCTAACTTCAATGCTTTAGAAAATCACTTTTTTCACTTCAATGTACCCATAAGTTGTTTGGACCACCCACCATCCCTTTAAGCGATTTCACTTTATTTGAAGCATTGTTAAGACCAGGATTTAAAATCATATGTAAAATCCGTTAAAAATAAAAAAAGAACCCAAAACACCTGGTGTAATATCTTCTGTACTTTAAGCGTATTAAACATTAATATTTTATTTTATTGTGTTTTGTAGCTTAGAGCCTGCTTCCTTCTAGGATCCAAAGAACAAGATTCAATGCAATGCTTAACTCGGCTGCTAGCTTTTGGTGAAGTGGGACGAATACCTTTCTGGATTTTCTTTATATTTGGTGGGTCTGAAATGTTTACAAGTAAAGGTTAGGTGGCGGAAATACTGTATTATATGCACGTAGAAGGATACATAAATTTTCTGCAGGATCTCTTGTAAGAGACCCTTCATTATGCGCACTGTACGCTGAGTAATATGCTGTGTTTATTACAACCGATGTAATACAGAGGGTCTTTATGCAAACATTTAGAAAAAATTCGTGAACTTGCGGCATTATTATCATTTTCATCTCACTAACCGGCCATTAATCACAGCGCTTACATACATATGCTTGTGTGCCTTCTTTTGTTTAAATTGTGGTTGAATAGGTTAAATTTTGAATTAGTGACCTTAATCATAAAGTTAAATATCGCTATTTGTGACTTTTTTCACTTGTTTGTTTTAGTGTGTGACAATCTGAAACAAAATCAGTACAGTTCAAATTACAGAACTTCAAATAAATTCTATCAGAAATTCAGAATCATTGGAATGTGATCAAAGTTCGAAGTTGGCAGTGGTTGGCAGGCTTGATTTTAATTTCATAAAAAATTGTCAGGTGTGTTCTGTGATCATGTTTCTTGTGTGCTATACCATGTGGTTTGTGCGGTAAAATCATTTCTTGTTTTAGGTTAAATATCGAACCATCGAACGTAGTATGTGAACAGAAATGGGGAAAGTTAAAAGGAAACACAAAAGAGGCTCAGAGCAGCTTTCTAGAAACAAAGTTGAACGGAAAGCATCTTTAAACCCTTTCGAGATCCATTTGAATCGTAAGAAGAGAGATGTGCTGGGACAAAAATCAAAGCACGACAGAGGTCTTCCCGGTGTTGCACGAGCAAAAGCAATACAGAAGGTAAGGAAGCTATGCTTAGAACATAATGGGAAAGCTATATTGTCAGAAAATTATATGCAGGTGTATCCACCTAACCTCACATAATGTAAAGGGACTGGGGTTTTTGTGCTAAATCAGTACCTTGAAACATTATTTGTAGGTGAACAGCAGTGTACTATGTAAATAACAATAGACTGTAGAAACAAACATGCAGAAATGAGAACATTTGCTTCAAACTTATTTACCTTGAGCACGACATTTTAATTTAAAATTTATATTCTTTCCAAATATATACAGTTGTATAATATTAATGGTTTGGATATTTTTAACTGATATATCTGACTTTGTTGACAGAGGAAAAACACTCTCCTGCAAGAATACCGCTTGAAGGACAAATCAAACAAATTCCTGGACCGAAGGATAGGAGAAAAAAACAGAAAAATGACAGCAGAGGAGAAGGTCATGGCACGCTTTACTGCTGAGAGAATGAAACTCCATAATAATAAGGTTTGTGGGTTTGTTAATGTATATTCCATAACAAATAATTGTGTTCTGTTTAATCAAGTGATTGATAAATGTGTCAGTAATCATGCAGCAGTAGGGTCACTAACTCTCTTATCCCAGTTTTGTATTCTAATGGGGCAGGCTTGGGTGAAGATTGGATATCTGCTAAAAATACTGTTTTGTCAGAAATACCTATCACTAGAACTTATTTTCAGACTGCTAAACCGTGGTCTGCTGGAATTAGTTTCCGGACATTTTGTCCACAACTGCGGTGGACATCTTCAATAGCGCGATCATAGTCTCCTCGGAGGAACTTGCATAGCGTCTGAAGTGTTGATTGTCTGAGCTGCTGTATTTATACCCCGAGAGGCCTCTGCTGATTGGTCTGGATGGTGGACAGCAGGAAGGAGGGGGTGGGCTTCATCCAAGGTGTTGCTCCCTCCTGATTGGTTCACTTCGATTTCTCCTGTTATGTGTTGTTTCTTGCCTTCACTGACAGGATACCAGTTGGTTATTCAGTTCAAGAAGTTAAAAGAGCCTGCTGTCCTGCCAGGCCAAAACCTGCCTCACAAAACTCAGACAAACCCAAGCACAAAGGTATAGTTTTCCTGCCATACTTCCAGAATGTTGCTGATTGTACCAGCACATACTGCAGCGACACAGTGTCAAGCAAACAAACTCTGCTAAAGATCCTCGGGAGCCCTTGACATCAGCCTGTGTTTACTGTATTCCTTGCTCCTGTGGTTTGGTTTACATTGGAATTACACAGCATAGCATCAACACCAGACTCACCGAACACAAAAGAAGCTGTCATCTGGGCCAAACAAATAAGTCTGCAGTTGCCCAACATGCCATTGAAGCAGAGGGCAAACACATAATTAAGTTCCAGGACGCGAGCATTCTATCATCTATAACACACTACCATGCCCAGCTACAACGTGAAGCTATTGAAATTTATAAACATCCCCACAATTTCAATAAGAAAGAAGAAACTTTAAAACCCAACAGTAACTGGTATCCTTAATAATAATAATAAATTTTTCCGGGGAAGGCCGCGTCTTGGTTATTAACTGGTATCCTGTCATTGAAGGCAAAAAATGACACATAACAGGAGAAATCGAAGTGAACCAATCAGGAGGGAGTAACACCCTGGAAGATGCCCTCCTGCCATCTGATATCCAGACCAATCAGCAAAGGCCTCTCAGGGTATAAATACAGCAACTGAGGCAGATTAACCTCAGAAATACTTACATTAGTGAATCTAGGATGGTTATGCTGAGCTAGTAAGTAGTGATTCAAGAACATAAGTTGTTGGGGTCACCTACTGCCCCTTTTAGGCAACTTCACTTACAGCATATACATCTACAGATCCTGAATGCGAATTATCATTTACCTGGGATAAATGAGTACAGTACAATGTTACACATGTGCAAAAGGCACCATGAAAGATTTTAGCAATTACACAATCTTAATCCTTAACTGGCAATGTTGTAAAGTTGTCACACTACTGGTGACGTGGCGTCTGGGAGACACCTTAGATTTTTGTTACTCCAGAATTAATGTTCAGTAGTTTTACAAGATTCTAAGCTTTTTATTTAATCAAGGTATCATTAAGCATTATTTTGATATATGACAAATTTAACAAATATATTAACTATATTAATCTACCATTTTATGCAGCTAAAAGAGTAGTCAACTCTGAATTCAAAAAAATTATTGCAAAATATTACTATGAAAAATCAAAGAATAAAAGATGGGAACTACCAAACATTCAAACAGTATTTCCTGAGTATCCTCGAAAAACAGTAGTTGCAACCTTCAGGTTGATTACAGGACATGATTGTCTGGCAAAAAATTTAAACAGAATTGGGATATATTCTTCACCACTCTGTCCTCTATGTGATCTGCAAGAGGAAATGAATCGATACCACCTTCAAATATGCCCGGCCACTTCTAGTGCCCCATCCATCAGTGAAAAATATTGGAGAGCAAGAGGATTAATGACTTCATTGTCAGAAATCCAGCATTAGCTAACAACAATTATAATATTTAAATGTTAAAAAAATAACGAACCATCTTGTGTAAATAATTAGAAAACAAAATGTTTACTTAACTTCTTTTATCCCTAGAAATCATGTTTACACAGATTAACAAACACCAGGTATTTTCAGATTTAGTGACTATAACAAATGTTGTTAACCTAATTGATCCATCAATTTTTCCCTAGCCAGTCAATATAAATTATGAATCTTCCCATTTGGTACAGCTTTCCTCAATTCTGGGCATTCCAGTAAGCGTTCTCCATTTAAAATCTTGTTAGCATAGCAGATCTTACATGTGTTGCCACTCATAAAACCAAACCTATGCACATGTTCCGCCAAACAGTCATTATAACAGATATAAAGTGTTTATATTTCAATCAGTGTCTTCAAAACATGCATGCGCTTTCTATTGTAATTTTTTGCCACAGTTTAGGCAGCTGTTTAGATGTCTTTGTAATTTTTCTTTGTGATTGGTGAATCGCAAACATAGCGGAAGCTTGGAATATCTCTCCTGGGGTATAACGAGACAGTGTTTCTCTGCAGTTGCCATTTGTTGTAGATGTAGGTGAAATATCTTTATCATTTGATTTGAAAACAGCAGAGTTTGGAATTCTGCCAGCTGAAAATGATAACATGTTGAGTATGGGAATGATCTCTGCATTGAAACTTTTGGTCCACGTAGCTCCACTTCACATAGGTCCATTTGTGGCTGCCATCTCAGGGAAACAAGTGAAGTGTGAAGCATTCTTGTAATTCACTTTGTTCCTCAGTCGTCCAAAAGGACGATTCACATCAAGCAAATACATAATACTGTGACTCGGAGAGTAAACAATGTACCTTCTCACAGACTTCTGTTTGGGTTCTAAAGTACACACAGCCTTTCCTGACTCCAGTTTGTTATTTGCAGCATTTTCAGTGCAAGAGTTCTCAACAGAATCATGTTTACAATTTCTCTGTATCACATTCACTTTCAATTACAATTTACTATGCACTTCAATTCCATCACTAGTTTCTTCATTCAATCTTTTAAGTACTTGAGTTTCAAGATCAGGGCAGGATCTCTGAGTGTCACTCGCTGGATGGAGCAGGACAGTTGGCCATTGTAAATAATACTGCTCCTGGCAGAAAACATCACACAACTGGTGACGTGACAACCGAGGCCTATTCATCAGAACTTACTGCTGTATCTAGAGCAGTGGCGGCTCGCGACTTGTCACAGTGGGTATGCAGTATATTACACCTCCGCTTTCATTCTCTCTCCTCCCACTCTCTCTCCTCTCTCCTCTCTCCTCCCCCTGTCTCCTCCCCTCCTTACCCCCTCTCTGTTCTCCTCCCCTCTCACCTCCTCCCTCTCCCATCCTCCATCTTCCCTCTCCATTCTCTCATCCCTCCTTCCTCTCCTCCATTTCTTCTCTCTCTCTCTTCCCCTCTCTCTGTCTCTTTTCTTGCTCTCTCTCTCTCCTATCTTTCTGACACAATCTTCCCAGAACATTAGTCCTATTTCGCAACTCATGTTTTAAATGACCGATATCACCACAGTCATTATTTGTCTAGGTGTCGCTTCTCTTACTCACAAACAATAGCAGCAGCAGCAGCATAACTGGCTGGTTACTTCACAAGTGCATATCCACAAACAATAGCAGCAGCAGCAGCATAACTGGCTGGTTACTTCACAAGTGCATATCCACAAACAATAGCAGCAGCAGCAGCATAACTGGCTGGTTACTTCACAAGTGCATATCCACAAACAATAGCAGCAGCAGCAGCAGCATAACTGGCTGGTTACTTCACAAGTGCATATCCACAAACAACTTACATACTTTCATTATACTTTCTTTTTAGTGATCTTCCCTTTACAATTAGTTATTTGAAGTAAATGGATTGGTGGCAGCAATCTGCCCTCATGTTTAATTTGCAGCTTCTCTTCTAAGGATTAGTCTCGCAAATTCCGTGCTCTGAGCAGACACAGCCTATCAGAAACACAAACATAATAAATAATGCAAGAAAATAACTATCCCAAACTGAAGTATTGGCCTTTGTAAATAATAATATGAAGAATAATTGCATGCTTTGATAGGTATAATCGAAACTGAGAAATTCAATGCCACAGCGTTATATGCATTTATAATTATTTAATAAAGAATAGATGTAATTGTGTTTGCAGCATTACCATAACTCTCACATTAATATAGAAAATGACTGCATTATATTTAGAAACATGAAGTTGTCTAACCATGTAACAGATTGGTTGCAACTTCTGCAAAATGAGAGAGAGGGATATGTTTGTAGCTAGGAAAACATAGAAGGAAATGAAATTGGACTTGCACGAGAATACAGTCCACTTACACGGTAACAATTGCATCTGTTAAATTTGTCGATCATTCTGTGTTAACTTGCCTTACTCCCAAATACAAGTTTTGCCCCACTCCCCACGACCTCTCGCTTAAATGCTTCCTTTGCCAATCGCAAAATCTTGTTTATGTGTCTCTACAGCTCGTTGACTGAATGCGCTGGCGTTCAGCAAAAAAGTGGCAGGAAGATTAAACGAGCAAGTTCATAGAGAAGAAAGTTGGACCTTCTGACTTGCATGCCTATAGATCTACAGATTCACATATATCAAACAATGAGTGAGTATGTGATCGCCCAGGAAGAGAGTAAGCAAGGATAAGAAGGCACTCTAAGCATCAGAAGTCAACTTCCCATATACAATACAGGACAGTGTTCAAGTTGCACAAGGTCTGAGAGACGTCAGGTCACCAAATGTATTTTTCTCCTCCTGTTTACTTTCTCTACTACTAAGTAGAGGAAGTATTGTATTCCACCCGAAAATTTGCTGTCAAGATTTCACACGAAATATATGTTTTGAGGCCCCCTGAATCCAAAAAGAAGCACTTTTAGAAAAAGGTCTGTGTGTGTGTGTCTGTCAGTCTGTGGACAGAATAACTCAAAAATGAAAGGTTGCTTAAAAACCAAAGCAGGTATTTAAGTTTAATGTCTTTCAAAGATGCGACATGAAGATTCTGAAGAAAATTGCTCCACCCTAAACTACCCTTTACATGGAAAATTTTTATTTTCTTGAAAATGGCTCTTAACGATTTTGACTAAAATACCACATGTTTGAGATATTTTGATGACAAATGAAATGTATGTTTTGAGTTTTCTGGCTGTAGGCTATGTAGTCCTGTTTATTCTGGATTACTTTTGAATAACTTGTAAACTGTAAGAGATAGACAAAATCTTACTGTACAAAAAATGTAGATCTCACTAAAACACACAATTTATGTCCAAATAAATTTTTTTGTACGGTGAACCATTTCAGAGATATTCCTTCTTATTTGTATAAGTTTTGGAAAAAATAAATATTTTGTTGTTTAACGACGCTGTCAATTGCTAGGATCACATCAGCGTCGCCGGTGTGCCGGAATTTTGTCCCGCAGGAGTTCTTTTACATGCCAGTAAATCTACTGACGTGGAACTATCATTTTCAAGCACACTTAAAAACCATCGATCTGGGCAGGATTTGAACCCATGACCTTGGGATCGGTAGGCCAGCGTCTAACCAACTGAGCCACCTAGACCAACTATAAGTTTTGGAGAACTTATATTTCTGTCAAATGGAACACAGCTATTCCTTTTTATTTATTTATTTTTTTTTTTTTACATGCTAGGCATGCAAGGAGAATAGAATTTGAAAGCTTTAAAAGATTTGACTATCGCTCAAAGTCTACTGTATTCCCAGATTCCCGTTGCACGTGCAAGAAAATGAGCAATAAGATAATTTCTGCAAATGTTTATCTCAACTAACATGAAGAAGATATAGGAATAAGAGTTTGTAAGAATGGTTAGTACAAGAGTAGAGAAAGTCATATGAGTACAACACATCAGATTTCATGTCTTCTCCTTTGTTGCCATTTCACAGACTGTATTACACAATTACACTTATACATACATTGTTTTACAATTCACTGTAATTGTAGAAGAGTCAGTTTTACAAATTGCAACTGTGCAACCCAATACACTGAAAGCTTGGTGTTTAGTTGCTCATTCAGTAACAGGCATGAGAGGAACTACAAAATAGCAAGTTGTACTTTACTTCCTTATACACTGAAGCTTTTAACAGTGAAGCAACATAAATCTATAACAATATCTTAGAGGTTGATAATAATTTGTTTATGCCAGCAAATCTACTGCTGGTGTTTGTGGTCTACAGGGAAAAATATGAATCGCTTGGTGAATTGAGTGTCAAGTTGTCACAGTAGCTCAGTGATTAGAGTAGCTGCAGCTGAAGTGGAAGATCTGAGGATCAAATCCCGGCTGTGGCATTGAAGATTTCAGTTCCAATTCTACCGCTCAAATATCTTAGAGACTATAAGTGTCACTTTTCTTTGTATTTGCTGCAAGTAGTTGAAACCAAAGGCAGACTGCAGTTTCTCAAATGATCATTTGCATCATCGGTGCCACACTTCTTTACACTGGTCGCTAGTGTAACCAGTGCATAATATTTCTGTGTTACCAACCATTGAAAACAAAGCAGGCTTGTTAATACACTCAATCGACAGTATTTCATAATTCATTACACGGTTCTTATTTTCAAAATGAATATCTTTTTTCTCAAATAATTAAATCGATGGGTTGTCCATTTAATTGTTTTAATTTAACCTCTGGATTTATTTCGTAATTAAATGACCAAAAATGCTCTGCCATGGTTGATTTATCAATCTGTTTATACTTAATATTTCTAAAATGTTCCTTCATTCTGGTTTGCAAATGATGTTTAGTTTTACCAATGTAAACCCTGTCACAATCCAAACAGCTAAATTGATAAATGCCAGATTTTTGTAATTTGGAGTATTATCCTTTTTAGAAAAATCTAGCACATTTTTTAAATTATAGCTATGTTGAATGAAAATGACTCCATGTTCTTTAAAAATTATTGTAAATGTTTTACTAGCCCAAACATGGTAAGTTAAGTTTTTAAAACTACAATCATCTTTTATTTTCTTGAGGGTAGAAACTTCTTTAACAGATATTGTACGTTTAATTTCTCTATTTTTTTTTAGTACAAAATCTGTATTAAAACCACTAATTACTGCAATGTTGATAATGTGTTTGTATTGTGTGTTAAATTCTTCCTTATTAAGGGGTATATTTATTAATCTATAAATTAAACTATTGATTTGAAGCTTTCCCGGCATTGGTTATTGATGATAGTTTCTTGGGCTAACAGCCAGGTCAAGTGGGTAACTGCCCAAGCCACAGATTATACCAGATGCTCAACTCTGTGTTGTGGGCTGAGGTCACAAATGTCGCTGATGTCAGATGTTTCGACCGGTTCTTTTGCGAACTAACGATTCCGTCGGTAATGCCGTAAGCCTCTATATCGACTGAGCTGCGCTACGTCACCCCCTCCCCTCCTCTTTGCCAGCATCGCTTGCTGATTTTCTTTCGTAGTCACAATTCCCGCACTCGTGAATAGTTTACGGCACTTTTCGAATATTAACATCTTAGCCTAATACGCGTTACGTGAGCTACGTGGAAGCCATATGCGGTAAACGATTCTTATCCACGTAGTTGATGTAACGCGTATTACGCTAATATGTGATATGTGCTGTAAACAATTCATGAGTGCGCGAGATGTGACTTCGAAAGAA
Organism: Tenodera sinensis; assembly: GCA_030765045.1. Lineage (NCBI taxonomy): Eukaryota > Metazoa > Arthropoda > Insecta > Mantodea > Mantidae > Tenodera > Tenodera sinensis. The sequence continues at coordinate 78,014,773 of CM060974.1, read as the reverse complement.
GTTCAATTAATTCCTGAATATAAGATCGGCAAGAAGAAGCCACTTCTAAACTTGCCATTTTTTTCTATATATGAATAGTTATGTGTCCAATTAATCATAACTTTAGTAAGCCGATGGAATGTGTCAGAGCACACAAATTGTTGAGCTTATGCAATATATTTTCTTTCTGTCAAGAATTTCAAAGCTTACAGCAATTATAACTACACATTGAGTTAATGGCGGAGGAAAACAGGAAAGGATATCACAAAGTTATGTGTAATGCAACTTTTTTTGTACACAGTAAATTAGTAATAATGTTAAAACAAACTTCTGAAAGATAACCTTAGTGACCAAGAAATAAACAACTAAATAGATTCTAAATGAACATACACCAACAACTATGTACAAAAAAACCAGCACTGTTTCAAAAAGAAAACAAAGAAGTCATGTTAATGCCTATGTTTAATGAGATTTTGAAAAGCAATTACACTTTAATATATACATTATTTTCAGCACAAGTTTACAAAAGAATGTATTAAGAGAAAGACCTGAAATTTGAGATTGTCTCATATGGCATTCATAGTTTATTTGAACGCTTAAAATTAGCACATGAGACAGTGTCGGCAACCGAGCAGTATGCAAAATATACAAAATACATATAACACTATCCAAGGTAGGTGCTGCCAAATCCAATTATGCTCTCCTGAAACAAACAACAGGAAACAGTGCAAATAATTCATCAGTATTTCATAACGATATCAAGTCCCATCTTAATCAAAATTTAGTTTGGTACAATTTCCTACTCTTAGTGCGTATTCTATAGTACTACTGACACATTTTACATCCTTTGCTATCCTTTTTCCTTGTGGGAGTTGGAATGTCGGAGTAAATCTTATTCTTTTCACAAACCTGATCAGTTCAAAACATATTAAATTCTAGTTTCTAAGCCTGCTTAATACAACACAGATTTGTTTCTATATTGTTGGTGTGATTTGGCTGCACACTGATTGTTAATTTTGTGTATGTGCCCTGGGTGTTTGAATGTGGCTGAGGGCGAGGATTTTCAGGCATAAAATTTTCTAGCACAACTTCCTTCAGAAGGGAAGTATCCTGTGTTGTAGATATGCAGCACAAAAAAGAGCTCAAGCCTAATTAAGGAGACCTCTGAGCAAAATTAAGCAATCTGTCATTCTCAACATAGTATGGGACGCTGAGAACTATATTAGTTAAAATGCATCCATAAAAAAGTAATTTTTTCTTGTATATATCTCTAACACAAGAATAGCATTGTTGTAAATGATATAGACCAACAACAAACTGTCAAACAGCTATTATACTTCACCTAGTGCAATGTCAAAAAGTATATTTACATTTAAATGAACATAACCTAACACAATGACAAGCATTCTGAATAAATTGAGCAATTAATGACTGAGTAAGAGTATATCTAAGATCATTAATTACAGTTTTGTGGCTAAAATTCTGTTTCTGGGCCACGTCAAAACTCTGTTTACACCTGTGCTGCAAATATACTTTTAATGCAACACAGAACCAAATACAATTATTGTAACAACAGCTCTATGAATATTGAAAAGAAAACTGTTTTCATTGGTCCAATTATATTTCAACATGTTTATATGAATGGCTAAACCGAATGACATTTGGTTTTTTCAGGATACCATAATTTAGCTGGTCCATCACTAACTATAAAATATCCTGACACTTATAACACATTCTCTCTTCATTTTCAGCAACTATTGTGTGTTCATTGCTCAGCAACATAGATCAAAACTTCTCTAATTTTGTAAATGCAACATTGTAGTACCACTTATTTACCATAAACTTGTTTCTTTATTTCAATATTTTTACTTATACTGAGGTCCACGTTCTAACATTTTGGTCCAAAGCATTGTATACAACTACAGACCATTGTAGGACATCGAGAGTGGGATACAATTTTGTTGCATACAATTTCTATCCTATTTTTTGTATCCAGTCTGTTTGTATACAATGTGATATAGTTGCATCTAATTTTTTCATCAAACAACTTGAAAATAGCCAATCAGCGTCAGTAACAAAGCAATATGGCAGACTACACAAGCAACATGTAGTCAGCTGTTTTATACGTATGGCTCATGGTTCTTTTAATGTGATGGGTGTTTTAATAAAACGTTTTAAACTTTTTCTGCAAGATTCAATAACAATTTTTCATGACCATTAACATATATTACTAAGGTGGCCATTACATAGCTAAATTTCATAAATAATAAGAAACCCAGTTAACAGTATGTTCAAATTTTACATTATGAAATGAGTTCAAATCTCCTGTCCATGTATACTAAGATTAAAACCATTACAATTGTACCTTATCTCTTTCGCACAGTAATAGTTTGTCTCATATTTGTGTCCTGGTGTGTAATATTGCCTTCTACAGGATGTAAAAGGTTGAGAAATAAAGCTTTGCCAATTTGTAGAAAACTGCCATAATTTTCCAATTCCTCTAACCTCAATTCGTTCTGTAGCAGACCCAATATACCCTGGCCTGTGTCCTGTTCTCATGACCATGCCCACTATCTTTTACTTGTAATTACATATTTTCTTCCTACATAGACATGTGGAAATATATCGCAAACCTATACTTAATATAGTAATTGCTAAATTAATATTTGCTTCTGCCATGTTTATTTTTCACACCTGCTACGTGAACTGTCATTTGTGTTGGACCAAAATTCATCAGTATGACAGACACTGTTTCTTTTGTGTACAATTCCATTGGATACAAAAAGTTTGGACCGTGGGACCCCCGCTTTAATCTCATACCACTGGTTCTTCAAAGAAATGATACCATAAGCTATGTACCAGCAACATCACAACAATATTAAGATAGTGTAAACTGAAACATTGCTACAACTTATGAAGTATGAATACCACACATTTTACCACATCTTTCTTTACCGAAGTTTGAAATTTAAATGATTTCCTTGATAAAACGGCAATATTATTTTACAAAGAACTTTATCTTAGCATGTGATCCTAAGCCATGTCATAATGCTGTACCCACAATATTCAGATTGTATGCACTAATCTCTCACGGTAATAAAATTAGAGAAAAGATAATTTACTAAAGATGTAGCAATGAGTCTGCCATTGGGTTATTGCAGCAAAGTGGAAATGTATTAAATATAACTTACTTCAAATGATAAATGAAGGAAATGTGTGCCACAGTCCTGAAGATGCACTTCTGGAGATGTCGAGCACTGCAGTAGTTCATTTTGTAATATGCACCATTCTGAAATTCAAAGAATGCAAAAGTGAATTTAATATTAAAACGGGAAAGCAAAAAACTTTCAATTCCAATCTTCTAACAACTACATGCTTAAATAGGTTTTCGAGTGGACTTTTCTTGCTGACTCATAATTCATAAACTATCAAGTTACTGTTACTTATTATTAATGTTATCATTCTAAGCAGAGTAGATTCGAACTACAGCTGATTCGCAAAAAGCAATATTAGTCAATTCCATACCAACACAGTTCTACATTGAAAATAAGTACTGCAGATACATTACAATTCAGGTTATGTCCTGGTATTTAACATTTATGTATTTAATACATGCATCATACTTACCAACGACCTTTTGACAATATATTCATTTCATCTTGCTGCCCATACGCTCTAGCACATATTTAAAATCTTGCGAGTTTTACAAATACAAGAATATTCTTTCAGATTTATTTTCGCTTCGCTGCCGTTAATGATATCACAAAACGTTAACCATATTTCGAATCAAAAATCACTTTTAAATTACGTCACTGCGTGTCGCATCACCAACTTACACTCCATTAAATTACGAAACTAGGTCTGTAATTTATGCATATTTGGGATTGACTCAGTTCGGTCATTCGGTAATTCCTTTTGTTGTATGATTTATTCCTTCGTTTTGTTGTTTTATTCAGAATTTTCTATTAAATTGCTTCACAGTGCGATACTCCCATAATAAGGAATATTGGCATCACTGATACTCGCTCTACCTCCATTGACATCCGGTACAAAGAGACATGCAGCGCTCGAAATGTTTGGTTCTCCTCGGAATTTTTTGGAAGCTCGATGCAGGACCGGAAGTGGCTATTCCAGTTGACAGACCATGGCCCAAGCTTTCAGTGACTAACTCTGCTGCCATCCTCAGGGGAACTGAAGCTAGACTACTGAGTCAGCAGTGTGTAAGAGCTCCCTGCTTTCTTCCCATTGGTCGAGCTCCTACCAGTGGAGGCACAAGTGCCAAGAAGATGGGGAACCAATCAGGTGACTGCTGGGGCTTCCTTGTGCTAAATAACTGGTGTCCAAAGCACAGAGAGTGTGCCGACCCTTGCCTGGTCTGGTGCTGCTGCTGTGGGGCAGTCTAGTCAAGCTACGAACGTACTGTATAACCAGATTCATCCAAAATTACAGCCATATTTCCTTTATAAGCTTTAGAATAAATGACATCTTTTTCATTCAATGATTTAATGGTCTAATTTTTGTAATTTCATTTAGGGTAATTTTTACTCAAATTCTGCAAGACTTTGCTGCATTACTGTTTTGTGATAGATATAGTTGAGGTAGATGGCAATTGAGCCACTCGGTGATAGCCACATTATGTGGAGAAAGCACTGTAGAAAGTTAATAGTGTTGTTTATTAAGGATTTAAATGCTTTGTTTCAGAAATCTGTATTTAATCTGGCAGATGATGAAATCCTGACACATCATGGGCAGTCGCTGAATGAAATAGAGAAATTTGACATGCCACAAAGTGATGATGATGATGCAGAAGATGAAGAAAGGGGAAAACTTGGAGGTGAGAACACCCCACTCCACCTCTGTTCAGTGTTATGTCCCTCAAATAGTTATTTAACAACATGCATGAATACATTTACTGTAATATTTTGGCAATTATTGTGTTAGTTGTTTAATATACAGAGTGTCCGCAATCTTTAGGGTCAAAGTTATGGTGTCAGAAATTAATATTCTGGATACCAGGTGATCTTGAAAGTGAATGTGTTGGACGTTTCCAAGCTGCTTTAATTTTGATAACAAATGCCTAGCACTTTCATTTCTTATTTGTTTTGCGTAACAAACAGTCTGATGCTTTCATTGCTAATTTGTTTTGTTTACAATGCATGACTGATGTCGAAGATGGAGCATTACTCATCGCATGAACCTGCTGACATGCACATAGTGTATGGTGAGGCAGAATGTAGTGACTGAACGAATGTATCAAAGTTTCACCACCGGCATCATTCAAATTGGAAGAAATTGATTGCTGTGGATGGGAGACTGGCACAGTAAGGTCACAGAGCTGTTCAGATGTGAGAATTTGAGAAGAGGTGCTGGGCAGGCAAAGCGCCAATAAGTACCCGTCAACTTGTGTGTAAAACAACAATTGCACCTATATCATAACCAGAGACCAGAAGTTTAGGCATTATAAATCATTAAATAGGCACGCAAAAAGGCATTATAAATCATTAAATAGGCACGCAAAAAGGCATTATAAATCATTAAATAGGCACGCAAAAAGGCATTATAAATAAGTCAAATAGGCAGGCAAAATGGCATACAAATCACCAAAATAGGCAGGAAGAAAGGTATTATAGATCACTAAAATAGGCAGGTAAAAAGGCATTATAAATCACTAAAATAGGCAGGTAAAAAGGCATTATAAATCACTAAAATAAGCAGTTAAAAAGGCATTATAAATAACCAAAAATAGGCATGCAAAAAGGCAATATAAATCACTAAAATAGGCACGCAAAAAGGCATTATAAATCACTAAAATAGGCAGGTAAAAAGTCATTATAAATAACTAAAATAGGCATGCAAACAGGCATTATAAATCACTAAAATAGGCAGGTAAAAAGGTATTATAAATCACTAAAATAGGCATGCAAAAAGGCATTATAAATCACTAAAATAGGCACGCAAAAAGACATTATAAATCATTAAAATAGGCAGGTAAAAAGGCATTGTAAATCACTAAAATAGGCACGCAAAAAGGCATTATAAATCATTAAAATAGGCAGGTAAAAAGGCATTGTAAATAAGTCAAATAGGCAGGCGAAATTGCATTATAAATCAGTATAATAGCCAGGTAAAAAGGCATTATAAATCAGTATAATAGCCAGGTAAAAAGGCATTATAAATCAGTATAATAGCCAGGTAAAAAGGCATTATAAATCAGTATAATAGCCAGGTAAAAAGGCATTATAAATCACTAAAATACGCACGCAAAAAGCCTTTATAAATCACTATAATAGGCAGGCAAAAAGGCATTATAAATCACTCAAATAGCCAGGTAAAAAGGCATTATAAATCACTATAATAGCCAGGCAAAAAGGCATTATAATTCACTAAAATACGCACGCAAAAAGGCATTATAAATCACTATAATAGGCAGGCAAAAAGGCATTATAAATCACTCAAATAGCCAGGTAAAAAGGCATTATAAATGACTCAAATAGCCAGGTAAAAAGGGATTATAAATCACCAAAATAGGCAGGCAAAAAGGCATTATAAATCACCAAAATAGGCAGGTAAAAAGGCATTATAAATCACTATAATAGCCAGGTAAAAAGGCATTATAAATCACTATAATAGTCAGGCAAAAACGCATTATAAATCACTATAATAGCCAGGTAAAAAGGCATTATAAATCACTCAAATAGGCAGGTAAAAAGGCATTATAAATCACTATAATAGCCAGGTAAAAAGGCATTATAAATCACTATAATACCCATGCAAAAAGGCATTATAAATCACTATAATAGCCAGGTAAAAGGGCATTATAAATCACTATAATAGCCAGGTAAAAAGGCATTATAAATCACCAAAATAGTCATGCAAAAAGGCGTTATAAAGCACTGTAATAGCCAGGTAAAAAGGCATTATAAATCACCAAAATAGGCAGGCAAAAAGGCATTATAAATCACCAAAATAGGCAGGCAAAAAGGCATTATAAATCACCAAAATAGACACATAAAAAGGCATTATAAATCACTATAATAGCCAGGTAAAAAGGCATTATAAATCACCAAAATAGGCACGCAAAAAGGCATTATAAATCACTATAATAGCCAGGTAAAAAGGCATTATAAATCACTATAATAGCCAGGTAAAAAGGCATTATAAATCACTATAATAGGCACGCAAAAAGGCATTTTAAATCACTATAATAGGCAGGCAAAAAGGCATTATAAATCACTAAAATAGGCACGTAAAAAGGCATTATAAATCACTATAATAGGCAGGCAAAAAGGCATTATAAATCAGTCAAATAGCCAGGCAAAAAAAGCATTATAAATCACTCAAATAGGCAGGCAAAAAGGCATTATAAATCACTAGAATAGGCAGGCAAAAAGGCATTATAAATCACTCAAATAGCCAGGCAAAAAGGCATTATAAATCACTCAAATAGGCAGACTAAAAGGCATTATAAATCACTATAATAGGCACGCAAAAAGGCATTATAAATCACTATAATAGGCACGCAAAAAGTCATTATAAATCACTATAATAGGCATGCAAAAAGGCATTATAAATCACTATAATAGGCAGGTAAAAAGGCATTATAAATCACTATAATAGGCAGGCAAAAAGGCATTATAAATCACTATAATAGGCAGGCAAAAAGGCATTATAAATCACTATAATAGGCACGCAAAAAGGCATTATAAATCACTCAAATAGGCAGGTAAAATGCATTATAAATCAAATAGGCAGGCAAAAAGGCATTATAAATAGCTAAAATAGGCAGAAAGAAAGCATTATTAATAGCCAAAATAGGCACAAAGAAAGCAATATAAATAGGTAGAATAGAGGGGAAAAAGGGCATTACAAATACTAAAACAGATCTTATTTTTCAATTTATCTGTAATGATTTTCATTGTGCCATCATAACATTCGGTTAAGTAGCATTTTTGCAAACTTGACTCGCTAGGTACAGATTGGTTAGTATACTTCTCCAAAAACTGTGATAATGTAGGATTCTGTAATTTCCACAAAGGGATTCCGGCGCTGAGAAAAGCTTTACATATGTTAGTCGAATGCAAACTCAGTTTTTCGACTTAATGTTGAAATTACTGTTGCAAGCAAAGAAATCTTCCCAGTAGCCTTGGATAGTGCAATTTTTGTGTTTGATTGTGCCAATATGTTGTGATATAAACTACTTTTTTTATACTTCACTGACTGCTCGCATATTTTTCGTGTGGGTACTTTACCGTTGGTATGAAGTACGTCGGATCCAAAAGTATTAACGTAACTTTGTAATTTACTGCATAAAGGAACCCTGAATTTTGGCATCTTGCTGCTAGCTACGGGAACAGACGAACCATGTTTGATGAACTACAGTATGGCTAGTAGATCTCCAGCCCTTATGTTTTGTAGTTGCACTGAGCTGGAGGGGGAAGGTTAATGTTGCCAACATGTTGTGATACGTTTCAGAAAATGGTTTCTCAAAATAATCTAAGAATGAAACTATGCAATGTATATTAAGTTCAAGACACTGAAATCCAGTTTTATAATTAATTTATTCGCCAACAAACTTACTTGTTAAAGCACCTGCCTGGTAAGTGGAGGGTCTGTGGTTCAGATACTGCCAGTGGCATTGAATTTTACAGTTGTGATTCTACCTCGTAGGTTTCTGATTTTACTTTCATGCAATATCTTTGTTACAATACCATTCTGTTTGAACATTAGTTTTACATCTGTTATGGGCAGTACTGTTACTATTAGCAATACTGGAAGTGACTGGCGCAACAGGTGTTAAAACCTTCTGCTAGCACCAATCAACAGTCTTGCTACTGGGCATGGCTTCCAACTCTAGCATAGTGTTGCCAACTCCATTTTATAAGAACCACAAGGTTTTCATTTCCTTGCTGCAGGCTGTGGCTTCCAAATTTAGCACAGTGTTGCCAACTCCGATTTATAAGGACCATGTGGTTTCACTTCCTCGCTGCTGGGCGTGGCTTCCAAATCTAGCACAATGTGTTTTATAAGAACCACGTAGTTTTACTTCCTTTGGTGCTTGTGCAGGTGAAGTTTGTCAATGTTTTTGTGCATGTGTGAATTCCGTTGTCAGTGTTATCATTGTTATTGCAATAACATGTCTATTGGTTCGTGAATCAAAGGAAAAAGTCAGCTGTTTTAAAAGCCAAAGCAGCAAATTTATATTGAAGCTTCATGAGTAGGGGCAGGGCAATGGTGGGTCCCCCAAGTTCTGCGTACTGCCAGAAAACCAAGGCCACGAGACACTCCTAGAACTTCACTTGAGGCAATTAGGCACCATGTGTGTCTGTATTATACGAGGAAGGAGTTTCCTACTTGTGAGAGTCTGCTATGTTCTCTGGAAGAAGCAGACTTATTCAGTGGCAGAACAACCAGCCTAAGTGCTGACAGAACTTTAATAGCCAGTTTCAGTTAATGTATTACGATACTATTGGTTTTTTCCACTAATTGTCTCCATATCCTCATATTCTGTGATCATGTATATACATATTGTTCATGTAAATTTATGAAGTAGCGATGTGATTTGCAAATGTGTGAAATGTTTAAAATTGCTGCCAAAAAACTGGCAAGACCATGTTACCAGCCCTCGAAAAACGTCAGGGCCGGAGATCCATTGGCAACAGGCTTATCAGAGGGAACCATTTGTATCTATGGAGCTGGATAGCTCAAGATCTTCATAGTGCCCACACAAATAAACAACCAACCCATTGTGGCCCCCATCTCCGAGGTGCACCTGGGCTGGATAGCTCAAGATCTTCATAGTGCCCACACAAATAAACAGACAACCCATCTCCGAGGTGCACCTGGGCTGGATAGCTCAAGATCTTCATAGTGCCCACACAAATAAACAGACAACCCATTGTGGCCTCCATCTCCTAGGTGCACCTGGGCTGGATAGCTCAAGATCTTCATAGTGCCCACACAAATAAACAACCAACCCATTGTGGCCTCCATCTCCGAGGTGCACCTGGGCTGGATAGCTCAAGATCTTCATAGTGCCCACACAAATAAACAGACAACCCATTGTGGCCCCCATCTCCGAGGTGCACCTGGGCTGGATAGCTCAAGATCTTCATAGTGCCCACACAAATAAACAGACAACCCATTGTGGCCTCCATCTCCGAGGTGCACCTGGGCTGGATAGCTCAAGATCTTCATAGTGCCCACACAAATAAACAGACAACCCATTGTGGCCTCCATCTCCGAGGTGCACCTGGGCTGGATAGCTCAAGATCTTCATAGTGCCCACACAAATAAACAACCAACCCATTGTGGCCTCCATCTCCTAGGTGCACCTGGGCTGGATAGCTCAAGATCTTCATAGTGCCCACACAAATAAACAACCAACCCATTGTGGCCTCCATCTCCTAGGTGCACCTGGGCTGGATAGCTCAAGATCTTCATAGTGCCCACACAAATAAACAGACAAGCCATTGTGGCCCCCATCTCCGAGGTGCACCTGGGCTGGATAGCTCAAGATCTTCATAGTGCCCACACAAATAAACAGACAACCCATCTCCGAGGTGCACCTGGGCTGGATAGCTCAAGATCTTCATAGTGCCCACACAAATAAACAGACAACCCATTGTGGCCTCCATCTCCGAGGTGCACCTGGGCTGGATAGCTCAAGATCTTCATAGTGCCCACACAAATAAACAGACAACCCATTGTGGCCTCCATCTCCGAGGTGCACCTGGGCTGGATAGCTCAAGATCTTCATAGTGCCCACACAAATAAACAACCAACCCATTGTGGCCTCCATCTCCTAGGTGCACCTGGGCTGGATAGCTCAAGATCTTCATAGTGCCCACACAAATAAACAACCAACCCATTGTGGCCTCCATCTCCTAGGTGCACCTGGGCTGGATAGCTCAAGATCTTCATAGTGCCCACACAAATAAACAACCAACCCATTGTGGCCTCCATCTCCGAGGTGCACCTGGGCTGGATAGCTCAAGATCTTCATAGTTCCCACAGAAATAAACAGACAACCCATTGTGGCCTCCATCTCCGAGGTGCACCTGGGCTGGATAGCTCAAGATCTTCATAGTTCCCACAGAAATAAACAACCAACCCATAGTGGCCTCCATCTCCGAGGTGCACCTGGGCTGGATAGCTCAAGATCTTCATAGTGCCCACACAAATAAACAACCAACCCATTGTGGCCTCCATCTCCGAGGTGCACCTGGGCTGGATAGCTCAAGAGCTTCATAGTGCCCACACAAATAAACAACCAACCCATTGTGGCCTCCATCTCCGAGGTGCACCTGGGCTGGATAGCTCAAGATCTTCATAGTGCCCACACAAATAAACAACCAACCCATTGTGGCCTCCATCTCCTAGGTGCACCTGGGCTGGATAGCTCAAGATCTTCATAGTGCCCACACAAATAAACAACCAACCCATTGTGGCCTCCATCTCCGAGGTGCACCTGGGCTGGATAGCTCAAGATCTTCATAGTGCCCACACATACTTATACTTATACTTTATTCGTCACATTACACTTACATGGGTGAGCAGGTGCTCGTAAATTGGTGACTCGTCAATACACTATAGTTACAACTTTAAGGATTAAAATAAGTCTACAATATTCAGTAATTCTTAATCTGAAACATATAGTTTTTAGGTTATATTTATCTACAGTACGTTTATGAAAAATCTTGGCCAGCAGATGCACAGCACGTGACCTTCACTACATTTCCCTGCACGTGCGTGCTAGTCATCACACGTGCGTCAGTCTTGCTTCTGTTTTTTAGGTGTTTTGTGCTGTTCCAGTCCAGCTCACACGTGAATAACATTAGGAGTGTTTAGTTATTGATTACAGTGTACAATACAACAAAGAATGCTTATGTACATACATATATGCTTACATCATCTTGAGGGAAATTGTAAGGCAGGTTGAAACTAAATTTCCTGGTGTGCATGTTCTGAACAGAGGGACCGTTCGTTTGCTTGTAAATAAATTCAGGGATATGGGATAAATTTTTGATAGAAAAAGAAAGATTAGAATGGTAAGCCCTGCACAAAAAGAAAAATTAAAACAAAATATCAGGAGAGAAATTAATGCTATTTTGGAAGCTGAACTAATGCATGTGAATGAAAATTTCTTCAAAAGATACCATATATGTATTGGCATATGGATGGCATTTCCAACATCTGAGATAAGACATGTTTTATGTTTATTCTGATAGTTGTTAATGTGATTTGAGATTTGATTTGATGTCCATGCGTGTGCGACCAGGAGACAGACCGTGTAACTACCAGCCAAGTTGTGTAGTACGTGTGCGAGAGACAGGCTGAGCGCCTGTTGGCCAAGTTTTGTAGTAAACTTACTGTATCTGGGAGAAAAAAATTTTTATTTTGGCTAATGATATTTCAAGCATTTTTGTAAATTCAACAATTTTTGACAATGATTGTACGACGACAGAAAAAAAAACATATATCACTTTAATATATATACCTTGGTATATGTGTGTGCAAAATGCCAATTGAATAATAACTTTGATCAGAATAAACTTTAAGTTGGCAAAGCACTGAAAAACACCTCATTGAAAAACGACTTTGAAAGTCAGAATGCATATAACACTAATTTGTTACCTCAGAAGTGCGCTGCTGATTTACCAGATCTTGTGACCTTTTACTCTGTTTTACTCATTCACCCCCATGTTTAGAAGTGAAACTATATGTACAAATGTTTTTAAATACACTGTTCAGTTTTTTAAAAAATAATACACTTGGACCATGTGCACTAATCTAAATAGCCCTCAGGGGTCTCCATCTAGGGGATATGTGAATAGCGACCACAAGGTACCCAAGCTGAGCAGAACATTACTTCCACTTACTGGTGTTTTGCTCCTCACTGTAACTTTTCTATCTGACCTTACCTTGGTCAACTCTTGTTCTCTTCCGACCCCAATGCTATTAGGGTTCCCGAAGGCTAGGGAGTCTTTATTTTTCCAACCTCTCCATTTCTCTAATTTCTCTATAAAACCTTAACCCCTAACATGCTGACCTGTCATGGCATGTATACGTCCTCTGATTGGTATGAATTTATTTTGATAACTCTCCCGGTCAGGTCGGTGAGACCCGTAAACCAACGACAGGTGTGGTCCTCCAGACATTCTGGGGGTTGTGAGAGAGTGATGTGACCGCCAAAACATAAAAATATGGTGCTCTCTAAAAAGCGGTTACATTTATTGCTAAGTCTCTTCAATATTTATGCAATATGACTCGAGGGGTAAAATGTTCCGGAGTTAAAATAGTCCCCCATTCGCATATCCAGGCGGGGACTACTTCTCGAGAACCAAAACATTATATTAATAGAAGATCTAACATCAGACTTCTACAATGGAATATGGGTGGTCTCACACAAACAAAAAGAGTAGAACTGAATAAAATTGTATTTGATTATAATATTGATATATTTTTCATACAGGAAGCAAATCTAACAAATGACCAACTTCAATTTTACTGGTTTTCTACTACACCTACTACCCAAAAATAGACAGATAAGTAGTGGAATATTAGTTGGAGTCAAAAAGGATATTAAATCCTCCTTTGAAGTTGTTAAAGAAATGGATAACACAGATAAAAGTGAATTAATAAAGCTAAATTTTTGGGATAACAAAACACATCTACATTTATACAGTATTTACAATCCTCCCAGGAATGAACCAGATCTCTCCCTTATTGACCAATTAAATAAAACAATCGTAATTGGGGATTTCAATGCTCATTCCAAAAGATGGGGTTATGAAAAAGTGGATTCTACAGGGAAGATAGTGGAAGAATTTTTGAATACCACAACTTTTGAACTGATTTATAGTAAACAAGATCCCACAACCTTCATACATTACTCCGGAGCAGGCAGTAACCCAGACCTCTTGTTAGCTACAACAGATATTGTTTCAAAAATTAAAAAAACGAGTTATAGAAGATCCAAGTTCTGGTCACAGAGCAGTAATTGCTGATATAAAACTAGATAATACAAATAACAGTCAATGTCACACGAATCTGTATTGGAACTTCAAAAAAGCAGATTGGATCAAATATAAAACTGAACTGGAACATAAATTTAAAGAACAAACAAACTCACAGCTACATGACCAACCTGATCATTTGAACAAATATTTCTGTAAAGTCATTCTAGAAACCGCAAAAAAACATATTCCTCGGGGAAGAATTAAAAATTTCAAACCCTTTTAGAACCCCCAGTTAGAAGAACTGAAAAAGCAAAGGGATATAGCTAGAAATACAGCTGAACAAACAAGAAACATATCGGATACACAAATATGGCGGAAGAAATGTGCCTCACTTAAAAAAGAAATTAATACTGCTAAAAAGAATTACTTTAATAATTTCTTAGAAAAAATGGATTATAGGACAGATGGTAACAAAGCTCATAAGTTCACAAAAAATGTCGAGGGTAGGAAAGAAAACAACAGCACACCTATCATACACAACAATAAAATATTAACTAATGATGCAGCCATAGCCGAAACATTCAATAAATATTATGCTAATTCATATAAAGTAACAAGAAATAATAAAAAGGAACGTAAAGAATTTAAGAAAGATTTGAAACAAGAAAGAGAATGTGATCCTAACACTCAATGCAATATCTTTTTTCAAAATTTTAATATGCAAGAACTGAACATTGCAATAAATAATCTAAAAAACGAAAAGTCTCCTGGACCTGATCACATACATCCAGAGTTCATAAAAAACCTTGGAAAAACAGCAAAACAACAACTACTAAAACTCTACAATCTATCCTGGAAAACCACTGTACCTGCTGAATGGCGAAAGGCAATAATTGTCCCGCTCTTGAAGAAAGACAAAACAGCATCAGAAATAAAAAATTATAGACCAATAGCTCTTAGTAGCATAATAGCAAAAGTGATGGAAAGAATGGTGTCAAACAGGTTAAATTGGTTCCTAGAATCACAAAATTTAATATCCCCATGTCAAGCTGGATTCAGAGAGTTCCACTCTACAAATGAACAAGTCTTACTTCTCAGTCAAGAAATCAAAGACTCCTTCAATAGAAAAGAAGATAATTTATCAGTTTTTATTGATTTCCGAAGTGCATATGATTCTATATGCAGAACAAAACTACTAAAGAAAGTAAAAAAAATAGGGATACAAGGTCCAATGTTTTCATGGCTATGCCATTTCCTAACACAACACTTTATTGCAACCAGATATGGAAGAAACATATCTAAATACAAACAAGTACACCGTGTATAAGAGGTAGAACTGGAACTTAAAAATTCAATGCCACAACTGGGATTTGAACCACAGACCTTCCGCTTGCCGGGCGGACGCTCTACCACTAAGCTATTGTGACAAACTGCCAGAATGGCATTAAATTCTCAAGTTAGTTCGTATTTTTTCCTGGTTAACCACAAAGGCAGTCTCACATCAGAGACAATTACCCCAATGGTGACTTACTATTGCAAGTACTTTGTATCCCAGGATTAAATAACCTTCACATGGTAATTATTATTTATTTATGCCAACAAACTTACTGTTGGTGTTTTTAAACACACAAGCCATGTGGTAGAGCGTCCGCCCGGCAAGCGGAAGGTCTGTGGTTCAAATCCCAGTTGTGGCATTGAATTTTTAAGTTCCAGTTCTACCTCTTAAACTTTGCCCACACACGGCTTGTGTGTTTAAAAACACCAACAGTAAGTTTGTTGGCATAAATAAATAATAAGTACACCGTGGCTTACCACAAGGTGCAGTGCTAAGCACAACACTTTTTAATATATTTATTAACGATCTGCCATAACAAATACAAGAATCAGGTGTGAAGTGTGCACTATTTGCTGATGACTTAGTAATGTGGACTTCAAAACCAAAAAGCAAAAGTACAGAACTAGAAAAAACCATGCAACAATCCTTAACCAAATTACAAAGGTGGACCAAAGAAAATTTAATGACTGTGAGACAGAATATTGATCAATAGAAAATTGTTCATGTAAATATTTTTGTAAGAGTGTGTAAATTTCTAATTCTTTTAATTTGGGTGTATCAGGGACTTATTTTTTTTAATAATATTCAAAATAGACAAAGTTTTCTCGTCACTTTGAGTTCAACCAATGAGAACTGTTGCGCGGATGAATACATAAGAATGGCGGTGTTGCGTCATACCGACGCCAAGCACTCTTTTCATTAGCGTCTGTGAGCTCAAGGTGAAAGGATGTATATTTTCTGATAGCGTGTGAACATGTAATTTACACCCAAACTTTTAACCAGTGTAGATTCTATCGAATTTTGAAAGTTGTTAACTAATTAATATAGCGATAGAAATGTAAATCAACGAATAAATATGTTGTGATAAAGGAACGTTGATTTGTGCATTCCACTCTGTATCCATCGACCCAGTAGATAAGAGTAGCGTCAGATATCAATCAAACTTTCCATCTTTCAGTAAAAACATTATTCCTGCTGCTATATTCCCGCTGCTAGGTAAAGACCCATTTATAAAAACCGTACCAAAATGGCTTGCCCAACGTGGAGCGCGAATTTAGAATGGAATGCAAAATTACGAAGTGTTAACATCGAATGACACCATCCCATCGCGCAGGAGAAAGACGCCATTAGACCATCGACTGATATCAACAAAACATCGATACACGGAGAATCAACGTGGGAAAAACACCGGAGATCATCTAGCGAAGCCAACTACCCAGGAGACGTAAATAACTGGACGAAGAACCAACGGAAAAGAAAGTAGGATCCAAAATTTTTGTTTTTACATACATTTTATTTCCATTGGTTAATGCTACTCAGAAGTGGCAAAATATTGGGACTTTCAACATTAAGTGAATTAGATAAAGAAATTAAAATGTCGCGAAAAGAGATAGAAACAGGAGTGGGGGAAGGGGCAGATAGGCCTAGTTATCAGGAAGGATTAGAAAGTGAGGAACAGGCGGAAATAAGCAAAGACCAAAGGTTAATGATGATGATGTTTGAAAGACTGGAACAAAGTTTAGGTCAGAAAATGGAACAAAATAATGCAGAATTAAAATATGACATAGAACAAAGTTTAGGTCAGAGTATAGGTCAAAAAATAGAGGGAGTGAGAGAGGACTTGGAAAATAATAAAAAAGAAATAGAACAGAAAATGGAGGAAGTGAGACAGAACTTAGAACAGAAAATGGAATTAGGCAGACAGAACTTAGAACAGCAAATGGAATTAGGTAGACAGAACCTAGAACAGAAAATAGAATTAGGAAGACAGGAGTGTAAAGAAAATATGAAAGTAATGGAAACTAATTTAAAATTAGTACATAAAAACTTAAATGAAACAAAGGAAGCCTTAGAAGCTAGGATAGAAATTGTAGGAGATAGGATGGGAAAGATAGAATTAGAGATGAGAGAGAATAAAATTGTGTTAGAAGGAGAAATTGCTAGATGTAGGGATGAAATAACAGAATGTAATACAAGTGTAGACTGTAAGATAACAAATGTAAAAGCAGAAATAACTGAGGAATTAAGGAAAGAGATTGAGGTAGTAAAGAAAGACATTATTAATGAAACTGTAGAACAAATTGTAATTCCTAAAATTAAGACAATGAATGATGTGGTACTTTCACAACAGGATGCTATAAATGATATGAAACAAAGCCACTTAGAAATAAAGAATGACTTAAAATCAATTTGTGAAGAAATGAAAAAAGGGAAAGAAAGTTTGGCTAATGTAAATGATGTTGTGAAGGCATTACAAAGACAAGATGATTTAGATGTAAGTAATGTACAAGATGAGAGTTATTTGAATAATGTACAAAATGTTGACTCACCATATAGAGAAAGAGGTTCACAACCAAACAATGACACAACACATAACACATGTTACACCAACAGCATATTACATGAAATCACACCACCTACCTTTGACGAGGAGAAGGGAGACGATCCAAAACTCTTTGTTAAAGAGATGGAAGAATATTTTAAAGTGAAAAGGATACCAAACGAGCTTAGGATGATGATAGTTAAGAAAAGCTTAAAAAATAAGGTATTAGAATGGCTCAGGTGTTAACCCTAGCTGGTCATGAGTCGTATAGCTCATTCAGAAATTTATTCCTATCAAGGTATTGGGGCCCAGCTAAACAAAACCAAACTAGGGTAGAGCTAGCGACAGGTAGATACGATCCAACCAAAGGGTTGTCGCTAGTCGATTATTTTATGAAAGTAGCCAACAAAGGAAAGCTATTAGACCCCAACTTGTCGGAGGCAGAACTAATTGCCAGCATAACAAGACATTTCCCAGACACAGTGAGAACAGGGTTAATTGTTGCGAGGCCAGTAGATTTTGCAGATATAATAGAACTGCTGACAGCCTTCGAAACACAAAATGGTCGGCCTAATGAGCATAGACATAGGAACGGTCACCCAAACTCACCCATCCTAAACCGGAACACGGCTACGAACAACCAGAGTGAGGGAGAATATAGAAATACTAGGAGTACCCATGAAAGGGGGAGAGGGGCACACCATTTCCCACAACCACATAATCATGGCGAGAGGATGGAGAACACAAGACAGCGGTACCACGACACGATACCGAATGGTGAATCGAGATACAGAACGTATACATATGATCGTGGAAGACCAGGAGACCATACCCATCAAGTGAATCACATACGATTCAGTAGGGAACACTTGAACAACCACAGACCGTCATATGACAGAGGTTCACGCCAAAGGGGCAGAGACCAATGGCACACTAACAACATAAGACAGCAGGGAGTAGATGAAGATGTGCCAAATAGGGCAGATGCTGCACAGAATACAGAAACAACCACCACCACCAACACTCAGGGAAATTACAACAACTAAGTTCGTCCAAACTGGCTGGATGACAAACAACAAAATCTCAGCAGCTTACAATTGACATCGACACCATGATGGCTACACGAAGAGAGAGATGGAACCACTGGTCATAACAAAACAGCTGGGTGACCACACGTATGAGCTACAGAATACAAATGGCAAGTTGGTAGGAAGATACCATAAAAATAAATTGAAGCCATACAAAGAAAGGACCAAATAGTCTTTGCCAACGAATGTGTAAGGCAGGAGTAGTAGAGATGAAAGAAGATAACAATTTTTAATGGGTTACTTATAGAAAATTATGTTCAGATTAGGAATTACAACAAGGAAGAAAATCAACATAGTCATTGGCTATATCGACCACAAAGAGCATTGTCAACAAAGACAGATGAGGACACTAATTGTCATTAAAGAAATGAATCATAGCGACGAAAGATAATATGTTTTTGACATAAGGATGTCAGGGACAAAAATAAAAATGAATCAATTATGATGAAAAAGATATAATATTTCGACACAAAGATGTCGAGGGTAAATTGAGAAGAAAAATAATACAATTACAGAATAATTGTAAGTATAGAAGTTTTCTCTTATAGAAATAAGAGATAAAGAAATGACAATTAGTGAAATGAGGAAAACCATAACCAGAAAAACAATGCCCATGAATTAAGATGAATATAGCCAATGCTAAGCTCGAAGAAATGTTGAACCAAACAACAATGAATAATAACCCAATCAAGAAAATTAGTACCATTACTAACATCAGAGTTTAAGAACCGACTCAACAACCTGCCTATACATAAGCTTATAAGACAAAGAAGGCAAAGAACTGAATAAAGTATTGCCATAAATATGATCATAATCATTAGCTCAAAATTTGTATCCTATTTTTCTCTCCTCATAGCAACGGATACAAGTCAAAAACCACATAATAAACCATGAAACACTTAAATTATATTTGTGTCAATGTCAAATGTACAATAACTGAGTATGTGTTGTATAAGAACTGAATATGTGTTGTACAATAACTGAATATGTATTGTATGATAACTGGATATATTGTGTAATAACTGAATATGTTGAGTAATAACTAAATGCGTTATGCAAAAACTGAATGTGTATTGTGTAATAACTGAATATGTATTGCATAATAACAGAACATATGTGGTATGATAGCAGGATATATTGTACAATAACTGAATATGTAATAATTGGACATGTTGTGTAGTGATCAAATGTGTTGTACAATAACTGAATATGTATTGTATAATGACTGAAGGTGTATTGTATAATAACAACATATGTGATATGATAACTGGGTATATTGTACAATGACTGAATATATATTGTATAATAATTGGACATGTTGTGTAATAACTAAATGTGTTGTACAATAACTGGATATGTATTGTATAATAACAATGTGTTGTGTAGTAATCGAATATGTGAAATTTATAAAGACATGCTGTATCATGTCAAAACGAAGGACAAGGACAAACAGTGAAGAAGACTGAAAAAAAAAAAAAATTGTACAAAGTGATTGAATCATAGGAGTAGGGAGAAGTATTGTATTGTGTTTCAAGATTGTAAATAAGGTGACAACTTGAAAAACAAAACAAGGGGCATATGAGACAGAATATTGATCAATAGAAAATTGTTCATGTAAATATTTTTGTAAGAGTGTGTAAATTTCTAATTCTTTTAATTTGGGTGTATCAGGGACTTATTTTTTTTAATAATATTCAAAATAGACAAAGTTTTCTCGTCACTTTGAGTTCAACCAATGAGAACTGTTGCGCGGATGAATACATAAGAATGGCGGTGTTGCGTCATACCGACGCCAAGCACTCTTTTCATTAGCGTCTGTGAGCTCAAGGTGAAAGGATGTATATTTTCTGATAGCGTGTGAACATGTAATTTACACCCAAACTTTTAACCAGTGTAGATTCTATCGAATTTTGAAAGTTGTTAACTAATTAATATAGCGATAGAAATGTAAATCAACGAATAAATATGTTGTGATAAAGGAACGTTGATTTGTGCATTCCACTCTGTATCCATCGACCCAGTAGATAAGAGTAGCGTCAGATATCAATCAAACTTTCCATCTTTCAGTAAAAACATTATTCCTGCTGCTATATTCCCGCTGCTAGGTAAAGACCCATTTATAAAAACCGTACCAACTGTTAATACAACAAAATCAAACTACCAAATCTTTTCACTAAGAAAGAAACCACTAAAAATAAAACTACATTTTGAGGGTCAACAATTACCAGAAACAAAGGAAGCAAAGTATTTAGGAGTTACATTTGATACTAAACTTACATGGACCAAACAAATAGAAAATGTAATACAAAGAGCAGAGAGGCGCCTTTCACTGTTAAAACGTCTAACAGGAATGAAGTGGGGATGTTCCAGGGCAACTCTTAACACAACATATAATGTATATATAAAGCCATTATTTACTTACTGCAGCGAAGTTCTTGTAACAGCAAACACAAAAAAGATTCAAATGTTTCAAAACCAAAGTCTGAGATTAATTACAGGTGCTATCAAAACCACACCAATAGCAGCTATGGAAATACTAACCAACCAATGCCCCATTGAATATGAAATAGAAAAAGCGGCTCTTATTCAACACGAAAAGTTGATCAGACTCCCATTCAATACATGGCACAAGAGAAATTTTACACATACACTAAAGACTCAGGAGAGCTTTCTTTCCAAAATTCAAGACATCAAGAAGAATGTATACCTTCCTAATTCAGAGGAAAACTTCATATCTAAAGTCAATCCGACACACATTAGATATCACATATTATTTACACCTGACAGAAGAAGTTAAGAAAAGTGATACTCCAACTAGTGTTCTAAAATTATTGGCATTAGAGACAATCCATACTAGATTTCCAGAACACGAATGGCTCCATATTTATACTGATGGATCACTAATATCAAACCAAGATGGAGCAGGTGCTGGAGTCACATGTCACCTCTTTTCCTATTACAAATCTTTAAGTTATGGAACTACAAACTTTGATGGAGAAATTGAAGCAATTCGAATGGCCCTACAAAATCTTTTGTACAGAATTTCACATTTTCAGCAAGCAGTTATTCTCTCAGATTCCAGGGCAGCAATTATAGCAATTACTTCCAAGTTGTCACCAAAAAACCAAACAATTATAGAATGTTGGAAAATCCTTACCCATCTAACAGCACTTCAAAAACACCTAGTCTTCCAATCGATACCAGCTCACTGTGGACTGAGTGGTAATGAGAAAGCTGATTTTCTTGCAAGAAAGGGTACCGGCATTGTGCAGAAATCAATAGTTAATCTACCATTTTATGCAGCTAAAAGATTAGTCAACTCTGAATTCAAAAAAATTATTGAAAAATATTACTATGAAAAATCAAAGAGTAAAAGATGGGAACTACCAAACATTCAAACAGTAATTCCTGAGTATCCTCGAAAAATGGCAGTTGCAACCTTCAGGTTGATTACAGGACATGATTGTCTGGCAAAATATTTAAACAGAATTGGGATATATTCTTCACCACTCTGTCCTCTATGTGATCTGCAAGAGGAAATGGATCGAGACCACCTTCAAATATGCCCGGCCACTTCTAATGCCCCATCCATCAGTGAAAAATATTGGAGAGCAAGGGGATTAATGACTTCATTGTCAGAAATCCAGCATTAGCTAACATCAACAATATTTACAAAGACGAGTATAGAAATATAAAAGAAAGGCAAAAGAGAAGAAATGTACAGTAATGATTTGTTAAGACACCTAAAATTGAGGTCACAGTACATCTTCCATGTATTCTGTAACAGAGTAGTATGCCTTGTTGGCAAACAAACTCTTGACTGTTTTTTTAAAGAGGTTTGAATTTGGGATTTTCCTAATCCTTTGTGGCAATTTATTGTATATTTTACACCTCATATATTGTGGACTTTTTTCATGGAGTGCAAGCCTATGCGTTGGGTATTTCATTTCTCCTTTTCGCCTTGTGTTGTGTTCATGCTGGTGCTGATTTGCTATATATCTGTCATGGTTATTGTGCACGTGTATAATTAGATTGTACATATATAGGCTGGGTTGTGTCAGGATTTCTAATGTTTTGAATAGTGGCCTGCAAGAAACTCTATAACTTGTCAGTATGCGTATAACTTTTTTTTGGATTTTAAAGATTCTCTCCCAACCTGTAGCATTACCCCATATAGTTATTCCATATGAGAGAATTGAGTGAAAGAAACTGAAATATATGGTTTTTCTAGTATTTAGGTTTGTAACTTGGGCCAAGCAGGACATGTGGAAACAGGCAATATTCAACTTTTTTTCTACGTAGTTTAAGTGATTGGTCCATTTGAGCCGCTCGTCTATAAATAATCCTAATAGTTTTACTTCTTTTGAGGAGGCTGAAGTTAACGAATTTGTTTGTGTGTTATTCACTGCCGTGGTTTTGAATTGCAGGATTTCTGTTTTTGTTTTATTGAGTTTTAATCCGTTGCAAGTAAACCATGCTTCCAATTGTTTTACAACCTGGTTAAGGTTTGTCTTTAAATTTTGAATATCTGTACCATTCAAAATAATGGAGGTGTCATCAGCATAAAGTATCTGTTGTCCGCTAACAGTGACTGGAAGATCGTTCGTATACACTATGTAAAGGAGTGGACCCAGAACTGAACCCTGCGGGACATTTTTGACGGGCTTCCATTTTGTATGTATAGGGCCAGCATTTCCCTCAAATATAATTTTTTGTTTACGATCTATTAGATAGGATTTGAACCATTCTAAGTTCGCGTGTCTTATGCCATACTGTTGTAATTTACTTATTAGTATGTTGTGGTTTACGCAGTCAAACGCTTTGGATATATCGCAAATTAGGGCAGCAGTTTGTCTTTTTTCATCCAGATTTTTTGCAATTGTGTTTACAAAATCCATGAGTGCTGTGCTAGTGGAAAGATTTTTCCTAAATCTGTGCTGAGAACGATTGAGAACGTTTGCTTTTTCTAGGTAAGCTATTAATCTGGAATGCACTATTTTTTCTAGAATTATAGAGAAATATGGGAGCACCGAGATTGGCCAGTAATTTTTTAGTTCATCACCACCTCCTTTGTGAATTGGATGGATTATTGCATATTTCATTCTTTCCGGAAAAACTCCCATTGTAAGTGACTGGTTGTATATGTAAGCAAGAGGTACACACAATTCTTCTTGCACTTTTTTTATTAGTATGGGTGGGATTTCATCCCATCCTTTTGACGTTTTTGGTTTGGATCCTGATATTGTTTTTTTAACTTCAGGCGGCGAGACTGTCCCTAAGTTGAATTCAGGTGATGAATGCTGGTTACTTATGCCCATTTTTTGTAATGCTTTGGGGACTGAGGGGGGAGTATCCAGAATCATATCTGCTACTTCCGCAAAATAGTTATTTAATTCCTCTAATCTATTCTTACTATTTATATTTGTTAAGTGTTTACTTGAATTTATTTGGTTTTTTCCTGTACCTAGTTCGTTTTTTATTACTTTCCAGGTTGCTTTTGTTTTGTTGTCAGAATTTTTAATATAACTTTCTATTGCCATGTATTTGGCTTTCCGTATTATGCTTTTGTATATTTTACTGTACTTATTATAATATTGACGCAATTCTGCACTGTTTGAGGATTTTAGTTTTCTGTGTAACATTCTCTTTCGTTTACTTGAAATTCGGATTCCACGTGTGCACCAACTTAAGTTAAAGGTTTTTAATATTTGCTTACATGTGACTTTTGGAAAAGATTCGTTATATACCAAAAGAAATTCTCTAAGGAAATCATTATAGTTATCTACAGTTTTTGCATTACTTAGGGGCCAATTTATAGTGGCTAACTTTCCCTTGAAGTCAGAGATGTTTTGCTCGCAGTAAATTCGTATAGTTTTATACTTGTTTTTGCTCCTAGTGTTCTTGATTCCTGTAAGATTTACAAGTAAGGCTTTATGGTCAGATAAACCTGTGTCTATGGTAAAACAATCAATGTTACTAAAGAGTATATTTGTGATTAAATTATCTATACAGGTGGAAGATGTACTGGTTTCTCGTGTAGGTTCTCTTATGTGACAGATAAAACCATGTTGCTTAAGTATCGAAATGAATTTTGGACAGTTACGGAGTGAGTACTACAAACATTGTGATTACTTTTTCAGCGGAGTTCGTGGAGGATGCACATTTTGGTGGTGGTGTTCTGTCCAGAGCCGATGACAGTACCAAAGCCAGCAGGAAGGATTTGATTGAGCAGTTGATCGCAGAGTCCAAAAAACGCAAGATGGAGCAGCAGCGTGCCAGGGAACAAACAATTGAACTGACAGAGAAACTTGACACGGAGTGGAGGGATCTGTTGCCTATCGTCTCTGCTTCAAAGAA
Organism: Tenodera sinensis; assembly: GCA_030765045.1. Lineage (NCBI taxonomy): Eukaryota > Metazoa > Arthropoda > Insecta > Mantodea > Mantidae > Tenodera > Tenodera sinensis. Next base: position 77,989,513 of record CM060974.1, on the reverse strand, counting down.
GACAGAGGAAGATCGAGCGAACGCCAGTGACAAACCTGACGCTTATGACACGGTCGTGCGAGAACTCAAGTATGAAGCTAGAGGCGTGGTAAGTGAAGAATGTTTCATTTGTTTTGTGAAATTGTAGTTATATTTTGAAGTTGATTTTGAAGTTATGCAAAAATATTAAATAACTTTTATACTGACCGGCACCTAACTTGGCGGTTCCTCGCACAGAAGACAGAGACTGAGCTAGTATAACTTCAACAAGTGAAGGAAAGGTGCCAAACACACTACTGTATAAGTAATTTTGTGTAGGTACCCTAATGGAAAGCATTATAATGCACGTATGTATAAATCACATTCATTATATTACTCGTACCTTAAACCTCATTTGTTTTTAATTTCTTACAGTAAACATGCATTTCAGTGTCACAGATACGAATGTGAAAATTGTATAACAAAATAAACCTAAGAGACAGGGAATTAAAACGACAATAACATTTAAGATTCATTCCTATAAAATAGCAAAAGATAGGTAGCAATAGATTCATTCATCTAGAAAATAGCACAGAGTTTAAGAGGTTGAATCAGAAACTGAAAAATTCAATGCCATAGCCGGGATTTGAACCACGGATCTTCCGCTTATCGAGCGGCTGCTCTAACCACTAAGCTACCATGGCCAAATTGCCAGTACGACGTTAAATTCTCCAGCTGATTCGTACTTTTTCCCGGTTAAGCACAAGGGAATCTCACTTCAGAGATAAATACCCCAAGGGCGACTTTCAATTGTAAGTACTTTATGTCCCGGGTTTAAGTAACCTTTAGATGGTGATTATTATTTATTTATGCCAACAAACTTACTGCTGGAGAATTTAATGTCGTACTGGCAAGTTGGCCATGCTAGCTTAATGGTTAGAGCAGCCGCTCAGTAAGCAGAAGATCCGTGGTTCAAATCCCGGCTATGGCATTGAATTTTTCAGTTTCTGATTCAACCTCTTAAGCATTGCCCACACACGGCTTGTGTGTTTAAAAACACCAGCAGTAAGCTTGTTGGCATAAATAAATAATAATAGCACAGTATTTGCTTTAGCTTATATTATTACATACTTGCCTTCTATAAATTGTTTAATGCGTCCTTGTGCAATTATATTGTCTTTTTCTGTTTATTACTCTTGTCGATATTGACTTTCTGTCAATTTAAACACTCTTATCTAAAGTAAAAACAAATTAGAAACTAAAAGCTTCACTTATCTTAGTAATATTGCAAGTTCTTTCTGTATTTATTTGTTTTTGTTTTCAGAGATTGGTAATTAAAATGAGCATCAGTAGCTATGGTAACTAATTTGTTTGTATAGCTTTGAGAATGAGTTGAAGTCAACTGAATACTTGTTAAGCACCAAAGAACTTCCAATATTACTAAAATAAGTGAAGCTTTTAGTTTCTAATTTGTTTTTACTTTAGATTCTTGTTGTTTCACTGTTAATAGCTTCATTATTTCCTTATTAAACACACTTTCTGATGAAAAAGGGCAATATCATGAAATTAAAACATTTATGGCAATATATGAATATTGCAAATAGAAGCACTAATAACAGTGATGTATTCTTCACGTTTGAGGTCATTTTGAGTCACTTTTTTACACTCACCTTCACTTAAATTGTTTTAAAAACAGGAAATGTTTTCAAGAAGTCCCATCATCAGCCGTTGGGTAACTGATGCCATCCTCCTGTTCCCTCTCTCTGCTGCCATCTGGTGTTAGGGAAGCAGAACTTTAACACTTCATTTAAAGTTAATCACTTTATTGTTGTTTTTGATAATATGTATTTTTTTCCCAAATGTGCAGTTCTATTGGTGAATTTAGAGATTTTAACAGTTCTATATTGAGGCCAATGTTGTGGTTTTCATCCCAAAAGTGGTGTGCCACAGCAGACTTTTCCATTTGTTTTATTTTTAACAAAAAGAAATTTGGATATCAGAATAAAGGGACACCAGAGGAACCACATGTGGTACTGGGGAATTTTAAATTGATTGGATTTAGGTAAAGTGCAAAAATATATTGTTAAACTTTAAAATCTATTTTTCTCAACTCTTTAATTTTTTGTAGGCATTTTTCACTATTTAAAATGCTCCTTAGACCCTAGTTTATAACTTATTAGCTTGAAATTTTCAGGAGAGCTTGAGAGATTAAAGTATTAAAATTTGTCATATGTTGGTTAAAAAATATTAAATAATTGAGCGGAAAATAAATATTTTTTATAACTCATACTGAAAAAAATTGAAAATGTCAATAAACATTAAATCTGAACAATGGCGACACTGAACTCAAATTAAAAGTTTAGGAGAGATGCAACAAACTGTAGGGTCAAAGGGTAATTTCATATCAGCATACCAAAAAGTGATTTATTATTAATAAATATATTAATTTAAACACGGTTTGACATAGAACATTGACATTTTGTGTATACTATATATTTTAAGTTCTGAGTGTGTAAAAAACAAATTCAAAGCAATCAGAAAAAAACTAGATTTTTAAATTTCTTAGTGTTTCTTTAGTCTGCTTTGTACATTTGTTATGGTTCTTTCTAATATATTTCATGACAGTTTTCACAATCAATCTGGCAATTCCTTGCATTTTTGGTGTTCATGTTGAGTACTGTGGTTTTACTGCACTGATATTCTCTGGTGAAGCTTTATCCAATGAAACTTGACAGTTCTGTTATTGTTATTTGAGACGTTTACTGATAAACTGTGCCATAATTGGAGAATATGCTGTACTGTATTGTGAGGTTTGTTTATGTTGCATTAGATGGCACAATAACTGCACTGACACAGCAAGACATGGTTACACTTGCCATCAAACTGAACAAGATACTGTGTTTTGTTATGTTCAGCAGATTGCACCAGGTGCAACTTTGTTAACTCAAGACTGTTTTGTTACATTACAGCCTAGTGATCGTCTGAAGTCTGAGGAAGAGCTGGCACAGGAAGAGAAAGTTCGTCTGGAGCAACTGGAGGCCGATAGATTGCGCCGGATGCATGGGGCAGTTGAGCAAGTTAGCAGTTCAAAACATAGAAGTGCTGATGATTTGGATGATGGGTAAGTGCTAATGAAAAAAGTGTCTTGCAGTTTATGTTGTAGTGCAGATGTTTTGACAGTAACCTTTGTTTAGTTTCAGACTCGAAAGTGAGATAGAGGATGAAGAAGAGGCAGACGATGTCAACATAGAACCTCAACAGAAGGGTAAGATGATGTCATTCCAACATTACATACCTGAGCTGCTATTGTCTAGAATCTGTTACAATAGTTTCTCACTTAATGATCTAGTTAAACTTGTGCCAAGAGTTCACCCAGCTCGCTCTGTCACTTGTCTAATAGGTACTACAGTTGGTGATTGGTCACTTAATGATCTAGTTAAACTTGTGCCAAGAGTTCACCCAGCTCGCTCTGTCACTTGTCTAATAGGTACTACAGTTGGTGATTGGTCACTTAATGATCTAGTTAAACTTGTGCCAAGAGTTCACCCAACTTGCTCTGTGACTTGTCTAATATGAACTGGCGACTGACGTTCGCATGCCATGTGCTATTTCCTCTCAGAAGTGAAGGAAGGAGGAAGTTAATATGTCACTCTGGTTTATAGCAACCAGTGATGCACCAATTAGAAGCAAGCTGTTTCCAAACCATTTCCTTAGCAACAGAAGTCACAAACTCAGTGTCGCTAGCAGTAACATTGAATACTATAGAGGAAACAGCTTATCGCCAGTTCCCAGGAATTCAATATGGCCGAGATTACACTAAACTGCAGTGGACATTACACCAAAAAGCAGTACTGCCAACCTACATAATAAAAGTGTTGTTTCCAACCTCAAATATCACAGGGGTAAAGTAACATGCTTTCAAACGATAATAATGCTTGAATATCGCTACCACACAACACATGAACCTATTCACCTTTGGCAAATCTTGTTCTGCAATAACACTTTTGTATAAAATCACTTCCGAACACCAAATATCGAAATATATATTTAATGTACTACTGTGTTGTGAACACAAAAATGACAGTAACTATATTCTCATCGGGTAGTATTACTCAGTATGCTGATGATACAAATATATTATTAGTAACTCTTTAGTCAATTTGAAAACTGTAGCAGAAGAAAAAATACACAATATTTCGTGCTGGTTCGAAAACAATAACCTCATAGTAAATATACAGGAAACATTAGCAATGCATTTTTACTTTCACCCGTCAAAACTGTCTAGCACCCATGATTTCAACATAACACTTTCTGGTAAAACCCTTTTAAATGAAAGTGCAACACAGTTGTTAGGTGTTTGGTTACAAAATAATCTTAAATGGGATAAGCATGTTGAAATGTTAATCGGAAAATTCTGCTCCCTTTGTTATAATTGGCACTTAGTACAATTGGCGGCAATAGAAATGTTGAGGAGTGAATATTTCGCATGTGTACATTCAATCTTAAAGTATGGTATTTTAGTTTGGGGAAATTCACCACCTTGTAAAAAATTATTTGTTATGCAAGAACAAATATTAAGAATTATTACAAAAATGCAAGAAAGATCTTCCTGTAAATCCATTTTCAAACAGTATCAAATTCTTCTGTCATTTTGTATATATATATTGAGACAGAATATTAGAAGACCCCAAAAGAAAATTGTTTATGTGAATATTTGTTAAAAGTGTAATTTGTTTTTTGATGTTAGTATGAGTTGGTTAAATGACGAAAACGTGTTACAAATGTTCATTGTTATGAACAACTAAGTTAGTTTAAAGACGTCATAAATATTTCCATACTTGATTTTAATATATAGTGTCACCGCGCCTGCCGCATCTAATTGCCGACAACAGCAGTGTCACCCATCGCATTATTGTCGGCACTACCGCAAAGCAGCCGAAGGAAAGAGACAGAGAATGGCCGCATTGTTGGGGCGCTTGCCGAAAGAGAGAAAAGGATAGAGACTTCGAGAACCTTCTGCTTTGTATTTCACCACAATAACTGAACTTTCCAGAATAGTGCCTGGGAGATATAAATAGCGGTAAAGTGCGACAGAAGAGGCAGTCAGACGTATGTGAAGCGTCGAGGAGTCGTGCCGACGGAGAAGGGACAGTTTTGTGTTACGAATTCGGAGCCGTGCTGTTGGTGAATCGGTAAAGACTTTCTTGCTGTTGCAACAAGTGCAAAAAGTTACTGTTTACGGAAATAAAAGTGTTTCTTTATCCCGACTACATCTGTCTTCTTTACTTTTCAACCCACCAAAGTCACACTGGTGTCAGAAGTGGGATTCGTCGAATTGCTTCTAGTTTCGTTACATCGTCGTTAGAAGTTGCAACGTTAGAACCAAGATAGAGGGAGATTCGGAAACCAGGATGATGGCAATGATGAAAGAATTATTTGCCGAAATGAAGACGAGAAACAACCTCGCTGCCGAGCTGAAAGAGATGAAGACGGAGCTATCGGCGAAAATTGACGGCGAACTGATTGGCGTGACGGAAGTCGTGGAACAACTCGGCGAACTGACTGGCGTGACGGAAGACGTGGAAGAACTCGGCGAAAAGGTGGAAGACCTCTGCCAGCATGTGGACGTCGTGGAGGACGACGGGGAACGTCTTGGCGCCCTGGTAGTAAGAGTTGACGAGAGCGTCAAAGTACTGGATGCCAGGGGCAGACGGAATAGCGCAGACCCGGGGAGGGAGCACCTAGTGGCCGAGGCGACAGTTGCGCCCGTTTCAGATAACGAAAGTGTACGTCTCGGGGAAGACAAAGGGACAGTTCAGGGACGTCGTCGGGGATCCTCTGGAGGAGTGTGTCGGGTACGTAACCAACCAGGATACGACGTGGAGGACAATCAGCAGGGGAGCGCACAAGCAAACGAGCAACAGTCGAGAAACGACTTGGCGTGGGACATGGGGGGACCGTCGGAGCCATCCAATCACCTGACGCATAGTGTCATGAACGGAAGAATGGCGGACACCATCGTGGACGGAAGGATACAGGAGAGGCCGTGCCGAGCACAAGTGAACACGAGTGCAGCGGTGGACGCGACTCGCGCGGATGTGGCGGTGTTTGTTGCCGGACCCATCGGAAGCAAGGTGGCTGCGAAGGTGCGCCAGAGAGGTCGGCGGACATGGTACCCAGTGAGCCGTTTCCAAGTGCGCAGGATGGCATACATCATCCTACCCGGACCAAGGGACACTATCCAACAGCGATACCTAGAATCGTGCCTCCTGGAGAAGAGGTTCGATGGGTTAGTCCACCGGGGTGCAAGGGAAATGCCGCAGTGATAGTGCTGGTCGGGACGACCACCTCTGAGGAGGGAGCAGTGTCACCGCGCCTGCCACATCTAATTGCCGACAACAGCAGTGTCACCCATCACATTATTGTCGGCACTACCGCAAAGGAGCCGAAGGAAAGAGACAGAGAATGGCCGCATTGTTGGGGCGCTTGCCGAAAGAGAGAAAAGGATAGAGACTTCGAGAACCTTCTGCTTTATATTTCACCACAATAACTGAACTTTCCAGAATAGTGCCTGGGAGATATAAATAGCGGTAAAGTGCGGCAGAAGAGGCAGTCAGACGTATGTGAAGCGTTGAGTAGTCGTGCCGACGGTAAGAAGAGACGTATGCGAAGCGCCGAGGTGTCGTGCCGACGGAGAAGGAACAGTTTTGTGTTACGAATTCGGAGCCGTGCTGTTGGTGAATCGGTAAAGACTTTCTTGCTGTTGCAACGTGTGTAAAAAGTTACTGTTTACGGAAATAAAAGTGTTTATCCCGACTACATCTGTCTTCTTTACTTTTCAACTCAATGGCTTCATTGCCAGATGCAAGGCACTAGAAAACAACAACTTTTCAACCCACCAAAGTCACAATATGTATAAACACTAGAATTCTATGTGTTCCATAATAAAAGTAAGGTAGGATGGTTAGGGATCGCTTCCCTAACAAGAAAGAACTATTTGATGGACGCATATGCGGATGTATACGAAAAAGGCGGTGCCACGTGAGGTGACGCCATAATCTTCCCACTAGTGTGTGTGTAATCAAGGCATAAGGACGTATTGGTGTAACGTGTGAACATAGAACTTTCACCAGACTTTCATCAAGCATTAGTTCCACTAAATGAAAAAGTGGAAATGTTTTAAATCATTTAAAACGGTGCTAGGAGGATTTATTTTAATGTAAAATATAGAAAAAGTGTTAATAAAATAATACATTGTGGTGAAGAAACATTGTGTGATTTTTCATTCCATCCGTTACCACGACCCGAGATCACAAAGATTTCAATAGCTCAAAGACCCAACGACGATTAATTATAAAAACCGCACCAAAATATATATATAAAAGAATCACTGATATTTATCAAACAAGGTTCTAGCAGAAAACAGAAACCTTACTCTTATCCACTCAGTTATACATGGCAACCTGCACATAACTAGAACTAGTACAATATCTTTTCAAAAAGATATGAATCATATGGGTGTAACACTTTATAATAAATTACCAATTGTATTAAATCAATAAAAAATCCAAGAGTGTTCAAATCACAAATAAAAAAATACTTGCTTGATCACAGTTATACTATTGAAGAGTATCTAGCTTATTCCCATTGAAGTTCATATGTTATTGTCAGCTGGAAGCACTACACCAACAAGATATCCCTAGAGGAGCAGGTGACAGTTGCAGAGGGCTATAAGGTCATTGGATCAGAGAGAGACAGAGGCTAGTCAGCCCTATGTGCAGCAGCTCAACAGCTTGGCCACCAAGCTGACAGTAACACTGATCAACTACACCATCACACACCCCACCTCACATTATGCCACCACACACCCCACCTCACATTACACCACCACACACCCACCTCACATTACGCCACCACACACCCCACCTCACATTACGCCACCACACACCCCACCACACACCCCACCTTACATTATGCCATCACACACCCCACCTCACATTACGCCACCACACACCCCACCTCACATTATGCCACCACACACCCCACCTCACATTACACCACCACACCCCCCACCTCACATTACGCCACCACACACCCCACCTCACATTACGCCACCACACACACCACATCACATTATGCCACCACACACCCCACCTCACATTACGCCACCACACACCCTACCTCACATTATGCCACCACACACCCCACCTCACATTACGCCACCACACACCCCACCTCACATTACGCCACCACACACCCCACCTCACATTATGCCACCACACACCCCACCTCACATTATGCCACCACACACCCCACCTCACATTATGCCACCACACACCCCACCACACACCCCTCCCCACATTATGTCACCACACACCCCACCTCACATTATGCCACCACACACTCCATCTCACATTACGCCACCACACACCCCACCTCACATTATACCAATCCCGCTTCACATTATGCCACCACACACCCCACCTCACATTATGCCAATGCCGCTTCACATTACGCCACCACACACCCCACCCCACCTCACATTACACCAACACACCCCACCTCACATTACGCCACCACACACTCCACCTCACATTATGCCAATCCCACTTCACATTACGTCACCACACACTCCACCTCACATTACGCCACCACACACTCCACCTCACATTATGCCGTCACACATCCCACTTCACATTACGCCACCACACAGTCCACCTCACATGCCACCACACACCCCACCTCGCATTATGCCACCACACACTCCACCTCACATTATACCAATCCCACTTCACATTATGCCACCACGCACCCCACCTCACATTATGCCACCACACACTCCACCTCACATTACGCCACCACACACCCCACCTCATTACACCACCACACACCCCACCTCACATTATGTCACAACACACCCCACCTCACATGCCACCACACACCCCACCTCACATTACACCACCACACCCCACCTCACATTACGCCACCACACACTCCACGTCACATTATGCCAATCCCACTTCACATTATTGGGATCTGAAAGCTTTAAAAGATTTGACTATCACACAAAGCCTACTGTATTCCCATAGTCCCCTTGTACTTACAAGGAAATAAACAATAAGATAATTTGTACAAATGTTATCTCAACTAACACGAAGAAGATGCAGTAATAAGAGTTTGTAAGAATGGTTAGTACAAGAGTAGAGAAAGTCATGTGAATGTAACACATCAGATATTTTCAGTGAAATTGTGTTTTGTTTGTCTTCATGCTGAAGGGAAACTTATTTTAGGTTGCGCCAGGTGGCTCATCGTACTACTCATCCACAACATGAGTGCACTTGAAGGAGGGTGTCTACCTTAAGTCCAGCGAGCGAGGGGAAAGGCGATACTGTCGCACTCACCTGCTGATGTCTTCACATTAGTTCTCAGAAACAGCACGTCTGGAAACGTTGGTTTCAGGTCCTTCGTCTGCTGTATCAGTGTCACTGTTTCCTTCATCAGGTGTGCCAGTGTCACTGCGCCCTTCGTGTGCTGTATCAGTGTCACTGTTTCCTTCATCAGGTGTGCCAGTGTCACTGCGCCCTTCGTGTGCTGTATTAGTGCCACTGTTTCCTTCATCAGGTGTGCCAGTGTCACTGCGCCCTTCGTCTGCTGTATCAGTGTCACTGTTTCCTTCATCAGGTGTGCCAGTGTCACTGCGCCCTTCGTGTGCTGTATCAGTGTCACTGTTTCCTTCATCAGGTGTGCCAGTGTCACTGCGCCCTTCGTCTGCTGTATCAGTGTCACTGTTTCCTTCATCAGGTGTGCCAGTGTCACTGCGCCCTTCGTGTGCTGTATCAGTGTCACTGTTTCCTTCATCAGGTGTGCCAGTGTCACTGCGCCCTTCGTGTGCTGTATCAGTGTCACTGTTTCCTTCATCAGGTGTGCCAGTGTCACTGCGCCCTTCGTGTGCTGTATTAGTGCCACTGTTTCCTTCATCAGGTGTGCCAGTGTCACTGCGCCCTTCGTCTGCTGTATCAGTGTCACTGTTTCCTTCATCAGGTGTGCCAGTGTCACTGCGCCCTTCGTCTGCTGTATCAGTGTCACTGTTTCCTTCATCAGGTGTGCCAGTGTCACTGTGCCCTTCGTGTGCTGTATCAGTGTCACTGTTTCCTTCATCAGGTGTGCCAGTGTCACTGCGCCCTTCGTGTGCTGTATTAGTGTCACTGTTTCCTTCATCAGGTGTGCCAGTGTCACTGCGCCCTTCGTCTGCTGTATCAGTGTCACTGTTTCCTTCATCAGGTGTGCCAGTGTCACTGCGCCCTTCGTGTGCTGTATCAGTGTCACTGTTTCCTTCATCAGGTGTGCCAGTGTCACTGCGCCCTTCGTCTGCTGTATCAGTGTCACTGTTTCCTTCATCAGGTGTGCCAGTGTCACTGCGCCCTTCGTGTGCTGTATTAGTGTCACTGTTTCCTTCATCAGGTGTGCCAGTGTCACTGCGCCCTTCGTGTGCTGTATCAGTGTCACTGTTTCCTTCATCAGGTGTGCCAGTGTCACTGCGCCCTTCGTGTGCTGTATTAGTGTCACTGTTTCCTTCATCAGGTGTGCCAGTGTCACTGCGCCCTTCGTGTGCTGTATTAGTGTCACTGTTTCCTTCATCAGGTGTGCCAGTGTCACTGCGCCCTTCGTGTGCTGTATCAGTGTCACTGTTTCCTTCATCAGGTGTGCCAGTGTCACTGCGTCCTTCGTGTGCTGTATCAGTGTCACTGTTTCCTTCATCAGGTGTGCCAGTGTCACTGCGCCCTTCGTCTGCTGTATCAGTGTCACTGTTTCCTTCATCAGGTGTGCCAGTGTCACTGCGCCCTTCGTGTGCTGTATCAGTGTCACTGTTTCCTTCATCAGGTGTGCCAGTGTCACTGCGCCCTTCGTGTGCTGTATCAGTGTCACTGTTTCCTTCATCAGGTGTGCCAGTGTCACTGTGCCCTTCGTGTGCTGTATCAGTGTCACTGTTTCCTTCATCAGGTGTGCCAGTGTCACTGTGCCCTTCGTGTGCTGTATCAGTGTCACTGTTTCCTTCATCAGGTGTGCCAGTGTCACTGCGCCCTTCGTGTGCTGTATCAGTGTCACTGTTTCCTTCATCAGGTGTGCCAGTGTCACTGCGCCCTTCGTGTGCTGTATCAGTGTCACTGTTTCCTTCATCAGGTGTGCCAGTGTCACTGCGCCCTTCGTGTGCTGTATCAGTGTCACTGTTTCCTTCATCAGGTGTGTCAGTGTCACTGTTTCCTTCATCAGGTGTGCCAGTGTCACTGCGCCCTTCGTGTGCTGTATCAGTGTCACTGTTTCCTTCATCAGGTGTGCCAGTGTCACTGCGCCCTTCGTGTGCTGTATCAGTGTCACTGTTTCCTTCATCAGGTGTGCCAGTGTCACTGCGCCCTTCGTGTGCTGTATCAGTGTCACTGTTTCCTTCATCAGGTGTGCCAGTGTCACTGCGCCCTTCGTGTGCTGTATCAGTGTCACTGTTTCCTTCATCAGGTGTGCCAGTGTCACTGCGCCCTTCGTGTGCTGTATCAGTGTCACTGTTTCCTTCATCAGGTGTGCCAGTGTCACTGTTTCCTTCATCAGGTGTGCCAGTGTCACTGCGCCCTTCGTGTGCTGTATCAGTGTCACTGTTTCCTTCATCAGGTGTGCCAGTGTCACTGCGCCCTTCGTGTGCTGTATCAGTGTCACTGTTTCCTTCATCAGGTGTGCCAGTGTCACTGCGCCCTTCGTGTGCTGTATCAGTGTCACTGTTTCCTTCATCAGGTGTGCCAGTGTCACTGTGCCCTTCGTCTGCTGTATCAGTGTCACTGTTTCCTTCATCAGGTGTGCCAGTGTCACTGCGCCCTTCGTGTGCTGTATCAGTGTCACTGTTTCCTTCATCAGGTGTGCCAGTGTCACTGCGCCCTTCGTCTGCTGTATCAGTGTCACTGTTTCCTTCATCAGGTGTGCCAGTGTCACTGCGCCCTTCGTGTGCTGTATCAGTGTCACTGTTTCCTTCATCAGGTGTGCCAGTGCCACTGTTTCCTTCATCAGGTGTGCCAGTGTCACTGCGCCCTTCGTGTGCTGTATCAGTGTCACTGTTTCCTTCATCAGGTGTGCCAGTGTCACTGCGCCCTTCGTCTGCTGTATCAGTGTCACTGTTTCCTTCATCAGGTGTGCCAGTGTCACTGCGCCCTTCGTGTGCTGTATCAGTGTCACTGTTTCCTTCATCAGGTGTGTCAGTGTCACTGTTTCCTTCATCAGGTGTGCCAGTGTCACTGCGCCCTTCGTGTGCTGTATCAGTGTCACTGTTTCCTTCATCAGGTGTGCCAGTGTCACTGTTTCCTTCATCAGGTGTGCCAGTGTCACTGCGCCCTTCGTGTGCTGTATCAGTGTCACTGTTTCCTTCATCAGGTGTATCAGTGTCACTGTTTCCTTCATCAGGTGTGCCAGTGTCACTGCGCCCTTCGTGTGCTGTATCAGTGTCACTGTTTCCTTCATCAGGTGTATCAGTGTCACTGTTTCCTTCATCAGGTGTGCCAGTGTCACTGCGCCCTTCGTGTGCTGTATCAGTGTCACTGTTTCCTTCATCAGGTGTGCCAGTGTCACTGCGCCCTTCGTGTGCTGTATTAGTGTCACTGTTTCCTTCATCAGGTGTGCCAGTGTCACTGCGCCCTTCGTCTGCTGTATCAGTGTCACTGTTTCCTTCATCAGGTGTGCCAGTGTCACTGCGCCCTTCGTCTGCTGTATCAGTGTCACTGTTTCCTTCATCAGGTGTGCCAGTGTCACTGCGTCCTTCGTGTGCTGTATCAGTGTCACTGTTTCCTTCATCAGGTGTGCCAGTGTCACTGCGCCCTTCGTGTGCTGTATCAGTGTCACTGTTTCCTTCATCAGGTGTGCCAGTGTCACTGCGCCCTTCGTCTGCTGTATCAGTGTCACTGTTTCCTTCATCAGGTGTGCCAGTGTCACTGCGCCCTTCGTGTGCTGTATCAGTGTCACTGTTTCCTTCATCAGGTGTGCCAGTGTCACTGCGCCCTTCGTGTGCTGTATTAGTGCCACTGTTTCCTTCATCAGGTGTGCCAGTGTCACTGCGCCCTTCGTGTGCTGTATCAGTGTCACTGTTTCCTTCATCAGGTGTGCCAGTGTCACTGCGCCCTTCGTCTGCTGTATCAGTGTCACTGTTTCCTTCATCAGGTGTGCCAGTGTCACTGCGCCCTTCGTGTGCTGTATTAGTGCCACTGTTTCCTTCATCAGGTGTGCCAGTGTCACTGCGCCCTTCGTGTGCTGTATCAGTGTCACTGTTTCCTTCATCAGGTGTGCCAGTGTCACTGCGTCCTTCGTGTGCTGTATCAGTGTCACTGTTTCCTTCATCAGGTGTGCCAGTGTCACTGCGCCCTTCGTCTGCTGTATTAGTGTCACTGTTTCCTTCATCAGGTGTGCCAGTGTCACTGCGCCATTCGTCTGCTGTATTAGTGTCACTGTTTCCTTCATCAGGTGTGCCAGTGTCACTGCGCCCTTCGTCTGCTGTATCAGTGTCACTGTTTCCTTCATCAGGTGTGCCAGTGTCACTGCGCCCTTCGTCTGCTGTATCAGTGCCACTGTTTCCTTCATCAGGTGTGCCAGTGTCACTGCGCCCTTCGTCTGCTGTATCAGTGTCACTGTTTCCTTCATCAGGTGTGCCAGTGTCACTGCTCCCTTCGTGTGCTGTATCAGTGTCACTGTTTCCTTCATCAGGTGTGCCAGTAAGCTGCTCCCTTCGTGTGCTGTATTAGTGTCACTGTTTCCTTCATCAGGTGTGCCAGTAAGCTGCTCCCTTCGTGTGCTGTATTAGTGTCACTGTTTCCTTCATCAGGTGTGCCAGTGTCACTGCGCCCTTCGTGTGCTGTATCAGTGTCACTGTTTCCTTCATCAGGTGTGCCAGTAAGCTGCTCCCTTCGTGTGCTGTATTAGTGTCACTGTTTCCTTCATCAGGTGTGCCAGTGTCACTGCTCCCTTCGTGTGCTGTATCAGTGTCACTGTTTCCTTCATCAGGTGTGCCAGTGTCACTGTGTCCTTCGTCTGCTGTATCAGTGTCACTGTTTCCTTCATCAGGTGTGCCAGTGTCACTGCGCCCTTCGTGTGCTGTATCAGTGTCACTGTTTCCTTCATCAGGTGTGCCAGTAAGCTGCTCCCTTCGTGTGCTGTATTAGTGTCACTGTTTCCTTCATCAGGTGTGCCAGTGTCACTGCTCCCTTCGTGTGCTGTATCAGTGTCACTGTTTCCTTCATCAGGTGTGCCAGTGTCACTGCGCCCTTCGTCTGCTGTATCAGTGTCACTGTTTCCTTCATCAGGTGTGCCAGTGTCTCTGCGCCCTTCGTGTGCTGTATCAGTGTCACTGTTTCCTTCATCAGGTGTGCCAGTGTCACTGCGCCCTTCGTCTGCTGTATTAGTGTCACTGTTTCCTTCATCAGGTGTGCCAGTGTCACTGCGCCCTTCGTGTGCTGTATCAGTGTCACTGTTTCCTTCATCAGGTGTGCCAGTGTCACTGCGCCCTTCGTCTGCTGTATCAGTGTCACTGTTTCCTTCATCAGGTGTGCCAGTGTCACTGCGCCCTTCGTGTGCTGTATCAGTGTCACTGTTTCCTTCATCAGGTGTGCCAGTGTCACTGCGCCCTTCGTGTGCTGTATTAGTGCCACTGTTTCCTTCATCAGGTGTGCCAGTGTCACTGCACCCTTCGTGTGCTGTATTAGTGTCACTGTTTCCTTCATCAGGTGTGCCAGTGTCACTGCGCCCTTTGTCTGCTGTATTAGTGTCACTGTTTCCTTCATCAGGTGTGCCAGTGTCACTGCGCCCTTCGTGTGCTGTATTAGTGTCACTGTTTCCTTCATCAGGTGTGCCAGTGTCACTGCGCCCTTCGTGTGCTGTATTAGTGTCACTGTTTCCTTCATCAGGTGTGCCAGTGTCACTGCGCCCTTCGTCTGCTGTATCAGTGTCACTGTTTCCTTCATCAGGTGTGCCAGTGTCACTGCGCCCTTCGTGTGCTGTATCAGTGTCACTGTTTCCTTCATCAGGTGTGCCAGTGTCACTGCGCCCTTCGTCTGCTGTATCAGTGTCACTGTTTCCTTCATCAGGTGTGCGAGTGTCACTGCGCCCTTCGTGTGCTGTATCAGTGTCACTGTTTCCTTCATCAGGTGTGCCAGTGCCACTGCGCCCTTCGTGTGCTGTATCAGTGTCACTGTTTCCTTCATCAGGTGTGCCAGTGTCACTGCGCCCTTCGTCTGCTGTATCAGTGTCACTGTTTCCTTCATCAGGTGTGCCAGTGCCACTGTTTCCTTCATCAGGTGTGCGAGTGTCACTGCGCCCTTCGTGTGCTGTATCAGTGTCACTGTTTCCTTCATCAGGTGTGCCAGTGCCACTGCGCCCTTCGTGTGCTGTATCAGTGTCACTGTTTCCTTCATCAGGTGTGCGAGTGTCACTGCGCCCTTCGTGTGCTGTATCAGTGTCACTGTTTCCTTCATCAGGTGTGCCAGTGCCACTGCGCCCTTCGTGTGCTGTATCAGTGTCACTGTTTCCTTCATCAGGTGTGCCAGTGTCACTGCGCCCTTCGTGTGCTGTATCAGTGTCACTGTTTCCTTCATCAGGTGTGCCAGTGTCACTGCGCCCTTCGTGTGCTGTATCAGTGTCACTGTTTCCTTCATCAGGTGTGCCAGTGTCACTGCGCCCTTCGTCTGCTGTATTAGTGTCACTGTTTCCTTCATCAGGTGTGCCAGTGTCACTGCGCCCTTCGTCTGCTGTATCAGTGTCACTGTTTCCTTCATCAGGTGTGCCAGTGTCACTGCGCCCTTCGTGTGCTGTATCAGTGTCACTGTTTCCTTCATCAGGTGTGCCAGTGTCACTGCGCCCTTCGTCTGCTGTATTAGTGTCACTGTTTCCTTCATCAGGTGTGCCAGTGTCACTGCGCCCTTCGTGTGCTGTATTAGTGTCACTGTTTCCTTCATCAGGTGTGCCAGTGTCACTGCGCCCTTCGTCTGCTGTATCAGTGTCACTGTTTCCTTCATCAGGTGTGCCAGTGTCACTGCGCCCTTCGTGTGCTGTATTAGTGTCACTGTTTCCTTCATCAGGTGTGCCAGTGTCACTGCGCCCTTCGTGTGCTGTATTAGTGTCACTGTTTCCTTCATCAGGTGTGCCAGTGTCACTGCGCCCTTCGTCTGCTGTATCAGTGTCACTGTTTCCTTCATCAGGTGTGCCAGTGTCACTGCGCCCTTCGTGTGCTGTATCAGTGTCACTGTTTCCTTCATCAGGTGTGCCAGTGTCACTGCGCCCTTCGTCTGCTGTATTAGTGTCACTGTTTCCTTCATCAGGTGTGCCAGTGTCACTGCGCCCTTCGTGTGCTGTATCAGTGTCACTGTTTCCTTCATCAGGTGTGCCAGTGTCACTGCGCCCTTTGTCTGCTGTATCAGTGTCACTGTTTCCTTCATCAGGTGTGCCAGTGTCACTGCGCCCTTCGTGTGCTGTATCAGTGTCACTGTTTCCTTCATCAGGTGTGCCAGTGTCACTGCGCCCTTCGTCTGCTGTATCAGTGTCACTGTTTCCTTCATCAGGTGTGCCAGTGTCACTGCGCCCTTCGTCTGCTGTATCAGTGTCACTGTTTCCTTCATCAGGTGTGCCAGTGTCACTGCGTCCTTCGTGTGCTGTATCAGTGTCACTGTTTCCTTCATCAGGTGTGCCAGTGTCACTGCGCCCTTTGTCTGCTGTATCAGTGTCACTGTTTCCTTCATCAGGTGTGCCAGTGTCACTGCGTCCTTCGTGTGCTGTATTAGTGCCACTGTTTCCTTCATCAGGTGTGCCAGTGTCACTGCGCCCTTCGTGTGCTGTATTAGTGTCACTGTTTCCTTCATCAGGTGTGCCAGTGTCACTGCGCCCTTCGTCTGCTGTATCAGTGTCACTGTTTCCTTCATCAGGTGTGCCAGTGTCACTGCGCCCTTTGTCTGCTGTATCAGTGTCACTGTTTCCTTCATCAGGTGTGCCAGTGTCACTGCGTCCTTCGTGTGCTGTATTAGTGCCACTGTTTCCTTCATCAGGTGTGCCAGTGTCACTGCGCCCTTCGTGTGCTGTATTAGTGTCACTGTTTCCTTCATCAGGTGTGCCAGTGTCACTGCGCCCTTCGTCTGCTGTATCAGTGTCACTGTTTCCTTCATCAGGTGTGCCAGTGTCACTGCGCCCTTCGTGTGCTGTATCAGTGTCACTGTTTCCTTCATCAGGTGTGCCAGTGTCACTGCGCCCTTCGTCTGCTGTATCAGTGTCACTGTTTCCTTCATCAGGTGTGCCAGTGTCACTGCGCCCTTCGTCTGCTGTATCAGTGTCACTGTTTCCTTCATCAGGTGTGCCAGTGTCACTGCGCCCTTCGTCTGCTGTATCAGTGTCACTGTTTCCTTCATCAGGTGTGCCAGTGTCACTGCGCCCTTCGTCTGCTGTATCAGTGTCACTGTTTCCTTCATCAGGTGTGCCAGTGTCACTGCGTCCTTCGTGTGCTGTATCAGTGTCACTGTTTCCTTCATCAGGTGTGCCAGTGTCACTGCGCCCTTCGTCTGCTGTATCAGTGTCACTGTTTCCTTCATCAGGTGTGCCAGTGTCACTGCGTCCTTCGTGTGCTGTATCAGTGTCACTGTTTCCTTCATCAGGTGTGCCAGTGTCACTGCGCCCTTCGTGTGCTGTATCAGTGTCACTGTTTCCTTCATCAGGTGTGCCAGTGTCACTGCGCCCTTCGTGTGCTGTATCAGTGTCACTGTTTCCTTCATCAGGTGTGCCAGTGTCACTGCGCCCTTCGTGTGCTGTATCAGTGTCACTGTTTCCTTCATCAGGTGTGCCAGTGTCACTGCGCCCTTCGTGTGCTGTATTAGTGTCACTGTTTCCTTCATCAGGTGTGCCAGTGTCACTGCGCCCTTCGTGTGCTGTATCAGTGTCACTGTTTCCTTCATCAGGTGTGCCAGTGTCACTGCGCCCTTCGTCTGCTGTATCAGTGTCACTGTTTCCTTCATCAGGTGTGCCAGTGTCACTGTGCCCTTCGTCTGCTGTATCAGTGTCACTGTTTCCTTCATCAGGTGTGCCAGTGTCACTGCGCCCTTCGTGTGCTGTATCAGTGTCACTGTTTCCTTCATCAGGTGTGCCAGTGTCACTGCGCCCTTCGTGTGCTGTATCAGTGTCACTGTTTCCTTCATCAGGTGTGCCAGTGTCACTGCGCCCTTCGTCTGCTGTATCAGTGTCACTGTTTCCTTCATCAGGTGTGCCAGTGTCACTGCGCCCTTCGTGTGCTGTATTAGTGCCACTGTTTCCTTCATCAGGTGTGCCAGTGTCACTGCGCCCTTCGTGTGCTGTATTAGTGCCACTGTTTCCTTCATCAGGTGTGCCAGTGTCACTGCGCCCTTCGTGTGCTGTATCAGTGTCACTGTTTCCTTCATCAGGTGTGCCAGTGTCACTGCGCCCTTCGTGTGCTGTATTAGTGCCACTGTTTCCTTCATCAGGTGTGCCAGTGTCACTGCGCCCTTCGTGTGCTGTATTAGTGCCACTGTTTCCTTCATCAGGTGTGCCAGTGTCACTGCGCCCTTCGTGTGCTGTATCAGTGTCACTGTTTCCTTCATCAGGTGTGCCAGTGTCACTGCGCCCTTCGTCTGCTGTATCAGTGTCACTGTTTCCTTCATCAGGTGTGCCAGTGTCACTGCGCCCTTCGTCTGCTGTATTAGTGTCACTGTTTCCTTCATCAGGTGTGCCAGTGTCACTGCGCCCTTCGTGTGCTGTATTAGTGTCACTGTTTCCTTCATCAGGTGTGCCAGTGTCACTGTGCCCTTCGTGTGCTGTATCAGTGTCACTGTTTCCTTCATCAGGTGTGCCAGTGTCACTGCGTCCTTCGTCTGCTGTATCAGTGCCACTGTTTCCTTCATCAGGTGTGCCAGTGTCACTGCGCCCTTCGTGTGCTGTATTAGTGCCACTGTTTCCTTCATCAGGTGTGCCAGTGTCACTGCGCCCTTCGTGTGCTGTATCAGTGTCACTGTTTCCTTCATCAGGTGTGCCAGTGTCACTGTGCCCTTCGTGTGCTGTATCAGTGTCACTGTTTCCTTCATCAGGTGTGCCAGTGTCACTGCGCCCTTCGTGTGCTGTATCAGTGTCACTGTTTCCTTCATCAGGTGTGCCAGTGTCACTGCGCCCTTCGTGTGCTGTATCAGTGTCACTGTTTCCTTCATCAGGTGTGCCAGTGTCACTGCGCCCTTCGTCTGCTGTATCAGTGTCACTGTTTCCTTCATCAGGTGTGCCAGTGTCACTGCGCCCTTCGTGTGCTGTATCAGTGTCACTGTTTCCTTCATCAGGTGTGCCAGTGTCACTGCGCCCTTCGTGTGCTGTATTAGTGCCACTGTTTCCTTCATCAGGTGTGCCAGTGTCACTGCGCCCTTCGTGTGCTGTATTAGTGCCACTGTTTCCTTCATCAGGTGTGCCAGTGTCACTGCGCCCTTCGTGTGCTGTATCAGTGTCACTGTTTCCTTCATCAGGTGTGCCAGTGTCACTGCGCCCTTCGTGTGCTGTATTAGTGCCACTGTTTCCTTCATCAGGTGTGCCAGTGTCACTGCGCCCTTCGTGTGCTGTATTAGTGCCACTGTTTCCTTCATCAGGTGTGCCAGTGTCACTGCGCCCTTCGTGTGCTGTATCAGTGTCACTGTTTCCTTCATCAGGTGTGCCAGTGTCACTGCGCCCTTCGTCTGCTGTATCAGTGTCACTGTTTCCTTCATCAGGTGTGCCAGTGTCACTGCGCCCTTCGTGTGCTGTATCAGTGTCACTGTTTCCTTCATCAGGTGTGCCAGTGCCACTGTTTCCTTCATCAGGTGTGCCAGTGTCACTGCGCCCTTTGTGTGCTGTATCAGTGTCACTGTTTCCTTCATCAGGTGTGCCAGTGCCACTGTTTCCTTCATCAGGTGTGCCAGTGTCACTGTTTCCTTCATCAGGTGTGCCAGTAAGCTGCTTCAATATCAATATTCTGATGATGACTGCTCTCTGGACCCACCTCCACATGGTTGCATGTTTCTATCCAATCATTTGGAGCAATTTCAGTTGTGCATTATTGTGGTAGCTTTGATAACACAGAATGTGACTTTATGACAATCTTTTATTGTAGCCTCACCAATTACATTGTCAGGAAGTTTTCTGTGTCTCTGCCAATAATATTTATGTAGTAGTATTGTTACAAGTTGAGCTCAAAGCACGTCAGTTTATTGAATTCATAGAAATTAAATGTGAATTCTTTCATTGTTATTAAAATTAAAACATAAACACCAGCAACAATGAGTCAATGAATAAAAAAACATATTTCTAAGTAAAATTTTAGAAAAGTAATACAATATATTACTGCATATAACAATGCAATTATGATCATATTTTCAGCAATATCAATAATGAATTATGTTTATTAGAGACTCTAGAAACCTAGGACATAGTATTGTGGCAACACTGGTACTGCTTACAGTCCAACTGTCTTGTGGACAGTAATCTTGAACTGCTTGTGTTCATCATTAGCACGCCTCACTGCAAGCATCTCCATATTGGTGATGTTTTCTTCACACGACTCTACCTCCAAAACGCCGCCTACTTGTGAGATATATGTTTAGTAAGTCTTCTCACCAAGTGCACTCATATCGGAGCTCACTAGTAGTGTCAGTAAACTGTTGTAGCAACATGTTCCCATCTACACAACGTGTAACACTGTCTCTTGTAACTGTTTGCAGATAATGAGGGGAGTTTTAGTGAAGGACAGGAGGGGGAAGAGGAGGAGGAGGAAGGGGAAGAGGAAAACAATGATGATGATGATGAAGATGAAGACAGTTTATCAGATTTGAAGAATGATTCTAATCCAGAAGATGAAGAAACAGGTAAGTTACATTGTTGTATAAATGGTTATGCTCCTGATGGACACTTATACCCTATCCGACCTTAAAGTATGTACAGATGTCAACATTACGCAGTCGCACAACTTGCAGTGTCAGTGAAATGGTGAAGCATGATGGAAACAGTTTCTTACTACATTGCATATATTATCACTTATTTAATACTTTCAAGTAATGAATGGGCTGAATAAATATTATAATTCAACTTACAAAACATTTAAACATGAGCATAAGTATCTAAAGTAAGAACAAATTAGAAACTAAAAGCTTCACTTATCTCAGTAATATTGGAAGATTTCATGGAGCTGACACGTTTCGAGTTGACTCCAACTCATTCTCAAACCTATACAAACAAAGTTACCATAGCTACTGATGCTCATTTTAATCACCAATCTCTGAAAACAGAATCCTATAAATACAGCTGTAGAAAGAAGTATCTTCCGGGCTGTTATGCCGTGGTCTGCTGGAGATCTGTCTTCCAGACGTTTCGTTTCCAACTGCGGTAAACATCCTCAGTGGCATTGTCGAAGTCTCCTTGTGGAAGGTATCACTGCGACTGATGCGTCGACTGTCTGTGGGGCTCCAACAACTTTAATAAGGAGGAGGCCTTAAGATTAAACAGCAACTGGCATCCGGTCATAGAACATCATAAGAAGCAGGATAGCAAGGTAAGCCAATCAGAAGAGACCAGCAGCATAAGAGAGATAGAACCCCTTCCACCAGCCACCACGCCTCTGGACGCCCCGGGCCAATCAGCGCACATTGTGCATGGTATAAATGGAGTGTCACAGACAGTCGACGCATCAGTCGCAGTGATACCTTCCACGAGGAGACTTCGACAACGCCACTGAGGGTGTTTACCGCAGTTGTAAACGAAACGTCTGGAAGACAGATATCCAGCAGACCACGGCATAACAGCCCGGAAGATACTTTCTACAGTTTAGACGCCGGCCGTGAAAGCCTACGTAGCTTTATAAATACAACCTTTTGGAAGGATTGTTTTTTAAAATAAATATCTTTTCCTAAACCATTAAATCTATAGATCCATTTAATTGTTTTAATAATTTAACATCAGGCTTAATTTCATGATTAAATGACCAAAAATGATCTGCCACAGCTGATTTATCAGTTTGTTTATATTTAATATTTCCAAAATGCTCTATTATTCTGGCTTCTAATTGACGTTCAGCTTTACCGGTATAAAACCTATCTCAATCCAAGCAACTAAGTTGATAAATGCCAGATTTTTTATAATTTGGTATTTTATCCTTTTTAGGAAAATGTAGTAAATTTTGTGTACTAAATATATTATACAAATTAATTATTAATAAATAATTGTATGTATGTGTGTTTGACCGTGTTCCAAGCTGATATATGTGTGTTTGACCATGTTCCAAGCTGATATATGTGTGTTTGACCATGTTCCAAGCTGATATATGTGTGTTTGACCATGTTCCAAGCTGATATATGTGTGTTTGACCATGTTCCAAGCTGATATATGTGTGTTTGACCATGTTCCAAGCTGATATATGTGTGTTTGACCATGTTCCAAGCTGATACATGTGTGTTTGACCATGTTCCAAGCTGATATATGTGTGTTTGATCATATTCCAAGCTGATATATGTGTGTTTGATCATATTCCAAGCTGATACATGTGTGTTTGATCATATTCCAAGCTGATGTATGTGTGTTTGATCATATTCCAAGCTGATATATGTGTGTTTGATCATATTCCAAGCTGATATATGTGTGTTTGATCATGTTCCAAGCTGATACATGTGTGTTCGACCATGTTCCAAGCTGATGTATGTGTGTTTGATCATGTTCCAAGCTGATATATGTGTGTTTGACCATGTTCCAAGCTGATATATGTGTGTTTGATCATGTTCCAAGCTGATACATGTGTATTTGACCATGTTCCAAGCTGATATATGTGTGTTTGATCATGTTCCAAGCTGATATATGTGTGTTTGACCATGTTCCAAGCTGATATATGTGTGTTTGATCATGTTCCAAGCTGATATATGTGTGTTTGATCATGTTCCAAGCTGATGTATGTGTGTTTGACCATGTTCCAAGCTGATATATGTGTGTTTGACCATGTTCCAAGCTGATGTATGTGTGTTTGACCGTGTTCCAAGCTGATATATGTGTGTTTGATCATGTTCCAAGCTGATATATGTGTGTTTGATCATGTTCCAAGCTGATATATGTGTGTTTGATCATGTTCCAAGCTGATATATGTGTGTTTGATCATGTTCCAAGCTGATGTATGTGTGTTTGACCATGTTCCAAGCTGATATATGTGTGTTTGACCATGTTCCAAGCTGATGTATGTGTGTTTGACCATGTTCCAAGCTGATATATGTGTGTTTGATCATGTTCCAAGCTGATATATGTGTGTTTGATCATGTTCCAAGCTGATATATGTGTGTTTGACCATGTTCCAAGCTGATACATGTGTGTTTGACCATGTTCCAAGCTGATGTATGTGTGTTTGACCATGTTCCAAGCTGATATATGTGTGTTTGATCGTGTTCCATGCTGATATATGTGTGTTTGATCATGTTCCAAGCTGATACATGTGTGTTTGACCATGTTCCAAGCTGATATATGTGTGTTTGATCATGTTCCAAGCTGATATATGTGTGTTTGATCATGTTCCAAGCTGATATATGTGTGTTTGATCATGTTCCAAGCTGATATATGTGTGTTTGATCATGTTCCAAGCTGATATATGTGTGTTTGATCATGTTCCAAGCTGATATATGTGTGTTTGATCATGTTCCAAGCTGATATATGTGTGTTTGATCATGTTCCAAGCTGATATATGTGTGTTTGATCATATTCCAAGCTGATATATGTGTGTTTGATCATGTTCCAAGCTGATATATGTGTGTTTGATCATGTTCCAAGCTGATGTATGTGTGTTTGACCATGTTCCAAGCTGATATATGTGTGTTTGACCATGTTCCAAACTGATATATGTGTGTTTGACTATGTTCCAAGCTGATATATGTGTGTTTGACCATGTTCCAAACTGATATATGTGTGTTTGATTATGTTCCAAGCTGATATATGTGTGTTTGACCATGTTCCAAGCTGATATATGTGTGTTTGATCATGTTCCAAACTGATGTATGTGTGTTTGACCATGTTCCAAGCTGATGTATGTGTGTTTGATCATATTCCAAGCTGATATATGTGTGTTTGATCATGTTCCAAGCTGATACATGTGTGTTTGACCATGTTCCAAGCTGATGTATGTGTGTTTGACCATGTTCCAAGCTGACATATGTGTGTTTGACCATGTTCCAAGCTGATGTATGTGTGTTTGATCATGTTCCAAGCTGACATATGTGTGTTTGACCATGTTCCAAGCTGATGAATCTGCGACTTGAAAGTGCCCTGTTGAGTCCTATCACTTCCCACATTGAAATGATAGATGCTAAAGGGATAGGCAGAGATGGTTACACATCTCATGGTCTTCACCTTAACTCTGGAGGCAAAAAGCAGCTTTCGCAGCTAATTGCCAATAGAATTAGGGATAGAATTCCTGTTGTCAGGCGTAATGGGCTTTTTTTAGGTTAGATGAGGTCCCCAAATATAACCATAAAAACAATATAATGAAAAAAGATGTACATAAAGGGATAACCATAAACAATATTAATGTACAAAATTCAAATAATACTAAAAACTCTTTTTGTATATTTCACCAAAACATAAGAGGTTTAAGAAACAAGACAGATGAACTTTCCCTTAGCCTTACTTCTGAAAAACTACGGCCACATGTAATATGTCTATCTGAACATCATTTAACACAACAGGAATTCTTACCGATTTCATTACATGGGTACTCTTTGGGGACGACGTTTTCAAGACAAAACTTACAAAAAGGAGGGGTTTGCATATTTGTAAGAGATGATGTCCCTTATAAGGTTATAAATGTTTCTAAGTTTTGCATTGAACAGGACATAGAGATGTGCGCAGTACAGTTAAATATAAATGAAGTAAATTTAATAATTATAGCTTTATACCGGTCACCATTAGGTAACTATGAGGTGTTCAAAAAGCAATTAGAAGGTTCCCTAAAGCTTCTTTTTAAACCTAAAAGAGAATTAATTATATGCGGTGATATAAACATTGACTACTTAACTCCTAATTCTCGGAGGGATCAAGTCAGTTCTATATTTGCAACACATAACATGTCCCACACGGTAAACTTTCCCACAAGAATACAAAATACTTCATCCACAGCAATAGATAATATGTTTATAAGTATAGATAGAATAAAATCACACACCATTGAACCATTCGCAAATGGCCTATCAGATCACGAGGCACAAATATTACACTTGAAAGAAATAAATCTAAAGTTAAAATCAAAATACAAGCATAAAAGATCCAGAATAATAGATGAAAGTAACATAAAAAGTTTTAAGCAAGCACTAAAACAAGAATCTTGGAATGAAATTTATGTAACGGAGGGACTAAACAACAAGTTTAATAAATTTTTGCAGCTGTTCAAAATTAATTTTGATGCATGCTTCCCAATTAAATATGCTAAAGTACACAATCGCAAGCAAAATAACCCCTGGATTACATTAGGCATTAAAACTTCATGTAGGCGGAAAAAAGAATTATATCAGGAAATAAAATATAATAACAACAAAAATTTAGAAATTTACTATAAAAGATATTGCAAAATCCTCAAAGAAACAATAAAAGCCGCTAAAATATTGCATGATAAAAAACAGATATGTAATTCTGGAAATAAAATAAAAACAATTTGGAATATAATAAAGAGAGAAACAGGAAGGTGCGCCCAAGAAACCCCCCCAATAATACTGAACACTGATAATCTAGTAATTAGTGATCCTCAGATGGTAGCAGATACTTTTAACAATTTCTTTCTGAATGTAACAGACAAATTAAACATCAAAGTTGGAAACAAGGAACCGTCCCTAAACTTTTTAAGAACTTCATTAACTGATGAAATCCCTAAATTTAACATGGATATGACAACTGCATTTGAAATTAACAGTGTAATAAATTCCCTTAAGTCTAAAAACTCGTCTGGATATGATGAAGTAACAAGCAAAATGCTAAAAGCATGTTCACATGAAATAAGCATTCCTCTCAGTTATTTATGTAATGAATCACTAAAGACTGGAATATTTCCTGACAGAATGAAATACTCAACTGTCAAACCCCTTTTCAAAAAAGGCAAACAAAATGATGTCTCAAATTACAGACCAATATCCCTCTTACCAATATTCTCGAAAGTATTTGAGAAAGTAATGTTTAACAGACTGTATAATCATATGGAAATTAATAATCTGTTTGTCCGAGAGCAGTTTGGATTTAGAAAACGAATATCAACCAATAATGCAATCTACAAACTCTCTCATGAAGTGTTGACAGCGTTAAATGATAGTATGCATGTGGGTGGCATTTTTTGTGATCTAGCAAAAGCATTTGATTGTGTAAACCATGAAATTTTGATAGGAAAACTACAGTTCTATGGGATAAAAAATGAAAATCTAAATTGGTTTATATCATACTTAAAAGGAAGAAAACAAAGGGTCGAAATCAGCAATCCCAACCAGTATAACAACAACACATCGGATTGGAAATCAATTAAACATGGCATTCCCCAGGGATCGATATTGGGGCCTCTATTATTTTTAATCTACATAAATGACCTCCCACTATACATAAATAACATTGCTAGTATCTATCTATTTGCAGATGATACCAGTGTCCTCGTCAAAAGCAAAAATTTAAGTGAGTGCGTTATCAAATTAAATTATGTACTAAACTGCATGTCAAATTGGTTTAAAGCAAACAAACTGTCAGTAAACCTTGAAAAAACAAAATTCATTAAATTCATAACTAATCGTTCACCACATACCCATATAGAAATAGGAATCAATGATATTTTACTGGAACAACCTAATGAGGTAAAATTTCTAGGTCTCCAAGTAGACAACCACCTCGATTGGAAGTCACATATTAATTACATTACACCTAAGCTTAATGCAGCATGTTATGCCATCCGATCTCTGGTTAACTTCCACACAATTGACACACTGAAGTTAGTTTATTTCGCTTATTTTAACTCCATTATGGAATATGGAATAATGTCCTGGGGAAATTCAGTGTATAGTAAGAACATATTCCTAATACAAAAGAAGGTTATACGAATAATATGCAACACCCATAGAAGGCAGTCATGTAGAGATCTATTTCGGAAACTGGGTATATTAACCTTACCTTGCGTATATATACTATCTATTTTAAAATTTTATGCTAATAACCAGAATTGCTTTACAACTAACATGGAAATTCATACGTTTAACACTAGGCAAAAAAGAAATATACATCGTCCCAATGCCAAACTCTCTTGCTTCCAGAAAGGTGTTTATTGTGAAACAATTAAAATATTTAATGCTCTCCCCAGTAATCTAAAGGAAAATGTTAGCAATTTCAGAGTTTTTAAAGCTTCCCTCAAAGAGTATCTCTGTGATAAGTCATTTTATTCTGTAGAGGAATATTTAAATCAATAATCAGCCTAATGTCAGATCAGTTGTATTGTTCGATAGGTACCAATTAGGGAATTTAGTATAACAAGGGTAGCTGAAAATACAATAATGACGTGCAGGCTACAAAAAGCTAACTAATTGATTACAATTTAAGTGCCAATATTAAGTAACAGTGTTAATATGTTTGTTGATATTTTGAAAATGTATATTTGAACAATCATGTTGGACACGCTTTATGTAAAAGTAAGGATGTAAATAGATATTCTGTATATATGAACATAATTGAAATGTTGTCTACTCTGTACATTACATACTATGTAAGAATTAAAATAGGTATGCTATGATTAATGTGCACAGTTAATATTTTGAGGTCGCTTATCTTAAATTTGACACACTTAACACATGAGTAAGAATATTTTTTACTAATAAGCTAAATGTACATGTGTAACCTGTTAGAATGTATTACTTAGCTATAAATTTGGACTGCTTTTTCATACAAGCAAAAATGTAAACATTGAAGCAATGACACAGTCTGTAAAAGCCAAGTAACATGATTTTGTACATGTATAATAACTATGTAAGTGTCAATGCACTAGAAGTATTATCTTCATCTCGTACTTAACAGCAAAACATGAAACCTATACATGTTTTGCATGTTTTTTATGCATTTAATTGTAAATGCTTTTGACATGTTCTATGTTCAAGGTCTGACTGACCATCATTGAACCTACAGAACGCAATCTAATCTAATCTAATGATGTATGTGTGTTTGACAATGTTCCAAGCTGACATATGTGTGTTTGACCATGTTCCAAGCTGATGTATGTGTGTTTGATCATGTTCCAAGCTGACATATGTGTGTTTGACCATGTTCCAAGCTGACGTATGTGTGTTTGACCATGTTCCAAGCTGACATATGTGTGTTTGACCATGTTCCAAACTGATGTATGTGTGTTTGATCATGTTCCAAGCTGATATATGTGTGTTTGACCATGTTCCAAGCTGATATACGTGTGTTTGATCATGTTCCAAGCTGATATATGTGTGTTTGACCATGTTCCAAGCTGACATATGTGTGTTTGATCATGTTCCAAGCTGATATATGTGTGTTTGATCATGTTCCAAGCTGATACATGTGTGTTTGACCATGTTCCAAGCTGATGTATGTGTGTTTGATCATGTTCCAAGCTGATACATGTGTGTTTGATCATGTTCCATGCTGATACATGTGTGTTTGACCATGTTCCAAGCTGATATATGTGTGTTTGATCATGTTCCAAGCTGATATATGTGTGTTTGACCATGTTCCAAGCTGATGTATGTGTGTTTGACCATGTTCCAAGCTGATGTATGTGTGTTTGACCATGTTCCAAGCTGATATATGTGTGTTTGACCATCTTCCAAGCTGATACATGTGTGTTTGACCATGTTCCATGCTGATATATGTGTGTTTGACCATCTTCCAAGCTGATGTATGTGTGTGATTGACCATGTTCCAAGCTGATATATGTGTATGTGATACAGAAGAAGAAGATGAAGCGCCAGTCTTGAGGGACACCACGAACGTGAGGAAAGATCTATTGGCCAGGAAGGCTGTCATGGACGCAGCAAGGAAAGAACTGCCATATACATTTCAAGGTATGTATGTGTTACATACTAGGAATGTTAGAGTAATGGAACATGTGACAAGAAAAACAAGAGAATGTTCTCCAATATGCATGTGCAAGCTGAGTGAAATGACCCATGGTTATGGCCAACATGTACTTGATTTGTAATAGGCAGAGCCAACGTCTGAAAATAATCCCCACACATCTGGAAGTGATCACTTTTCAAAAGTCCTGGCCACATTTTCCCTCAGATTTTTCAATCAGTTAATTTTTCATCCAATTTATGTTACAGGAAGATGTAAGATATGTCACAGTTACTGCTATACAAAAGCTGATAATATGTGATATACATACTACAATACAACTACAATAAATAGTACAGCTGATCCTTGTTTTACAATAGTGTATACTTTAATGCTAAATACTAGAAGCTGAGGACAGTGTTTGTGGAATCACGTTAAAATGGGAGTTTTGAGTTGATTAATAACAGTAAAGAACACTCACTTTTAAATTTTCCCGGTACATGTTTCGGAGGCTAGCTTTCCTCCATTATCAACTGGACAACTACTGAGCTGTAGAGGCTGGTTCACAGGGCTGGTATCTCCAGGACATAAAGGAGTCTACAGACTACAGGAGATACAGGAGTCTACAGACTACAGGAGATACAGGAGATACCAGCCTTGTGAACCAGCCTCTACAGCTCAGTCGATGTCGAGGGCTGGTATCTCCAGCACATAAAGGAGTCTACAGACTGCAGGAGATACAGGAGTCTACAGACTACAGGAGATACAGGAGATACCAGCCTTGTGAACCAGCCTCTACAGCTCAGTCGTTGTCGAGGGCTGGTATCTCCAGGACATAAAGGAGTCTACAGACTGCAGGAGATACAGGAGTCTACAGACTACGGGAGATACAGGAGATACCAGCCTTGTGAACAAGCCTCTACAGCTCAGTCGATGTCGAGGGCTGGTATCTCCAGGACATAAAGGAGTCTACAGACTGCAGGAGATACAGGAGTCTACAGACTACGGGAGATACAGGAGATACCAGCCTTGTGAACAAGCCTCTTCAGCTCAGTCATTGTCGAGGGCTGGTATCTCCAGGACATAAAGGAGTCTACAGACTACAGGAGATACAGGAGTCTACAGACTACGGGAGATACAGGAGTCTACAGACTACGGGAGATACAGGAGATACCAGCCTTGTGAACCTGTCTCTACAGCTCAATCGATGTCGAGGGCTGTTATCTCCAGGCCCTGCAGGAGATACCAGCCTTGTGAACCAGTCTCTACAGCTCAATCGATGTACAGTTGATAATGGAGGAAAGCTAGCCTCTGAAACATATACCAGAAAAATTTAAAAGTGAATGTTCTTTAGTGTTATTAATCAACTCAAAATGCCTATTTTAAAGTGTATTCTTTGTTCTAAAGTGAATCATATGCTGACTGCAGGTTCTAACTCTCGATCACATGAAACAGAAGAAAGTCTGTAACTGAAAGTTCAAGGTTTTCTTTATACGACCTCTCAAGTCTTATCTATATAACTGATATATTCTTTCACTCAATAGAACTGGTTGAGATTTAGGAATTCATTTCCCATATTTACGCTATAATGGACACACATTTTTCCCCAGTTTTTGTGAAAAAATCAAGGATGCGTCTATTATGAGAGGAAAACAGAATCTGTATCTCTTTTACCATCACTTTCCACCTCTGCATGCTCTTCCCATAGAACGTCATCTTGTGAGCCATCCAAAACATTGGCTGTACCAGTCTTCAAGAAACCTTTTACAGCCACTTCAAGTGCCCGAGACGGTGGAAGAGTTGCAGATCCTGGAGTAACTTTGTGTGTTTGTTGTTGAAGTGCCCGAGGCAGTGCAAGAGTTGCAGATGCTGGAGTAACTTTGTGTGTTTGTTGTTGAAGTGTCCGAGACAGTGGAAGAGTTGCAGATGCTGGAGTAACTTTGTGTGTTTGTTGTTGAAGTGCCCGAGACGGTGGAAGAGTTGCAGATGTTGGAGTAACTTTGTGTGTTTGTTGTTGAAGTGCCCGAGACAGTGCAAGAGTTGCAGATGCTGGAGTAACTTTGTGTGTTTGATGTTGAAGTGCCCGAGACGGTGGAAGAGTTGCAGATGTTGGAGTAACTTTGTGTGTTTGTTGTTGAAGTGCCCGAGACGGTGGAAGAGTTGCAGATGCTGGAGTAACTTTGTGTGTTTGTTGTTGAAGTGCCCGAGACAGTGGAAGAGTTGCAGATGCTGGAGTAACTTTGTGTGTTTGTTGTTGAAGTGCCCGAGACGGTGGAAGAGTTGCAGATGCTGGAGTAACTTTGTGTGTTTGTTGTTGAAGTGCCCGAGACGGTGGAAGAGTTGCAGATGTTGGAGTAACTTTGTGTGTTTGTTGTTGAAGTGCCCGAGACAGTGCAAGAGTTGCAGATGCTGGAGTAACTTTGTGTGTTTGTTGTTGAAGTGCCCGAGACGGTGGAAGAGTTGCAGATGTTGGAGTAACTTTGTGTGTTTGTTGTTGAAGTGCCTGAGACGGTGGAAGGGCTGCAGATGCTGGAGTAACTTTGTGTGTTTGTTGTTGAAGTGCCCGAGACGGTGGAAGAGTTGCAGATGCTGGAGTAACTTTGTGTGTTTGTTGTTGAAGTGCCCGAGACGGTGGAAGAGTTGCAGATGTTGGAGTAACTTTGTGTGTTTGTTGTTGAAGTGCCCGAGACGGTGGAAGGGCTGCAGATGCTGGAGTAACTTTGTGTGTTTGTTGTTGAAGTGCCCGAGACGGTGGAAGGGCTGCAGATGCTGGAGTAACTTTGTGTGTTTGTTGTTGAAGTGCCCGAGACGGTGGAAGAGTTGCAGATGCTGGAGTAACTTTGTGTGTTTGTTGTTGAAGTGCCCGAGACGGTGCAAGAGTTGCAGATGCTGGAGTAACTTTGTGTGTTTGTTGTTGAAGTGCCCGAGACAGTGCAAGAGTTGCAGATGCTGGAGTAACTTTGTGTGTTTGTTGTTGAAGTGCCCGAAACGGTGGAAGAGAAGCAGATGCTGGAGTAGCTTTGTGTGTTTGTTGTTGAAGTGCCCGAGACAGTGCAAGAGTTGCAGATGCTGGAGTAACTTTGTGTGTTTGTTGTTGAAGTGCCCGAGACAGTGCAAGAGCTGCAGATGCTGGAGTAACTTTGTGTGTTTGTTGTTGAAGTGCCCGAGACGGTGGAAGGGCTGCAGATGCTGGAGTAACTTTGTGTGTTTGTTGTTGAAGTGCCCGAGGCAGTGCAAGAGCTGCAGATGCTGGAGTAACTTTGTGTGTTTGTTGTTGAAGTGCCCGAGACGGTGGAAGAGTTTCAGATGCTGGAGTAACTTTGTGTGTTTGTTGTTGAAGTGCCCGAGACAGTGCAAGAGTTGCAGATGCTGGAGTAACTTTGTGTGTTTGTTGTTGAAGTGCCCGAGACGGTGGAAGAGTTGCAGATGCTGGAGTAACTTTGTGTGTTTGTTGTTGAAGTGCCCGAGACAGTGCAAGAGTTGCAAATGCTGGAGTAACTTTGTGTGCTTGTTGTTGAAGTGCCCGAGACGGTGGAAGAGTTGCAGATGCTGGAGTAACTTTGTGTGATTGTTGTTGAAGTGCCTGAGGCAGTGCAAGAGCTGCAGATGCTGGAGTAACTTTGTGTGTTTGTTGTTGAAGTGCCCGAGACGGTGGAAGAGTTGCAGATGCTGGAGTAACTTTGTGTGTTTGTTGTTGAAGTGCCCGAGGCAGTGCAAGAGCTGCAGATGCTGGAGTAACTTTGTGTGTTTGTTGTTGAAGTGCCCGAGATGGTGCAAGAGTTGCAGATGCTGCAGTAACTTTGTGTGTTTGTTGTTGAAGTGCCCGGACGGTGCAAGAGTTGCAGATGCTGGAGTAACTTTGTGTGTTTGTTGTTGAATTGCCCGAGACAGTGCAAGAGTTGCAGATGCTAGAGTAACTTTGTGTGTTTGTTGTTGAAGTGCCCGAGACGGTGCAAGAGTTGCAGATGCTGGAGTAACTTTGTGTGTTTGTTGTTGAATTGCCCGAGACAGTGCAAGAGTTGTAGATGCTAGAGTAACTTTGTGTGTTTGTTGTTGAAGTGCCCGAGACGGTGGAAGAGTTGCAGATGCTGGAGTAACTTTGTGTGTTTGTTATTGAAGTGCCCGAGACAGTGCAAGAGTTGCAGATGCTGGAGTAACTTTGTGGGTTTGTTGTTGAAGTGCCCGAGACGGTGCAAGAGCTGCAAATGCTGGAGTAACTTTGTGTGTTTGTTGTTGAAGTGCCCGAGACGGTGGAAGAGTTGCAGATGCTGGAGTAACTTTGTGTGTTTGTTGTTGAAGTGCCCGAGACAGTGCAAGAGTTGCAAATGCTGGAGTAACTTTGTGTGTTTGTTGTTGAAGTGCCCGAGACAGTGCAGGAGTTGCAGATGCTGGAGTAACTTTGTGTGTTTGTTGTTGAAGTGCCCGAGACAGTGCAAGAGTTGCAGATGCTGGAGTAACTTTGTGTGTTTGTTGTTGAAGTGCCCGAGACAGTGCAAGAGTTGCAGATGCTGGAGTAACTTTGTGTGTTTGTTGTTGAAGTGCCCGAGACGGTGGAAGAGTTGCAGATGTTGGAGTAACTTTGTGTGTTTGTTGTTGAAGTGCCCGAGACGGTGGAAGAGTTGCAGATGCTGGAGTAACTTTGTGTGTTTGTTGTTGAAGTGCCCGAGACAGTGCAAGAGTTGCAGATGCTGGAGTAACTTTGTGTGTTTGTTGTTGAAGTGCCCGAGACACTGCAAGAGCTGCAGATGCTGGAGTAACTTTGTGTGTTTGTTGTTGAAGTGCCCGAGACAGTGCAAGAGCTGCAGATGCTGGAGTAACTTTGTGTGTTTGTTGTTGAAGTGCCCGAGACGGTGGAAGAGCTGCAGATGCTGGAGTAACTTTGTGTGTTTGTTGTTGAAGTGCCCGAGACAGTGCAAGAGTTGCAGATGCTGGAGTAACTTTGTGTGTTTGTTGTTGAAGTGCCCGAAACGGTGGAAGAGCAGCAGATGCTGGAGTAGCTTTGTGTGTTTGTTGTTGAAGTGCCCGTGACAGTGCAAGAGTTGCAGATGCTGGAGTAACTTTGTGTGTTTGTTGTTGAAGTGCCCGAGACAGTGCAAGAGCTGCAGATGCTGGAGTAACTTTGTGTGTTTGTTGTTGAAGTGCCCGAGACGGTGTAAGAGTTGCCAGATGCTGGAGTAGCTTTGTGTGTTTGTTGTTGAAGTGCCCGAGACGGTGGAAGAGTTGCAGATGCTGGAGTAGCTTTGTGTGTTTGTTGTTGAAGTGCCCGAGACGGTGGAAGGGCTGCAGATGCTGGAGTAACTTTGTGTGTTTGTTGTTGAAGTGCCCGAGACGGTGGAAGGGCTGCAGATGCTGGAGTAACTTTGTGTGTTTGTTGTTGAAGTGCCCGAGACGGTGGAAGAGTTTCAGATGCTGGAGTAACTTTGTGTGTTTGTTGTTGAAGTGCCCGAGACAGTGCAAGAGTTGCAGATGCTGGAGTAACTTTGTGTGTTTGTTGTTGAAGTGCCCGAGACGGTGGAAGAGTTGCAGATGCTGGAGTAACTTTGTGTGTTTGTTGTTGAAGTGCCCGAGACAGTGCAAGAGTTGCAAATGCTGGAGTAACTTTGTGTGCTTGTTGTTGAAGTGCCCGAGACGGTGGAAGAGTTGCAGATGTTGGAGTAACTTTGTGTGTTTGTTGTTGAAGTGCCTGAGGCAGTGCAAGAGCTGCAGATGCTGGAGTAACTTTGTGTGTTTGTTGTTGAAGTGCCCGAGACGGTGGAAGAGTTGCAGATGCTGGAGTAACTTTGTGTGTTTGTTGTTGAAGTGCCCGAGGCAGTGCAAGAGCTGCAGATGCTGGAGTAACTTTGTGTGTTTGTTGTTGAAGTGCCCGAGATGGTGCAAGAGTTGCAGATGCTGCAGTAACTTTGTGTGTTTGTTGTTGAAGTGCCCGAGACAGTGCAAGAGTTGCAGATGCTGGAATAACTTTGTGTGTTTGTTGTTGAAGTGCCCGGGACGGTGCAAGAGTTGCAGATGCTGGAGTAACTTTGTGTGTTTGTTGTTGAAGTGCCCGAGACGGTGCAAGAGTTGCAGATGCTGGAGTAACTTTGTGTGTTTGTTGTTGAATTGCCCGAGACAGTGCAAGAGTTGCAGATGCTAGAGTAACTTTGTGTGTTTGTTGTTGAAGTGCCCGAGACGGTGCAAGAGTTGCAGATGCTGGAGTAACTTTATGTGTTTGTTGTTGAATTGCCCGAGACAGTGCAAGAGTTGTAGATGCTAGAGTAACTTTGTGTGTTTGTTGTTGAAGTGCCCGAGACGGTGGAAGAGTTGCAGATGCTGGAGTAACTTTGTGTGTTTGTTGTTGAAGTGCCCGGACGGTGCAAGAGTTGCAGATGCTGGAGTAACTTTGTGTGTTTGTTGTTGAATTGCCCGAGACAGTGCAAGAGTTGCAGATGCTAGAGTAACTTTGTGTGTTTGTTGTTGAAGTGCCCGAGACGGTGCAAGAGTTGCAGATGCTGGAGTAACTTTGTGTGTTTGTTGTTGAATTGCCCGAGACAGTGCAAGAGTTGTAGATGCTAGAGTAACTTTGTGTGTTTGTTGTTGAAGTGCCCGAGACGGTGGAAGAGTTGCAGATGCTGGAGTAACTTTGTGTGTTTGTTATTGAAGTGCCCGAGACAGTGCAAGAGTTGCAGATGCTGGAGTAACTTTGTGGGTTTGTTGTTGAAGTGCCCGAGACGGTGCAAGAGCTGCAAATGCTGGAGTAACTTTGTGTGTTTGTTGTTGAAGTGCCCGAGACGGTGGAAGAGTTGCAGATGCTGGAGTAACTTTGTGTGTTTGTTGTTGAAGTGCCCGAGACAGTGCAAGAGTTGCAAATGCTGGAGTAACTTTGTGTGTTTGTTGTTGAAGTGCCCGAGACAGTGCAGGAGTTGCAGATGCTGGAGTAACTTTGTGTGTTTGTTGTTGAAGTGCCCGAGACAGTGCAAGAGTTGCAGATGCTGGAGTGACTTTGTGTGTTTGTTGTTGAAGTGCCCG
Organism: Tenodera sinensis; assembly: GCA_030765045.1. NCBI lineage: Eukaryota > Metazoa > Arthropoda > Insecta > Mantodea > Mantidae > Tenodera > Tenodera sinensis. The sequence goes on along the minus strand of CM060974.1, from coordinate 77,953,471 downwards.
AGACAGTGGAAGAGTTGCAGATGCTGGAGTAACTTTGTGTGTTTGTTGTTGAAGTGCCCGAGACGGTGGAAGAGTTGCAGATGTTGGAGTAACTTTGTGTGTTTGTTGTTGAAGTGCCCGAGACGGTGGAAGAGTTGCAGATGCTGGAGTAACTTTGTGTGTTTGTTGTTGAAGTGCCCGAGACAGTGCAAGAGTTGCAGATGCTGGAGTAACTTTGTGTGTTTGTTGTTGAAGTGCCCGAGACACTGCAAGAGCTGCAGATGCTGGAGTAACTTTGTGTGTTTGTTGTTGAAGTGCCCGAGACAGTGCAAGAGCTGCAGATGCTGGAGTAACTTTGTGTGTTTGTTGTTGAAGTGCCCGAGACGGTGGAAGAGCTGCAGATGCTGGAGTAACTTTGTGTGTTTGTTGTTGAAGTGCCCGAGACAGTGCAAGAGTTGCAGATGCTGGAGTAACTTTGTGTGTTTGTTGTTGAAGTGCCCGAAACGGTGGAAGAGCAGCAGATGCTGGAGTAGCTTTGTGTGTTTGTTGTTGAAGTGCCCGTGACAGTGCAAGAGTTGCAGATGCTGGAGTAACTTTGTGTGTTTGTTGTTGAAGTGCCCGAGACAGTGCAAGAGCTGCAGATGCTGGAGTAACTTTGTGTGTTTGTTGTTGAAGTGCCCGAGACGGTGTAAGAGTTGCCAGATGCTGGAGTAGCTTTGTGTGTTTGTTGTTGAAGTGCCCGAGACGGTGGAAGAGTTGCAGATGCTGGAGTAGCTTTGTGTGTTTGTTGTTGAAGTGCCCGAGACGGTGGAAGGGCTGCAGATGCTGGAGTAACTTTGTGTGTTTGTTGTTGAAGTGCCCGAGACGGTGGAAGGGCTGCAGATGCTGGAGTAACTTTGTGTGTTTGTTGTTGAAGTGCCCGAGACGGTGGAAGAGTTTCAGATGCTGGAGTAACTTTGTGTGTTTGTTGTTGAAGTGCCCGAGACAGTGCAAGAGTTGCAGATGCTGGAGTAACTTTGTGTGTTTGTTGTTGAAGTGCCCGAGACGGTGGAAGAGTTGCAGATGCTGGAGTAACTTTGTGTGTTTGTTGTTGAAGTGCCCGAGACAGTGCAAGAGTTGCAAATGCTGGAGTAACTTTGTGTGCTTGTTGTTGAAGTGCCCGAGACGGTGAAAGAGTTGCAGATGTTGGAGTAACTTTGTGTGTTTGTTGTTGAAGTGCCTGAGGCAGTGCAAGAGCTGCAGATGCTGGAGTAACTTTGTGTGTTTGTTGTTGAAGTGCCCGAGACGGTGGAAGAGTTGCAGATGCTGGAGTAACTTTGTGTGTTTGTTGTTGAAGTGCCCGAGGCAGTGCAAGAGCTGCAGATGCTGGAGTAACTTTGTGTGTTTGTTGTTGAAGTGCCCGAGATGGTGCAAGAGTTGCAGATGCTGCAGTAACTTTGTGTGTTTGTTGTTGAAGTGCCCGAGACAGTGCAAGAGTTGCAGATGCTGGAATAACTTTGTGTGTTTGTTGTTGAAGTGCCCGGGACGGTGCAAGAGTTGCAGATGCTGGAGTAACTTTGTGTGTTTGTTGTTGAAGTGCCCGAGACGGTGCAAGAGTTGCAGATGCTGGAGTAACTTTGTGTGTTTGTTGTTGAATTGCCCGAGACAGTGCAAGAGTTGCAGATGCTAGAGTAACTTTGTGTGTTTGTTGTTGAAGTGCCCGAGACGGTGCAAGAGTTGCAGATGCTGGAGTAACTTTATGTGTTTGTTGTTGAATTGCCCGAGACAGTGCAAGAGTTGTAGATGCTAGAGTAACTTTGTGTGTTTGTTGTTGAAGTGCCCGAGACGGTGGAAGAGTTGCAGATGCTGGAGTAACTTTGTGTGTTTGTTGTTGAAGTGCCCGAGACAGTGCAAGAGTTGCAGATGCTGGAGTAACTTTGTGGGTTTGTTGTTGAAGTGCCCGAGACAGTGCAAGAGTTGCAGATGCTGGAGTAACTTTGTGTGTTTGTTGTTGAAGTGCCCGAGACAGTGCAAGAGTTGCAGATGCTGGAGTAACTTTGTGTGTTTGTTGTTGAAGTGCCCGAGACAGTGGAAGAGTTGCAGATGCTGGAGTAACTTTGTGTGTTTGTTGTTGAAGTGCCCGAGACAGTGCAAGAGTTGCAGATGCTGGAGTAACTTTGTGTGTTTGTTGTTGAAGTGCCCGAGACGGTGGAAGAGTTGCAGATGTTGGAGTAACTTTGTGTGTTTGTTGTTGAAGTGCCCGAGACAGTGCAAGAGTTGCAGATGCTGGAGTAACTTTGTGTGTTTGTTGTTGAAGTGCCCGAGATGGTGGAAGGGCTGCAGATGCTGGAGTAACTTTGTGTGTTTGTTGTTGAAGTGCCCGAGACGGTGGAAGGGCTGCAGATGCTGGAGTAAATTTGTGTGTTTGTTGTTGAAGTGCCCGAGACGGTGGAAGAGTTGCAGATGTTGGAGTAACTTTGTGTGTTTGTTGTTGAAGTGCCCGAGACGGTGGAAGAGCTGCAGAAGATGCTGGAGTTCCAGAGCCCAGACCATCAGGCGGTGATCATAGAACGTATCATAAAGTGCAACCATCCAAGTCTTGCAGAGGGGAATAAGGAAAAGCTAATAAATCTGTTTGCCTTTCTTATGCAGCACTTGCAGGACAGTGCAGTGGAGTCAGAGGTAAGTTAGTTTTAAGTAGCTTCATTGTTACATCCATGTGCAAGTGTATTGTGAGGTTTAAAAATGTGATTGCTTTCTCTTCTCACTCTTCTACAACCAGCTGTTAAAAATGCTAATTACTTGGCCTACTGCTTACAGGGTGGAGGTGAAATGCTTATTACTTGCCCTACTGCCTACAGGGTGGAGGTGAAATGCTTATTACTTGCCCTACTGCCTACAGGGTGGAGGTGAAATGCTTATTACTTGCCCTACTGCCTACAGGGTGGAGGTGAAATGCTTATTACTTGGCCTACTGCCTACAGGGTGGAGGTGAAATGCTTATTACTTGCCCTACTGCCTACAGGGTGGAGGTGAAATGCTTATTACTTGGCCTACTGCCTACAGGGTGGAGGTGAAATGCTTATTACTTGGCCTACTGCCTACAGGGTGGAGGTGAAATGCTTATTACTTGCCCTACTGCCTACAGGGTGGAGGTGAAATGCTTATTACTTGCCCTACTGCCTACAGGATGGAGGTGAAATGCTTATTGCTTGCCCTGCTGCCTACAGGGTGGAAGTGAAATGCTTATTACTTGCCCTACTACCTACAGGGTGGAAGTGAAATGCTTATTACTTGCCCTACTGCCTACAGGGTGGAGGTGAAATGCTTATTACTTGCCCTACTGCCTACAGGGTGGAGGTGAAATGCTTATTACTTGCCCTACTGCCTACAGGATGGAGGTGAAATGCTTATTACTTGCCCTGCTGCCTACAGGGTGGAAGTGAAATGCTTATTACTTGCCCTACTGCCTACAGGGTGGAAGTGAAATGCTTATTACTTGCCCTACTGCCTACAGGGTGGAAGTGAAATGGTTATTACTTGCCCTACTGCCTACAGGGTGGAGGTGAAATGCTTATTACTTGCCCTACTGCCTACAGGGTGGAGGTGAAATGCTTATTACTTGCCCTACTGCCTACAGGGTGCAAGTGAAATGCTTATTACTTGCCCTACTGCCTACAGGGTGCAAGTGAAATGCTTATTACTTGCCCTACTGCCTACAGGTGCAAGTGAAATGCTTATTACTTGCCCTACTGCCTACAGGGTGGAAGTGAAATGCTTATTACTTGCCCTACTGCCTACAGGGTGGAGGTGAAATGCTTATTACTTGCCCTACTGCCTACAGGGTGAAGGTGAAATGCTTATTACTTGCCCTACTGCCTACAGGGTGAAGGTGAAATGCTTATTACTTGCCCTACTGCTTACAGGGTGAAGGTGAAATGTTTATTACTTGCCCTACTGCCTACAGGGTGAAGGTGAAATGTTTGTTAGTTGCCCTACTGCCTACAGGGTGGAGGTGAAATGCTTATTTCTTGCCCTACTGCCTACAGGGTGGAGGTGAAATGCTTATTACTTGCCCTACTGCCTACAGGGTGAAGGTGAAATGCTTATTACTTGCCCTACTGCCTACAGGGTGGAGGTGAAATGTTTATTACTTGCCCTACTGCCTACAGGCTGCAAGTGAAATGCTTATTACTTGCCCTACTGCCTACAGGGTGCAAGTGAAATGCTTATTACTTGCCCTACTGCCTACAGGGTGGAGGTGAAATGCTTATTACTTGCCCTACTGCCTACAGGGTGCAAGTGAAATGCTTATTACTTGCCCTACTGCCTACAGGATGGGGGTGAAATGTTTATTACTTGCCCTACTACCTACAGGGTGGAGGTGAAATGTTTATTACTTGCCCTACTGTCTACAGGGTGGAGGTGAAATGTTTATTACTTGCCCTACTGCCTAGAGGGTGCAAGTGAAATGCTTATTACTTGCCCTACTGCCTACAGGGTGGAGGTGAAATGTTTATTACTTGCCCTACTACCTACAGGGTGGAGGTGAAATGTTTATTACTTGCCCTACTGCCTACAGGGTGCAAGTGAAATGATCCGTCAGACTTTAACAACGAAATTCTCATGTTAGGAATAACAAGAAAGTCAATACCAAAATGTTAAAAAGTTTGTAGTTTTTTAGAAAAATATATTTTTATTCACAATTTATTGCAACAAAAAGGCAACAAATTGTGGGTTCTTTTAAATTTAATTTACACAAAAGCTGTTGAATCTATTGAAATACAGCAAAAGAAAAAAATTGTTTATTCAATTTTCTTTGAATATAGCCATAAATCAAGAACCTTCAATCAATAATAATAATTCAGCCAAGTGATGATACATTTTTTTGATAAAAATATTTTTTTCCAGAAAACTATAAACTTTTCAACAGTTTGGTATTAGACTTTCTTGTTGTTGACAACATGAGAAATCTGCTGTTAAAGTGTGACAGATAATTTTACTTCCGTCCTGTATGTTAAGTACGAGAAGTATTGTATTCAATCCAAAATTTCAATGTAAAGATTTCACAAGAGTGCAAAAAAAGCAGTTTTAGAAAAGTCTCCATGTAGGGGGAGGGGTGCACGTGTGTGGACAGCAGAACTCAAAAATAAAGTTGGTTAAAGGCCAAAGATGCTATTTAAGTTTAATACCTTTCAAAGATGCGACACAAAGATGTAGAAGAAAATTCCTCTACCCTAAACTCAAACTCAGTGTTGCCATGTCTGCTGAAGTAAAAGCAGAAGATTTGGTTTGAAAAAAGAAGAACACAGTAGATTTTTTAACTGGCAATTTTGCTTAGTGCATACATATTTATGACAATAATAATAATAATAATAATAATAATAATAATAATAATAATAATAATAATAATAATAATAATAATAATAATAATAATAATAATAATAATAATAATAATAATAATAATAATAATAATAATAATAATTTATTATTATTATTATTATTATTATTATTATTATTATTATTATTATTATTATTATTATTATTATTATTATTATTATTATTATTATAATTTGTTATTTGACTATTGCTCCTGGACCAGATCACATACATCCAGAGTTCATAAAAAACCTTGGAAAAACAGCAAAACAACAACTACTGAAACTCTACAATCTATCCTGGAAAACCACTGTACCTGCTGAATGGCGAAAAGCAATAATTGTCCCACTCTTGAAGAAAGACAAAACAGCATCAGAAATAAAAAATTATAGACCAATAGCTCTTACCAGCATAATAGCAAAAGTGATGGAAAGAATGGTGTCAAACAGGTTAAATTGGTTTCTAGAATCACAAAATTTAATATCCCCATGTCAAGCTGGATTCAGAGAGTTCCACTCTACAAATGAACAAGTCTTACTTCTCAGTCAAGAAATCAAAGACTCCTTCAATAGAAAAGAAGATAATTTATCAGTTTTTATTGATTTTCAAAGCGCATATGATTCTATATGCAGAACAAAACTACTAAAGAAAGTAAAAAAAATAGGGATACAAGGTCCAATGTTTTCATGGCTATGTCATTTCCTAACACAACGCTTTATTGCAACCAGATATGGAAGAAATATATCTAAATATAAACAAATACACCGTGGCTTGCCACAAGGTGCAGTGCTCAGCACTACACTTTTTAATATATTTATTAATGATCTACCACAACAAATACAAGAATCAGGTGTGAAGTGTGCACTATTTGCTGATGACTTAGTAATGTGGACTTCAAAACCAAAAAGCAAAAGTACAGAACTGGAAAAAACCATGCAACAATCCTTAATCAACTTACAGAGGTGGACCAAAGAAAATTTAATGACTGTTAATACAACAAAATCAAACTACCAAATCTTTTCACTAAGAAAAAAACCACTAAAAATAAAACTAAATTTTGAGGGTCAACAATTACCAGAAACAAAGGAAGCAAAGTATTTAGGAGTTACATTTGATACCAAACTTACATGGACCAAACAAATAGAAAATGTAATACAAAGAGCAGAGAGGCGCCTTTCACTGTTAAAACGTCTAACAGGAATGAAGTGGGGATGTTCCAGAGCAACGCTTAACACAACATATGATATATATATAAAACCGTTGTTTACTTACTGCAGCGAAGTTCTTGTAACAGCAAACACAAAAAAAATTCAAATCTTTCAAAACCAAAGTCTGAGATTAATTACAGGTGCTATCAAAACCACACCAATAGCAGCTATGGAAATACTAACCAACCAATATCCCATTGAATATGAAATAGAAAAAGCGGCTCTTATTCAACATGAAAAGTTGATCAGACTCCCATTCAATACATGGCACAAGAGAAATTTTACACATACACTAAAGACTCAGGAGAGCTTTCTTTCCAAAATTCAAGATATCAAGAAGGATGTACACCTTCCAAATTCAAAGGAAAACTTCGTATCTAAAGTCAATCCAACACATACATTAGACATCACATATTATTTACACCTGACAGAAGAAGTTAAAAAAAGTGATACTCCAACTAGTGTTCTAAAATTATTGGCATTAGAAACAATCCATACTAGATTTCCAGAACATGAGTGGCTCCATATTTATACTGATGGATCATTTATATCAAACCAAGATGGAGCAGGTGCTGGAGTCACATGTCACCTCTTTTCCTATTACAAATCTTTAAGTTATGGAACTACTAACTTTGATGGAGAAATTGAAGCAATTCGAATGGCCCTACAAAATCTTTTGTATAGAATTTCACATTTTCAGCAAGCAGTTACTCTCTCAGATTCCAGGGCAGCAATTATAGCAATTACTTCCAAGTTGTCACCAAAAAACCAAACTATTATAGAATGTTGGAAGATGCTTAGCCATCTAACAGCACTTCAAAAACACCTAGTCTTCCAATGGATACCGGCTCACTGTGGACTGAGTGGTAATGAGAAAGCTGATTTTCTTGCAAAAAAGGGTACCAGCGGTGTACAAAAATCTATAGTTAATTTACCATTTTATGCAGCTAAAAGATTAGTCATCTCTGAATTCAAAAAAATTATTGCAAAATATTACTATGAAAAATCAAAGAATAAAAGATGGGAACTACCAAACATTCAAACAGTGATTCCTGAGTATCCTCGAAAAACAGCAGTTGCAATCTTCAGGTTGATTACAGGACATGATTGTCTGGCAAAACATTTAAACAGAATTGGGATATATTCTTCACCACTCTGTCCTCTATGTGATCTGCAAGAGGAAATGGATCGAGACCACCTTCAAATATGCCCGGCCACTTCTAGTGCCCCATCCATCAGTGAAAAATATTGGAGAGCAAGAGGATTAATGACTTCATTGTCAGAAATCCAGCATTAGCTAACAACAACAACTATTGCTCAAAGTCTACTGTATTCCCCTTGTACTTACAAGAAAATTTAGCAATAAGATAATTTGTACAAATGTTTATCTCAACTAACATGAAGATATAGGAATAAGAGTTTGTAAGAATGGTTAGTACAAGAGTAGAGAAAGTCGTGTGAGTGCAAGACAGATTTTTTACTTTCTCTGCTGGTAAGCAGAGGAAATATTGTATTCCACCCAAAAATTCGATATCGAGATTTCACCGGAAATATATATTTTGAGACCCCTGAATCCATAAAAAGCATTTTTAGAAAAAGGTCCGTAGGTTTGTCAGTCTGTGGATAGCATAACTCAAAAAGGAAAAGTCGGTTAAAACCAAAGTTGGTATTTAAGTTTAATGTCTTTCAAGGATGCGACACTACCCTTTACATGAAAAGTTTTTATTTTCTTGAAAATGGCTCTAACAATTTGAATTAAAATGTCATATGTTTAACATATGACAAATGAAATGTATATTTTTAATTTTCTGGCTATAGCCCCTGTAGTCGTATCTACTGTGGACGACTTTTGCATAACTGGTAAACCTTAAGAGATAGACAAAATCTTACTCTACAAAAAATGTTGTTGTTGTTAGCTAATGCTGGATTTCTGACAATGAAGTCATTAATCCTCTTGCTCTCCAATATTTTTCACTGATGGATGGGGCATTAGAAGTGGCCGGGCATATTTGAAGGTGGTCTCGATCCATTTGCTCTTGCAGATCACATAGAGGACAGAGTGCTGAAGAATATATCCCAATATATCCCAATATATTGTGAGAGAGCGATGTGACCGCCAAAACATAAAAATATGGTGCTCTCTAAAAAGCGGTTACAGTTATTGCTAAGACTCTACAAAAAATGTAGAAGTTCCTAATACACAATTTATGACTAAATAAATTTTGTTGTAGAGTGAACCATTTTGGAGATATTCCTTGTTATTTGTGTCAGTTTCGGAAAACTTTAAACTTTCGTGAAATGGAACAATGTTGTTCATTTTTTTATATGTTAATCGTGCAAAGAGAATGTGATCTCAAAGCTTTAAAACATTTGACTATCACTCAAAGCCTACTGTATTCTAATGTTCCTCTTGCACCTATAAGGAAATAAGCAATATGATAATTTCTGCAAATGTTTATCTCAACTACACGAAGAAGATATAGGAATAAGAGTTTGTAAGAGTGGTTAGTACAAAAGTAGAGAAAGTCATGTGAGTGAAACACATCAGATTTTTTCTTTAAATGTATCTAATGCTAATACTTAGTTTATTTGTAGCCTTTTTCCTTTGTGCATGTGCTGAGTATAGATGGTGTTGTGTTTAACAGGAGAAGGACTCGGCAGAGAGCTGTTTCAAGGTGTTGGATCGTCTGGCACCATACCTTTATGACCTGACCCACATGTCCCCAGAATCTGCAGCACACTGTGTTGTTGAAGTGATTAAAGAGAAACAGCTGAACATGAGGAACAACAGACATGCATTTCCTGGACTGGACATGGTACGTACAGCACCTTGCTCTGATTCACAGTGACACTTCGAAATGTTCTTAAAAGCAGACTTTAGGTTTCAAAATAAAAGAAATGAAAACTAACCTTTCTGCAAAATATGTTGTTGGCTAATGCTGAATTTCTGATAATGAAACCATTAATCCTCTTGCTCTCCAGTATTTTTACTTTCTCTGCTATGTATAGTAAGTAGAGGAAGTATTGTATGCCACCCAAAAATTTCATGCCGAGATTCACCGGAAATATAAAATATATGTTTTGAGGCCCCCTGAATCCAAAAAAGGTCTGTGCGTGGTTATTTCTTTCTTTCTTTTTTTTTTTTTTTTTTTTTTTTTTTTTTTTTTTTAACTTTATTGAACAGTATATTCCATTACATAACAAGACTACTATATGCTTGGATACACAGTTACATGTTGAAAATTTACGGAAGTTTATCGGCTCACCACTAGATATCTCAACCAACCACACATCAAACAATATCAACAAGAACCAGTTGTTTAATTTTGATGATGGGAGCAAGTTGGGCTCTTGAAACTGGTCAAGATAATTATATGTAAGTGTTGTTATGTGTTTCAATCCAAATCAGTTTTCATTTAAATTAAAATGCACAGTTTGTTCACCAGTTCATGGTCCCTGGCAGGAATGCTGTCAGTAAACAATTCCAGGTAAACAGCGATATCTGAAGCGGGAGTCATGTTTGTAATCGCGCTTGCGATAATGTGGATTCATGCTACATTAGAGGAAAGAACTAGCTCAAAATAGCGTAATTTAAATGTTATTTTCAGTTCATGGGTTTATATAGCTTATAAAACATAAACAATATTTTGAACTACTCCATATTTCTCCCACTGATCATTTTCTGCCTTTTCTATAATATTGAAAAACCCTGCCAGTCTGCTTTTTTCAAGTTATGTGTCTTGAAGCGTTATATAGTGCAATTCCTCTAAGAATAAGTCAGCTGTTGCATTTCTGTGGGGTTTATTTTATCTTCTATGGGATTGAGATCACACACACACATATGGGGACAAGTAAACGACACTATGGCCCAATAAAACCAAAGATGTGTCTGTTTTAATAACCTGTTTAGGTTTTTTATAAGTTGTAAGTGTTGTTCAGTGTTATTAATTAAATCACCTTTTAAATTAAATTAAACTGTTTAGGTTTGTTTGTTTCAATGATCTTATAAAGGAAAAATTGAAGCTAATAACAGTGAAGCAACAGAATCTAAATTAAGAACAAATTAGAAACTAAGCGCTGCACTTCTCTTACTAATATTGCAAGGTGGTTTACTGCTGACTAGTTTCCTCAAAAGCTTTGAGAATACATCCTATAAAGATGTATTTTACACGTAGAAGTGTCACTCTGAATTACAATACTGTCACCGCGCCCGCCGCATCTAATTGCCGACAGCCGCAATTGTCACCCATCGCATTATTGTCGGCACTACCGCAAAGGAGCCGAAGGAAAGAGACAGAGAATGGCCGCATTGTTGGGGCGCTTGCCGAAAGAGAGAAAAGGATAGAGGCTACTGGAATCTTCTACTTTGTACTCCAGCGCAATAAGTGAACGTTCCTGAAGCTTCCAGAATAGTGCCTGGGAGATATAAATAGCGGTAAAGTGTGAGAAGAGTCAGTCAGACGTATGTGAAGATTGAGTAGTCGTCCTGACGGAGACGGACAGACGATGTGAAGCGTTGTGCCGACGGAGAAGAGTTAGTTCTTTGTGTTACGAATTCGGAGTCGTGCTGTTGGTGAATCGGAAAAGACTTTCTTGCTGTTGCAACGAGTGTACAAGTTACTGTTTACGGAAATAAAAGTGTTTCTTTATCTCGACTACATCTGTCGTATTTACTTCACAACCAAACCCAAAAAGTCACACTGGTGTCAGAAGTGGCATTCGTCGAATTGCTTCTAGTTTCGTTACTTCGTCGTTAGAAGTTGCAACGTTAGAACCAAGATGGAGGGAGATTCGGAAACCAGGATGATGGCAATGATGAAAGAATTATTCGCCGAGCTGAAAGAAATGAAGACGGCAAACGACAACCTCGCTGCCAAAATGGAAACGTCATACGACAACCTCGCTGCCGAGCTGAAAGAGATGAAGACGGCAAACGACAGCCTCGCTGCCAAAATGGAAACGAGAAACGACAACCTCGTTGCCGAGCTGAAAGAAGAAATGAAGACGAGAAACAACCTCGCTGCCGAGCTGAAAGAAGAAATGAAGACGAGAAACAACCTCGCTGCCGAGCTGAAAGAGATGAAGACGACAAACGACAACCTCGTTGCCAAAATGAAGACGAGAAACGACAACCTCGCTGCCGAGCTGAAAGAGATGAAGACGGAGCTATCGGCGAAAATTGACGGCGAACTGATTGGCGTGACGGAAGACGTGGAAGAACTCGGCGAAAAGGTGGAAGACCTCTGCCAGCACGTGGACGTCGTGGAGGACGACGGGGAACGTCTTGGCGCCCTGGTAGTAAGAGTTGACGAGAGCGTCAAAGTACTGGATGCCAGGGGCAGACGGAATAGCGCGGAGCCGGAGAGGGAGCACCTAGTGGCCGAGGCGACAGTCGCGCCCGTTTCGGATGATATGAGGGAAGACCTGGAACAACTCGGCGAACTGATTGGCGTGAGGGAAGACGTGGAACAACTCGGCGAACTGATTGGCGTGACGGAAGACGTGGAACAACTCGGCGAACTGATTGGCGTAACGGAAGGGGTGGAACAACTCGGCGAACTGATTGGCGTGACGGAAGACGTGGAACAACTCGGCGAACCTATTGGCGTGACGGAAGACGTGGAAGAACTCGGCGAAAAGGTGGAAGACCTCTGCCAGCATGTGGACGTCGTGGAGGACGACGGGGAACGTCTTGGCGCCCTGGTAGTAAGAGTTGACGAGAGCGTCAAAGTACTGGATGCCAGGGGCAGACGGAATAGCGCGGACCCGGGGAGGGAGCACCTAGTGGCCGAGGCGACAGTTGCGCCCGTTTCAGATGATATGAGGGAAGACGTGGAACAACTCGGCGAACTGATTGGCATGACGGAAGACGTGGAACAACTCGGTGAACTGACTGGCGTGACGGAAGACGTGGAAGAACTCGGCGAAACGGTGAAAGACCTCTGCCAGCATGTGGACGTCGTGGAGGACGACGAGGAACGTCTTGGCGCCCTGGTAGTAAGAGTTGACGAGAACGTCAAAGTACTGGATGCCAGGGGCAGACGGAATAGCGCGGACCCGGGGAGGGAGTACCTAGTGGCCGAGGCGACAGTTGCGCCCGTTGCAGATAACGAAAGTGTACGTCTCGGGGAAGACAAAGGGGCAGTTCAGGGACGTCGGCGAGGATCCTCTGGAGGAGTGTGTCGGGTACGTAACCAACCAGGATATGACGTGGAGGACGATCAGCAGGGAAGCGCACAAGCAAACGAGCAACACGCAAGAACCGACTTGGCGTGTGACATGGTGGGACCGTCGGAGCCATCCAATCACCTGACGCATAGTGCCGTGAACGAAAGAATGGTGGACATCATCTTGGACGGCAGGATACAGGAGAGGCCGTGCCGAGCACGAGTGAACACGAGTGCAGCGGTGGACGCGACTCGCGCGGATGTGGCGGGGCTTGTTGCCGGACCCATCGGAAGCAAGGTGGCTGCGAAGGTGCGCCAGAGAGGTCGGCGGACATGGTACCCAGTGAGCCGTTTCCAAGTGCGCAGGATGGCCCGTCAACACACCAGGAAGAAGGGCAACTGGACGAGGGACCGTCAAGACCGGCGGTACTGTTGCAGAATTTCGAAGCAGGATGGCATACATCGTCCTACCCAAACCAAGGGACACTATCCAACAGCGATACCTAGGATCGTGCCTCCTGGAGAAGAGGTTCGATGGGATAGTCCGCCAGGGCGCAAGGGAGATGCCGCAGTGATAGTGCTGGTCGGGACGACCAGCTCTGAGGAGGGAGCAGTGTCACCGCGCCCGCCGCATCTAATTGCCGACAGCCGCAATTGTCACCCATCGCATTATTGTCGGCACTACCGCAAAGGAGCCGAAGGAAAGAGAGAGAATGGCCGCATTGTTGGGGCGCTTGCCGAAAGAGAGACAAGGATAGAGGCTACTGGAATCTTCTACTTTGTACTCCAGCGCAATAAGTGAACGTTCCTGAAGCTTCCAGAATAGTGCCTGGGAGATATAAATAGCGGTAAAGTGTGAGAAGAGTCAGTCAGACGTATGTGAAGGTTGAGTAGTCGTCCTGACGGAGACGGACAGACGATGTGAAGCGTTGTGCCGACGGAGAAGAGTTAGTTCTTTGTGTTACTAATGCGGAGCCGTGCTGTTGGTGAATCGGAAAAGACTTTCTTGCTGTTGCAACGAGTGTACAAGTTACTGTTTACGGAAATAAAAGTGTTTCTTTATCTCGACTACATCTGTCTTCTTTACTTCACACCCACAACCAAAAGTTACAATACGATAGCACATTTCACAGCACTCCTTGGTGGAGGATTATCTGCTTCTACATTACTTTTATTTGAGTTGATTTATTGTCACATAGGTTTACAGAAAATTGGGAAATGCCCTATAAACAGGTGACTCGTCAGATAGTGGGTCAACAAAATTACATATACAGGATGGAAGGAAAGTCATTACATTCCTTCTAATATGTGCTTCATAGAAGCAGTTGGTCTGGGTGGCTCAGTTGGTTAGACGCTGGTCTACTGATCCCAAGGTCGCGGGTTCAAACCCGGCCCAGGCCGATGGTTTTTAAGTGTGCTTAAAAACGACAGCTCCATGTCAGTAGATTTACTGGCATGTAAAAGAACTCCTGAGGGACGAAATTCCGGCACACCGGCGACGCTGATGTGATCCTGGCAATTGACAGCGTCGTTAAGCAACAAAATAATTTTTAATTCATAATCTTTAGGTTTGGCTCATGTCACGGATTATTCTTTTTTTACTTTTAAAAATAGTTTGCCAACCCAAAGCATTTTGCCGTAGTATGATCCTGTATGCCATTATGCTATGAAAATAACTGAAGTACACTGTTTTTCTTGTTTTGATGTTGATAAGTTCAGCTATGCAGTATGTGTTAAAGCAAGCACTGTTTACTTTTTTAGATATATATTGAATGTGGTCATCCCAGTTTAATTGATTATTTAAAATACTATATTTTATCACGTAATTCTCCCCCTTTTTTTCTCTTGAAGCCACTGGGGAGGGAATTATGCGAGTTGTGCTTCTAGGAATTCAGAAAGTAAGGGAAACCATGTAGTATTATATAAAAGTTATATAGGTATTGTCACCGCGCCCGCCGCATCTAATTGCCGACAACAGCAGTGTCACCCATCGCATTATTGTCGGCACTACCGCAAAGGGACCGAAGGAAAGAGACAGAGAATGGCCGCATTGTTGGGGCGCTTGCCGAAAGAGAGAAAAGGATAGAGGCTTCTGGAATCTTCTGCTTTGTATTTCACCGCAATAACTGAACTTTCCAGAATAGTGCCTGGGAGATATAAATAGCGGTAAAGTGCGACAGAGAGGACAGACGTATGTGAAGCGTTGAGTATTCGTGCCGACGGAAAGGACAGACGTATGTGAAGCGTTGAGTAGTCGTGCCGACAGAAATGACAGACGTATGTGAAGCGTTGAGTAGTCGTGCCGACGGAAAGAAGAGACGTATGCGAAGCGTTGAGTAGTCGTGCCGACGGAAAGAAGAGACGTATGCGAAGCGTTGAGTAGTCGTGCCGACGGAGAGGACAGATGTATGTGAAGCGTTGAGTAGTCGTGCCGACAGAAATGACAGACGTATGTGAAGCGTTGAGTAGTCGTGCCGACGGAAAGAAGAGACGTATGTGAAGCGTTGAGTAGTCGTGCCGACAGAAATGACAGACGTATGTGAAGCGTTGAGTAGTCGTGCCGACGGAAAGAAGAGACGTATGCGAAGCGTTGAGTAGTCGTGCCGACGGAAAGAAGAGACGTATGCGAAGCGTTGAGTAGTCGTGCCGACGGAGAGGACAGATGTATGTGAAGCGTTGAGTAGTCGTGCCGACGGAGAGGACAGATGTATGTGAAGCGTTGAGTAGTCGTGCCGACAGAAATGACAGACGTATGTGAAGCGTTGAGTAATCGTGCCGACGGAAAGAAGAGACGTATGTGAAGCGTTGAGTAGTCGTGCCGACGGAAAGAAGAGACGTATGCGAAGCGTTGAGTAGTCGTGCCGACGGAAAGAAGAGACGTATGCGAAGCGTTGAGTAGTCGTGCCGACGGAAAGAAGAGACGTATGCGAAGCGTTGAGTAGTCGTGCCGACGTAAAGGACAGACGTATGTGAAGCGTTGAGTATTCGTGCCGACGTAAAGGACAGACGTATGTGAAGCGTTGAGTATTCGTGCCGACGGAAAGAAGAGACGTATGTGAAGCGTTGAGGAGTCGTGCCGCCGGAAAGGACAGACGTATGTGAAGCGTTGAGTAGTCGTGCTGACGGAAAGAAGAGACGTATGCGAAGCGTTGAGGAGTCGTGCCGACGGAGAAGGGACAGTTTTGTGACGAATTTGGAGCCGTGCTGTGAGTGAATCGGAAAAGACTTTCTTGCTGTTGCAACGAGTGTAAAAAGTTACTGTTTACGTAAACAAAAGTGTTTCCTTATCCCGACTACATCTGTCTTCTTTACTTCACACCCACCAAAAAGTCACACTGGTGTCAGAAGTGGGATCCGTCGAATTGCTTCTAGTTTCGTTACATCGTCGCAAGAAGTTGCAACGTTAGAACCAAGATGGAGGGAGATTCGGAAACCAGGATGATGGCAATGATGAAAGAATTATTCGCCGAAATGAAGACAGAAATGTCCAAGATGAAGACGGCAAACGACAACCTCGCTGCCAAAATGAAGACGGCAACCGACAACCTCGCTGCCAAAATGAAGACGGCAAACGACAACCTCGCTGCCAAAATGGAAACGTCAAACGACAACCTCGTTGCCGAGCTGAAAGAGATGAAGACGGAGCTATCGGCGAAAATTGATGGCGAACTGACTGGCGTGACGGAAAAGGTGGAAGACCTCTGCCAGCATGTGGACGACGGGGAGGACGACGGGGAACGTCTTGGCGCCCTGGTAGTAAGAGTTGACGAGAGCGTCAAAGTACTGGATGCCAGGGGCAGACGGAATAGCGCGGAGCCGGGGAGGGAGCACCTAGTGGCCGAAGCGACAGTTGCGCCCGTTTCAGATGATAGGAGGGAAGACGTGGAACAACTCGGCGAACTGATTGGCGTGAGGGAAGACGTGGAACAACTCGGCGAACTGACTGGCGTGACGGAAGACGTGGAAGAACTCGGCGAAAAGGTGGAAGACCTCTGCCAGCATGTGGACGTCGTGGAGGACGACGGGGAACGTCTTGGCGCCCTGGTAGTAAGAGTTGACGAGAGCGTCAAAGTACTGGATGCCAGGGGCAGACGGAATAGCGCGGACCCGGGGAGGGAGCACCTAGTGGCCGAGGCGACAGTTGCGCCCGTTTCAGATAACAAAAGTGTACGTCTCGGGGAAGACAAAGGGGCAGTTCAGGGACAACGTCGAGGATCCTCGGGAGGAGTGTGTCGGGTACGTAACCAACCAGGATATGACGTGGAGGACGATCAGCAGGGAAGCGCACAAGCAAACGAGCAACACGCGAGAACCGACTTGACGTGGGACATGGGGGGACCGTCGGAGCCATCCAATCACCTGACGCATAGTGCCGTGAACGGAAGAATGGCGGACATCATCGTGGACGGCAGGATACAGGAGAGGCCGTGCCGAGCACGAGTGAACACGAGTGCAGCGGTGGACGTGACTCGCGCGGATGTGACGGGGGTTGTTGCCGGACCCATCGGAAGCAAGGTGGCTGCGAAAGTGCGCCAGAGAGGTCGGCGGACATGGTACTCAGTGAACCGTTTCCAAGTGCGCAGGATGGCCCGTCAACACACCAGGAAGAAGGGCAACTGGACGAGGGACCGTCAAGACCGGCGGTACTGTTGCAGAATTTCGAAGCAGGATGGCATACATCGTCCTACCCGGACCAAGGGACACTATCCAACAGCGATACCTAGGATCGTGCCTCCTGGAGAAGAGGTTCGATGGGTTAGTCCACCGGGGCGCAAGGGAGATGCCGCAGTGATAGTGCTGGTCGGGACGACCAGCTCTGAGGAGGGAGCAGTGTCACCGCGCCCGCCGCATCTAAATGCCGACAACAGCAGTGTCACCCATCGCATTATTGTCGGTACTACCGCAAAGGAGCCGAAGGAAAGAGACAGAGAATGACCGCATTGTTGGGGCGCTTGCCGAAAGAGAGAAAAGGATAGAGGCTTCTGGAATCTTCTGCTTTGTATTTCACCGCAATAACTGAACTTTCCAGAATAGTGCCTGAGAGATATAAATAGCGGTAAAGTGCGACAGAAGAGTCATTCAGACGTATGTGAAGCGTTGAGTATTCGTGCCGATGGAAAGGACAGACGTATGTGAAGTGTTGAGTAGTCATGCCGACGGGAAGGACAGACGTATGTGAAGCGTTGAGTAGTCATGCCAACGGAAAGGACAGACGTATGTGAAGCGTTGAGTATTCGTGCCAACGGAAAGGACAGACGTATGTGAAGTGTTGAGTAGTCATGCCGACGGAAAGGACAGACGTATGTGAAGCGTTGAGTAGTCATGCCGACGGAAAGAAGAGACGTATGCGAAGCGTTGAGGAGTCGTGCCGACGGAGAAGAGACAGTTGTGTGACGAATTTGGAGCTGTGCTGTGAGTGAATCGGAAAAGACTTTCTTGCTGTTGCAACGAGTGTAAAAAGTTACTGTTTACGGAAATAAGTGTTTCTTTATCCCGACTACATCTGTCTTCTTTACGCACACCCACCAAAAAGTCACAGTATACAGTAATTTGTGAATGAACTGGATACATACCATGGTTTCATTGGGCCTAAAATGTATTGTTTCATTGTTTCTTTTCTCTGACTATTCTGCGGTCTCACTTCATCACTGTCATCACTATTTTCATTTATATCTGGCTCAGATAACCCATCTTCATTTTCACTATTCCATAACATGTCATCAGAACCATTAATGGCACAAGAAATACCAGTATTTTTTAAAAAAACTCTTCTTAACAATATGACAACTTGTACCAAACTGACTTAGAAACATGTCTGCAACTTCACATTTCAGTGTTACGTTGTGACAATGGCAATACGAGTATTTTTGTGGCAAACACTGCATCCATTGTTGTCCGTGACAGGTACCGCTGCGTCGATTGTTGTCCATTATCAACCATGCTGCTCCAATAAGAATGAACCAGGGGAGGGAATTATGTGATATTTAATACGTAAATAAATTTTAGTGATGAAAAATCATAGGGGAGGGAAATATGCGAGGGGGGCTTATGCGATAAAATACGGTAGTATCTAAAATTTAAGATTTACCGTTACTTCCAACATAAAACTAGTGACTAGTACAATTTTACAACTGAAATTAAGAGAAATTGGTCAAGTTGGAGTTAAGTTGGCAATGTTTGGGTGGAAGTTTACAAGTGTACAATGTCTCTCCTCTCCCCTTCAGTTCCCTGAGACCATAAGCTGGGGAACATATGGTATTTTTGGAAGAAACATGTCAACGATTCCATTAAATAACTTGGCTACAAAGTGATGCCTTAGTGTTGAACACAATATGTACAGTGTTTTCTGTTTCAGCTTGTGTTTCTGAAATTGATTTCACTCCTGTTTCCAACATCAGACTTCAGACATCCTGTTGTTACTCCAGTGTTTGTGTTTATCGAGCAGATGTTGGACCAGTGCAGGATAAGACACTTGCGGGATGTTGCTGTTGCACTTTTCCTGGTCACTACTGTACTTGAGGTGAGTTGTGTTTATACAACACATGTTGGAACAGTACAGTATAAGGGCATGTTGGTGTTGCACTTTTCCTGGTCACTACTGTACTTGAGGTGAGTTGTGTTTATACAACACATGTTGGAACAGTGCAGTATAAGGGCATGTTGCACTTTTCCTCCTCACTACTGTACTTGAGGTGAGTTGAGAGTATTGTGGCGAGAAGTGATTAGCTCTTTAGCGGGCAACAGATAAAAATGGCAAGGGCTTGTGTCTTTTCAATCAAAGTGTGAATTCTGCCAAAATTAACTTCACTTAAATTATAATATAAATTCACAGTTCATATGTTTTTTGCATCTAATGTCCTAAACTATTTGGTATATTGTGATGGTGAAGTTTTGTTTTCTATTTGTCTCTTACAGGAAGCTCAAAATGGCGTTACTTTTGTGATAAGCTTTAAATTTGCTTTCACTGCCATGTATTTATATCTGTGGATGTTTATTTCACTATATTTCTTCATTACCCAATCGCTTTTGTTTTGTTTAGTGTTCTTTGTTTTGATTTTGGAGCACCAATGTGTTTTCCGATTGATATGTCGCATACACAGTATTAGATGTCTACAAGGATTGTCCATACAATAAGGTTCCCAAATTTTGTAGTCGCGAGGAACACTGTTACAGTGACACACCCTCCTTACAGGCCAAACCTAGTCCCAAGTGACTACCATCTCCTCCCAGACTTGAAGAAACACCTGCATGGGACAAAGCTTGTCCGCACATTGCCCATGTGACAACCAGTCTCAACGAATTTGTATGGGATACTGTGACACACCCTCCTTACAGCCCAGACCTAGCCCCAAGTGACTACCATCTCCTCCCAGACTTGAAGAAACACCTGCATGGGACAAAGCTTGTCCGCACATTGCCCATGTGACTACCAGTCTCAACGAATTTGTATGGGATACTGTGACACACCCTCCTTACAGCCCAGACCTAGCCCCAAGTGACTACCATCTCCTCCCAGACTTGAAGAAACACCTGCATGGGACAAAGCTCATCCGCACATTGCCCATGTGACTACCAGTCTCAACGAATTTGTATGGGATACTGTGACACACCCTCCTTACAGCCCAGACCTAGCCCCAAGTGACTACCATCTCCTCCCAGACTTGAAGAAACACCTCCATGGGACGCATTTCACAACCAGAGAGCAACTGAAACAAATTGTTTCAAGTTATTTTCGCCGCATGGCAGGAGAGTTCTACGATGCCGGCATACAAATGATGGTACACCACATGCAAAAATGCATTAATCAGAATGGCAATTATGTCAAAAAATAGGAAAAAGTCTAAGCTTTCCAAAAATATATTATTCAATGTCGATAAATATGGTTTTAATTGTGAAAAAAATTGGGAACCTTATTTTACGGACAATCCTCGTATATCGCAACTGTACTCTGTTCTTGTTGGTTACACAGCTTAGCAACCATTGACTTTCACTTATACTTAACCACTGTTGGTCATGTTACACTTTACCACAATTAATAGTTTGGGACTCAATAATAAAGATTACAAAAAAAAATAACTGATATTCATGTAACTAAAAATTGACATAATTTTGGTGGACACAAATAAATACAATAAATATCAGCATGAAAATAATAGTTGTATACAAATTGTTAATGAGTAGAGCAGTTGTGAAGTATTAATTTCAGCTGCAGTATGTTTAACAAGGGCTCGTCAACTATATGAATATGAATTATCTACTATAGATGCCTGATGCAACTATAATCCACCAATAACTTGTGTGAATATGTGCTACTAGATGCACTAACTAGTTTAATCATATCTGGGTGACATTTTCAAGGCAGCTGACCTTGACTGGCCTTGTTGCAAATCATTACGTCCGAGTGATGGCATCACTAACAACAGAATCATTTGGCAGCATTTCAAAATTCATAATACAGTCCCTATTGTTACTTTCTCTATTATGTATAGTAAGTAAGGGAAGTATTGTACTCCACCCAAAAATTCAATGTTGAAATTTCACCGGAAATATATGTTTTGAGGCCCCCTGAATCCAAAAAAAGCATTTTTAGAAAAACATCCATTTGGGTATGACTGTCAGTCAGTCTGTGTGTGTGCGTGCGTGTGTCTGTCAGTCTGTCTGTGTGTGTGTGTGCACTGCATAACTCAAAAATGAAAAGTCTGTTAAAAACCAAAGTTGGCATAAATAAATAATAATTACCAAAGTTGGTATTTAAGTTTAGTGTCTTTCAAGGACGCAACACAAAGATTTTTAACAAAATAGCACCACCCTAACTACCCTTTACATGGAAAATTTTTCGAAAATTTTGATTTTGTTGAAAATGACTCAAACGATTTTGATTAAAATGCCATATGTTTAAGATATTTGTATAACAAAAGAAATGTACATTTTGAATTTTCTGGCTATAGCCCCTGTAGTCCTGTTTACTCTGAATGACTTTTGAATAACTCGTAAACCATAAGAGATAGACCAGATCTTTCTGTACAAAAAATGTAGATCTCGCTAAAAGCACACAATTTTTGTCCAAATAAACTTTTTTGTAAAGTGAACCATTTCAGAGATATTCCTTGTTATTTGTGTCCGTTTTGGAGAACTTAGAACTTTCGTGAAATGGAACATCGTTGTTCATTTTTTTATATGCTAAGCATGCAAAGAGAACAAAATTTGAAAGCTTTAAAACGTTTTACTATTGCTCAAAGTCTACTGTATTCCCATATTCCAACCACCTGGATTGGAAGTCACATATTAATTACATTACACCTAAGCTTAATGCAGCATGTTATGCCATCCGATCTCTGGTTAACTTCCACACGATTGACACACTGAAGTTAGTTTATTTCGCTTATTTTAACTCCATTATGGAATATGGAATAATGTCCTGGGGAAATTCAGTGTATAGTAAGAACATATTCCTAATACAAAAGGTTATACGAATAATATGCAACACCCATAGAAGGCAGTCATGTAGAGATCTATTTCGGAAACTAGGTATATTAACCTTACCTTGCGTATATATACTATCTATTTTAAAATTTTATGCTAATAACCAGAATTGCTTTACAACTAACATGGAAATTCATACGTTTAACACTAGGCAAAAAAGAAATATACATCGTCCCAATGCCAAACTCTCTTGCTTCCAGAAAGGTGTTTATTGTGAAACAATTAAAATATTTAATGCTCTCCCCAGTAATCTAAAGGAAAATGTTAGCAATTTCAGAGTTTTTAAAGCTTCCCTCAAAGAGTATCTCTGTGATAAGTCATTTTATTCTGTAGAGGAATATTTAAATCAATAATCAGCCTAATGTCAGATCAGTTGTATTGTTCGATAGGTACCAATTAGGGAATTAAGTATAACAAGGGTAGCTGAAAATACAATAATGACGTGCAGGCTACAAAAAGCCAACTAATTGATTACAATTTAAGTGCCAATATTAAGTAACAGTGTTAATATGTTTGTTGATATTTTGAAAATGTATATTTGAACAATCATGTTGGACACGCTTTATGTAAAAGTAAGGATGTAAATAGATATTCTGTATATATGAACATAATTAAAATGTTGTCTACTCTGTACATTACATACTATGTAAGAATTAAAATAGGTATGCTATGATTAATGTGCACAGTTAATATTTTGAGGTCGCTTATCTTAAATTTGACACACTTAACACATGAGTAAGAATACTGTTTACTAATAAGCTAAATGTACATGTGTAACCTGTTAGAATGTATTACTTAGCTATAAATTTGGACTGCTTTTTCATACAAGCAAAAATGTAAACATTGAAGCAATGACACAGTCTGTAAAAGCCAAGTAACATGATTTTGTACATGTATAATAACTATGTAAGTGTCAATGCACTAGAAGTATTATCTTCATCTCGTACTTTAACAGCAAAACATGAAACCTATACATGTTTTGCATGTTTTTTATGCATTTAATTGTAAATGCTTTTGACATGTTCTATGTTCAAGGTCTGACTGACCATCATTGAACCTACAGAACGCAATCTAATCTAATCTAATCTAATCTATTCCCCTTGTACCTACAAAGAAATACGCAATAAGATAATTTGTACAAATGTTTATCTCAAGTAACACGAAGAAGATATAGGAATAAGAGTTTGTAAGAATGGTTAGTACAAGAGTAGAGAAGGTCAAACTCATGTGAGTGCAGCAGAGCAGATTTTTTAAAATGAACATCTTTTCCCAAACCATTAAATCTATAGGTTGTCCATTTAATTGTTTTAATAATTGAACCTCAGGATTTATTTCATGATTAAATCACCAAAAATGATCTGCCACAGCCGATTTATCAATCTGTTTATATTTAATATTTCTAAAATGTTCTTGTATTCTGGTTTCCAAATGACGTTTGGTTTTACCAACGTAAACCATAACAGTCAACTTGATAAATGCAGTTATAATGTAGAATTTTGTCCTTCTTAGAAAAATTAAGCAAATCTTTTATATTTATTTTGAGGAGTCAAAGTTATTCCATGTTGTTTAAAAATTTTTGTAAATTGTTTATTAGCCCAAGGATGGTAAGTAAACTTTTTAAATTTACATTGCTTTTTTGAGGGTAGAAACTTCATTTACAGCCTTTTGATATTTAGATTTCTCTATCTCATTAAAAACATTAATTACCACAGTGTTGATAATGCATTCTTATTCTCTGTTAAATAATTAGACTGTGGAAAACCACAAATTTATGTGAAGGAGGATTAAAGCTTTTGTTTTTTATGTAATTATTGGTATGTGTTGACTTTCTATGAATGCCAAAGTACAGCTTATTTTTATGTCTCATGATGTTTAAATCCAGGAATGCAAGAGAATCATTGTTTTCAGTTTCTAGCCATAAAGTTGAGTTTAGAAACTGACATCATCGCGTGCATGTAGCAAGGTCGACCAAGGTCAGTTGCCATGAGAATGTCATGGTATTTCCAATACCACAAATTCACAGAAGTGAAGCCTCTGATCTCTACATTATTTGTGTTATTGATAGAACATGAAATAATTTTACTTACTCAAAATAAGTATAATATAAACAATTCTAAAAAGAATAAAATTTGATATTATAAAAACTCGCATTTATCAATTTAGCTGTTTGGAGTGTGACAGGATTTACATTGGTAAAACTAAATGTCGTTTAGAAAATGGAATAAAAAGTCATTTTAGGAATATTAAATATAAACAGATTGATAAATCAGCTGTGGCAAATCATGCTTGGTCATTTAATCATGAAATAAATTCAAAGCTTAAATTATCAAAACAATTAAATGGACAACCCATAGATTTGACGGTTTGGGGAAATATATTTATTTTAAAGAATAAGGGCCATGTAATGAGTTATGAAATTTTGCCAATTGATTCTCTTAACAAATTTGTTTTCCTTCCAGTAATTGTTAACATAATAGGAAAGAACCAGTCACATAACAATAACAATGAAACAAACCCATCTCGTCAGTTCAGGATACCGTGTAGCTGCGGCCAAGGGTAGCACAAAAACATGTCACTGCAGGTTGGGGTGCACAGAAAAATCAGCAGTAGCAGAATATGCCCTTCAAAAGGGCCATGACATTCAGTTGAGAGACACGCAGCTCGTCAGTTCAGGATACTGTGTAGCTGCGGCCAAGGGTAGCACAAAAACATGTCACTGCAGGTTGGGGTGCACAGAAAAATCAGCAGTAGCAGAACATGCCCTTCAAAAGGGCCATGACATTCAGTTGAGAGACACGCAGCTCGTCAGTTCAGGATACCGTGTAGCTGCAGCCAAGGGTAGCACAAAAACATGTCACTGCAGGTTGGGGTGCACAGAAAAATCAGCAGTAGCAGAACATGCCCTTCAAAAGGGCCATGACATTCAGTTGAGAGACACGCAGCTCGTCAGTTCAGGATACCGTGTAGCTGCGGCCAAGGGTAGCACAAAAACATGTCACTGCAGGTTGGGGTGCACAGAAAAATCAGCAGTAGCAGAACATGCCCTTCAAAAGGGCCATGACATTCAGTTGAGAGACACACAGCTCGTCAGTTCCTCAGAGAAATTTTATGCTAGATTCCATCATGAGGTGATAGAAATATATGAACACAAGACAAATTTTAACCAAAGAAGAGGGGAGTAGACTACACAAGACAGGGATACGAATACTAGAACGACTACAAATCAGTGAACAACCCACAACAATGAGCGGCAACAGAAAACATGACAGAACAAAGAGCACTGGGATTGGATATCCACCAGCCAATCAGTGACAAAGGACTGTACGCCTCGTATATATAAGGGCAGCAGACTCTCTGTCTTCACTCATTGTTGGGTCCTCTGAAGATGCTCATCGTAGATTTGAGCAAAACGTCAGGAGCAATTCCTACACATCAACTACGGCCTACAAGCCCAGAAGATATTTTATTCCAAATGTTTGAAATTAATACATAATTATAAGGACTGTTTAATAAGTAATACAACACAGGCTGGTTTTATTCAGGATTCAAATACACCATATTATTCGCCAGTCTTTTAGGTATAAAATTCTATTTTTCGATATAATCTCCATTGAATATTATGGTGTTACGCCACCTTAATAGGAGGGCCTGTACACCTGCATGGTACCACTATACTGGTCTATGTCGGAGCCAATGTCTTGCAACTTCCCCATCTTGACGTAGTGCACCCTTCATTGGGCTAAACAGAAGGTAGGAGATCTGGGCTGTAAGAGGATGAGGAAGAAGAATCTACTCAAGATTTGTGAGCTCCTCCTGGGGACATAAGACTTGCGTTATTGTGAAGAAGGAGAACTTCACTTGCACCAACATGCTGAAGTGTGTACCACTATACACTTGAGAGTCCTGGCTGGTACGTTGGAGATGCTGACGACAAACAACTCACTGTACTTTCCTCCACTCAGCCATTCTGCAAGCACATATGAATATCTGTGATGCTCTCACTTTTTGCCAAAAGAAACTCAATAACTGCTCTCTATTTGGAACGCACCTCGCTGCAGACACCATTTTGAAGACTAATTATAGTGCTGCCACCTATTGGAAATTAATGAAGCTATATGAGATGAAATGGAAATATTTAAAGTTGTCCCAAACAAAATTTCAAGTTTTATCAACCAGATTGGCAGAGAAAAACAAAATGTTGCATTACTTATTGAAGGACCCTCATACAAAAGATAAGTGAACTCTATTAATATTTGTTGACTGTTGGTGTTGTTGATGAGCCCTTGTATCTAACTGGTTTCACCGAAAGAACTGGCCATGATATAAACAAAAGCACCTGTATAAATAGAATTAAAGTGTACGTTCATTGGCTGATGCCACACATTACAAGGTACATCGGCTAGTAGTTTGCTCAATAGTAATAAAAACTACTGGATATTCTCTGTATTATGTAACAATGGTATAATTTAACGTGTTATTGTACCATGTAGAACTGCAACAAAATTAATTTAAATAATTAATTGCACTATCAGAAAATGAGTGAAGAACGAGCACAGACTGCCTTCTGTTGGTCAGCTTTGGAAGCGGGAAGGTGAGAGTGTCGTGAGCCATCATGGCCGAACAAGTGCAGTTTATAAAACATTGCAGAGGGAAGTCTCTAGCGAGTGGTAAAAAAGTTATAATTCTCAATGTGTTCCACAAACTATGCGAGAAACATCCCACTTAAGCTATTAAAGATGTTAACCTTACAGCAGAGTTTACAGGTGTATCTGCATTAAGCATACATTGCGCGCACAGTGAAAGGTTAAAAGAAGGGAGGTTAACCACGCCTATAGCCATTAAGATTCTGAGTTTTCCTCTGGTCACACCAAATCACGTGAGCGTGCGTGCTTTCGTTATATGCTTATTATCTGCTATTTATATAAACTTACATCTCATTCACGAGAGGTTAGGTTAGCGTTCGTTTGATTAATTTTAGATTAATTAGTAGCCGCTGGGTATACCAAAGATAACGGGAGGGGGAGAAGCAGAACTCTGATCTAGACGGAATACAACCTCTTTCAGATTCAAATTAGTATGTTAAAGCTTTCTTTTGTATAGTGATTTTAAATTTATATTTGTTATTATGTCTTTAGTTTAGAGTGCTACACGCAATTGTTATCTAATCAGTAGTGTGTTTTAAACTACCGCATGAAGGATTGGTGGATCAAATGCAGGCGATGATAGTTGCAGGCTGCACGTGGTTAAGGAAGTAGTGCCATTACTGCTCCAATCAGAGCAAGAAAATGGGAGAATACATTTTTAGGCATTGTTTTCATCACGACTAATTCTTTTGTTGAAACCAGTATAGCATACTGCCCTTTCTGTTTCAGTACACTGTCTTGTCTAAGAGATTTTCTCCTGTTGCCATTAACTTGCTGCATGGAGTGGTGAAGTTGGCAGTTCCCAAGCCTGCAGTACAGATGGTGTTCACGGTCTTCCCTATACATGTGGTGGGAAAAGCCAGAAACCTTCTCGTCTTAGGATCCAGCAAATCTTGGTGAGTGTAACTTGAAATCTTGGTTGTTTTTTAAGTAGTTAGGTCATCTTGGGCCGCATCTTGTTGGCTAAGGAATTAAAAATTATGCGGACGTTTCTCTGCAAAAGTATGTTGGGCTTCTTCAATGGATGGCTGCAAAAAATCCATCCAGTTAGTTACTGCCTAATTGGACTGGCCTTGTTACTTGTACATAGGTCAAACAGGCAGGTCAATGAATGCAAGATACATGAAACTCTCAACCTGCCATCAAGAAACATGCAGAAAACACTGGTCACCACAAATGTTAGCAATCTGTGACAATTTGTCTCATCGAATAGTGAGGGAAAACATAGAAATATTTAAAGAAAAGAATTTCTTAAACAGCGAAGAAGATGCAGTCCATACCAGAAAAAACAAAAAGTAATAGAGGAATAAGTGTTCATAAGAATAGTTTATAGAAGGGTGAGTAGAGAAAGTCTTGTGAATGTTACACTATGCTGGATTATTTGTAAGAAAGGAATTTTTGTAGAGGAAACAGCTTAGCAGCATAACTAGGAGTTATTTCCAGGCTGTTATATCATGGTCTGCTGAAGTTAAGAGTTTCCAGATGTTTCATCCACAGCTGTGGTGGACATCTTCAGTGGCGCAGTTCTAGTCTCCTCGGAGAAGTTTGTGTAGCTGTCCAAGCTGCTGTGGCCTCCACTGATTGGTCCAGATAGTGGATGGCAGGAGGGAAGGGTGGGCTTCACTCAAGGTGTTACTCTCTCCTGATTGGTTCACTTTGATTTCTCCTGTTATGTCATTTCTTGCCTTCAACACCAGTTGCTGTTAAGTTTCAAAGCTGGAAATTGTGGGGATGTTTATAAATTTCAATACCATCGATTGCATGGTAGTGTGTTATGCTCATGTTCTGTGTTATCAGCAGTTTCCAACAGTTGAATGTGACTGACATTGCACTAAACTGCAGTACTGCCAACCTACATGATAAAAGCATTGTTTCTAACCTCAAATATCACAGGGTTAACGTGCTTTCAAACAATGATAATGCTTGAACATAGTTACCACACAACACATGATGAACCTACTCACCTTCGGCAAATCTTGTTCTGCAACAACACTTTTGGATAAAATCACTACCGAACGCTAAATATTGTAATATATTTAATGTACTACTGTGTTGCAAACACAAAATAACAATGGTAACTATAACTGCATATGGGGGAAACACCACTAAAATCAGTCACCAACTTCACGTACCTAGGAGTTACTCTCCAGACACAGGGAAACATATTCACATGCCATATAAATGACAGAGTAAACGCTGCTATAAGAGCCATAAGCAATATAAAGTCAATAGGCAAACTCTCCTTGGAAACCGCCTTACAATGGTTTGAACTCAAAATCGACCCCGTTGCAACATATGGGTTAGAAAACATATGAGTACATCTACAGAAGAAAAGCCTGGAGAAAATAGAGAAGTTAAAGGCCACATACTTGAGTGTTTTGTCTCTCCAAATACACGCCCTCACAACTCGTATGTATATGAGCTAGCCAGAGAACCTTTCTACATAGAAGACCTGCGACTGAAGCTGCTACTGCCAATGACTTCAGCCTATCAGGGCCTGCTGCGTGAACTACGAGGTGCATCCAGAGATGGCACCACTAGTCAGATAGGAATGTGTGTGCGCAGGAGAAGAGAGGAAGTAAATGGTAACATTGTAGTTAAGTTTCAGTTTTGTGACGGCAGTGGTTACTGCTCTGTGACAGTAAGGTAAGACGATGGTGCAGGCAATTCACGGAAGGAAGAACCAATATTCACGACGAAGACGGTAATGGCTGAACGTCCCTGGTGATGCCAGAAGTGTTGGATAGTGTGCGATAAGCAATTGTGCAGAATCGGCACTTCACAATTTCAGAACTCTCTTGTCAGATTCCCCAGATGTCTCGCTCGCTTTTGCACGAAATTGTCTCCTGATGACTTGGTTTTCACGAAGTGTGCGCAAGATGGGTGCCTAGACAACTGACAGACGAACATAAAACCAAACGTCTGGCCGCTGCATTGACATTCCTAAAGCGATACGCAGTGTAAGGTGACCATTTTCTTGACAATATTGTCACTGGGGATGAAACATTGGTGGCGCATGCCACACCAGAGACAAAACAACAATCAATGCATTGGCGGCATAGTGGTTCACCTGTGAAGACCAAATTCAAGCAGACAATTCTGTCAAAAAATCATGTGCATCGACGTGGTGTCCTCTTGTGCGGTTCTTTACAGCAAGGGGAGACTGTAAATGCTGATCGATATTGCCAGACATTGCATAAACTCAGGCGGGCAATCCAGAACAAGAGACATGGAATGTTGACAAGAGGCATTGCGGTTGTGCATGACAATGCAGGACCCCATATAGCCAATGCCACATGAAATGTGTTTAAGTTTGGATGGGAGGGCTTCAAACATCCACCCTACAGCTGTGACCTCGCTCCAAGTGACTTTCATCTCTTCTGTCTCATGAAGCATTTTCTGGCAGGAAAACTTTTTCACAGTGATACTGAGGTGCAGAATGAAGTGACTTCGTAGCTGTGGACATTGGCAGCAGAATCCTATAACTTGGGCATACAATTAATGTTGCACCATTATGATAAATGCCTCAACAATGATGGTGACTATGTTGAAAAGTAGTCAGTGAGTCTATGTAATTATTCCAATAAATATTTCTTACTTAGTGATGTTTTTGTTCTCTTTATCAGTCATTGAAACTTACTTTCTGGATGCACCTCGTACAGGAGACGAAATGCAAAATATGGGACGAGTTCTATGCTACTGGTGCCGTGACAAGCCTCACGTGAATGGACGCAGTGACAAGACTTTCTGTACATGGATTCCACCACAAGCTATGCAACACCACGAACCTGTGTGTATAAAACGTGACAACATGACCAGTGTGAGAGATATCATATGTACATAGTCATTGGTGCAATTCTGTAGAGACTAAGAACAATCTTCTTTGCACATTGTGCGTGATTCATATTATTATTATTATTATTATTATTATTATTATTATTATTATTATTATTATTATTATTATTATTATTATTATTATTATTATTATTATTATTATTATTATTATTATTATTATTATTATTATTGTTGTTGTTGTTGTTATTGTTATTATTGTTATTATTATTATTATTATTATTATTATTATTATTATTATTATTATTATTATTATTATTATTATTATTATTATTATTATTATTATTATTATTATGCTCTAAAACAACTCAAGAGAAAACCATGCACACATGAGCAATACAATGGCATCCACAGATTAATTAATACAGTGTCTAAACAGAATGTTGTTTTAAAATCTATCAGTTGGCTTCCATGGTTACATTTTATGAACAGATGGCAGTACTAGTGCAACCTAACAGATGGAATATCACCAAATATATCCATAATGGGGAGGGGTGGGGATGTCACATTAGTTTTTGGAATGTTCCAGTAAGCTGTGCCCATGTACACAAGTGCCACCTTCGTCCTTATTACATTAAAAACAACTTGCAGCTTACCAGTAAGTTAACTTTTCCCATTGAAACAAACACATCAAGAACATAAAAACAAGGTGAATCCACTCAAATGAACACATTACTTTGTATGTCTTTGTCCTTTTGTGTGCAGTTTTGTAAGTTGCTTGTAAACATGAAGAACACTTACTTCTTCTCACACGCTGGTGTACTCTGTCATTATGTTAACTACAGTATACAGACTATGCTCCTTTAACTGTGTTTCTGCTACTTCTTAATAGTTCACCACAGGACCTTAAATAAAAATTTACTTAGAGACTAAAAACTTCACTTATCTTGGTATTTACTGCAAGTTGTTGAAATATTACACAGACCATAGTTTAATGATGATTGCATCATATCATCAGTGCTTTTGTTTATAACAGTTACCATAGCTACAAATACTCAATTACTTAATATTTCTGTGAGTTACCAACCTCTGAAAAAACGAAACCCATTAACACAATCGATTGGCAGCATTTCAAAATTCATAACGTGGTCCTTATTTTTTAAAATGAATCTCTTTTACCAAACCGTTAAATCTATAGGTCCATTTAATTGTTTTAATAATTTAACCTCTGGATTTATTTCATGATTAAATAACCAAAAATGATATGCCACAGCTTATTTATCAATCTGTTTATACTAAAATATTCCTTCATTCTGCTTTCCAAATGATGTTTAGTTTTACCAATATAAACTGTCACAATCCAAACAGCGAAATTGATAAATGTCAGATTTTTTGTAATTTGGAATTTTGTACTTTTTAGAAAAAATTTAGCAAATTTTTAATATATTTATTTTGAAGAATCAGAGTTATAGCCTATTCCTTAAAAATGTTTGTAAATATTTTCTTAAGGAAAGAAATTTTAACATGATATTTCAATTTTTCTATTTTTTTTTATGTATAAAATCTGTATTAAAACCATTAATTACTGCACTGTTGATATTGTGTTTAAATTCTGTTAAATTCTTCCTTATCAGCGGGTATATTTATTAACCTAATTAAACTATTGAAAACAGCAAATTGGCATGAAAAAGGATTAAAACTTTTATTTTTTATGTAATTATCAGTATGAGTAGATGTTCTATAAATACTAAAATTCAATTCATTGTTTTTTATCTTTAAATGAAGGAATGGAAGGCAGCCATTATTATCTGTTTCATTGAATTCACCATAGGGTACTTTTTACAAGTGGAAGACCACTTGAAGACCTGTGAAGCATTAA
This sequence comes from Tenodera sinensis, assembly GCA_030765045.1. Taxonomy (NCBI): domain Eukaryota; kingdom Metazoa; phylum Arthropoda; class Insecta; order Mantodea; family Mantidae; genus Tenodera; species Tenodera sinensis. The sequence continues at coordinate 77,920,962 of CM060974.1, read as the reverse complement.
GATCAGAAGAAACTACAGCTCAAAAGTATTGGAAATCACGAATGATAATGGCTTCATTGCCAGATGCAAGGCACTAGAAAACAACAACAGCAACAACTTTTTACAAGTGTGAATACTCAATGAATATTAAAAATAGAAGCACTATTGACAGTGAAGTATTCTTCATGTTTGAGGTTATTTTGAGTCACTTATTTACACTCACCTTCACTACTAAACTGCTTTTTTAAAGCGGAAACGTTTTCAGGCTGATGATGGGATCGAATGGTCCTGAAAACGTTTCCACTTTAAAAAAGCAGTTTAGTAGTGAAGGTGAGTGTTAATAAGTGACTCAAAATAACCTCAAACGTGAATACTCAAGTTTGCCACTGCCAACTTTGCAACCTTGGCGCCATATTCCTCACCAACATTTTTTTCGCTTTTCTCCTGCCTCAGTAACTGATTACTCGTTTTAATGCATCTACTGTAAAATGATAACACATGTGCATCCAATATCTAGGTAATATACAGTGCTCCCTTTTAATTTTAGTCCTCAAATCCACAAAATTCATGCTGTTTTCCTTGTGCAATGACAAATGAATGAAATTGAATGATTTGTTGTTTGTACTCGGTGGGCATCTGCGGTGATACTATTGTCTGGTCCACTCTTCATGAATGTTGAACACTTGATGTTTATCCAGTAAAGTCGGCAAACCCTTTGTTAGTGGATGTTGCTTTCGCTTGATGAATAATAATTTTTGTAGAAACTGAAATTCCCGCTTGTCTGTTCTCTAAAATTCAAGCCCTGAGTCGTGCCTCAAGTTTTGGCCATTTAGCACTTCCACATGTTTATGTGAGATGCTTTCTTTAAAACAGGGCTGGGCAACTAGTGCTCAGAGAGTGCAGGTTACCTGTGACCTTGAGTGATAACTGTATTTATTTATTTATTTATTTATGCTAACGAACTACTGCTGGTATTTTTAAACGCACAAGCCATGTGAGGGCAATGTTTAAGAGGTGGAATCAGGACTGAAAAATTCAGTGCCATAGCCAGGATTTGAACCATGGATCTCCCACTTATCAAGCGGCTGCATCGTTTGTTGACATAAATAAATAATAATTAGCTAATAGTTACCAAAAAATACAGTTGAAACTATTCAGCTTTTTAAATTTGTGAGGCTATGCCCTTTTTGCATTCGTTTTCTCTATTCATTTTTTTATTGAAAATTATTACTCTATTATTATTTTTAAATGATGAATTTAACATGTGTATAATTTCAGTGTCACAGTTTGTGTGTGTTAGAAAATCAGTCGTCATTGATTGGCATGATATATGGAAACTATTGAGATAGAAGTTAATTGAATGTCGTGCATTTACACTATCGTTACTCTGCTACAGGAACGGAGCTGATGATAACCTGAAGATGACTCTGAATGACATAAGACAGTCGAGTGATGACGACGACAACTTGAAAGTCAGGGCATTGTACATGACAATGAAGCTGGTGCTGGAGTTTACGACGCAGCTTGCATCTCTACCAAATGTTTACCACATTTTCAAGCCAGTGTGTGATACGATACGTCAGGTGCAGCTGGGCAAGTATCCACGTGTTGTACAGGACATTGCTGACAGAGTTGTAGCAGCAGTGGAAGACCTGGGCAAACAGAACTTGACATACATTGTTATGGAGAAGAAGAAACCAAAGATGCTTAGACTTTACGAACCCAGAATAGAACCTGTGTAAGTACTCGCACACCTGTTTACTACATACAGTAAATAGAGCAAGTATTGTATTTCACCAGAAATTTATGTTTTGAGGCCCCCTGAATCCAAGAAAAGCATTTCTAGGTAATGGTCTGTCTGTCAGTCTGTGGACAGCATAACTCAAAAATGAAAAGTCGGTTAAAAACCAAGTTGGTATTTAAGTTTAATATCTTTCAAGAATGCGACACAAAGATTTTTAAGAAAATTGCTTCACCCTAAACTACCCTTTACATGGAAAATTGTTCAAACATTTTTATTTTCTTGAAAATGGCTCTAACCATTTTGATTAAAATGACATGTTTAAGATATTTTTTATGGCAAATGAAATGTATATCTTGACTGTTCTGGTTGTAGGCCATGAAGTCCTATTTACTCTGGAGGACTTTTGCATAACTGGTAAACCGTAAGAGATACAGCAAATCTTACTATACAAAAAATGTAGATCTTGCTAAAACACACAGTTTATTTAATTTAAAAGGTGAGTTAATTAATAACACTGAACAACACTTACAAGCAGTTAGAAGACATAGAATTAAAACTCTACAGGTTACATTCAATTTTAATACAAGCACTGGGAAACACGATTTGGGAAAACCTTCAAAATAATTATTTGGCAATCCTTAGTGGAAAAATGAGAGCAAAAACTTTGAAACTTAAACACAAATTGGAAAAATTAATAAATGTATCGCCAAAATTTACACTGAAAAATTATACAGAAATTAAAATGCAAAATGAAAACAGAGAGGGTTCACGTACAAATGTACAGTTAAACACGGCACAAAATGGCGGAACTACAAAAACTTATTTACAAAACTTCGAGAATGTGGTTAAGCTTTCTGATCATGAATTCTCCAAAGAAGACATTAATCTTTTAGATCAAGGTTTAAAAACGTGCGTCCACTTTTCTACGGAAATTGAAGATTATATAGCAGACATAAATATTTCAACACAGTGTTTACCATTATCCACACAAAATTCGGTAAAAACCCAGTGCAAAAAGATCCTAGAAGAATTAAAATACAGATCAAGTTACAAAAATAAACGAAATCTGATCCATTCGTTAAAACATAAAAACGTAGTATACACAAAGGCAGACAAAGGGAACAAAATAGTAATAATGAATAAATCAAATTACATAGAAAAAATGGAAATTGTGCTAAATAATAGTAACTACGAAAAAATCAGCAAAAACCCGCTAACCACTTGTGTTCAAACATTTGAAAAAATGATACAAAATTCAAGCATAATACCAAACAAATATGCAATTAAGCCAAATAATCCAACCGTACCCAGAATCTATGGTTTACCCAAAATACACAAGCCAGACATTACCATGAGACCCATAATTAGCAGCATAGATTCACCAACTTACAAACTGGCAAAATGGCTATCTAATAAATTTAACTCATTTCCTAAATTTGAAAGTTTAAGCATAAGAAACAGTTATGAACTAATAGAACATATCAAAGACTTCAAATTAACAGAAGAGGACACCCTTGTCTCCTTTGACGTAGAGTCACTATTTCCCAGTATACCAATAGAAAAGCTCCCATCACTGATCAAAAATTGGCTCAAATCACTTGGAATGTCATCGTCAGAAATTGCAGAATACATAGAACTCACCAAATTATGCACAGAACAAAATTTCTTCCAGTTCCAAACAAAGTATTTCCGTCAAACTTCAGGTTTAGCAATGGGCAACCCTCTCTCGCCATTCTTAGCAGATATTTACGTGAGTTCATTGGAAATAAGGATCACAAAAGGTTTCCCGTGGATGTTCAAACTCTGGCAGCGATATGTGGATGATATATTTGCAATAGTTCCAAAAAGACACATCAGTGACGCATTAAAACTTCTGAACATACAGGACAAAAGTATAAATTTCACAGTGGAAGTAGAAAAAGATAATAAATTACCATTTTTAGATCTAAAATTAATCAAAAACAAGGATAGAATAAATTTCGGTATTCACAGAAAACCAACGCAGACAGACAAATACATAAAAGCTAATAGTTACAATCCAAGAAGCCACAAACAAGCAATTTTCAATAGTTTAACACATAGATTGGTGAACATCCCTCTTTCAGCAGAAGAATATAAAACAGAATATTACAAAATAATTGAAATAGCACAAAAAAACGGCTTTCCCAAAGAATTAGTAGATAAAAAGGTAAAACAAGCAGAAAAGAAAAAATTATTAAAAGAAACCACAACTCTCACAGCAGCAAAAACAAAAATGATATTCAAAAAATTCACATATCATCCATGGGCTTTTGATAAATTTAAAAAGGTGTCAAGGAATACAACATTGAGCTAGCAGCAGTAAACCATTACTCCATAAAAAACCTACTACTTTCAAACATCAAAGATGCTATTCCACCTAACAAAAAATCTGGCATATACCAAATTGAATGCAGTGATTGTAATGAAATATACATAGGAAAAACCAAAAGAAATTTAGAAATTAGATCCAACGAACACGTTAGAAACATTAAGAGTAAACAATTAGAAAAATCAGCGGTTGCATTTCACTTTTGGACAAAAAATCATGACATAAAGCTAGAACCAAAACTTCTTAAACACATAACCGGAAAACAAGAACTGTCCTAATGGGAACAAATTTTTATTTTAAAAAATAGAAACCGAGTATTTAATTTCGACATTCCTCAGAGAGACATTTTCAGTAAGTTCATCGAACCGCCACCAGAAGAAGCATCACCATCTGCACCATCAATCACCATGGAAACTCAGTTATTGTCCGATTGATAATGGAGGAAAGTTACCTTCGAAACGCGTCCCGGAAAAATATGTTGTAAGTGTTGTTCAGTGTTATTAATTAACTCACCTTTTAAAGTAAATTAATTACAACAACACTGTTTTCAAACTTCTATGAAAGAAACACACAGTTTATGTCTAAATTTTTTATAGAGTGAACATTTCGGAGATATTCCTTGTTATTTGTGTAAGTTTTGGAGAACTTACTTCTGTCAAATAGAACATCACTATTAATTTTTTTATGTTAAACGTGCAAAGAGAACAGAATTTGAAAGCTTTAAAAGATTTAACTATCACTCAAAGCGTACTGTGTTCTAATATTCCCATTGCACGTGCAAGGAAATAAGTAATAAGATAATTTCCGCAAATGTTTATCTTAACTAACGCGAAGAAGATATAGGAATAAGAGTTTGTAAGAATGGTTAGTACAAGAGTAGAGAAAGTCATGTGAGTGCAACACATCAATATTTTTTCAATGTTAATGAATATCAGGCTATCAAAATATTTGATAAAAAGAATGTAAGACCCGTAAACTAACGACAGGTGTGGTTCTGGGAGTTGTGAGAGAGCGATGTAATTGCCTAAACATACAAATATGGTGCTCTCTAAAGAGCGGTTACTATTACTGCTGTTTTATAAAATATCGGAGAGCAAGAGAATTAATGACTTCATTGTCAGAAATCCAGCTTTAGCCAACAACATTTTTATATAGTAGGATTTGGTCTGTCTTTTATAGTTTACCATTATGCAAAAGTCAAAGAGTAAATAGGACTGCATGAGCTATAGCAAGAAAATTCAAAATATACAGCATTTTAATCAAAATGGTTAGAGCCATTTTTGAGAAAATCAAAATTTTTGAAGATTTTTTCCAAATTTTCATCCAGTTTTACAGATGCAAACCTAAATTGTAACAGTTAATTTGTTAAGTTATTGCAATAGCTTTTAATTGCTCCATTGGCTGATATGCAATAATCCCAACTGAGGACTTTGTATGATATAATTGCAGCTTTGATGGCAAGAAACACAGATCTGTGAGTAAAAAGCAGCAGGAAAGGGAGAAGCTGTTGCACAAGTACAAGAGTGAACTGAAAGGTGCAGTGAGGGAAATAAGAAGGGACAGAGCTTTCCTTGCAAACGTCAAACTGAAGCAGACGCTACAAAGGTTAGTACTGTTGTAACGTGTAGTGGTGTTTACATAGTCTTGACTTCAGGGCTTTAAGGGTGCAAACAGACAAATAAGGGCAACGTATCACTATTTGTAGTAAGAAGTCAGATCCTCAGCTAATTCATCTTTATTATCATTAGCTTACAGCATATTCACAATCTATTTCACACTTTTATAATGAGCAATATATTCAAGTCCTGAAACTGTTTTGCATGCAAACAAATGCCACAACTGGGATTTGAACCACAGACCTTCTGCTTCACATAACCACTGAACTACTGTGACAACTTGCCAGTATGACATTAAATTCTTCAACCGATTGTAAGTCGCCCTTGGGGTATTTATCTCTGATGTGAGATTCCCTTTGTGGTCTACCAGGAAAAATACAAATTGGCTGGAGAATTCAATGTCATACTGGCAAATTGTCACAGTAGCTCAGTGGTTAGAGCACCCATGCAGGTCTGTGGTTCATATCCCAGCTGTGGCATTGAATTTTTCTGTTCCGATTCTGCCTCTCACACAGTAGTATATTTGTTCTTTCTATTCACTATATCACAGTTAATAAATGTTGTTGTGCTACCCACGTTTATGCTTGTGATAGAACTTATATGGCTACATAATAAATTTAATTATAATATTCTTAAAAAATGTGTTATCAGCAATATGTATTATCTAATACAAATGTGGATTTATTTGCAGTGATGCGGAACGCAAACAGAAGGTAAAGGAAATCTTTGGATCTGCAGCGCTGCAGCAGGGTGAACTGAGGAAATTGAAACGAAGGAAATAGTTGCACATCAATTGTCTACTGTATTTCAAAATTTAATGTACATAGTAAAGGAAATCTTTTTTAAGAATCTCATTGTTCCTTCTTGTTTTGTTTACACTGCTAAAAACCATTCCTAATTCATACTAATAGACTATTTCTTATTGCTAATTTTCGTGTAGGTAAAGAGGAAGCTGGTTGCTATGCTCTCACTTAATAATAGGGTTCCTCATTTAAAACCTAACAGGTAAAAAAACATTTCGCCTGTGTGCAATTGGGTGCACAAGACATCTTCATGTGTACTGTCACACCCTCCATTACAAAAGTGCCCATATCTCGGAACCTATGGGCCGCAGACCCCCCGAGTGGGTACTCGACTCGAGCTTACCTGGGGTGCCCCACCCGACGGTCTGGGTCCCGTGCGTCCATCTCCCATAGGGACTGAGATAGGTAAAAATGAACCTTAATTATTAAGATACGAGGACGGCGAGGGGTGCGTTGGAAAGGGCTCGCCTCGCCCCTCCCGATGCAAAAAAACCCGTCTCTCTACGACCACACGTTCTCGATCTGCTCCGTGGAGGCGCAATACCTTGAGCGACTTCAATTTCTCAAAAGTGCGATTTGTGGGCAAACGGTGGGAGATGGAGGAAAAGTGAAGATGACCAAAGTTGCCCTACTGGCTGAAGCCGACAACTTTGGTTAAGCACTTTTTGCTCCAAAAAACTATCAGAGAAACTAGTGAGCCAAAAGGTATACGAAATGATATTTTTATTCAGGAGTTTAATGAAACAGAACTGGATTTAGCAATAGAACAATTACAGAACAAAAAATCTCCTGGACCTGACAAGATCCACCCAGAGTTTATTAAACACCTTGGCAGGAAAGGAAAAGAAATCCTACTTAAACTGTATAACACGTGTTGGAGACTGTGCCTTCCGACTGGAAAAAAGCCATTATCATCCCGATTTTAAAGAAAAACAAACCCTCAAACAATATTAATAGTTTCAGACCAATATCTTTGACCAGTGTTATTGCAAAAGTGATGGAAAGAATGGTGGCATCTAGACTTAACTGGTTTCTAGAATATTACAACTTAATTAATAGTTCACAGACCGGCTTCAGACAGAATCATAGTACAAGTGAAAATGTACTCCTACTAAGCCAAGACATCAAGGAAGCTTTCAATAGAAAGGAGGATACCTTGGCAGTATTCATTGATTTTAAATCAGCATATGACTCAGTCTGGAGAAATAAATTAGTTGAGAAGTTGCAATCAATAGGTGTGAAAAGTAACATGCTTAAGTGGATAACTCAGTTTATTTCACAAAGATTTTGTGCCACAAAATATAATACATACATTTCCAAATATAAACAAACACACCGAGGACTTCCACAAGGTGCTGTTCTGAGCACAACACTCTTTAACATATATATAAATGACCTTCCATCAATAATAAAAACTTTAGAAACCAAAATTGCTTTATTTGCTGACGATGTAGTCATTTGGACTTCAGGCTCTTCAAAAAAACCTGAATTAATTAAAGACAGAATAGAAACAGCCCTAAACAAAGTACATGAATGGAGCTCCAAAAACCTCATGACTATCAATGTGGAAAAAACAAATTATGAATTATTTACACTAAAATACAAACCAGTTAATGTTAGCATAAATTATAATGGTAAACCACTCAAAGCAGTTGATGATGCCAAATACTTAGGCATCACTTTCGACAGAAAGCTAAGTTGGAAAAAACATATAACAAACATCTCAGAAAAGGTTGAAAAGAAATTGCAAATCCTGAAAAGGTTAGCTGGTGCTAAATGGGGCTGCTCAAGGAGAGTCCTTAACACAACATACAAAATGTATATTAAACCAAACCTCTTGTACTGTTCTGAAGCTTTAATAACAGCAGCAAATGCTAACATCAATAAACTTGAACAAATACAAGATCAGGCTCTTCGCCTAATCACTGGAGCAGTTAAATCCACACCTATTGATGCCATGCTTGCCTTAACACGGACCCCATCAATAACAACAAAAATAGAAGAACAAGCATTGCTCCAACACGAGAAAATGTTACGACTGCCAAACTCTAAATGGAAAGAAGAGAACCTCCCCCATTCAATCCTTAAAACTCATAGTACTTTCCTAGAAAAGGTAACACAGATTAAATCCAAATTGAACATTCCTAACACCAGAGAAAATCTACTTATAAGAGAAAATCCATTGGAATTATTGCAACCTACCTTCAATTTGGAATTAATAGAGGAAATAAGTAAATCAGACACACCAAAAGAAATACAAAAACTTCTAGCTCTGGAAACAATCAATACTAGGTATCCCACAGAAGAATGGCTGCACATATATACTGATGGATCCTCGAAGGAAAACCTTACTGGAGCTGGAGTTACGTGTTCACATTTTTCCTTTTATCATTCTGTTGGCAGAGACACAACAAACTATGATGGAGAAATAGAGGCTATATACATTGCTCTCCGACAATTATTAAATCTTCCCTTAAATAAATTTAACAAGGCAGTCATTCTTTCAGATTCTAAAGCTGCAATTCAGGGAATATGTTCAAATACTACAAAGAAGTCAACAAAAATTAGAGAATGCTACAAAATGTTAACACAACTCCAAAAAGTTAATAAGACTGTTCAGCTACAATGGATTCCAGCACACTGTGGAGTCATGGGGAACGAAGCTGCAGACTCACTTGCAAAGAAAGGCACAACAATAAAACAAAATTCTAAATTCAATTTCTCATATTCCTCAATAAAACGCTTGATCATAAAAAATTTTTGTCATTCATATCTACAAGAAATAGAAACAAATGCCAAAGATAAAAAATGGATTACACTACTTTCCAATCCAGATATAATCCCCCAGAGACCAAGGAAAACAGCTGTTGCAGCCTTCCGACTATTGACAAATCATGACTGTTTGGCAAGTCATCTCTACAGAATAGGTATCTTAGCCTCACCAATATGTGTCCTGTGTAACGATCCAGCAGAAATGAACGAAGACCACTTGAAGACCTGTGAAGCATTAAGATCAGAAGAAACTACAGTTCAAAAGTATTGGAAAGCACGAATGCTAATGGCTTCATTGCCAGATGCAAGGCACTAGAAAACAACAACAACAACAACTTTTTGCTCCATCTCCACTTTGAAAAACGTGACAAAATGGCCTCTTTGAGGTCGATTTCCGGGAAAAGTAAGAGAGGCACTGAGCTTTGGACCACGCCGTTTTGTAGGACAAACCTCATAGAGTAGAATGAGACCGTAAGCATGGGTCTAGGACGCCGATGAGAGACGGCGTCGGGGAAGGGAGGGCGCGTTCAAAGTGTGGGAGATAGTATTATATAGCTGGACTCGGTATGACAGGTATATATTGTGACTTTTTGGTGGGTTGAAAAGTAAAGAAGACAGATGTAGTCTGGATAAAGATGCACTTTTATTTCCGTAAACAGTAACTTTGTACACTCGTTGCAACAGTAAGAAAGTCTTTTCCGATTCACTCACAGCACGGCTCCGAATTCGTAACACAAAGAACTGTCCCTTCTCCGTCGGCAAGATTACTCAACGCTTCACATACATCTGACGACTCTTCTGTCGCACTTTACCGCTATTTATATCTCCCAGGCACTATTCTGGAAAGTTCAGTTATTGCGGTGAAATACAAAGCAGAAGATTCTCGAAGTCTCTATCCTTTTCTCTCTTTCGGCAAGCGCCCCAACAATGCGGCCATTCTCTGTCTCTTTCCTTCGGCTCCTTTGCGGTAGTGCCGACAATAATGCGATGGGTGACACTGCTGTTGTCGGCAATTAGATGCGGCGGGTGCGGTGACAATATAGACTAAGTGTCCATGGTGCAGTCCTATATATTGTTGTTAGCTAATGCTGGATTTCTGACAATGAAGTCATTAATCCTCTTGCTCTCCAATATTTTTCACTGATGGTTGGGGATATTTCATAATGAAGAGAGCAATAGCAGTAATAGTAACTGTTTTTTAGAGAGCACCATATTTTTATGTTCTGGCGGTCACATCGCTCTCTCACAACCCCCAGAATGTCTGGAGGACCACACCTGTCGTTGGTTTACGGGTCTCACCGACCTGACCGGGAGAATTATAAAAATAAATTCACCGACCATATCCTCTGTTTACCAATCAGAGGACGTATACATGCCATGACAGGTCAGCATGTTAGGGGTTAAGAGTTTAGAGAGAAATGGAGAGGTTGGAAAAATAAAGACTCCCTAGCCCTCAGGAACCCTAATAGCATCGGGGTCGGAAGAGAACAAGAGATGACCAAGGTAAGGTCAGATAGAAAAGTTACAGTGAGGAGCAAAACACCAGTAAGTGGAAGTAATGTTCTGCTCAGCTTGGGTACCTTGTGGTTGCCATTCACATATCCCCTAGACGGAGACCCCTGAGTTCCTGATGGCTGTATGTACGTGTATTGCTGATGTAATTTTTGTAATTGTAATTTTTGGATATTTTGAATTGTTCTCTTGACCCTTCAGCTCCGAATTATCCAAGTTTCACTGTACTGACAACTGACATTGCTATATCTTGTGGCATTACTAAAGCAAGGTAAGCTCATGGGGCTTGCCGAAGACCACATCAATAATATATGTTGTTTTCTAGTGCCTTGCATCTGGCAATGAAGCCATTAGCATTATCAATAATATATAGATGCTACTAAATGAAAAGTAACAACTTGCTACTAAATAATATTGTGCTTTAAATTAACCTCCTAGCAGTCTTCTGTTGTTGTTAGCTAATGCTGGATTTCTGACAATGAAGTCATTAATCCTTTTGCTCTCCAATATTTTTCACTGATGGATGGGGTCAGGCCCGAATTTAGGACCTCTGACGCCCCTGGGCAAAAAAAAAAAAATTTCTGCCCCCCCCCCCAACTTGCCATACATACGATTAAATTTTCACAACATAGAGAATGATTTCACTACTTACTGGATACTTAAGTATGAGTGGCAAACACCAAAAGTGAGGTTATTAAAATTTAAGTAGGAACATCTTAATAGAAATGTAATTCTTCAGCATTATTTTAATGTGTGTGGTAATATTTATGCGAGTATGATGAATAATTCAAATGTCATTCTTCCCTTGCCCCATTATGGCTCGTATGTCTCTTAGGTTAATGATTCATTCATGATTCATCAGAAATTTAGTCATTCTGATCCCTACAAGAAGTTCCGAAGAAGATAGATATCAACCCCCTAAGGACAGAATTACTTTGCTACATATGCTGTTCTTCCTCTGTTTACTAAATCAGTTTTCATATTCCTTCTGCAGACACCGCAACCAAAGCAGTTTGAATGGCCATGATTGTTAGAGTGATATACAAGGAACTGGCCCTATATTCAAGCCTAACGTCATCCAAGTAGAATGTTTATGTATGTTGCAGCTTTTCTGTATGTCCTAATGTATTGGTAGCGTGCCCCTGTATTTCCCAAACTATTATGTTAAGCAAGATTGTACCACTTATATGATATCACTATAACACCTAGAAGTTCTGTGGTCATAAATAAATATAAATACTATCACAAATGTGGGGTGCAACTTCCTCACACCAAAACTAGAAACAAAGTCCACAACACAAATATCGGTGTGAAAATGTTTCATTTGTAGGTAACTGTCAGTTGGGTCCATACACCAGTCTACAGGAACCTAATCGCCAGGTTTGCTACATGTTGTACCTCTGCAGGATTTGAGAAGCCTGTGCTTCTAATACTGTTCTAGGTACACTTGCTGATATCTACTATGACAGATGGATAGGTAGGGGAGGACCAATTCCATGGAAATATTGGTAATGCACAAAAGGTTCATCAATATGTCACAGAAGCCTAAAAAACTATTCAAAAGGGTGATTTGATAAACACAAGGCTGAAGAGAGGTAGAATCGGAACTGAAAAATTCAACGCCACAGCCGGGACCCGAACCACAGACCCCCCGCCTACCAGGCGGGTACTCTAAGCTTAATGCCACGTCTACATGATGTCAGTTGCTGGGACAATTGTTAGAAGACAGTTGACTGGCATAAAATTATGGCTACGTGTGAACACTTCGGTCCAATTGCCTAGCCAACTGCCCTCACAATTGCCACGGCAATCTATTGTCTCGAGGAGTAGACAATAAATATATATATAGTCCTATATATAGGCTCTGGTATGTGACGTGGTGGGGATGTCGCGTGGTGGGGAGGCCACGTGGTCGGGCCGCCTGGTGGGGGACCGGGTCCGCGACGTCGCCCTGCCGGTGCGCCACCCCAGGGCGATCTCGGGCACCCGTGGGCCGAAGAGCCCCGAGTTTGGGCTCCGCTCGAGCTTATCGGAGGCGGGGAAGCGGCCGGGCGGGCGGGGCGCCGACGTCCTGGGGCGCCATTGGAAGGCGGGGGCGCTAGGTGTTGGCAGGTTTTCGGTATTTTGGCCATATCTCGGGAACGGGGCGGATGCCAGCCAAACGCGAGAGGGCGCTCGACCGGTGCACGACCCGACGGTCCGGGTCCCGTTGCCCCATCTCCCATAGGGACGGAGATACGTAAAAATGAACCTTATTTATTAAGATACGCGGTCGGCGAGGGGTGCGTTGGAAAGGGCTCGCCTCGCCCCTCCCGATGCAAAAAACCCCGACTCTCTACGACCACGCGTTCTAAATCTGCTCTGGTGATATGTTAGGTGGAAATTAAGGGAATGTTGACACCTTGGGAGTGCTGATCCAGGTCAAGCCACAGAATAACCACTTGGTGATTTGTTAGGTGGGAATTAGGGGAATGTTGACACTTTGGGAGTGCTGTTCCCAGACCACAGAATAACCACTTGGTGATTTGTGATGTTATTGTACACATGTTAAGCAGCGTGCTTCTAACAATAAACTAATAATTCCACTTCATTAAGCCGTACTTATCACTTAAGAGTTCTCAAACAAGAACATCGCCCATAAGGGACTGTTCCATTTCTGTAAGCGTGGTGTACAAGCGACGTTTAACATCTTCTGGGACAGCTGCTCGAGGACTGTTGAGATCCATTTCAGGATTGGCACAGATGCGGAGAAGAGCTGCAAGCGATGAAGGTGTGTGCTGCGACATGAGCAGGCCTGGCACAATAACTGTTCCTGATAATGTCCAACCCAAGAAGATCTTTTCACATATCACCTAAAACAAGCAACAAAGTACGTCTAGTTAACCTTAACTTATCCACCATGTACCTAGTGGATAAGAGGATCATGCATTCACAAGTGATTTACAATTGCACTGTCTTAAAAATAACACAGGCAGGTCCTCACATAGGATAGTATAGTAAGTAAGAATAATATTATATACAATAGTAAGAATAATAGTTATAGTTATTGTTACTACCATCACCACCATCGCTACTGCCACCGCCACCGAACAGGGCTAGGAAATAAACAATAAGATAATTTGTACAAATGTTTATCTCAACTAACACGAAGAAGATATAGGAATAAGAGTTTGTAAGAATGGTTAGTACAAGAGTAGAGAAAGTCATGTGAGTGCAACAGGTCAGATTTTTAATTCTCAGAATATAAATAGTGGACGTCGTAGCGTAGGGCAAGTAATGTGTACATACGTTCAAAATGAGTTTACCTGAAAGTTGTTATTGGTGACTGGTGAGTCGCAGCGAGAAGTAACAAGATTGCATCTTGAGCGACAGTCGAAGAAATCACAGTCTTCATGCTGAGTACAATGTCTGCCATCTGCTGTTATGTGTCCAACAACAGTTCTTGGAAGGACAGAGTCGAGATCTAGGAACTTGAGGCGTTGTCCACCCTTAATGAGCCCAAAATGACTCATTTTCACATCACAGAGATGGAATGGTTCAGGCATGTTTGTGTCCAACTCTTCCAGCAGATCCATCATTAAAATAGCAAGCTTGAGTCTATTGGCCCACTCTTCGCGACCCTGACCGAGGGACATCATATGCGACGACACTTCCACAGGGTCCACATACTCCACTGCAAAGTACGATCCACACGTGCCAAGAAGCTGAGGAAATATATCTCGATCTATGTAAAGGACGGAACATAAATATTCATTATCTTGCAAGAGCAACCAGAGGTTCTGCATTTCAATACGTCGTTCTAGCGATTGCTCCTTTGCTCGAGTAAAACCCAGACGACCAAGTCTCTTGAGCTGCTCGAACGAAAGTGTCAGATTTAATCTGGACATCACAATATTGCGAATCATTGTCTCAAATTCTTCCTCTGATGGATATTGTCTATTTCCTTGATCGTCTATCCAATAAACAGGATCAGTAGTATCTTTGTTTGATTGCTGAGAGCCTTTGAAGACCATGCGTGTGCCTTCCCACTCGGCCGAGAACACCGCCTCTTTACCTGCATGAAACGCGTGACATGTTAGGGAATGTATCTGCTTCTCTTCGCACAGTGGCCTGCACAGACTTCCAATCACTTCCCCTCTTCGATACAGACGGCACTGCAACACAACAACAACAAAATTCAATTAACACTATTGAGGGGCTGGGCTATTTACTCAAACAAAACATTATTTAACTCTTTCACTGCTCACATGTTCTGCTACATATGCCTCTAATTTTTAAAGCAGTTTTCATACCTCTTTCCAAGGCAGCTCGGATAGTCATGACTAGGGCCCAGATTCTTAGTTTTTTAACTATTTCATTCCTTGATAGTTAACTGCAGTGGTTTAATATTATTATCTGTTTCATGATCATCGGAGCCAAATACTTGAATCTTATAAAACCTAAAAATGGCTAAATGAGACTTTAAAACCTAAAAGAGGCTAAATCTCCTATTTATTTTAAAATGAAAACAAACAACTTTATTTTAAAATGAGAAAATGAAATGTTATGAATAGACTTTGACTGTTATATCTTTGCTACGGCTTTTCGCTTATGTATGCTTATAGGAGTATTGAAAACAATGCAAGAGGCAACTGACTTGTATTTAGCTGTGTGGGACCAAGCTCTGTATTGTTGCAAGCAAGCAATGTGGGGATTGTTGTCGAGGGGAAAGGGGCATTAGCAGAACCTGCCATAAACTCAAACCAATCAGTTTAAAAACAGTATCCGTTGTGTTCAGTCGACTATCGTGTTATGTTAATGCATACAATTACTACATCGTTAGAAGTCAATTTTCCTTAGATTAGGCAGGTAATTTAAGGAGCTAGTGTCATGCCTAAAGTCAACTCATCTCGAAGGTGGTTGATTCATCAGTGGATAAGTAACGAACCGAACTTCACCACAGATGGCAAATTAATATTTTGCCAGATCTGCCAAAAGCGAAAGAAACCATGCCCACAAACACAAAAGCTTGAACAAATATGAACACCTTCTATACTACACAGATAAAGTCGCATTAAGCAGCTAGGTGCTGTGCAGATAAACATACCTTACAGGAGAACCTGTGCAACCTGTTCTCGAATGCTGGAATGCAGGTAAGGATTAAGCACCAGTTATAATGCACATAGCGTAGAAACTATAATTTTATTTACGTATTTTGCAGACGCCCTCTGGCCAAAAATCGCATTTTGAGCAGCACAAAGGATCTACAGGTCATATCAGCAACATTGCTACAAAAAAGAGGACAATTAATAATAAAATTAATAAACAATAATATATAAACTATTTCAGGAGGTTAAAGAACTAAAAAAAACTTTTCTAAGATACAAAAATAATTAAAACGTTAATTTTAAGAACCTAAAAATCCGGGCCCTAGTCATGACAGTTAAGGCAATATGTAATGAACTGGTTATTCATTCAAAGCGAAATGTCACGACTTTGAGTCCAAGCAGCTGCATTCAAATGTGCCTGTGGTAAAGGTAGGGGAGGGCCCAAGTAAAATAATCGGTGTAATGACACACTTAGAAGCTGACAGAGCTTTATTTCACTTTACTAGCATGGATTTTCCTTTTTTCATAAAAAATAGTTTTATTGCAAAAATGTAATATTCTTACAATAGGAAACAACTGCAAATACTTTCATTCAATTTATTTAGGTTAACATAATAAGAAAGCAGAAGATATGTGAGCATGGTTAAATGCCCCATCGTCTATATGACGGAAAACAAAAGATTTATTGGAACAAATACAGTCCATTCACAATCCTTTTGGCCACCAGGAGAGACAGGTCTGACACACACAGTACATATGTAAACAATGAAGGCGATGTTGAACAAAAAAGGTGTAACAATATTCATAAAACGCACCCTGTTTGTGAAATAGCTGTTAAGCACATCCATGTATTTGTTCCCCTAACATTGTACTTTGAATCGTATAGAATGTGCATGGCCAAAACTAAAACGAAATATTGCACTCAGAAATGTTGCTGAAATTCTAGGCTTAATCTGATGTCCCACGGTGGTCTAACTTTAGGTACAAACAGCAATACCTCTTGTGTTCTGTAATTCATGTGTTTACTGTATTGTTGTGTGGTCCCTGTATAGACAAAGCCACACCTGCACAAGAGAGTGGTTCTTTTGGGTCATTTGCTGAATATAGCACAAACTCTCCAACCAGCATTCCGGTCAGAAGAGAGCTGTCATTAAAACACTAGTAGATTGTACACAAAACAAACTGACCCTAAAGAGTTATATGGCATATCTGCCATACAGCAAAGGTATTACTGATCACATTGGGGAGGTTCTCAAAAAACACGACATCCACGCCATCTACAAACCCAGAGCATGCTACATTCAGCAGAAAGATCCCAAAGAACCAGTCTCTTCTGCGGGTGTTTACAGAATTCCATGCTCGTATGGCTCTGTCTATATAGGGACCACACAACGTGCAGTGAACACACATGTTACAGAACACAAGAGATGTTGCTGTTTGGGACACACAGAAAAGTCTGCAGCCACAGAACACGCGTTACTAGTGCAAGGGAAACACAGTATACGGTATTCAGACACAGCTATTGTCTTCCACAGTTCATCATTACGCCTGGTTAAGTCGTGAAGCCATAGAGATTTTCAAACGTAAAGATAACTTCAATAGGAAGAAAGAAACAGCACTTAAATAAAGCTTAGCATCCGGTATTATGCAAAGCACACAAAAAACCTGACCAGAGACAAATTCAAGATCATACGCCACCAACAGCTTCAGACACAGCATATGCCAGCCCATCGACGACGGCGACGACGCTATCTGGCAGGCTGAGAACAGCTCGAGGTGTGTCATGCGTGAATAATGTGAGCGGAGGAGAAAAGCATTAAGTCATCGACTTAGTACCTTTCAGTCCCGTGCGCTGATTCTCGACTGTGTGTAAGAAAAATGTATGACTTGTACTGTGGTACTTATCCAGATACAGCCGTGAAATATGACTTCTACAGGCAGCATTTTCGGGAAAAATATGACTATAAGTTTGACAGACCACAAATAGATGTCTATTCTCTTTGCGAGGAACTTCATGCCAAATTAAAAAGTCCACACCTCTGTGAAGCTGAACTTGCAGTCAAATCACATTTGGACGTTCATCTTCGAAGCAGCCGAAAATTTTATAACTCCCTGAAGAAGGCCAAGTCTGACTGTCTTCAAAATGAAGAAATGGGTGCCTTTGACTAAATGCAGAATTTGCCCTTGCTGGAAATACCTGTGCAAGAAATCTTGAAATCTTTTACATGCGGCAACTGTGGATAAATGTATTCAGCATTCACAATTTAAAGGATGACTGCTCTGTTAGGTATCTTTATCATGAGGGTAATGGGAGAAAATGTGCGAATCAAGTTATACCACTACAGATCTCAGCTTGTCCTCGGACGTGCTGGACAAAACAGAAACCACACAATGGTGAGAATGTGTATGGGATTGACTGCAGCTGGTAGATATGAGGCAATTACCCACATGTCTCCTGAACAGGGTCATTCATACCTATCATGCGACAGAGATTTGGGTTATTCAAAAAGAAAATTAAAAGTTGTGATAGAGTTTATACTCCAAGAGAATATGTTGAAATAATAGCAAACAGCAGAAAGAATGTGGAAATTCATGTTACAGAATTTCATGAAATTATTAATTTTGATAAATGGTGGCCATCATACTTTAAGAAGAGCGTAATATCCGGAGAAAGTGAAGGACTTCCAAAAGATAAGAAGCAACTGTTTCCCCTCTTAAAGTTCAAGCAATTCAAATACCGCAGTAACAAGATTGGAGAGATTGAAGCATCATTTTGCATCGACTCGCCTGTCAAACATACATTCTTTCTGGAAAAGTCTCACTCACTACAGCATCTTACTATGCCCTGTAAAAAGGCATACAAGGACAAAGTTGCCATACAATTTAAAAAGATTCAGGACATTGGCTAGTTAGTAAAATATGTTCCTCAAGATGCTATACAGTTTCACGAGAGTATTCTGAAATGGCCAACAAACGTGGTTCAAAGTGATTCTGTGTAAAGTCACATGTTTGTATGTTTGTTTTTCCAAATTAAGTGCTATTTAGGGAAAGTGATAGTCATTTTATAATTTATTTTACTCTGTTCATTTGTTTATGTTTATAAACATGTATATGACCAATAAAAGCATAATAAACATAAATATCAATGCAAATCTGCAGTTCAGTAGTGACCACTGAGCTGAAAAGCATTAAGTCTGTTTTAGAAAAACGATAATAAAAGGAAGATGAAACATTCAAATTATTTTTTCCTCTCAGATAAATGCATTAGTAGACATTACTTTATGTAAAAATACATTAAAAATCTACATTCATTTGCTTTTGTTATACTTATGCAGTTTTTTCGTTCTCCTGAAAACTTGTAAAAATTGACTTAATGCCTTTCAGCTCCTATCGATTCAATTGACGCAACGATTTGTTTGGAAAATTCAATAGCCTTCTGCGAACATCTGTAACAATCTCTGTATTCAATGGTGGTCTATGTTTTCCACTCACTAATGAGTATACCAGTTGTCTCCAGCTTTCTTATGAGTGATAAAATTGTTGCCTTTGACGGAACATTGCATAAATTAAATTCTCTTCGAAATTCCTGTTGTGTTGTTACCAATATGTTTTCAAAATGTAAACACACTCTCGCAATGAGTACTGTATGTTGCTGCTATGACTGCATATTTAAGACTGTCAACAACTGTCAGTGTTGTCAATTCTCCCAGAGCCACTAAGATATTAAAAGAAATTTCTACATTCTACGAGCTTTCAAAGGGAAATTATGGCCTATTGAAACGGTTCCGGTTTATATGGATAGCACTGTATCTTCTCCATGAATAGGAATTTTTGGCCAGACATAACTATTTGTACACATTCTATTATAAGTATATAAATAACATGAAACGAGTTATTTTCATATTATTCAGCAGCGAGTTTGTTTGTCTCTTCTATGTATAATCTCTCTTAATCTATGTGGCAGAGAATATACTAAGTTTTTTGTGATTTCTGACCCAAAAGTTGCAATTCCATTTGAAGTAGCTGTTTCAATTGAGTTTTGCTTGTTATAATCCTGGTTTCTAATTCATCCCACAGATGTTCGATTGGGTTAGTATCAGGAGACTGTGGAGGTGTTTTCAATGTGTGGGGGGTGTTGTATAGCAGCCACAGACAAACAATTTGTGCTGTATGTTTGGGGTCGTTGTCCTGTTGAAAGTGATATCCCAGAGAAAAGCCTAATTTTTCAGCGCTTTTTTCAGGATGTTCAAGTGCATGTATTGTTCCATATTTCCTTCAATGAACACCAATTCCCCTA
Organism: Tenodera sinensis; assembly: GCA_030765045.1. Lineage (NCBI taxonomy): Eukaryota > Metazoa > Arthropoda > Insecta > Mantodea > Mantidae > Tenodera > Tenodera sinensis. Next base: position 77,900,802 of record CM060974.1, on the reverse strand, counting down.
CACCTGAAGCAGCCATACACCATCACACCACCACCTCCTTGCTTTACTGTTGTCGTAAGGTTCTTCTCCTGGAGCTCTGTATTATGTTTTCTCCAAACCAAAATGCACCCAATTTACTTTCGTCTGTAAACAACACGTTATCTTAAAACTCACTATCTTTCTGCACAAACTCTTTTGCATACTGCAACCTCTTCATCTTATTAAGTCTACTAATGTAGGCTTTTTTTCTTGGTACTCTTGCTCGGTATCCATCTCGACCTAGGATCCATCTTACTGTACGTGAAGATGCTGGATTGTGAAAATATTCACTTAGTTGTGCTGCTATTTCTGATGAACTTATTTTAGGAGTTTTTTTAATTAAATTAATCACATACCTCTGCTCTCTTGATGAAAGTTTCTATGGATTTCCGCTTCTTGTATTGTTAATCATCACTGTACCTACTTATTATACTTTGTATAGTAGCTTGGCTTCTCCCAAACCTGGCAAATTGGGCGCTCCATCAATCGCCCTCTAGTTGTTAACCAACCAGGAGTCATTCTCTGAAGATGCCCAACGCAGTCTTTGGCGAAACATCAGAAAATTTGTCGACTGGACCGTGGCCTTCAAGCCCGAAATGTACCATCTATTGGATAAAAGATCGTTTGGAGTGGCTCTGTTTTCAAAAGGTTTCCTTTGGGCAATTATTTCTCAAGTACAAGTTGAGGAAAGATCATGATTTCAGATTTGCCAGTATTCTCAGAAGAGGGAATAAATCTGCAAGTATCAAACCTTTAAGAAGTATTCTGGTCGAATGCAGTAAACCTAGCAAAAATAGGACTTGCTTGACCTACTTCCATTTAACTCAGCCACATACTGAGAATTCTAGAGCATTGAAAATATCTGAAAGTGCTTTTAGTACATTTCCAAATACTGATTCCAACAACGATGTTCAGTGAAGAATGTATTTTTATTATTCATTATATTTTGGATGGTGAAAACAATTTCATGGAAACTTAAAGAAAGTATATAACATTAACTACTGCTATATGGCTTTTACAGCCCCTTTTGGGCCCCAGCCTCCTTCAATTTTTGCCTCCATTCATCCCTATCTTCTGCTTTTCGTCTCCACATTCGGACTCCCAAAATCTGTAAGGCATCTCTTCTTACTGTATCTTCCCATATAACATAAAAGTCATAATAATAAAATGCCTTGTTTCTTTAGTGTTATATTATATTTTGCCAAGTTCATTAAATTTAACAACCTTTTATAAAACACTAAAAAATATTTACTATGCAATTATAAGATATTATTTTCAAATACTACAGACGATGTCGGGGTTGTATCCTTAGTGCGGTGGTAGTGCTTCTGTTACCAAACGAGAGACGAAGGTTCAATTCCCGGCACCAGCATGGGGATTTTCTTCCACTGGGAGACCTGGCACGGGGTGCACTCAGCCTTGTTAGGTCCCTGAAAGGCCAATCGAGGAGCTACTCGATTGAAAAGTTGGGTCCTGATTGCATGGACTGCATAACTGGCCGGGAGGAACCGGGATGCTGAGCACCAGTACCACACCACACTCTTGGTGTCTGTGGTAGTTAGATTTGGATTTGTAGGTTTAAGGGCGCTCAACTTGTAGGTTATCAGCGCCCTTGTGGTAGTTAGAGGTGGGGGCCACACCAGCTAGACAGTACGGGCTGTTGCGCCTTGGGTAACTATTATTATTACAGTGATATGTCTTGTTTCATTATCCTTGTACTATTTTTATGCTGTCATTTTCTCAAGTTCTGCTAAATGTGAATTCTATATAAATATGGTGGTATTTCATCCCCATGGGAACTACAAGAATTAGTTACATACTTAAAAATACAATTTCACTGTATATTCTAGTGGCAAACAATAAATTTCCACTGAAACCATTAATATAACACTTATGTGGGAGTGGATATGTCAAAACACACGGCAAAAATTCACGTAAGTCATGCACCCACCCTTCAACCCTTCAGGTAATCCTCAGATAAGGGATGAAGATTTATAGGAATTAAAGCAACCTGATGTATATATTTACAGTATTAACCAACGAATAGCTTTTTGCAAAATGTGTAGAATTTTGGCAGATAAGGGATTTGGGAAATTGATTTTAATCTTTAGTTTAGTTTTTTTGATTATGAGGTTTTTTGACTTAACCGCTTTTGTACACCCAGGCAATATGTCTGCATGGTGGGCATTCCAATATATTATCTAGAAATAAAATTGATACCCAATAAACATTATTATACACAATAACTGCTATGATATTTTTAATATGGTTGTGTATGAATACTTTTAGTTATGGGGGGCAACTGCAAAATGTCACATGGACAGATTGTTAATACTACAGAAGATGTGCGTCAGATTGAGTAAGTAAGGGAATCATGCAGGGAGACATTCAAGAAACAAAACATGTTCACAATCTATTCTCTTATAATCTTCGCAAAACTTACAGGCATATCGAGGCGGGGCGTGCTGCAGACTCCAGCGAATCCTATGCTTGCCCCTCCTACCAGCACTGCCGAATGTGGTGCATGCATCTCACACAACCTTATGTAGAGACCCTCTGCCGGTACACGCACTAAGTTCGGCAACAGCGCTCTGCTTGAACATTGGCCAGCGTTCACATGCGTTTAACTTTTGCGAGCAGTATGTGCATAGAACTATACTACCTCTTTCCCTGATTACCCTCCCCTTATGTAGGACTTACTAGCCAGTGCCTAGGGTCAGATGCCTGTCGGGGAGCAGAGGGACCTCTGGACCAGACAGAGTGAAGACCTGGAAATGGGTGGTCAGCCAAGCACCAGGTATGAGAGTGAGGAAGAGGATAATGATATGAAGTGCAGGCGAAATGGATGATAATGGAGCAATTGGTGGAATGAATGGCAGGGGAAACCGGAGAACACCCGCCCTGATGCCACTTCGTCGACCACGAATACCACATGTGGGTCCCACCTAGGTGGTAGGCGAGCTGTCTAACAACTCAGCCACAGCGCCGCCATTATACTTCCAGATTCAGGGAAGGATGAGGAATAATCCTGGCTGGAAAAAAATTCCTACCGTCCTGCCGGGAATCGAACCCAGGACCCCTTACACAGCAGGTATGTGCTCTACCTGATAAGAAACAACCAACATAATGTCTTATATATACATTTTGCTTCTCTATTGCTATTTAACACTTTATAACTAACACAAAATTTTTAATTCTGTTCTCTTTGTACAGACCAATTCCATTTTTTCTTAACTCTACTTAAAAACTGACCTAAGTTCCTGACCTCATTTCTAAAAATCCTCTTAAATGCTATTATCCTATCTCCCTTCTCCCTTTTCTGCCCCAGAAATTCTTTCCTCCACACGTCCGTTCCTTGGCACTCAAAGACTATATGCTCCAGATGTTCCTTCCCCCCCCAAATAGGACACAGACTCTGAGGGATAACCTTTCTTAGTCCTCTCAACCTCCAAACACCAGTTCTTAGCCTTGCTATTGGCTCCTTGGTACTCAAGGACTACATGCTCCAGATATTCCCTCCCCCTGCAAATAGGACACAGACTCTGAGGGATGATACCCTTTCTTAGTCCTCTCAACCTCCAAACACCAGTTCTTAGCCATGCTATTGCCTCCTTGGTACTCAAGGACTACATGCTCCAGATATTCCCTCCCCCTGCAAATAGGACACAGACTCTGAGGGATAACCTTTCTTAGTCCTCTCAACCTCCAAACACCAGTTCTTAGCCTTGCTATTGGCTCCTTGGTACTCAAGGACTACATGCTCCAGATATTCCCTCCCCCTGCAAATAGGACACAGACTCTGAGGGATGATACCCTTTCTTAGTCCTCTCAACCTCCAAACACCAGTTCTTAGCCATGCTATTGCCTCCTTGGTACTCAAGGACTACATGCTCCAGATATTCCCTCCCCCTGCAAATAGGACACAGACTCTGAGGGATGGTGCCCTTTCTTAGTCCTCTCAACCTCCAAACACCAGTTCTTAGCCATGCTATTGCCTCCTTGGTACTCAAGGACTACATGCTCCAGATATTCCCTCCCCCTGCAAATAGGACACAGACTCTGAGGGATGGTGCCCTTTCTTAGTCCTCTCAACCTCCAAACACCAGTTCTTAGCCATGCTATTGGCTCCTTGGTACTCAAGGACTACATGCTCCAGATATTCCCTCCCCCTGCAAATAGGACACAGACTCTGAGGGATAACCTTTCTTAGTCGTCTCAACCTCCAAACACCAGTTCTTAGCCTTGCTATTGGCTCCTTGGTACTCAAGGACTACATGCTCCAGATATTCCCTCCCCCTGCAAATAGGACACAGACTCTGAGGGATGATACCCTTTCTTAGTCCTCTCAACCTCCAAACACCAGTTCTTAGCCATGCTATTGCCTCCTTGGTACTCAAGGACTACATGCTCCAGATATTCCCTCCCCCTGCAAATAGGACACAGACTCTGAGGGATGGTGCCCTTTCTTAGTCCTCTCAACCTCCAAACACCAGTTCTTAGCCATGCTATTGGCTCCTTGGTACTCAAGGACTACATGCTCCAGATATTCCCTCCCCCTGCAAATAGGACACAGACTCTGAGGGATAACCTTTCTTAGTCCTCTCAACCTCCAAACACCAGTTCTTAGCCATGCTATTAGCTCCTTGGTACTCAAGGACTACATGCTCCAGATATTCCCTCCCCCTGCAAATAGGACACAGACTCTGAGGGATGGTGCCCTTTCTTAGTCCTCTCAACCTCCAAACACCAGTTCTTAGCCATGCTATTGGCTCCTTGGTACTCAAGGACTACATGCTCCAGATATTCCCTCCCCCTGCAAATAGGACACAGACTCTGAGGGATGGTGCCCTTTCTTAGTCCTCTCAACCTCCAAACACCAGTTCTTAGCCATGCTATTGGCTCCTTGGTACTCAAGGACTACATGCTCCAGATATTCCCTCCCCCTGCAAATAGGACACAGACTCTGAGGGATGGTACTCTTTCTTAGTCCTCTCAACCTCCAAACACCAGTTCTTAGCCATGCTATTGTCTCCTTGGTACTCAAGGACTACTTGCTCCAGATATTCCCTCCCCCTGCAAATAGGACACAGACTCTGAGGGATGGTACCCTTTCTTAGTCCTCTCAACCTCCAAACACCAGTTCTTAGCCATGCTATTGGCTCCTTGGTACTCAAGGACTACATGCTCCAGATATTCCCTCCCCCTGCAAATAGGACACAGACTCTGAGGGATAACCTTTCTTAGTCGTCTCAACCTCCAAACGCCAGTTCTTAGCCATGCTATTGGCTCCTTGGTACTCAAGGACTACATGCTCCAGATATTCCCTCCCCCTGCAAATAGGACACAGACTCTGAGGGATGGTGCCCTTTCTTAGTCCTCTCAACCTCCAAACACCAGTTCTTAGCCATGCTATTGCCTCCTTGGTACTCAAGGACTACATGCTCCAGATATTCCCTCCCCCTGCAAATAGGACACAGACTCTGAGGGATGGTGCCCTTTCTTAGTCCTCTCAACCTCCAAACACCAGTTCTTAGCCATGCTATTGCCTCCTTGGTACTCAAGGACTACATGCTCCAGATATTCCCTCCCCCTGCAAATAGGACACAGACTCTGAGGGATGGTGCCCTTTCTTAGTCCTCTCAACCTCCAAACACCAGTTCTTAGCCATGCTATTGCCTCCTTGGTACTCAAGGACTACATGCTCCAGATATTCCCTCCCCCTGCAAATAGGACACAGACTCTGAGGGATGGTGCCCTTTCTTAGTCCTCTCAACCTCCAAACACCAGTTCTTAGCCATGCTATTGCCTCCTTGGTACTCAAGGACTACATGCTCCAGATATTCCCTCCCCCTGCAAATAGGACACAGACTCTGAGGGATGGTGCCCTTTCTTAGTCCTCTCAACCTCCAAACACCAGTTCTTAGCCATGCTATTGCCTCCTTGGTACTCAAGGACTACATGCTCCAGATATTCCTTCCCCCTGCAAATAGGACACAGACTCTGAGGGATGATACCCTTTCTTAGTCCTCTCAACCTCCAAACACCAGTTCTTAGCCTTGCTATTGCCTCCTTGGTACTCAAGGCTACATGCTCCAGATGTTCCCTCCCCCTGCAAATAGGACACAGACTCTGAGGGATGGTACTCTTTCTTAGTCCTCTCAACCTCCAAACATCAGTTCTTAGCCATGCTATTGGCTCCTTGGTACTCAAGGACTACATGCTCCAGATATTCCCTCCCCCTGCAAATAGGACACAGACTCTGAGGGATGGTACTCTTTCTTAGTCCTCTCAACCTCCAAACATCAGTTCTTAGCCATGCTATTGCCTCCTTGGTACTCAAGGACTACATGCTCCAGATTTTCCCTCCCCCTGCAAATAGGACACAGACTCTGAGGGATGGTGCCCTTTCTTAGTCCTCTCAACCTCCAAACATCAGTTCTTAGCCTTGCTATTGCCTCCTTTGTACTCAAGGACTACATGCTCCAGATATTCCCTCCCCCTGCAAATAGGACACAGACTCTGAGGGATGGTACCCTTTCTTAGTCCTCTCAACCTCCAAACACCAGTTCTTAGCCGCCTCCTTGGTACTCAAGGCTACATGCTCCAGATGTTCCCTCCCCCTGCAAATAGGACACAGACTCTGAGGGATGGTGCCCTTTCTTAGTCCTCTCAACCTCCAAACACCAGTTCTTAGCCATGCTATTGCCTCCTTGGTACTCAAGGACTACATGCTCCAGATATTCCCTCCCCCTGCAAATAGGACACAGACTCTGAGGGATGGTGCCCTTTCTTAGTCCTCTCAACCTCCAAACGCCAGTTCTTAGCCTTGCTATTGTCTCCTTGGTACTCAAGGACTACATGCTCCAGATATTCCCTCCCCCTGCAAATAGGACACAGACTCTGAGGGATGGTGCCCTTTCTTAGTCCTCTCAACCTCCAAACACCAGTTCTTAGCCTTGCTATTGCCTCCTTGGTACTCAAGGACTACATGCTCCAGATATTCCCTCCCCCTGCAAATAGGACACAGACTCTGAGGGATGGTGCCCTTTCTTAGTCCTCTCAACCTCCAAACACCAGTTCTTAGCCATTCTATTGCCTCCTTGGTACTCAAGGACTACATGCTCCAGATATTCCCTCCCCCTGCAAATAGGACACTCACTCTGAGGGATGATGCCCTTTCTTAGTCCTCTCAACCTCCAAACACCAGTTCTTAGCCATGCTATTGCCTCCTTGGTACTCAAGGACTACATGCTCCAGATATTCCCTCCCCCTGCAAATAGGACACTCACTCTGAGGGATGATGCCCTTTCTTAGTCCTCTCAACCTCCAAACACCAGTTCTTAGCCATGCTATTGTCTCCTTGGTACTCAAAGACTACATGCTCCAGATGTTCCCTCCCCCTGCAAATAGGACACAGACTCTGAGGGATGATACCCTTTCTTAGTCCTCTCAACCTCCAAACATCAGTTCTTAGCCTTGCTATTGCCTCCTTGGTACTCAAGGACTACATGCTCCAGATGTTCCCTCCCCCTGCAAATAGGACACAGACTCTGAGGGATGATGCCCTTTCTTAGTCCTCTCAACCTCCAAACACCAGTTCTTAGCCATGCTATTGGCTCCTTGGTACTCAAGGACTACATGCTCCAGATATTCCCTCCCCATGCAAATAGGACACAGACTCTGAGGGATGGTGCCCTTTCTTAGTCCTCTCAACCTCCAAACACCAGTTCTTAGCCATGCTATTGCCTCCTTGGTACTCAAGGACTACATGCTCCAGATATTCCCTCCCCCTGCAAATAGGACACAGACTCTGAGGGATGGTGCCCTTTCTTAGTCCTCTCAACCTCCAAACACCAGTTCTTAGCCATGCTATTGCCTCCTTGGTACTCAAGGACTACATGCTCCAGATATTCCCTCCCCCTGCAAATAGGACACAGACTCTGAGGGATGATGCCCTTTCTTAGTCCTCTCAACCTCCAAACACCAGTTCTTAGCCATGCTATTGGCTCCTTGGTACTCAAGGACTACATGCTCCAGATGTTCCCTCCCCCTGCAAATAGGACACAGACTCTGAGGGATGGTGCCCTTTCTTAGTCCTCTCAACCTCCAAACACCAGTTCTTAGCCATGCTATTGCCTCCTTGGTACTCAAGGACTACATGCTCCAGATGTTCCTTCCCCCCGCAAATAGGACACAGACTCTGAGGGATAACCTTTCTTAGTCCTCTCAACCTCCAAACACCAGTTCTTAACCATTCTATTGCCTACCTTTGTTCTTTGTTTACCTTATCAGCATATGTTTCCTTCATTGATTTGTAATCTATGAGGCACTGTTTTTTCATTATACCACCAAACAGTTTTTGGATTTCTATGTCTTCAAACTTGTTACTATTATTTTCCAGAATTTGTTATGATTATTCCCCCTCTCTCCAGTAGTCCCCCATTCCATTTACTTCTAAGTTCTTTTGAATACTACTTGCCCATCCAGATTCCCTTTCCTGGTACTTTACACAATGCCTTAACAAATTATTTTTATCTAAATTTAAAATCCTATACCAAAATTTCATAGCTCTTTCTACAATCATACCGTTCCTCGACACCCTTCCCATCGCCATCTGCGCTACTTCTCCTCCCCCTCATTCAGTCCCCATATTTCTATGCCATAGAGCATTTTTGGTTCCACCACCACATTATAAATTTTTTCTAACCATTTGACCCCACAACTTCTCATTGCTGACATAGCTCCTTTCCCCTTTGTCGTGTTGCCCGCCTCTGTAGCGTGATGGTTAGCGTCTCTGCCTCACATTCAAGAGGTCACGAGTTTGAATCTCGCTTAGGGTAAGTTATCCAGGTAAGGTTTTTTTCCGAGGTTTACCTAACCCTAAGAAGATGAATGTTGGGTAACTTTAAGCTCCAAGGACCTCGGGCTCATTTGAGCATCATTTCACCCATTTCATTTCATTCATTCGTCCAATATGACACAATGTTGGAGGATGCTAATTCAAAAAAAAAAAAATTTCACCTTTGTCAGCGCTAATTTCTTTTAGAGTAAATGTATATACAGCTTAGAGGAATTGTAAATTATTATGTAAAATGCACTACTTGTATACTTCCTGTAAGATTCGAATATTTTGTATATCTTAAGAAATGACGTATCCAAAATCAAATGTACAAATTGATAAACTGGATAAATAAACTACATATTATTACTAAGTAGCAGAGGGGGAAGCAACTTTGCGAGAGTATTGGTGGGCAGGCAGGCACACACTATGGACAAGGGTCCATGATTACCCACACATTTTGTAAACAAAATAGTGCACGATATATATATATATATATATATATATATATATATATATATATATATATATATAATCAGATGTAGAAAGATTATTCTTTGGTTAGCCAAACTTCTGCAGACCAACCCTGACAAAAATTAATAAAATGGCATTGAAACAGTTTTCCCCATAGTCGAGTGTTCCTCAATATTGCATCAGAGAAAGATATTTATTGTCGTCTTTGGTCACCTGTAGTAGAAGATTCTTTGCGTTACGGCTGGTAATGTTTGGGAGTGCCATGTTGGTTAGGTTAGGTGTAGCTTAGTTTTGGTTAGGTTCGGGGATCAAATCGAGAAAGGTGAGGGACAAGGAGAGTGTAGAGGAGGAGAAAAGAGGCGAAGTGTATAGAAACTGTGTTTCAATGTCTTTTTTCGCGAGCGTTATCTCTAAAATGTTCAGTTTTTTGTGGAACTTTGGGAATTTGTTTTGGCAGCTTGAGGCATTTTTGGAAGCTAGAATTTTGGGTACATATTTATACGTGCCTAATGGATATTTTGGGATAATTTTTTTATTTATTTGGTCGGGGTTGGTCTGTGGAAGTTGCCCCTTTCTGGTGAACCATTCAAATTGTAAATGTCACCTTCAAATGTTTGTCATTTTTGAGAAGAGTTAACTGTCAAAAGAAATATTACAAACTGTTGGAGTTATGCTACAGAGTGCCCTGATGTACTAACTCACACACTGAACTTGCCAGCTACCTCTAAGTTTATGTTTTGTAATCAAACTTTCCACTGTTTCTTTTCATGCAATTTTTCCTAGAGCAGTATTAGAAGTAGAATTAATAAATTCTAATAAGCACCAATTGCAGCCACAAATACACTTTAACTAAGTTCACTCACCAGGTTACTAACATGATGCCACGTTTCTAGGTTTGTACACATGATACCCCAGTGTATCAAGTAATACACGACTGTCAAAAGCAGCAGTGCAACCGTCCCAACTACATAACGACGATTATAAAGAATTCCCGGCAACCTTCTTAAATGCAACATAGCTGGTTAATTTAACTGCTGGTGATAACACTGTTTAGGTGCATGTACATGTCGATTTGGGGCTTTGGCGTTTCATTTGTGTAACCGAATTAGGAAGATGACAACTGTCAATGCCTTCGCGTAACTGCATAAAATAGAACTAAACAGAACTGTTTGTATTTTAAGGTTGATAAGATGAATAATTCATGGTTAACATTTGTGTTATGTGTTCCCGGCAATGCCGTACTTAATCTTTCACTCGGCTCTTAATTAAAGGTTAGGAAACATTTTTCCCATGCATGTAAACAAACGCCATTTGTGACATTTGCAAATGTTTCCAATAGATAGAGCGCATGAAAATGTCAACTTCAACACTATCAAACGTAATTCGAAACTGTGAACCAGCTACACTCCTCTATTCACAATAAGAAAGATACTGGGATTCAAAAATATTATTCTTTAGCATTTGTTATTTAATTGGTCAAAAGTGATATCACGGGAATGGAATTGACAGCTTTGTAATGCTGTCTGCTATAGACTTCGCAGTGCATTGCTACATGCCTGTGTTTTGAGTTAGTTCAATGTTTGTCCACACAGGGCGCATGAAGCAAGTAAACCACAGGTCACAGATAAAGCAAATAATGTGGGGTTACGCCCACCTGGACATTGCCACACGCGAGTATACGTACATGCGTACAATGTACTGTCGCCTCTCACCTTGCCGGCATTCGCACTCAGTAGCTACATACATCACAATAAATATGTGCGAACGAACGTGGTCATAGTTGTTAATAAATATCGCTGTTGGAGCGCGCAGTCATTGCAATAATTTTCCCGCTTAGCGGCGGGTGCGTCGTCGAGTAACGACCTTGAATCGTCCTTGCGGAGGGAGTCAAGAACGGCGGGAGCCTCGGACCTGTGTTAAGAGGGAACAACTTCATTAATATCCAAAGTGAGGTTCATTCACTTCACCACAAGGGGAATTCCTTTACAAAAGTTCAAGTTCGTTCAAGATAACCGGACAGCAAACTGTCAGGTTTGTATACAGATGTTATTATTAGCATCACGATTTCAAAATAAATGTAGTCACGTAGCCCACAAACCAGTTTGGTGAAATACAATTTCTTTCTATAATATGACGACCCTCTTTAGGATATGCAAGGAATAAATAGGTTCTTGTTATTTCTATTTAACATTAAGCATACAGTCACTGTTTCCTGTCCATTTAGATGAAAGCGCCCAAGGATGGTCAAACCATTGCAGTGTTTATTTTCAGTGTTGTTGCTTTAATCTAGCTATTTTATTTTTACGCGTTGAAGATGCGCTTTATTCACCGAAGAAAAAACCCTGTGTTAATAATATTGTTTCCTTTTATTGATGTATTACTTAATGCGTAAGTAAAAGCGAATTATAGAATGTAATAGTTAAAACATAGCTTTAATTTGAGTGTAACCAGATAATTACGACCAATTTGTTGCATGTTTACGCTTACTGGTAGTTGAAATGTTTGTCAGTATTTTTATTTTGCGTTAAAACCAGCGTTTATCATTTAGTAGCAAGTGAGATATACTTGTGCATTTCTTTCCTTCTGATTATCTAATTTTGCGCTATGAACTACTGCTAAGCGCTTGGCGATTTGCCTTTTTAAGAACTTGTGAGCTGTCACTGCCAAAGATTGGTCAACTAACCTCAAACAGAAGCACAGACGTGGGTGGCGTATATTAAAGTGCAAGAAGTTCTGGGGTTGGGGATGTTCCATACTAAATATACACAATAAAATATAAGTATTGTGTGTTTTATAAACACAATGTCAATAGCACAAACAAGATTTGATTATCGCAAGTTCTTTGACCTCCATTCACGTGACAAGTTCCATGACATTTTTCTATCCTCGGAAAAAAAAAACCCGTTGTTACCTTCGAGTGACCTTCTCTACCCAGTATCGTTTGCTTTCATATAGCTCCTACAAAATGTTCTTATAGAAGCTTATTTATTTATCTAGCTGCTTAATATTAATCAAGATAAATCTTTATAGTCCACATTTTCTTAAACAAATGCATCATCAAATGTTTAAAAGCATGCCGTTCGCTGTTTGTTGAACCTGAAATGACATGCCAAAAAAAAACTAACAGTTTCAAAATCTATGTTAGTCGCAAAACTTTCGCAACGATTACAATTTATTTCTATTTAGCTAGTTCCTAAGAATGTTTAGCGTTCTATGCACTTAATGTTAATATAAATAAACATTTCTATATATCGTTTCGTTAACACTCATTTCGTGTGAGTGGTTTTTCTTGAAAATGTTCATGTGGTGTTGTTGGAAGACAGTAAATTTATAGTTACACGAAATTAAGTATTTATCATAGTTTTCGTTTATGAGTATGCTGTTCACACAAGCGCAGGTCTTTTTCTAAAACTTAATCTTCTTTGTTCAAAGACCTCGAAAATGCATCTCTGCTAAAATTTCGACATCAAAATTTCTGTTTACTGTAGGCAATAACGTAAAAATTGATTTGTTGCATTAACCTAACTTTCTCTACTCTTTCTTTTAGGTAAGAACTTCTCACAAAACATTATTCTGCTGTCTATTTCAGGTTAATGGAGATAAACTTTGATTTTCTTGTAGTTGTAAATGCTGGGTTATTTGACGTAACTGAGGTTAAGAAGTGGTGCTAAACTAAAAGTGTAATTAGGATGTAATTGATAGTCAGCTGTTTTTATTGCTTCATGCTACCGCCACGCCGATTGTGACATTCAACTTAATTAAACGGGAAACAAAGGTTTGACATTGCCAAAGTTATATCGCGTAAAGGTCACCTTAGGTCAACCCTGTATTACGCTCCTCCCACGTTACGTCGCCTTATATTTACTGTTTCCATGGAGAATTCAAACCGATTTGAGTTCTTATTCCGGATTGAACACTGTATGGAAACGCGGATTCAGATCGAACTGAATCCTTGGATCCGAGCTTCTTAAAAGTTTGTTATCTTAGAGAAAGTGGCGTAACAAAAAACAACAAAGCCACTTTTATTGTTCGTATATTCTCTCAAAAACCCACACTAACCTCAAAAATCTAGTTAAAATACACAGGAAACGTATCTTTTACAGACTCGCCAATATAAACCAAATACCAACATAAAAGCTTGAATTATTGAATTATTTATACTCTAAACTTACGTATCCAAATCGATGTCATTCTGCAATGAACTCAACATGTAAACGCAGATACCGAATTACATACTTAAGTTCCGCATCTTTCAGGAGAGCGACGCAAACATTTCCAAGAAAATTCCATCACTCTCAACTACGCTAAAACTTTTCGGAAATACTACATTTTCTGAAAATGGTTCTAGCCATTTTGGTTAAAACGCAATATATTTAGGATACGTGACAAACAAAACGTATCTACGTCTTGAATTTTACCAACTTTGGTTTTTTAACCGACTTTTCTATTTCGAGTTATGCTGTCCACAGAATGACATTTTTCTAAAAATGTTTTTTCTTTATTGAGAGGGTCTCAAAACTTATATTTTCAGTGAAATCTCGACATCGAATTTTTGGATGGAATACAATACTTCCTCTACCATAGGTAGTAGTATTGGCAAATTCAAACAAATGAGAAAGAATATCTCGGAAAAGCTTCACTCAAAAGAAAAAGGTATTTGACATATATTGTGAGTTTTAACGAGATAAGTATGCTTTATGCTTTTGTCTGTCTCTTGGTGTTTACCATTTATGTAAAAGTGATCCAGAAAGCAGAGGTCATCTGAGGACATTGCCAGAAATTTCAGGTGTGACTTAGAAACTGCCATGGAATCGCCTGTTTGTGTCCGTCAATGTATACTGACTCAGTCCCTCTTCTCCGATCCGGGGTATAACTGTTCACTGCGTAAGGTTCTCCAAAGAGAACATTTTGGACACCCCTGGTTTATCTTAACTAACACGAAGAAGATATAGTTGTAAGAGTTTGTAAGAATGGTTGGTACAAGAGTAGAGAAAGTCATGTGAGTGCAACACATCAGACTTTTTTCCTGCATCCTGAACTGCTTCTCCCAAAGGTTTTCCTACAGATTCCAGTTTGTTTATGAAATCACAGAACGAAACAAAGATTTGCGAAGTCGTTTGAGACAGTATTTTCGCGTAAAGACACACTGCACGGCTGGAAGTTATACAGAGGCAAAGTTCGAATATAGTAGAAGGAGGTAAACACGTACTCCTCTCTTTCGCAAAGGTTGGACATCGCTGGTATAGCGTCCGCGCACACACACGTATGTACACACATACAAGAAAGAAAGACGGAAACAGAGAGGTAAAGAGGAAACTGTAAACTGTAAGAGATTGACAAAATCTTACTATACAAGAAATGTAGATCTTGCTAAAACACACAATTTATGTCCAACTAAATTTTCTTATAGAGTGAACCATTTCGGAGATATTCCTTGTTATTTGTCTCAGCTTTGGACAGCTAAAAACTTTCGTGAAATGGAACATCGTTGTTCATTTTTACTTTCTCTACTAGTAAGTAGGTGAAGTATTGTATTCCACCCAAAAATTCGATGTCGAGATTTCACCGAAAATGTTTTGAGACCCCCTGAATCCAAAAAAAGCATTTTTTACAAAAAGGTCTGTGTGTCTGTGGACAGCATAACTCAAAAACGAAAAGTTGGTTAAAAACCAAAGTTGGTATTTAAGTTTAATGTCTTTCAAGGATGCGACACGAAGATTTTGAAGAAAATAGCCCCACCCTAAACTACCCTTTACATGGAAAATTTTTCGAAAATTTTGATTTTCTTGAACATGACTTCAACGATTTTGATTAAAATGTCAAAGGTTTCAGATATTTTTATGGCAAATGAAATGTATATCTTGAATTTTCTGGCTATAGCCTCTGTAGTCGTATTTACTCTGGACAACTTTTGCATAACTGGTAAACCGTAAGAGATAGACCAAATCATACTATACAAAAAATGTAGATCTTGCTAAAATACACAATTTATGTCCCAATAAATTTTCTTGTAGGGTGAACCATTTCGGAGATATTCCTAGTTATGTGTATTAGTTTCGGAAAACTTAAAACTTTCGTGAAATGGATCATCGTTATTCATTTTTTTATACGGTAAGTGTGCAAAGAGAAGAGAATGTCAACGTTTAAAACACTTGACTATCGCACAAACCCTACTGTTTTCCCATATTCCCCTTGTACCTACAAGGAAATCAGCAATAAGATAATTTGTACAAATGTTTATCTCAACTAACACGAAGAAGATATAGGAATAAGAGTTTGTAAGAATGGTTAGTACAAGAGTAGAGAAAGTCATGTGAGTGCAACACATCAGATTTTTTTGTATATGAATCGTGCAAGGAGATTTGTATTGAGGGAGCCTCCGCTGAAATCTGGACATTGATATAAATTGTTGAATGTTTGCATGTAATTATAGAATGTGACGACAGGTGCGTTGCCTGAAGCTGGGCCAGCAGTGCAAGGAAGGTGTTTTCCAGACGTTGTTTTGTTTAGCACGAGAACATATGACTGACTAGGTAGCCAGAGTGTGACAGTGTGTCAGGTTTAGCGATGTGATATCACATTTCACCTGCTGCAGGAGGTCATGGCCCTGCTTGCACCACCGCTGCGTGCTTAAGGCAAATACACTAACATTCATTACTCACATCTCACCGCGTGTGTGTGTGTGTGTGTGTGTCTGTCTGTCTCTAAAACGAAAAGTCGACCAAACACCAAAGTTGGTATTATCCTTCAAGGATAGGACACAACGATTTTGAAAAAAAAAAATCCTCAACCTTCAACCACATGGCACATTTATTGAAATGTTTGATATTCTCAGAAGTGGCTCTTAAAGATTTTGATTAAAATGTCATATGTTTGAGATATTTTTATGACAAATGAAATGTACATTTTGAATTTTCTGGCTATAGCTCCTGTAGTCGTATTTACTCTGGACGACTTTTGCATAACTGGTAAACAGTTAGAGATAGACCAAATCTTACTATACAAAAATGTAGATCTTGCTAAAATACAAAATTTGTCTGAATAAATTTTCTTGTAGGGTGAACCATTTCGGAGATATTCCTTGTTATTTGTGTGCGTTTTGGAAAACAAAACTTTCATGAAATGGAACATCGTTGTTCATTTTTACTTTCTCTACTAGTAAGTAGGTGAAGTATTGTATTCCACCCAAAAATTCTATGTCGAGATTTCACCGGAAATATATGTTTTGAGGCCCCCTGAATCCAAAAAAAAAGCATTTTTAGAAAAAGGTCCGTGTGTGTGTGTGTCTGTGTCAGTCTGTGGACAGCATAACTAAAAAATGAAAAGTCGGTTAAAAACCAAAGTTGGTATTTAAGTTTAATGTCGTTCAGGGATGTGACACGAAGATTTTGAAGAAAATTGCCCCACCCTAAACTACCCTTTACATGGAACGTTTTTCGAAAATTTTGATTTTCTTGAAAATTGTTCTAACGATTTTGATTAAAATACCATATGTTTGAGATAGTTTTATGGCAAATAAAATGTATATCTTGAATTTTCTGGCTATAGCCCCTGTGGTCGTATTTACTCTGGACGACTTTTGCGTAACTGGTAAACCGTAAGAGATAGACCAAATCGTACTATACAAAAAATTTAGATCTTGCTAAAATACACAATTTATGTCTGAATAAATTTTCTTGTACAGTGAACCATTTCGGAGATATTCCTTGTTATGTGTGCGAGTTTCGGAAAACAAAGCTTTCGTGAAATGGAACATCGTTGTTCATCTTTTTATATGTTAAGTATGCAAAGAGAACGGGATCTCAAAGCTTTAAAACATTTGACTATCGCACAAAGCCTACTGTGTTCTAATATTCCCCTTGTACCTATAAGGAATTAAGCAATAAGATAATTTGTACAAATGTTTATCTCAACTAACATGAAGAAGATATAGGAATAAGAGTTTGTAAGAATGGTTAGTACAAGAGTAGGGAAAGTCATGTGAGTGCAACAAATCAGATGTAACATATACATATATGTTGATTTTGTTATTAGAAATATAAATTGTTGCACTGTGCGTAAAAGAATGAGCTAAAATAATAATTGTGAATTTTCTGTAATCGAAGTAAAGGAAGTCGACACACGCGAAAGAATATAAAAGTTTGTGCGCCTGCGCGGTGGTAACTTGGTAGCGGAACGGTGCCATGTTTATGGTCCAGGTATCCATCCCTCAGTACTGTGCTGGGTATAGGGAAACTCAGAAACTCGTGTTTACAATTATGACGTCATCAGAAAAAGCATAGCATTGCGAGGGACCATTACAACAAACAGGTAATTTATTCTTTTTGCAAAATGTCCACATTTAATTGAGTTTTCCGAAACTCACACACATAACAAGGAATATCTCTGAAATGGTTCACTCTACAAGAAAATTTATTGAGACATAAATTGTGTATTTTAGCAAGTTCTACATTTTTTGTATAGTATGATTTGGTCTATGTCTGACGGTTTACCAGTTACGCAAAAGCCGTACAGAGTAAATACGACTACAGGGGCTACAGTCAGAAAATTCAAGATATACATTTCATTTGTTATTAAAATATCTCAAAGATATGACATTTTAATCAAAATCGTTAAAGCCATTTTCAAGAAAATCAAAATTTTCGAAAAATGTTCCATGTAAAGGGTAGTTTAGGATGGGGGAATTTTCTTCAAAATCTTCATGTCGCATCCTTGAAAAACATTAAACTTAAATACCTACTTTGGTTTTTAACCGACTTTTAGTTATTGAATTAAATAATTTAAATATTTCTAAAATTCTTAGCTGTCCTATTTGTGAATCTTTTTGTAATTTTATACATTAATACACTTTATCTACCAAATATGTTTACACGATACATTTCCTATCCTTCATCATTCATATTTAAAATAGTGTTTTTGGACAGATATATAAATTATCAGGCTGTGTCTATGACATTGCCCAACTTCTGGATTTTCTGTCGTTATAAACCTTATGCTTACCTATATATAGCTTGAAACTCTCAACACTTGGATCAACATTTCAAGTGGAATACAATCATATTTTTACTTTCTCTGTTTGTATGCCAAGTAGAGGAAGTGTTGTATTCCACCCAGGAACTCAACGTCCAGATTTCAGCGTGTACGCGCGCGCCTGTGTGTGGCTGTCTGTGCGCGCATGTCTCTGTGTGTGCGCGCGTGTCTGTGCGCGCGCGCATGTCTGTGTGTGCTCCCGTGTCTGTGTCTGAGTGCATGTCTCTGTGTGTGCGCGCGTCTCTGTGTGTGCGCGCGTGTCTGTGTCTGCGCGCATGTCTCTGTGTGTGCGCGCGCGTGTCTGTGTCTGCGCGCATGTCTCTGTGTGTGCGCGCGCGTCTCTGTGTGTGCACGCGTGTCTGTGTCAGCGCGCATGTCTCTGTGTGCGCGCGCGTGTCTGTGTGTGAGCGCGCGTGTCTGTGTCTGCGTGCATGTCTCTGTGTGTGCGCGCGCGTCTGTGTGTGCCCGCGCGTGTCTGTGTCTGCGCGCGCGTCTCTGTGTGTGCGAGCGCGCGTCTCTGTGTGTGCGCGCGCGTCTCTGTGTGTGCGCGCGCGTGTCTGTGTCTGCGCGCATGTCTGTGTCTGCGCACATGTCTCTGTGTGCGCGCGACTGTCTGTATCTGCGCGCATGTCTCTGTGTGCGCGCGCGTCTCTGTGTGTGAGCGCGCGTGTCTGTGTCTGTGCGCATGTCTCTGTGCGTGCGCACGTGCCTCTGTGCGCGCATGTCTGTGTGTGCGCGCGTGTCTGTGTCTGCGTGCATGTCTCTGTGTGTGCGCGCGCGTCTCTGTGTGTGCGCGCGTGTCTGTGTCTGCGCGCATGTCTCTGTGTGCGCGCGCGTCTCTGTGTGTGCGCGCGTGTCTGTGTCTG
The DNA here is from genome assembly GCA_030765045.1 of Tenodera sinensis. Lineage (NCBI taxonomy): Eukaryota > Metazoa > Arthropoda > Insecta > Mantodea > Mantidae > Tenodera > Tenodera sinensis. The sequence goes on along the minus strand of CM060974.1, from coordinate 77,881,575 downwards.
CGCGCATGTCTCTGTGTGCGCGCGTGTCTGTGTGTGCGCGCGTGTCTGTGTCTGCGCGCATGTCTCATGTGTGCGCGCGCGTCTCTGTGTGTGAGCGCGCGTGTCTGTGTCTGCGCGCATGTCTCTGTGCGTGCGCACGTGCCTCTGTGCGCGCATGTCTGTGTGTGCGCGCGCGTGTCTGTATCTGCGTGCATGTCTCTGTGTGTGCGCGCGTGTCTGTGTCTGCGCGCATGTCTCTGTGCGCGCGCGTGTCTGTGTGCGCGCGTGTGTGTGTCTGCGCGCATGTCTTTGTGTGCGCGCGCGTCTCTGTGTGTGCGCGCGTGTCTGTGTCTGCGCGGATGACTCTGCGTGCGCACGTGCCTCTGTGCGCGCATGTCTGTGTGTGCGCGCGTGTCTGTGTCTGCGTGCATGTCTCTGTGTGTGCGCGCGTCTCTGTGTGTGCGCGCGCGTGTCTGTGTCTGCGCGCATGTCTCTGTGTGTGCGCGCGTGTCTGTGTCTGCGCGCATGTCTCTGTGTGCGCGCGTGTCTGTGTGCGCGCATGTCTCAGTGTGTGCGCGCGTGTCTCTGTCTGCGCGCGTGTCTCTGTGTGTGCGCGCATGTCTGTGTCTGCGCGCATGTCTCTGTGTGTGCGCGCATGTCTGTGTGTGCGCGCGTGTCTGTGTCTGCGCGCATGTCTCTGTGTGTACGCGCGTGTCTGTGTGTGTGCGCGTGTCTCTGTATGTGCGCGCGTGTCTGTGTGTGCGCGCGTGTCTTTGTCTGCGCGCATGTCTCTGTGTGTGCGCGCATGTCTCTGTATGTGCGCCCGTGTGTCTGTGTGTGAGCGCGTGTCTGTGTGTGTGCGCCCGTGTCTCTGTGTCTGCGCGCGCGTCTGTGTCTGCGCGCATGTCTGTGTGTGCGCGCGTGTCTGTATGTTTCTCTCTCTGTCTCTCTGCCTCTCTTTGTGTGTGTGTCTGTGGACACCATAAATCAACGTCCAAAAGTCGGCTAAAAACGAAAGTTGGCATCTAAGATTAGTCTTTTAAGGATGCGACACGAAATTTTGAAGAAAATTGGTCATCCTAAACTACCCATTACATGAAAAATGTTTAAAATATTTTGATTTTCTCGAAAATGGCTCTAACGATTTTGATTAAAATGCCATATGTTTAAGATATTTCTGTGACAAATGAAATATGTATTTTGAATTTTCTTGTTATAGCCCATGAAGTCCTGTTTACTCTGGATGACTTTTGCATAACTGGTAAACCGCAAGAGATACACCAAATCTTACTATACAAAAAGTGTAGATCTTTTTAAAAGACACAATTTATGTCTGAACACATTTTTTGTAGAATCAACCATTTCGGAGATATTCCTTGTTATTTGTGTCAGTTATGGAAAACTTAAGTCAAATTGAACATCGCTGTTCACTTTTTAACCATGCAAAGAGAACAGAGTTTGAAAGCTTTAAAAGATTTGACTATCGCACAAAGCCTACTGTATTCCCATATTCCCCTTGCACCTACAAGGAAATAAGCAATAAGATAATTTGTACAAATGTTTATCTCAATTAACACGAAGAAGATACAGCAATAAGAGTTTGTAAGAATGGTTAGTACAAGAGTAGAGAAAGCCATGTGAGTGCAACACCTCAAACTTGTATTAGGCGAGTGAAAGATGTAAATGTGTTAACTAAAAGTGAGAGGAGAAAACAGTGTGAATGTAATAGCATTTGTGTTTCAAACATACAAAGCAGATATGACTTATTTTAAAAGTGGGGAAAATTTTTTTTTTTTTTTTTTTTTTTTTGTGTGTGTGTAAAATTACCTTTTTATGGAAAATTGTTTATAGAAGAGTGAATAGAGAAAGAGATGTGAATGTGTTACTTGATATAGCTAAACTTAAAAAGCAAAATCTTACATGTATACAAAATTTGATCGAAATCGTTAGTCATTTCGAAGTTGCGCGGAATATATATTGCTCGTTTAAATATATAAGATATATGTATACATATGTCCCCAAAACATATATACATTTGTCCCCAAAAAACACCGACAAGGCTTGGTATATTATGCTGAATGGCAAACTGATCGATTTTCAAATATAACCCCTGTCTGTCCGGAAATGCACGGTTTGGACGCTGTAGCGCTCGAAGTTTGAGAACGAACGGTTGTGACAATTTGTTAAATTCGTTTTAGTATCTTAATAAGGAAGGTGCGCAATACTTTAACCATCTTTAACATTCCTGCGCATGCCCTAAACTGCTAGATAGAGTCCTGGGTACGCATCCTACAGCGTTACTTGTGTAGCTTCCAGTTAACAGCAGTGTGAGTGTGACACGTACCAGTACGCAGCCGACATGAGCTCCAGCACACATGATGTAAATGTGCGGAATCACCTCAACGTCGCATATTCAAATCAATGGATTGGTAGAGGTGGACCCGTTCCATGGCCAGTACGGTCGCCAGACCTATCTATTTTGTACGAAGAGTATGACACTGCTGTGACGTCAGCAATTGAAAATCTTCAGATAACTGCTCACCACCGCCAATATGACGTAGGAGGTACAGAGTTCGAAGCCCGTTTGTAATGTAGACAGTTCGATGTTGGGTTTTTTGACGTCCAAACAGGGGTTCCTATTTGAAAAGGTATGATAGTGAGAAGGAGAATGATATGAAATGCAGGCGAAATGGATGATTGGAAGGGTGATAATGGAGCAATTGCAGGAATGAATGGCGGGGGAAACCGGAGAAAGCCCGCCCAGACGCCGCTTCGTCCAGCAGGAATACCACTAGCCACTCAGCCATGGCGCCACCATTATACTTCCGCACTCAGGGAAGCATGAGGAATAATCCTGGCTGGGGAAAAATTCCTACCCCCTGCTGGGAATCGAACCCGGGACCCCTTGCACGCCAGACAGGTGCGCTACTGGGCCAGCCCGTTTTGTTAAATACTTAATAGAATATATACACAACCCAAGTGTAAATGTTGTAGTGATAAATCATCAAACCACGGACAACGTCGGGTATTTCACCTAGTAACAAAGAAACACAGCCCAGTGTGTAACTCTACAGCTACGCAGTCTGCAGCACAGAGCGGCCAATAGGCCATTGTATTATTAACCCTATTAAAGCTGAACGAAAGAATGAAATCAGACCTCGACACGCAATTGACACTCGCAGATCAAGGATTTCACTTACGTCAATACTTGTCTATAGGTAGGCTATCTCAAATGTAAGCAATTATACAAATAATACGAAAACTAAGAGATGGAATCAGGATTGAACTCAAAAACGAATGTCTTTGAAGGATGCGACACAACAGAAAATTCCTCCACCCTAAACTGCCCTTTACATGGAAAATTATTCAGAATTTTTAATTTTCTTGTAAATGGCTCCAACGATTTTAATTAAAATGTCACATGCTTGAGACATTTCTATGACAAATTAAATGTATATTTTGAATTTTCTGGCTATAGCCTATGTAGTCGTATTTACTCTGGATGACGTTTGAATAACTGGTAAACCGTAAGAGATAGATAAAATCTTACTCTACAAAAAATGTAGATCTTGCTAAAACACACAGTTTATGTCTGAATAAATTTTTTTGTAGAGTTCACCATTTCGGAGATATTCCTTGTTATTTGTGTGAGTTTTGGGGAACTTTTACTTCCGCCAAATGGGACATCGTTATTTATTTCTTGTATGTTAACAGTGCAAAGAGAACGGAATCTCAGTTTCAAAGCGTACGGTATTCCCATATTCCCCTTGTACCTATTGCTACATACAAGATATAAAACATGAAGGAATTGGCAACAGAAGTTGCCGCAGCGGCGCAAAGCTGAACGCTGGCAAGAGAGTTGGACTGTGATATAAATAGAGAGAAGGTAAATGTCGGGGGAAGGGTTGGGGGGGGGGGGGGGGGCAAGTTGTCCCTTCGGTATAAACACACGCCGCATCTTGCACCTACAGTGGCGCCTCAAGTGTGGGACAGTGTCAACATTCATTAATGTCCTTTAAGAGGAAGTTCAATTCTTGTCGATCTTGACAAATAAGTTTAATTCTTCTACCACATACTGCTAACATGATGTTGCACTCACATGACTTTCTCTACTCTAGTACTAACCATTCTTACAAACTCTTATTCCTATATCTTCTTCGTGTTAAGATAAACATTTGTACAAATTATCTTATTGCTTATTTCCTTGTAGGTACAAGGGGAATATGGGAATACAGTAGACTTTCTGCGATAGTCAAGTATTTTAAAGCTTTGAGATTCCGTTCTCTTGTTCTATTTAACGTAAGTGTAAAGTTCTCCAAAACTCACACAAATAACAAGGAATATCTCCGAAACGGCTCACTCTACAAAAAAATCTATTGAGACATAAATTGTGTGTTTTAGTAATATCTACATTTTTTGTACAGTAAGATTTTGTATATCTCTTACGGTTTAGGAGTTATGCAAAAGTCATCCAGAGTAAACAGCACTACATAGGCCAGAAAATTCAAGATATACATTTCATTTGTCATAAAAATATCTCAAACATATGACATTTTAATCAAAATCATTAGAGCCATTTTCGAGAAAATCAAAATTTTCGAAACGTTTTCCATGTAAAGGGTAGTTTAGGGTGGGACTATTTTCTTCAAAATGTTCGTGTCGCATCCTTGAAAGACACTAAACTTGAATACCAACTTTGGTTTTGACCAAGTTTTGGTGTTTGAGTTATGCTGTCACACAATCGGAACCCTCCGTATGACGTCACGTGCATGTGAGTGACGGGCAAGGTGCCATTTGACCTCCACTGAGGACAGTTCACGCACACTCGCTCACCAATTAAACGCATATTGACTACAACAGCTGTGTGCCTGCGTGCGCATGCGCAGGAAGCAACGCAATTCTATACATACACACGTGGAGAGATGCCAGATATCTTCTTGTTGACAATTGCAACTCAATTCTCCAGTCACAAGGAAAAGATGAACTTTACTCAGCGCCAGGAAATGCTACAGCTGATTGTGTAGCTAAAACAGTAATTTTAATTTAATACTGTTCCAAAAAACAGTGATTTAAAAATGTAAAAAAAAAAAAAGGATTGGAAATAATTTTGAATTCAAAAGGTAAAAGCAATTTCAAATTAAAAATATACAAAAGACTTCGATAAAAAATTTGAGGCTGAAAGATTAAACATATAAAAACACGCTTTAATAACAAACCGAACTAAAAAGTAGAAAATAATTTTTAAATAGAAACAGTTTCTTCTATTGCAATACAAAGTCTACTGGTTCATTAAAACTGCGATAAAATTGTGTGTGTTTGTCTGTGGACAGCATAACTCAAACGAAAACTCGGTTAAAAAGCAAAGTTGGCATTTAAGTTTAACGCCTTTCCTTTACATGGAAAACTTTTCGAAAATTGTGATTTTCTTGAAAATGGCTTGAACGATTTTGGTTAAAAGGACATATACTTGAGATATTTTCACGACAAATGAAATGTGTATCTTAAATTTTCTGGCTATAGCCTACGTAGTCCTGTTTATTCTGGATGACTTTTGCATAACTCGTAAACCGTAAGAGATAGACAAAATCTTACTATACAAGAAATGTATATCTTGCTAAAACACACAGTTTATGTCAGCTAAATTTTTTTTGTAGAGTGAACCATTTCGGAGATATTCCTTGTTACGTGTATGAGTTTCGGAAAGCTTAAAACTTTTGTGAAATGGAACATCGTTGTTCATTTTGTTATATGTTGAGCGTGCAAAGAGAACGGGATCTGAAAGCTTTAAAAGATTTGACTATCGCACAAAGTCTACTGTATTCCCATATTCCCCTTGTACCTACAAGGAAATAAGCAATAAGATAATTTGTACAAATGTTTATCTCAACTAACACGAAGAAGATATAGGAATAAGAGTTTGTAAGAATGGTTAGTACAAGAGTAGAGAAAGTCATGTGAGTGTAGCACATCAGATTTTTCGTCTTGGGAAGAGGTATCTGCAGACAAGCCAGGACACCCTGGCTGACGTCTTGCAGGGAATGTGGGCGGCGCGGCGGTCAAAGATTGTTCTGGCCCTCAGGTCACACACACGCGCCCTCACGCTCACTCAGTCACTCCCCACTCAGTCACTCACCACTCAGTCACTCCCCACTCAGTCACTCCTCACTCAGTCACTCTCCGCTCAGTCACTCACCACTCAGTCACTCCCCACGCAGTCACTCACAGCTCAATCACTCCCCACTCAGTCACTCCCCACTCAGTCACTCACCACTCAGTCACTCACCACTCAGTCCCTCACCACTCAGTCACTCCCCACTCAGTCACTCCCCACTCAGTCACTCCCCACGCAGTCACTCACCACTCAGTCACTCTCCGCTCAGTCACTCACCACGCAGTCACTCACCACTCAGTCACTCTCCGCTCAGTCACTCTCCGCTCAGTCACTCCCCGCTCAGTCACTCACCACTCAGTCACTCACCACACATTCGCTCCCCACTCAGTCACTCTCCACTCAGTCACTCTCCACTCAGTCACTCCCCACGCAGTCACTCTCCACTCAGTCACTCTCCACTCAGTCACTCTCCACTCAGTCACTCCCCACTCAGTCACTCCCCACTCAGTCACTCCCCACTCAGTCACTCCCCACGCAGTCACTCCCCACGCAGTCACTCCCCACTCAGTCACTCTCCACTCAGTCACTTCCCACTCAGTCACTTCTCACTCAGTCACTCCCCACTCAGTCACTCCCCACTCAGTCACTCTCCACTCAGTCACTCCCCACTCAGTCACTCCCCACTCAGTCACTCCCCACTCAGTCACTCCCCACTCAGTCACTCCCCACGCAGTCACTCCCCACTCAGTCACTCCCCACTCAGTCACTCCCCACTCAGTCACTCTCCACTCAGTCACTCCCCACTCAGTCACTCCCCACTCAGTGACTCCTCACTCAGTCACTCAGTATTTCACTCACTCGTTATCCTGAGAAGGTAAACCCGGCCTCAATTGAGCATCACTATCTGCTTGGTTGATATGAACTGCCAGATTAAGAAGGTTCAACTTATGAAACACAGAGATTGTGATACAAGGTGGATGATATAGTTATTAAAATGTGAGTGAAAGTGTAGATTTTAGAAAGTGCCCAAGGACCTGGGGTTTGTATATAGGTCAGAGGAAGGGTTTGCAGGTCGGCACAGGTCAGGTCAGGTCAGGTCAGGTCAGGGGGTGAAACGGGGGCGAATAATGCTCCTGTGGGGAGCTGTGTGTGACCCAGTTCAGTCGGTCGATACGCCTATGTCCTTACACAAGCGAATCAGCTGTTGAACACAACACAACATGGGGAGGTGCCCCGCAGATCTGCGTGTCGTCAGATGGCTCATCAACATGGCGGCGCACTTCCTCACAATCGTAAGTGCACGATACACTCGCATCACTTTCTCTACTCTTGTATATCTTAGAGATAAACATTTGTACAAATAACGAGCAATATCTCAGAAATGCTTCACTCTACAAAAAAATTTATTGAGACATAAATTGTATGTTTTAGCGAGATCTACATTTTTTCTATAGTAAGATTTGGTCTATCTCTTACGGTTTGCGAGTTACTCAAAAGACATCCAGAGTAAATACGACTACATGGGCTATAACTACAAAATTCAAGATATACATTTCATTTGGTATATAAATATCTTAAACATATCGCATTTTAATCAAAATCGTTTGAGCCATTTTCCAGAAAATTAAAAATTTTTGAAAAATGTTCCATGTAAAGGGTAGTTTAGAGTGGAGCAATTTTCTTCAAAATCTTCGTGTTGCATCCTTGAAGGACATCAAACTTAAATACCTAACTTAGTTTTTAACCGAGTTTTCGTTTTTGACTTATGTTCTTTAGGGGGCCTCAAAACATACATTTCCGGCCGAATCTCGGTATTAAATTGTTGGGAGGAATTAAGAATGTTGACCGAAGTTAAGAGATTAAACTTACAAGTTAGATTTCTCTAATGAAGCCAAATTGCTACCTCTATCTCCTTCCTTGTCCCACACGTGGACTGACTACGTGCCAGGATCAACGTCGAGCCTTTGCATGTGTCACCCTGGTTATGCGCTTGATGAGTTCACACGACTTTTTCCACCCACTCTATTACGAACTATCTACTTATAATTGAATCAGTGTATTGCAAAGAGAAATAAGTCCAGAGGAAGTATTGTATTCCACCCAAAATTTCGATGTCGAGATTTCACCGGAAATATATGTTTTGAGACCCCCTGAATCCAAAAAAAAGTCTTTTTAGAAAAAGGTTCGAGTGTCTGTCAGTCTATGGACAGCATAACTCAAAAACGAAAAGTCGGTTAAAAACCAAAGTTGGTATTTAAGTGTAATGTCTTTCAAGGATGCAACACGAAGATTTTGGAGAAAATAGCCCCACGCTAAACTACACTTTACATGGAAGATTTTTCGAAAATTTTGATTTTCTTGAAAATCGCTCAAACGATTTTGATTAAAATGTCATATGTTTGAGATATTTTTATGACAAATGAAATGTATATCTTGAATTTTCTGGTTATAGCCCCTGTAGTCGTATTTACTCTGGACAACTTTTGCATAACTGGTAAACCGTTAGAGATAGACCAAATCATACTATACAAAAAATGTAGAGCTTGCTAAAGTACACAATTTATGTCTCAATGAATTTTCTTGTAGGGTGAACCATTTCGGAGATATTCCTTGTTATGTGTGTGAGTATCGGAAAACAAAGCTTTCGTGAAATGGAACATCGTATTTCATTTTTTTATATGTTAAGTGTGCAAAGAGAACGGAATCTCAAAGCTTTAAAAGATTTGAATCGCACAAAGCCTACTGTATTCTAATATTCCCCTTGTACCTACAAGGAAATAAGCAATAAGATAATTTGTACAAATGTTTATTTTAACTAACATGAAGAAGATATAGGAATAAGAGTTTTTAAGAATGGTTAGTACAAAAGTAGAGAAAGTCGTGTGAGTGCAACACATCAGATTTTTATGTAATGTATGTCATAGATTGGACCAGCTGGCCTCCGGAATGCGCAGATTCGTATGTTGTGAAATGTAAACCCGACTTACGTCACTGTTTCACTGTCTCCTGGGAATCGAACCCGGTACCCCTTGCACAGCAGGCAGGTGCTCTACCAACTGCGCCCACTATCATCATATATTTAAATAACTTTAATATACCACGTTTTTGTAAAGCTATTCATAGACACACGCGCATGCGCACTGTAAAATTTGCAGGTTTGTTTTATGCAGCGAACATGAAATCGTGTAGATATTTGCGTGAAATTTCACATGGAAGTTTAAAACATTGAATGTCTGTTTGTGTAAAATATCAGGAAAACAGAACTTCAACGGAAAATGAAAGTTTAACGTAACACATAACAAAATATCATGTTTCATGAGACATCGACCTTTATAGGTTATGTGACGTAGCTTCTCCCCTCCTTCACCCTCCCTCCCCCTCCCTCACCCCTGTCTATCGTCACCCTTTAAATATGAACCACCACCAGCGGTTTATCTATTATTATATTATAATTAATAATAATTAACGAGAATTGTATAAACATAGTATTTCTTAAACACTGTTAATGCACCCACACGTGTCCGAAACTGACACAAATAACAAGGAATATCTCAGAAATGGTTCATTCTACAAAAAAATTTATTGAGACATAAATTGTGTATTTTAGCAAGATCTACATTTTTTGTATAATACCTCCAGACATTCTGAGGGTTGTGAGAGAGCGACGTGACCGCCAAAACATAAAAATATGGTGCTCTCTAAAAAGCGGTTACATTTATTGCTAAGTCTCTTCAATATTTATTGAAAAATGTTGGAGAGCAAGAGGATTAATGACTTCATTGTCAGAAATCCAGCATTAGCTAACAACAACATTTTTGTATAGTAAGATTTTGTCTATCTCTTATGGTTTACTAGTCATCCAGAGTAAATACTACTTCATGGGTTATAGCCAGAAAATTCAAGATATGCATTTCATTTGTCTTTGAAAGCAGTTGAACTTGAATACCATTCAACTATTCAACCGAGTTACCATCCGACGACTTTTTAAAAGGCTCTTTTTTTCCGTTCAGCACCTTCACAACGTGTATTTCGAATGAAATTTCTGTATGCAATTTAAGTAGAAAAAAATAAATACGAGGAGGTAGCTGAGAAAGTATGACGGCTCGCCGACAAATGCGCGTCCACGCAACCTCGTTCCTAAGCCACACACATGTTCCGGCAGAGGCCCTCGCCTCGGAAAATATTCAGGAGCTGTCCCCTGCCCGCGCAGGAAAACAGCGGGAAAGTGTATATATGAAGTGTAAATAGTGCAGTGCGCTGGGACGCATATTTCTGGTGTGCCCAGTGAAGGTGTGTGTGTGTGTGTGTGTGTGTGTGTCTGTGTGTGTGTGTGTGTGTGTGTGTGTGTGTGTGTGTGTGTGTGAGTGCGGGCGTGTATGTATGCGTGTATATAATTGTAAATATGTACATATGTATATACATATATATAAACCAAAAACTGAACAGAACTTAAAGGACATAAGAAAACTATTCTCGGTTACCGATAGACGGTCACCGTATGGGTTTTTGCACAAACTAAAAACTATAATTAGTTATAAGTACGCAAATTGTATATAAATGTCAAATATAGCCTGTAAGCTGGGCCCTATGTACCGGCACCAGGCCAATACTTTATAATAAACAAACTGAAACTGAAAGTATAAATTGGTAACCGTAACCGGGACTCGAACCAGGGATCTAGATGTTGGTAAAGGTAAAAAGGAAACAGTGAATAACATTGTAATGAACATACCAGAGATAAGAAGTTGTTAATGTCAAAAGGTTATCAATTCAGTAAACACAAGTGAAGAATTAGCTGCCGATTTGACAATGTGCCAGTGACGACACAGTCCAACATTCACATGACTTTCTCTACTCGTGTACTAACCATTCTTACAAACTCTTATTCCTATATCTTCTTCGTGTTAGTTGAGATAAACATTTGTACAAATTATCTTATTGCTTATTTCCTTATAGGTACAAGGGGAATATTAGAATACAGTAGGCTTTGAGCGATAGTCAAATTTTTTAAAGCTTTGAGATCCCGTTCTCTTCGCACACTTAACATATAAAAAATGAACAACGATGTTCCATTTCACAAGTGTCAAGTATTCCGAAACTCACACACATGACAAGGAATATCTCCCAAATGGTTTACCGTACAAGAAAAATTATTGGGACATAAATTGTGTGTTTTAGCAAGATCTTCATTTTTTGTAGAGTAAGATTTGGTCTATCTCTTATGGTTCATGAGTTATTCAAAGGTCATCCAGAGTAAACAGGACTACATTGGCTATAGCCAGAAAATTCAAGATATACATTTAATTTATAATAAAAATGTATCAAACATATGTCATTTTAATCAAAATCGTTGCAGCAATTTTCAAGAAAATAAAAATTTTCGAAAAAATTTCCATGTAAAGGTTAGTTTAAAATAGAGCAATTTTCTTCAAAATCTTCGCGTCGCATCCGTGATAAACATTAAACTTAGATACCAACTTTGGTTTTTAATCGACTTTTCGTTTTTGAGTTATGCCGTCTTTTTTGGATTCAGGGGGCCTCAAAACATATTTACGGTGAAATCTCGACATCGAATTTTTGGATGGAATACAATACTTCCTCTACAATACTATTTCTGGACTTATTTCTCTTTGCAATCCACTGATTCAATTATAAGTAGATAGTTTGTAATAGAGTGGGTGGAAAAAGTCATGTGAAATCATCAAGCGCATAATCATAATTTCCCTATTTGAATTCCATATTTGCATAGAGTGTGTTTTAAGTGCATATTTTTAAGCTCTTAGAGAATATTTGCATGGATATCTCATAGTTTTTAGGGCATTAACCATTACACAAGTCCAGGTCGTTTAACCTTGTTTACAGTAGCGCCATACAGCAGAGGAACAACGCCCCCGAGAATAGTAATGACCAACAATATTTTTCACAGACCATCCTAGCAGAACGCGTCTTCAGATTTTCACAGCTGGCTTAGATAACCAACATCTTAATGTTTTAAGGCGAGTGAGTCAACTGCCCCTTATTTTCAGTTTTATGCAATCCGCATTTTAACACGAAATCATCGGCCCCTATGCTAGGTTCCACCCAAGAATTCAACATGGATGCATTTGTCTACGTTTATCTCAGCTGGAACGAGTGCACCAATCACAAGTAAACCATGTGCTGTAAAGGTGTCGGAATATTGCTGCATATGAGCATCTGAGTTGCTTTTGCATTGGCTCTTGCTTCTCCGTAGATCAACGTACTTGTCTGTCGAATACATGGCATCCTCACCGCCTCGCGACTTTTCGAGCGTAATTTAGCCCTTTAAGACAGTTTTAAACATTTGCTGGGCGTTTTAATACCATTATTTAAATGACAGAAGCTATTATGCATGTTATTTCAGTTGTACGACTCGTAGGTTACACCAAAATTTAAATAAACGCTTATTTGATAACTCCTGCGTTTTCACTGTATGGGCCCATGGTGGATAAAGTGTGTGTCATTTTTTTTTTTTTTTGCAGTCAACCCTGCTCTAGGTACAAGAATCCGCCATTTTCTTTCTACCCGATGTTACTATACTCATATGGTATGTCAGTTTTTGCACCCAAAAACTCGATGTCGAGATTTCACCGCAAATATACGTTTTGAGGCCCCCTGAATCCAAGAAAAGCATTCGGTCTGTCTGCCTTTGGACAGCATAACTCAAAAATAAAAAGTCGGTTAAAAACCAAAGTTAGTATTTAAGTTTAGTGTGTCTCAAGGATGCGACACGAAGATTTTGAAGAAAATAGCCCCACCCTAAACTACCCTTTACATGGAACTTTTTTCGAAAAATTTGATTTTGTTGAAAATGGCTCTAACGATTTTGATTAAAATGTCATATGTTAGAGATATCTGTATGACAAATGAAATGTATATCTTGAATTTTCTGGCTATAGCCCCTGTAGTCGTATTCACTCTGGACAACTTTTGCATAACTGGTAAACCGTAAGAGATAGACCAAAGCTTACTATACAAAAAATGTAGATCTTGCTAAAATACACAATTTATGTCTCAATGAATTTTCTTGTACGGTGAACCATTTCGGAGATATTCCTTGTTATGTGTGTGAGTTTCGGAAAACTTAAAAACTTTCGTGAAATGGAACATAGTTGTTCATTTTTTTATATGTTAAGCGTGCAAAGAGAACGGCATCTCAAAGCTTTAAAAGATTTGACTGTCGCTCAAAGTCTACTGTATTCACATATTCCCCTTGTATCTACAAGGAAATAAGCAATAGGATAATTTGTACAAATGTTTATCTCAAGTAACACGAAGAAGATATAGGAATAAGAGTTTGTAAGAATGGTTAGTACAAGAGTAGAGAAAGTCATGTGAGTGTAACACAGCAGATTTTAAAATGACATCTTAAGGGAACTTTTAAAACAAAAATTCCTTCAATATAATATGTTTCAAAATGTAGAACAACGTACCAAAGTTTACAAGCTATAAGGTAAGACAGTTTGTTTTGATGTTTTGTTTACTGACAAGTGATCAAATGATCTCATTCGACCATCACCGACCGACCGACCGACCGACTGACTGCCTGGCGCCTGACAGTCACGTGACACGCAAACGTATATTTAGTTCGATTCATCTTCTTTGTTTTCATCTCCCCATATTCCTGGCAGTTCTGCTAATTCTCATGTGTTGCACTCACATGACTTTCCCTACTCTTGTACTAACCATTCTTACAAACTCTTATTCCTATTTCTTCGTGTTACTTGAGATAAACATTTGTACAAATTATCTTATTGCTTATTTCCTTGTAGGTACAAGGGGAACATGGGAATACAGTACGCTTTGTGCGATAGTCAAATATTTTAAAGCTTTGAGATCCCGTTCTCTTTGCACACTTAACATATAAAAAATGAACAATGATGTTCCATTTCACGAAAGTTTTGTTTTCTTAAATTCACACACATAACAAGGAATATCTCCGAAATGTTTCACCCTACAAGAAAATTTATTCAGACATAAATTGTGTATTTTAGCAAGATCTACATTTTTTGTATAGTAAGATTTGGTCTATCTCTAACTGTTTACGAGTTATGCAAATGTCATCCAGAGTAAATACGACTACATAGGCTATAGCCAGAAAATTCAACATATACATTTCATTTGTCATAAAAATATCTTAAACATATGGCATTTTAATCAAAACGATTCGAGCCATTTTTGAGAAAATCAAAATTTTCGAAAAATGTTCCATGTAAAGGGTAGTTTAGGGTGGGGCAATTTTCTTCAAAATCTTCGTGCCACATCCTTGAAAGAGATTAAACTTAAATACCAACTTTGGTGTTTAACTGACATTTTGTTTGTGAGTTATGCTGTCCACAGACACACACACGGACCTTTTTTTTGGATTGAGGGGGGTCTCAAAACATAAATTTCCGGTGAAATCTTGACATCGAATTTTTGATCGGAATACAATACTTGCTCTACTAAGATGTGTGGATAAATGGTTGTGTCCAGTGACTATTTGTCTGTCAGACATTGCGGCGAGCAGCTCTTGTGTCAACAGGTGTTAGTACCATGCAAGTGCTAATTAACATCTCTGTCAAACTGTTGACTCACTCCAAACACCACGCTTACCAACCGTATCTAGGGTCCTAATGACCTAGCTGTCGACGGGCCCTTAAACCCTACTCACTCACTCACTCACTCACTCACTCACTCACTCACTCACTCACTCACTCACTCACTCACTCACTCACTCACTCACTCACTCACTCACTCACTCACTCACTCACTCACTCACTCACTCACCCCCAACCGTATCTCTCTTTGTTAGTGAGGCAAACATTTGTACAAATTATCTTATTGCTTATTTCCCTGTAGGTACAAGGGGAATATGGGAATACAGTAGGTTTTGAGTGATAGTCAAATGTTTTAAAGCTGTGAAATCCCGTTCTCTTTGCATGGTTAACATATAAAAAATGAACAACGATGTTCCATTTCACGAAAGTTGTAGACATAATTAACAAGGAATATATCCGTAATAGTTCACTCTACAAAAAAACTTATTCGGACTAAAATTGTGTATTTTAGCAAGATCTGCATTTTTTGTATAGTATGATTTGGTCCATGTCTGACGGTTTACCAGTTATGCAAAAGTCGTATAAAGTAAACACGACTTCGTGGGCTATAGCTAGAAAATTCAAAATATACATTTGTTATAAAAATATCTCAAACATATGTCATTTTAATTAAAGTCACCATAGCCACTCTCGTGAAAATGAAAATTTTCCAAAAATGTTTCATGTGAAGGGTAGCTTACGCGATGTTGTTAGACAAGAGAAACACGCATTACGAAAGATGCAGATAATCTCATATACAGGATGTTAAGAGACTACTCCGAAATAATGCAAGATTTAAAGATTTCACGGCGCACGTTATTTATTACAGTTTCACGGGCGATCAGCCGTGTGAGGTTTAAAATCATTGAGCTTTCGGCCATTGTAAACTTCATGACCTTCGTCAGAATGAAAAAAAAAAAAAAAAAAAAAAAAAAAAAAAAAGAAGGCCATGGAGTTTACAATGGCCGAAAGCTCAATGTTTTTAAACCTCACACGGCTGATCGCCCGTGAAACTGTAATAAATACTCCGAAATAACTCGAGAGATTGGAGATGTGATTCATACAAGTAATTTGAGATGAGCAATGTGTGGTCCGCGAGTGAACATAACTCAGTTATATTGTGTTAAACAAAGGTGTTAGGACAAAGTCTGGTGCAGGAATTGGTTAGAAGTCTGTAGAACTGCTGCCCGAGTATATAAATATCAATTTCAGCTGCTTGTTAACAGCGTTCTCAAGATTTAATGCCCCAGAAATCTCTCAAATCTCGGACTAATCACGTGACAGTGCGACACTGAAGAACGATAAGTCCCTTCGTGTGTGTGTGTGTGTGTGTGTGTGTGTGTGTGTGTGTGTGTGTGTGTGTGTGTGTGTGTGTCCGTTTCTGGACAGCATAACTGAAAAACGAAAATTCGGTTAAAAACCAAAGTTGATATTTAAGTTTAATGTCTTTCAAGGATGCGACACGAAGATTGTTGAAGAAAATAGCCCCATCCTAAACTACTCTTTACATGGAAAATTTTTCGAAAATATCTATTTCCTTAAAAATTGCTGCAGCGATTTTGATTATAATGACATGTTTAAGTTATTTTTATTATAAATTAAATGTATATTTTGAATTTTCTAACTATAGCCCGCGAAGTCGTGTTTATTCTGGATGACTTTTGCATAACTGGTAAACCGTAAGAGATAGACCAAATCTTACTATACGAAAAATGTAGATCTTGCTAAAAAACACAATTTATGTATTCATAATTTTTTTTTTGGTATTCGAGAGGCTAATACTCGCCCGCTTGTCCCCAACCTTAGGGTACATTCAAGCCATCCCACCTCATCAGTTTGGGTTCCGGGCCGGCCACTCAACACCCCAGCAGCTACTGCGCGTGGTGGAGGCTGCCGCCCTGGGATACCAGGACAAGGCCTACACCGCCGCGGTCTCGCTGGACGTTGAGAAGGCCTTTTCTACGACCTGGCATGCCGGTCTCCTCCGGAAACTCATCCAACTGGAGCTACCCACACGCCTCATACACCTACTACATTCCTACCTTAGACACAGATCCTTTGTGGTCTCAGTGGCGGGGAATAAATCCACACGCAGGCCAATCCGAGGCGGAGTCCCCGAAGGTTCTGTTCTATCCCCCACGCTCTTCAGCGTCTACATGGCCGACCTACCTACAGAGCCGCACGTCAACATAGCCCAGTATGCTGACGACGTGTTGCTCTACACAACAAACAGACACCCTAACAGAACCTTCCTCCCAATACAGCGACACCTCCGCCTTATCCAAGAATGGTGCAGGAGTTGGCGATTGTCCATTAACCCGGAGAAAAGCCGCGCCATACTCTTTACTAAGCGCCGATTCTCCGGCAATCTCCCCACATTCACCTATCTGCGAAGAAGGATTGAATGGGTAAACTCCATCTCCTACCTGGGAGTGAAGCTCGATAAGGGCCTTACTTTTCGGGAACACATCAACGACCTATCAGCGCGGGCCGGCGGGGCAACTGCCTCACTGTATCCCATGCTGCGGTCGGGGATGCCAATTCCCCTAAAGCTACGCCTTTTTCGGGCACTCATAATCCCACTCCTCCTATACGCCTGCGAAATCTGGGGCATGGCCGCAGATTCCCATCTCCTGCGTCTGCAGCGTATACAGAATAGAGGACTTCGGATAATCTATTCTGTATGCCGCGGATTCCCTTCGAGACTACTGCACGAAGCCTCGTCTCTTCCGTATGTGGAGCACGAAATTAGGCGCCGGGCAACCAAATTATACGACCAAATTCCTCAACATAGGAGTGCCCTGATTAGGTCTCTTGGGGACTATAACCCCACTGAACCCACGCGTGTGGGACACCGGGTTCCCCGCATGGCTTGCGGGCATCCCCGGTAACGAAGGAGACATCCCTTCAACAGCGAAAGCTGAACACCATGACAGTCCTCCAAGATAAGCTTGGATTCTAAATTCAAAATTAAATGAACCTCCATATTTGGACCTTTACACCAGCAGTGCCCAACGGAAGTTGCACACTGAATAAGCAGCCGCTGAGGAGCATAATCTTGCTGCCTCCTTACTACCCACTACCTCAATTCTCACCCGCCACCCTGCAAAACCCTACATCCCGTCATAAAGTGGTTAAGCCCTAAAAGGGCAGGTACACGCATGACACACCTCGGGCTGTTCTCAGCCTGCCAGATAGCGTCGTCGTCGTCAAATAGAACATCGCTATTCACTTTTTAACCATGCAAAGAGAACAGAGTTTGAAAGCTAAAAGATTTGACTATCGTTCAGTCTACTGTATTCTAATATTCCCCTTGTATCTACAAGGAAATAAGCAATAAGATAATTTGTACAAATGTTTATCTCAAATAACACGAAGAAGATATAGGAATAAGAGTTTGTAAGAATGGTTAGTACAAGAGTAGAGAAAGTCATGTGAGTGTAACACATTGTATTGTCCCTTTTAGATATCTCACCGTGGTACCCTGCAACCCTGTATATATGTAATTACAAATTATCTGCTCATCTATATGTATATAGGACTGTCGTTTGATTGAGTGTGCAGGTTTGTTGACGTTATCGCTGTCCGGTGTTTCGTGGGCTGCCTTGAAGAGGCAGGTACTCAAGTCCATCGCCCTGTAGGTATACCTACCAGTACTACTTCTTGATGAATGCATATAAATGGTTCATTATTTCACAAACATTGTGTGAACAATGCTATAATGCCTTTTTATTGTAATTCGTATAAATTTAGTTAAAGTCTCATGCAGTTTAATTACCAAGGGAAATGTGACAGCGCCGCGTCGCGTGGTTTGACAAGTTCCGATTGAGATAGGGAGGGAAGGAAGGAAGGAGGGTGTGGCCTGGTTAACTTCAGTGAAAGTGAAGAGTCCGAGTAGCCCAGGTAGGCAAGTAGGCAGACAGGTAAGCAGGTAGGCAGACTGGTAGGCAGGTAGGCAGGCAGGTAGGCAGACAGGTAAGCAGGTAGGCAGACTGGTAGGCAGGTAGGCAGACAGGTAGGCAGGTAGGCAGGCAGGTAGGCAGGAAGCAAGCGACAGGGGGTGGGTGTCAGCTTTAGCTCTCCTTTGACTAACATCATTAATTTTATTTCAGCCAGGTATTCTACAGAAGAACGTAATTATTATCGGAAAATAAAGATGACTACTTTTATTTCTTTTGTATATTAAGAGCAATTACAATTGTTTAAACCCTAACGGATGATGATAATGATAACGATGGTGTTGGTGATGGTGTTGGTGATGATGATGATGATCATGATGCTGCTGCTGGTGGTGGTGCTGGTGATGGTGTTGGTGGTGATGATGGTGCTGGTGGTGGTGCTGGTGATGGTGTTGGTGGTGATGATGGTGCTGGTGGTGATGATGGTGCTGGTGGTGGTGATGATGGTGCTGGTGATGGTGTTGGTGGTGATGATGGTGCTGGTGGTGGTGCTGGTGATGGTGTTGGTGATGATGGTGGTGCTGGTGATGGTGTTGGTGGTGATGATGGTGCTGGTGGTGGTGCTGGTGATGGTGTTGGTGGTGATGATGGTGCTGGTGGTGGTGATGATGGTGTTGGTGGTGATGATGGTGCTGGTGATGGTGTTGGTGGTGATGATGGTGCTGGTGGTGGTGCTGGTGGTGATGATGGTGCTGGTGGTGGTGATGATGGTGTTGGTGGTGATGATGGTGCTGGTGATGGTGTTGGTGGTGATGATGGTGCTGGTGGTGGTGCTGGTGGTGATGATGGTGCTGGTGGTGGTGATGATGGTGTTGGTGGTGATGATGGTGCTGGTGATGGTGTTGGTGGTGATGATGGTGCTGGTGATTGTGTTGGTGGTGATGATGGTGCTGGTGGTGGTGCTGGTGATGGTGTTGGTGGTGATGATGGTGCTGGTGGTGCTGGTGTTGGTGGTGATGATGGTGCTGGTGATGGTGTTGGTGGTGATGATGGTGCTGGTGGTGGTGCTGGTGATGGTGTTGGTGGTGATGATGGTGCTGGTGGTGGTGGTGATGATGGTGCTGGTGATGGTGTTGGTGATGAGGTGGCGTTGGTGATGAGGTGGCGTTGGTGATGATGGTGGTGGTGATGGTGTTGGTGGTGATGGTGTTGGTGATGATGGTGGCGTTGGTGGTGATGGTGTTGGTGATGATGGTGGTGGTGATGGTGTTGGTGATGATGGTGGTGGTGATGGTGTTGGTGATGATGGTGGCGTTGGTGGTGATGGTGTTGGTGATGATGGTGGCGTTGGTGATGATGGTGATAATGGTGGTGTTGGTGATTGTGATGAGTTGGTGGTGATGGTGGTGGTAGTGTTGATAATTGTGGTATTGGTGATGGTGGTAATGGTGGTGATTATGGTGATGAAAGATATGGCTAAGAATGTCCATTATTAGCAAAATCTGTATCCCTTTAGATTAGCATTGTTTATCCCTAAAATACATGATGTCGACCGATTGATTTTTCTGGTTTCTTCAGCTATGAAAAAATAAATCTTCACTCCATTCTAAGTTACACGTGCATATTAGTGTATAAGTCATACCTATACTTGTGTTGGGGCTGGCTGTCCTTATCATGGTCATGGCAATGTTATTAGTTGTGTTTATTGTTTGCAGGTCGCTGATCCAATGAGTTCTGAGCGCCCGACGTGTGGGCTTGGAACTCTCTTCCCCATGAGCTGCCGCGGCCCGGCCGAAGCCTTCGCCCGCAGTCTTCAGAGCCGCCTGCAGTCCTTGGGCCGGACTGACTCTGGTGACGCCAACAGCGAGGATGAGAAGAGCTGGCTGAACCGACAACAGCTGGTAACCAATCACCAACCGCGTCTCAGTTCCTCTTCCGAATCCGACATCTATTACGACTTTGATGTTGAATGCGAAAGTCCTGCAGAGGAATCTGAACCCGACGTTCAAGTCACTAAACCTCGCATTCTGCAACAGTTGTCTTCCGAGTCAGGATGTTTCCCCTCGCCTGGGAATGTTGCCGACACTGGCAGCGACAGTTCTGAAGGTCCTTTCTATGATCCAGAGTTGGCGGACACCGGGAACACAAGTGGGGCCCCGGATGTGGTCCCAGAGGGAGCAGTGTTTTATAATGGCTTTGTTGAAGGTCCAGTCTATAAGGACTTAAGGCGCGGAACAAGCGACTCCACGTTGGAATCAACTGATGGAGCATCTTCTGTAAAGGATGAATCACCGACGCTGGATGCGACGAATCGACGAGACAGATGGAAGTCGAATTCCAACGAGGGATCGTCGAACGACGAATTCTTCGAATGTGACTCTCCAAAGGCTGTAACTTCAGTACCAGAAAGTTTAAGTTCGTTATGTTTGCACGACAGTGGATACCCAAACACGGCAGAATCGTCCAGATGCAATTCACAAAATGAAACTTACTCGTTTGAAAGCAGATATAATGTAGCCCCAGAGAATTTACTTGAAATTAATAATAATAACACAGAAACTCAGGAAGAACAAAGCTCTCAGGAGTCTCCTGAAGGAATTGCCTTGTCCGAAAACGATGCTGAGGTTGATCCTGAGGCACAACAGTCTGAAGGTCGTTCCAATTCGAAATTAGGCCGGCCCATAAGCCTAGTGATTGAAGCACCGGGAAATGAGGACTGGAGCGCAGAACAGCAGGGAAAGAGCGATGAGGAAGATGAACTAAGGCCAACTCCCCGAGTTAGACGATGTTCTTCCTTGAAGTCGGGAAAAACTCCACCCGGAACTCCTAGCAGGAAGAAAATAGTACGTTTCGCAGACGTGTTAGGCCTGGATCTAGCAGATGTCCGCACCTTTCTCGACGAAATACCCAAAGTTCCGAAATCTGCTTACGAAGATCTGGAATGTGCAGATCTATCATCTAACGAATCCCCTCCTTTTTCTATGCCTCCCGCGACGGAGGTAGTGTACCTGAGAAGGCCTGAGAAATGCCTGATCGCGCTGTTCCAGCAGCCCGGAGGTCTACCGGACTTCATGGACCGTGTGAGAGAGAAGCAAGTGTGCCTGGAGAACGCGGTGGTCAGTGACGCGGTGTCGTTCTCCATCACTGGCACGGCGAGGGTTCGAAACCTGGACTTCCACAAGACTGTTCACCTCAGATACACGCTGGACGGTTGGGAGACTTACGCGGACTTGCAGGCGACTTATGTTCCTAATTCCTGCGACGGGTTTTCGGACAAATTCAGCTTTCTGCTGTACGCACACACCGTTCAGATCGGCCAACGACTGGAGTTCGCAGTGCGTTTCCAGTGCAAGGGAGGACAGTTCTGGGATAACAACAACGGCAAGAACTACGTGTTCCAGTGTCTACCAACCAGTTGCGACTCGCCGCCCGCACCAGTTCCTCTCAGTCCTGACTTCAACACTTTCTACTGAACTGCTACTGTCTTTTGGGAGTCTTAACCATTTTAGAAAAATCGTTTTTGTGCATACGTTCATGTACAGTTTAATATCGTTTTGTGAGCAACCAGTATGTTCTTCGGTTTAATGTTCGAATAACGTGCATTCGAGAGGTCTTAGGTTTGATTCCTGCGGGCGGCCATTTTGACCTGGGTTAATGTTGTAGTGCTTTCTCCGCTACTATATAATTTCGTCTCCCTCATTTTGCTTCAGGCAGGCTTAGAGATTGTGCTGTGTCTTGTTAGATGGCGCAAAGTGCGTTGGAAAGTTCTATGGAACCTTTCTGTAGGTCGACTTCTCCCCGGTTCCGCAGAGGGAAGCCTTCTTAGAGCAGCCCGCCAGTGTGACCTAGTTATTAAGCTAGGACTCAGGCTCCTGCGGTTCCTTCAACTTGTCCCTTCCTCCCGGGGGTGGTAGCCAGGTGTTCCCTGGTAATATTCATAAGGTTCGAATGGTCTATATTTCTACAATTTTGTCTTACATATAAAGTTTAACGCTGTGTTAGTTACAAAGGATTTACACAGGTTCCTTGTTTGTAATAACTATGGCGAAGTCTACAAATGAATACACCAGCAATTAAAAAGACTGAAGTAACTCGCGATTTGAATTAACGACCTTCGTATTAGTGAACTGAAACCAAACCATAACCTCTGAAACAAAGTTCTTAAACGTGGCCATGTTCTTACTGGAATTACTTATGCTGGAGATATTTTATATTTATTTTGAGTCGGTTATGCACTTACTCAAATAAATAGAGAAATGTCTGTGTATGATCGCGGTCTACTGAAAAATGCTCAGCAAAGTGCAACAGTTATCATCTTATACAAGTGGTAAGGGTATAAATGCAGATATTTTGATTCTAATTAAGGAAATAAACAATGTTACATCAATTTTGTTTAATTTGCGTACTGAAAACTTAACTTATTAAAAGTATTACGTTTTCAGCTTGATTAATACTTTCAAGTAGGCTTGGCACAGCATACTTAAAGGTGTTGTGATAACGAATGGTGTAGCAGAAAGGAGTTTCAACGCTTTCTGCAAGACCAATGACCTCACGCTGCCCAGACCAGTAAGTAACACATCAGCAAAATGGATGGTCTATCTGACAGGTGTTTTATATTTCGCAGCGCAGTTACAACCATACAGAAAATATGCGGTAGTAAAGTTTGTGGGAAAACTATTAGACGAAGACAAAAAATTAACACGCTCATTAACCTACCAACTATCAGAATATCTGCACGTATAACCTTAACAGCCTGTAAGCTGATGTTCACAGTCAGTCCCGACGAAGCGACTGAAGGTCGGCTTGTTCAGAAAACTCAAAGTAACTGCATGACGTTATAAGTTCAACACTGGCAAATTGACCTTGATTTGGGATTGCGTTTGGAGTATTTGGTGCGAAAGGGTCGTGCCTTCTGATTATTTACGCTTATAATGAGATAAGTATTACATTTACAAGATAACTTTTGTCTCATATTCGTCCATAGACCAGAGTTAGTGTGGGGATACGCAATACGCCACTTAGGTAGACGTAGAAGTGCTTCAAACTGTGTGTGTGGTATTTTAAAAACATTCTCTAATAGTCATACGCTCACTATATTTTAGTATTTCTCAGGAATAAATAATTGCAGCTAAAGTAACGCGATCATATTTTCAAACCATAAAAAGCTGGTGAAATAAAACACTGTATCGATATTTTGCTGATTAAAAGATCCTGTTTGATAAGTCTTCTATTACACTGATCCAAAGGGACGCTGGTTACATGTAGAGGTAGAGTCCATGTATATGAAAGTGGTATTCCGTCTTAATTCCATTCACAGTTGGATGTTATGACGTCACAAGCCGCGTACTTCAGTTCAGTGAGAAGCTGCTGGTTTGTGCTTGTAATAAAATACATGTTAAATGTGTTTCTCGGCAAGTATGAGCAATTATTATTAATACTCAGTTTCTTTAGAGTATTTATTGCCCTCGTATATTGATTTGAGTAGTAGTGGTTTGCAGCTTGTAAATAAGATTGTTAAACAACAATGGCTGTGTGATCATTTATAACCAAAATATAACATAATTATTTGATATGCGATAGACATATTTTGGCAGATTTTATTCCGTTTCTCTGTGTCTTCCAAATAGCTATTGCATGTGGTAGCTATTGAGCTGAATGTAAAATGTGATCATTTTATGTAACTTACACCTAACTGGTGTTTACAAAATGAAATTTCTATTATTAACACTTATTTGAGTAGTAGTGGTTTGCAGCTTGTAAATAATATTGTTAAACAACAATGGCTGTGTGATCATTTATAACCAAAATATAATTATTTGATACGCGATAGACATATTTTGGCAGATTTTATTCCGTTTCTCTGTCTTCCAAATAGCTATTGCATGTGGTAGCTATTGAGCTGAATGTAAAATGTGATCATTTTATGTAACTTACACCTAACCGGTGTTTACAAAATGAAATTTCTATTATTAACACTTATATTTACAGACTGTGTAGTGTGCCAAATTGTATTTATAATTACAACATCTCAAATAGTAATAGTAATCTTTATTTCCATTTCCTTTACAAATTATATACATTTACTTGTTACTACATTTAGTTGCTGATTGCCCTTGGGCCCATTAGGCTTAAACACTGAGGTTGTCGAGCTAATGGGTCCCCATTTACATCTTATCTAAAATACATCTTCATTTTCGTCATATTTACTTATCTTCTTTATCTTCTCTTACTTTGCCCAAAAAGTTCCCAATTTCAATTAAATTTTCCCTAGTTTTTACACTCATTAACTTCATTGCTTGAATACTTACCTTAAGGTTGCTCAGTGCAAGAGAAAATGTCTGATTCACCAGAAAGTGCAGCTAACTAGCTAATAAGTCGATAATGTCCAAAGGCACAGTGTTAAACTTTTATTTCCTGCAGCAGCAGCTGAGACTTTATGTGCCTTCTAAATGTATTGTTTATTTCTGAGATGGTTAAGACGACTCGATTGCAAGTTGTCGTGAGTTTTACAACTTTATGTGATGATAACTAGCATGTAAATAGTCATATATGTAAAGATCAATATTTTTTGAGATGTATAGAGCAAATTGTTTATATTTGAAATATATTTAAAATTATTTTAGAAGGGTGATACAATCTTTATTAGGTTGTGTGTCATTAGACAGTTCAATGTATATTATAATAGTCATCTAGAACAAGGGACGAATTTGGGCGAGGATAGCTACAAAATGTGAAGGAGCACATTCTTCCCTAAATATACGATCAACCTCTAGACTGCTCGAGTGTTGAGGAGGAGGCGGCGGCGGCACGACACTCGCACTATGCTGCCCACACCTGTTCTAGTGCTACTGAGACCTAGATATACATACAATTGTGAACATTGTAATGTATTTTTGTATTGTATTCTCTTTATTCTACTGCAGAGCAGACTGGTAGGAAATATGTTAACTTAATTCAAGCTGTGTCAGTGGAATGGACTTCAAGAAGGAATGGTAATCCCTCTTGAAATAAGAGGGTCATCTTTCAAGGTTTTATGAAAATTGACAAACTAAAACTGTTTGATTGCTTTTTAAAATATTTGCATGTGCTCGAAACATATTCTTCTTCACTCTTAATTTGGTGTCTTAAAACGTTTTAAGCAGTTTCTTGAGGTGACGAAAATTGCACTAAATCCACACATTGGGAGGCAGTTAGACGAATGTAGATACTGTAACTTTTTTGTGTGGGTGTGAGGTAAAGAAGACAGATGTAGTCGAGATAAAGAAACACTTTTATTTCCGTAAACAGTAACTTTGTACACTCGTTGCAACAGCAAGAAAGTCTTTTTCGATTCTCCAACAGCACGGCTCCGAACTCATAACACAAAGAACTAACTCTTCTCTGTCGGCACGACTCCTCAACCTTCACATACGTCTGACTGCCTCTTCTTACACTTTACCGCTATTTATATCTCCCAGGCACTATTCTGGAAGCTTCAGGAACGTTCACTTATTGCGGTGAGATACAAAGTAGAAGATTCCAGTAGCCTCTATCCTTTTCTCTCTTTCGGCAAGCGCCCCAACAATGCGGCCATTCTCTATCTCTTTCCTTCGGCTCCTTTGCGGTAGTGCCGACAATGCGATGGGTGACACTGCTGTTGTCGGCAATTAGATGCGGCGGGCGCGGTGACACTACTAATTCGTTTCTCTGTTTGATGATGATGCTATGGCTTCACTAGTTTTTTCGATGACTTTTGACAAACAAAATGTGGTATACCATTCACACCGGCAGCTTTGTAAAATCTTGAAAGATGATGTACCCCCCCCCCCCCCCCCCCCTTCTCGTATTGTTGAGTAGTGTGTAATGTTGTTATATAGTAAATAATGAAATGTTGTTAGCGTCGTGTTGGAGCGAGCGAGTGAGACAGTGTCCTTATATACACGAGTATATAAAATACTACCTATATAATTTACATTACATTATCTGTTTGTGTAATTAATGAACATGTTAACAACTTCTCATGTAAGATGTGGTAATATATCATCGCATATTATTGTCTTTTGTCACATTATTAAATGTAATTATATTGTTATCATCAGCTGCTGTTTCTTTTGTCATCATCACCCATAAAGACTCCTTGTCCATACTCCATCCAGCCTTAGATCCGCACCTTGTATCCCTCCGCGATAACTTGGTGCTCGTACTAACACAAACAAATGCCACGTGGACTCGCCTGGTATTTATGTTATAACAGAATGGTATTTACTCGGGAGTTTTAGGAATAGCGTTACATTCAAGTAATTTTACCAGGGTTATCATACATTTTGAAAACTAACAGATATCGACAGTTTTCAAGGTACTATATTTTATGGTGTGCTTTGGTTCCAGCGTATCGAGGGTTAGTTGTTGACAGTTTGTGTTTACATCAAGTGCGGATCTAAGGGTGGAGCGATAATAGGAACTAGCACAGACAGGCAGACAGGCTGCTGCTCGTTATTGTGTCTAGCTAACAGTCGGCATCTAGCGGACACACCTGGTACATCACCTCTATGAGGAACCATGGCAGCTATATGAGGAGATCCAAATTCCTATGATCACCCGAAAACGGTGATCTCCGAAACCTGTAGCCTAAACCCCATCAAATCCCCTGGACATCACGGCGCTCATGCTCCAGCACCTACCCAAAAGGGCTGTCCGATTGACGTGGATTTTCAATGCATGTCTACGCCTCCGCCACTTTCCAGCATGCTGGAAGGAGGCGAGGGTGGTGTGTATTTTGAAACCTGGCAAGTACCCAGTGTTCCCTAACAACTACCGCTCCGTCAGTATTCTCCCAACTGTCTCAAAAGTCCTTGTGCGGTTGCTCCTCACCCGCCTAATGCCTCTTTTTGAGGATAGGCAACTCCTACCGGATCACCAGTTTGGTTTTCTTTAGGGTCACTCCACGATCATGCAGTTACTGCGTGTGGCCGAGAAGGCTGCCCTGGGGTTCCAGGAAAACTTCTACACCATAGCAGTTCTGCTGGACGTGGAAAAGGCATTCGCCACAACTTGGCACCAAGGCCTACTGTACAAACTAAAGCAGGCAAACATCCCTCCCCATATCTCGCACTGATAAGCAGCTTCCTTCAGGACTGCACTTTCTGAGTGAGAGTGGAAGGCATAGAGGAAGGAGTCCCAGAGGGCAGTGTACTCTCCCCGCTACTCTTCGCAACATACATGCCCAATTTCCCCACGGAACACACTGCAACATGACAGTATGTGGACGACGTCATCATGGCACAAAACAAGAATGTGAGATATTGCCTCCCTCCCCTTCAATGACAACTCAATGCTGTTGGCCGTTGGAGTGAGAAGTGGAGAATGGCCATTAGTCAGGGGAAAAGCTCCGCACTCCTCCTTGGTAAGGTTCGCCAATGGCGGCCGGAACACTCATTTCGGCTCAGGCGGAGAAATATCCCATGGGTAACCTCCGCTAAATATGTGCTCCGCACGTCTGTGCAAAGGCCGGATTCGGCCACGCTACGCTCTACCTATTCCACCATGCCCACATACCTCAAACTATGCATATACCGGGCGATCATCCTGCCACTGATCTTGTATGGCTGCGAAGCCTGGGGATCGGCGACACCCACCACCATACGCAGGCTGCAGACTGTGCAGAACAGGGCGTTAAAAACAATATACGGTACCGGGTGCAGATTCCTGTCTTACATCCTCCACCACCACTCCGGACTACCCCATATCATGGACTTGGTGAGGGAGCAATCCCAAACCATGCACTCCAAACTTAACTCCCACACCAACCAACTGGCACAGGCACTAGGTCAATACAACCACAGAGCACCTTGCAGAAGGAAAAGTTACTGCTTTCCTAAGGATGCTCTTGGGTAATGGTAATGCCACTCCCATCATCTAATCTATATACACCGCAACCCAATACCTATTCCTGTCCCCTTCCTGCATCCAAACTTAGGTATGCAGGACTAAACCATGCCCACAGACACAAAAGCTTGCACAACTATGAACACCTCCTATAGTGCACAGATAAAGTTGCAATAAGCGGTTAGGTGCTGTGCAGATAAACATACCGAACAGGAGAACTTGTACGACCTGTTCTCGACTGCTGGAATACAGACGCATGAGCGTCATCCTGCAGAGCCCCGTTCCATACTCATACTGCTGGGCGGAGAAGTAGGCAGTCTTCGGTCGGTCAGTCACAGGTAGGCCGGGTGCCAAACTACTACCGCTGTCATGCTGTTACCCAACGTCACTGATGGCCGAGCGGGTCGTTTTTACTGTTTGATAATGACCTTGCATTACCACAGCAAACTACAAATTTTCTACACGTTGAAATCTTCCCATAAATCTCGTAACTTGTGCCCATTGGAATCTAACCTTGCCGCTATGGGAGGGAGATGGACAATGCCGACATTTTTGGAATCTACACCCTCTGTAAGCTCGAATCGAGTACCCACACAACGGGTTTCTGCCCCATAGTAAAAAAAAGTTACAGAACGGTGAATCCCAGCCAGACAGGGTCCCGTAACCCTAGTCCATTAGCATCGAACGTGGTCTCTATGGGTGGAACGTGGACGACACCCCTTAGGTGGCATTTACACCCTTGGTAACGAAACGAGTACGCACACGAGGGGTGTCGGCCCCATAGGAACAAAGTTGGGGGAGGTGCATGGGCAGTCATAGTACTCAAAAACAGGTACTTCCAATTATGGTACTCTATAACTGTGCTGCAAGTAAGAGGTGACATATTTGTGAAAGTATATACAGAATAGTGTGTGTGTGTGCCAATAAGAAACGTGTGATTCATGTGGGATTTCTTGTCAAAGTCACACACACACAGACTTACCAAACTGTTCTCAAAAAACACATGCACTCAGGAAGGACGGGTTACTTCTGGATAATGTTGGGGCTGGCTGGTACAAACAAGATGTAAAAAAATGCAAGTGTCGTTATCTTTAGTGTTATTTAATGACAAAGACAAAGACACTATATCCTTTTTTCATCTTTGTTGATTGTTCAGCCTTTGCAATAAGTAATTGAGACAAACATACAAGCAATTCCTATTTCATTACCCATAATTAGTGTCATGGCTATCAATCACAAATTATTCACTTTACTGTACAGTTATATTTACAAGCTTAAAGAATTCAACAAAAAAAAAATCCACTTTCTTTCATATCCTCAAAAGGTGATACAATTTTTTCATTAAATGAAAGTTACACAATCTTTGGAGTATATAAAAAATGGCAAACAAAATCATAACAATCTGCAGCAGCATTGTTGGCACATACTTAATGAGTGTCCGTTTAATTACCATAATAAATAAATCTGAAAACTGTGTTGAACATTGCCAGGAATATCAATAAACGATAAATACCCTGCTATTTCAAGCACACAATGCAGAAAGCTTAAAGAAACTCCAAATACCTTAAATATGACAGCATGATTATTTTATACAATTCTGCACTTTCAAAGGAAATCTTTGGTTGTTTATCTGAAAATCAATTGTCAGAATGTGGATATATGGTGGTAATCTCACTTTTGTCACCACCAGGAGAAGCTTCCTCAGATTTCAGGGTTATAGCTGCACGTTCTGGATCTTCAATTATTCTGATGAAGCTCAAAGCTTTCAACACAATTTTTCTGAGCTACCAATCTTGGACTCTTCTCAGCTTCTATGTTCCTATAGTAGCACTGCAAATTTATATGTAGACCTTGGAGATGAAAAAGCAGGTTTAGGACAACATCATTTGTCCCGCTAATAGCAGAATTTTGAGTTCATAAATATTTTATTCAACATCTATTGGATCAACTAGCAATGTGTTCCAAATACACAACACAGGCAAAACTTACACTGGTTTCAGATTGTGAGTTTACTTAAGTTTCAGCAGCCTATAGCAATGAAGACAAAGAGCTTGAAAATGAAGCATGGTTTGCTGAACGTTCAGCCTGTTCTGAACAAGGCTGAGGGCTTCAAATTAGAGTACACTTTGCTGAACTCTGCTGCTCTGAACAAGGCTGAGGACTTGAAATTGGAGTAAGGCTCGCTGGACTCTGCTGCTCTGAACAAGGCTGAGGACTTGAAATTGGAGTAAGGCTTGCTGGACTCTGCTGCTCTGAACAAGGCTGAGGACTTGAAATTGGAGTAAGGCTTGCTGGACTCTCAGTCTGCTCTGAACAAGGCTCAGGACTTAAAATTAGATCAAAACTTCTTGACCTTTCAGCTTGTCTTGAAGACTGCGGACTTGAAATTGGACCAAACAAAACTGACCTTTCAGTTCGTCTTGAAGACTGCGGACTTGAAATTGGACCAAACAAAACTGACCTTTCAGTTCGTCTTGAAGACTGCGGACTTGAAATTGGACCAAACATTCCTGACCTTTCGGCTTGTCTTGAAGACTGCGGACTTGAAAGTGGACCAAACATTCCTGACCTTTCGGCTTGTCTTGAAGACTCAGGATGTGAAATTGGAGCAACCATTCTTGACCTTTCGGCTTGTCTTGAAGACTCAGGACGTGAAATTGGAGCAAACATTCCTGACCTTTCGGCTTGTCTTGAAGACTCAGGATGTGAAATTGGAGCAACCATTCTTGATCTTTCGGCTTGTCTTGAAGACTCAGGATGTGAAATTGGAGCAAACATTCTTGATCTTTCGGCTTGTCTTGAAGACTCAGGATGTGAAATTGGAGCAAACATTCCTGACCTTTCGGCTTGTCTTGAAGACTCAGGATGTGAAATTGGAGCAACCATTCTTGATCTTTCGGCTTGTCTTGAAGACTCAGGATGTGAAATTGGAGCAAACATTCCTGACCTTTCGGCTTGTCTTGAAGACTCAGGATGTGAAATTGGAGCAAACATTCTTGATCTTTCGGCTTGTCTTGAAGACTCAGGATGTGAAATTGGAGCAAACATTCCTGACCTTTCGGCTTGTCTTGAAGACTCAGGATGTGAAATTGGAGCAAACATTCTTGATCTTTCGGCTTGTCTTGAAGACTCAGGATGTGAAATTGGAGCAAACATTCCTGACCTTTCGGCTTGTCTTGAAGACTCAGGATGTGAAATTGGAGCAACCATTCTTGATCTTTCGGCTTGTCTTGAAGACTCAGGATGTGAAATTGGAGCAAACATTCCTGACCTTTCGGCTTGTCTTGAAGACTCAGGATGTGAAATTGGAGCAACCATTCTTGATCTTTCGGCTTGTCTTGAAGACTCAGGATGTGAAATTGGAGCAACCATTCTTGATCTTTCGGCTTGTCTTGAAGACTCAGGATGTGAAATTGGAGCAAACATTCCTGACCTTTCGGCTTGTCTTGAAGACTCAGGATGTGAAATTGGAGCAAACATTCTTGATCTTTCGGCTTGTCTTGAAGACTCAGGACGTGAAATTGGAGCAAACATTCCTGACCTTTCGGCTTGTCTCAAAGACTCAGGACGTGATATTTCAGCAAACCCTCTTGACTGCTCAGCTTGTCTTGAAGACTCAGGGTGTGAAATTGGAGCAAACCTTACTGTCTTTTTGGCTTGTCTTGAACAAGACTCAGGACGTGAAATTGGAGCAAACCTCCCTAACCTTTCAGCTTCTCTTGAAGACTTAGGATTTGAAATTGGGGTACAGTATGCTGAACTTTCAATCTGATCAGAGCAAGACTGAGGGCTTGAAATGGGATCAAACTTTCCCGACCTTTCAACTTGTCTTAAGCAAGACTGAGAACTTGAAAATAGAGCAAACCTTGCTGACCTTTCAGCTCGTCTTGAAGAAGACATAGGACTTGCAATTGGAGTGCAGTTTGCTGAACTTTCAGTTTGCTCTGAAAGAGACTGAGGACTTGAAATTGGAGTAAAGCCTACAGATTTTTCAGCTCGTCTTGAAGAAGACTGAGGACTTGAAATTGGAGCAAACCTTACTGATTTTTCAGCTTCTCTTGAAGACCGAGGACTTGAAATTGGAGTACAATTTGGTGAACTTTCCGCTTGCTCTGAACAAGACTGAGGATTTGCAATTGGATCAAACTTTCCTGACCTTTCAACTTGTGTTGAGCCAGACTGAAGACTTGAATTTGGAGCAAACCTTGCTGACAGTTCAGCTTTTCTTGAACGAGACTTACGACTTGAAATTAGCGCAAAGCTTACTGATTTTTCAGCTTGTCTTGAAGAAGACACAGGACTTGAAAATGGAGTGCAGTTTGGTGAATTTTCAGTCTGCTCTGAAAGAGACTGACGACTTGAAATTGGAGCAAAGCTTGTTAATTTTTCAGCTCGTCTTGAAGACATAGGACTTGCAACTGGTGTACAGTATGCTGAGCTTTCAGTATGCTCTGAACAAGACTGAGGACTTGAAATTGGAAGAAAGTTTCCTGAACTTTCAACATGTCTTGAGCAAGACTGAAGACTTGAAATTGCAGCAAACCTTGCTGATATTTCAGCTCGTCTTGAAGCAGACATAGGACTTGCAGTTGGAGTGCAGTTTGCTGAGCTTTCAGCCTGCTCTGAACAAGACTGAGGACTTGCAATTGGAGTGCAGTTTGCTGAACTTTCAGCCTGCTCTGAACAAGGCTGAGGACTTGCAATTGGAGTGCAGTTTGCTGAACTTTCAGCCTGCTCTGAACAAGAATGTGGACTTGAAATTGGAACAAAATTTCCTGACCTTTCAGTTAGTCTTGAAGACACAGGACTTGAAATTGGAGTACAATTTGCTGAATTTTCAGTCTTCTTTGAAAAAGACTGAGGACTTGAAATTGGAGCAAATCTTGCTGACATTTCAGCTCGTCTTGAAGCAGACACAGGACTTGCAATTGGGGTGCAGTTTGCTGAACTTTCAGCCTGCTCTGAACAAGACTGAGGATTTGAAATTGGAGCAAATCTTGCTGACATTTCAGCTCCTCTTGAAGCAGACATAGGACTTGCAATTGGAGTGCAGTTTGCTGAACTTTCAGCCTGCTCTGAACAAGAATGTGGACTTGAAATTGGAACAAAATTTCCTGACCTTTCAGTTAGTCTTGAAGACACAGGACTTGAAATTGGGGTGCAGTTTGCTGAACTTTCAGTCTGCTCTGAAAAAGATTGAGGACTTGAAATTGGAACAAAAGTTCCTGACCTCTCAACTTGTCTTGAGTAAGACTGAGGACTTGAAATTGGAGCAAACCTTGCTGACATTTCAGCTCGTCTTGAAGCAGACATAGGACTTGCAATTGCAGTGCAGTTGCCTGAACTTTCAGCCTGCTCTGAAAGAGACTGAGGACTTGGAATTGGGGCAAACCTTGCTGACATTTCAGCTTGTCTTGAAGAAGACTTAGGTCTTGAAATTGGAGGAAATCTTACTGACCTTTTAGTTAGTCTGGAAGACTGAGGACTTGAAATTGGAGTGCAGTTTTCTGAACTTTCAGCCTGCTCTGAACAAGACTTAGGACTTGCAATTGGAGTACAGTATGCTGAACTTTCAGCCTGCTCTGAACAAGGCCGAGGACTTGAAATTGGAGTTTGGTCTGCTGAACTTTCAGCCTGCTCTGAACAAGACTGAGGACTTGAAATTGGAGTTTGGTCTGCTGAACTTTCAGCCTGCTCTGAACAAGGCCGAGGACTTGAAATTGGAGTTTGGTTTGTTGAACTTTCAGCCTGCTCTGAACAAGGCCGAGGACTTGAAATTGGAGTTTGGTTTGCTGAGCTTTCAGCCTGCTCTGAACAAGGCCAAGGACTTGAAATTGGAGTTTGGTTTGCTGAACTTTCAGCCTGCTCTGAACAAGGCAGAGGACTTGAAATTGGAGTTTGGTTTGCTGAACTTTCAGCCTGCTCTGAACAAGGCCGAGGACTTGAAATTGGAGTTTGGTTTGCTGAACTTTCAGCCTGCTCTGAACAAGGCCGAGGACTTGAAATTGGAGTTTGGTTTGCTGAGCTTTCAGCCTGCTCTGAACAAGGCCGAGGACTTGAAATTGGAGTTTGGTTTGCTGAACTTTCAGCTTGCTCTGAACAAGGACGAGGACTTGAAATTGGAGTTTGGTTTGCTGAGCTTTCAGCCTGCTCTGAACAAGGCCGAGGACTTGAAATTGGAGTTTGGTTTGCTGAACTTTCAGCCTGCTCTGAACAAGGCTGAGGACTTGAAATTGGAGTTCGGTTTGCTGAACTTTCAGCCTGCTCTGAACAAGGCTGAGGACTTGAAATTGGAGTTTGGTTTGCTGAACTTTCAGCTTGCTCTGAACAAGGCTGAGGACTTGAAATTGGAGTTTGGTTTGTTGAACTTTCAGCTTGCTCTGAACAAGGACGAGGACTTGAAATTGGAGTAAGGTATTCTGAACTTTTAGTCTGTTCTGAACCAGGTGAAGGATTCGAAATTGGCATACGGTATGCTAAACTTGCAGTCTGCTGTGAACAAGGTCGAGGACTTGAAACTGGTGTACAGTATGCTGAACTTTCAGCCTGCTCTGAACAAACCTGAGGGCTTGAAATTGGAGCAAGCGTTACTGACCATTCAGGTTGTATTGAAGATTTAGGTGTTGAAACTGGAACAAATGTTCTCTCTGCATGTGAAACCTGTGTATGTAAATTTCCAGAGTTTCCTATGGACATATTTGGAGATGTTGGTTTGGTAATGGGCACAAAATGAGTATCTGTTATTAATGCCTCTGTATTACTTGGTTGTAAATCAGTTGCTTGCTCCTGGGAATTTGAGTTCACACTATGTGATGTGCTCCAAGAATGTGGCTGTTGATCTGGTGTAGCACTGAGAGTCTGCAACTGCGAGCAAGTAGGTGGTGTTGCATGACACACAGGCTGTGTACTTGCAAAAGACAACGTTTCACTATTATACAATTGAAGATTACATCCTGAGTCAGGCCGCATTACTTTAGGTGATAAAGCAACTGGAGCTATTGCAGGGACACTTCCTGTCTGTGACGGAGGTGCTACCATGAACACTTTGTATACTTGATGACCAGGATTTGTCGGAGATTGAGTCGCAACCACCACCAATGATCCTGGTTCTATATTTGATAAATCTTTTAAGGGGAGCAATGGTTGCTTAACCTGCTTTGGTACAGGAGGTTTAGGGCTTGGAGATTCAACACTTAGACGACGTTTTTGCTGTGGGACACGGCCAGATCTTGTTGGACGAGGTGGCGCTGTCAAGAACTGCAGCTCCTTTCTTATTTCTTCATCATCATCGTCATCATTAACTTCTTCTTGCCTGTCTTGACCATTTGTTGGCGAGTTTTCTGTTTCCACTGCAGCATCCACCACAGATTCTTCACTCACAGAAAGTATCTTTTGGATCTCTTCATTACGGGAATTTACCTCATTTTCTTCATCTGACTCACTGCTTACTACTCGTTTCCTTCTCTTTGATCTCTTCTTAAACTCTTCATCACGAAGACACTCACCAAGAAAACCTGCAAACAGACAAATATCTCATTTATTATTAAAAAATAAATAAAAGAAGGAAACATGTTATACAGGGTGGTCCATATAAAATGTTATAGGTGAATATCTCGGGACGAATGGAAAAGATCAAATGCCAAGAATTGCAAATCTTATAGGAGCAAGGGGCCTTCGAAATTGTGATATTTTCATAGGGCCCAACTTCAGAATTTTAAATGAAACCATGGTCATTTTTTTGCATATTCTGATTCCCCACAACTAAGCAACATTTAAGAGATAGACTCAGAACTGAAAATTTAAATGCCACAGCCAGAATTTTAACCACAAATCTTCTGCTTCACACGTGACTGCTCTAGCCATTGAGCTACTGTGACAACTTGCCAGTATAACTTTGAATTCTCCAACCAATTTGTAATTTTCCCGGTAGACCACAAAGGCAAAATCACAGAGATAAACACCCCAAGGGAGACTTACTATTGTAAGTACTTTATGTCTCGGTATTAAACAACCGATGGTAATTATTATTTATTTATGCCAACAAACTTACTGCTGGCAGGACAAAGTACTTACGATTGTTAGTGACTCTTGGGGTATTTATCTCTGATGTGATTCCCTTTGTGGTCTACCGGAAAAAATATGAATTGGTTGTAGAATTCAATGTCATACTGGCAAGTTGTCACAGTAGCTTAATGGTTAGAGCAG
This sequence comes from Tenodera sinensis, assembly GCA_030765045.1. Lineage (NCBI taxonomy): Eukaryota > Metazoa > Arthropoda > Insecta > Mantodea > Mantidae > Tenodera > Tenodera sinensis. The sequence goes on along the minus strand of CM060974.1, from coordinate 77,844,919 downwards.
CTGCACATAAAGCTAAAGTTTTCATTGAAAACATCTCCATCACGAACTCGGGAAGAAAAGAAGGTAAACGAAAGAACATGGGTATTATGGTTTCAAAGCCTCCTGAACTCCTAAAATCCAACACTGTGGCTTTTCAGCGTCGTTGGTCGCTAAATGTTTGATGAGGAATTGCTGATAACCTTGTCATTGGCCCTTACTTGTTTGAAGGCATGATTACTGGCGAATCATATTGCTATTTTCAACCATGAATTACCTCCCTTATTGGAAAATGCATACTTCAGTGTGAGAAGTAAAATGTGCTATCAGCAGGATGGTGCACCACCACATTTTGCCATATGCACATGTCAACTACTAAATGAGAATTTTGTGATAGATGGATTGGACGCGCTGGACCTATCATCTAGCCTCCTTGCCCAGCAGACTTCACACCTTGGACTACTTTTAATGGGGAAACATGAAACAAAGGCAGGTTTCAAGTGCCTACAACCAAAGAGAATATGACATCTCAAATATGTGATGCTTGCCACACTATTAACCCCTGTATGTTGTTAACACAGAAAACATTTCCAAAATAATTGCCAAATATTTAGGTGATAATAGAGGCAACTTTAAGCATCGACTGAGTAATTACTGACTTATTCGTTCAGTACTATTTTCCACTAATTTAGAAGTACTTCAAAGAAAACATAATATAAAAGCTTAACAATTCATTTTAGAAAAAAAAATCTTGTGTTACACTCACATGACTTTCTCTACTCTTGTGCTAACCATTCTTACAAAATCCTATTCCTATATCTTCTTCGTGTTATTTCAGATAAACATTTGTACAAATTCTCTTATTGTTTATTTCCTTGTAGGTACAAGGGGAATATTAGAATACAATAGGCTTCCATTTTACAGAAGCACAAGTTCTCCAAAACTGACACAAATAATGAGGAATATCTCTGAAATGGTTCACTGTACAACAAAATTTATTTAGACATAAATGTGTTTTAGCAAGACCTGCATTTTTTGTACAGTAAGATTTGGTCTATCTCTTACGGTTTACCAGTTGTGCAAGTCATCCAGAGTAAATACGACTGCTGGGGCTATAGCCAGAAAATTCAAGCTATACATTTCATTTGTCGTATCCGAGTGTTCCATGCTTATGATGAATGTCGACGTTTTGTCCGCCTATGTTGGGCTTCTTCAGGTTACACTGCGACAGCACTTACAAGACTGTGTTGACCAACGACGACGATGAGCTGCTGACAGGCTGAGGTTCAGCCAATGGATTTTGCTGCGTACCTACTCCCAATAGGGTTTTACCACATGTAGGAGAAATGTTAGGAAGGGTATTTAAGGGTGGAGTTTTTAGGTTAATTTTGATATAGAAGGAAGCTGTTGTGCCCCTTGACAAATGACTCACAGGATGCAGTAAGGTCTGCATTCTGATGGAAGAAAAAGTTTTAAAATGAAGTCTTTTTAATTGGTGCTGTTTTTGAGGGTGGCTTCTTGTTTGAGCGATATGGCTCTTATTTCCCTCAGGGCGTTGTAACGGATGGAATGAACATACACTCGGGTTTAACTTTAGTCAAACATTTTATTTGCACCTTCTTGTTCACAATTTTTAAATCGTATCACAGTAGAAAGTCTTATTTTAGCGGATCAACTTCCCTAGCATCGCCGAAATTTAATTAAAGGTCTCCAAACACTTAGTAAATTCACTTTTACTATTTCATGACGCGTACACATAAAAATGCATCCATCCATGCCGAATACGGAGATGCTAGTGTACAGTTTTTTTGGCGTCGTTTTGACGCGACACACCGCCTTTTTCATATTCATCCGCGCTATTCATCAAATAGTTCTTTCTCGTTAGGGAAGCAATCCCTAATCATCCTCCCCTACTTTTATTATGGAACACATACAATTCTAATATTTATACACATATATTAAAATCAAATATGGAAAGATTTATGACGTCTTTGTGCAAACTTAGTTGTTCGTAACAATGAACCTTATCAACATGTTTCGTCATTTAATTATCTCATACCAACATCAAAAAACGAATTACACTTTTAACAAACATTTACATGAACGATTTTCTTTTGGGGTCTTCTAATATTCTGTCTCAAAGTTTTGAAGTTTTTAATTTAGAATCTTGATAGGGGGGTTAATTTTGAGAGCCGAACAACTCTTAGTTACGACTATACTGGAGCTCACGTTTAGCAGCTGGTGGATTGTCTCCTTGGTTATAGGGCGAGCCCGCAAGCCATGCAGGGAACCCTGTACAACTTAAAGCAGCATGTTCTGGGGTCATAGCCCCCAAGAGACCTAACCAGGGCGCTTTGATGGGTTGGTAACTTGTCGTAGAATTTTGCTGCCCAGCACCTAATTTCATCCTCCATGTATGGAAGAGATGAGGCTTCGTGAAGTAGTCTCATGGGGAAAGGTATGGGAACAGAAAAGATGGACCGGAGTCCTCTATTCTGCACCCTTTGGAGCCACAGGAGCCAACTGCCTGCTGCCATGCCCCACACTTCACAAGCGTAAAGCATGAGGGGAATTATAAGAGCTCGGAAGAGGTGTAACTTCAGGTGGACTCGCATCTCGGACCTCAGCATAGGGTACATTGAAGCAATAGCCCCCTGCGTCCTCGCCGAGATCTCTGATGTGCCTGCGGAAAGTTAGACTCCTGTCCAGTTTAACTCCTAGGTAGGTGAAGGAGTTTCTCCATTCGATCCTTTGACCTCGAAACTGGAGTGTGTGAAGAGGATGGCGCATTAACGGACACTTGCCATCTCCGGCACCACTCTTGGATGAGGCGGAGGTGTCGCTGTATGGGGTTGAAGGCTCTGAGAATGTGTTTGTTGGTGGAGAACAGCAGCACATCATCAGCATATTGTGAGCACTTCCTTATTTATACTCTGGCGGTGGTGGGCATGTTTCCAGAGGCATTGCGCTGAGTGGCTGATGATCCGCCCAACCAGCCCGATGGTTTTTAAGTGTGCTTAAAAATGACAGCTCCATGTCAGTACATTTACTGGCATGTAAAAGAACTCCTGTGGGACAAAATTCGGTACACCGGTGATGCTGATTTGATACTGGCAATTGACAGCGTCATTAAACAACAAAATACTTTTTTTACGAGCATCGTCAGTGTCACAGCTCCAGTGAGTGTGCTTGGCATTCAGATTGCAGAGAAAGATAAGCAGTGGCAGAATCTGATCGTGCTCGTGTATGACACTGCAAACAGAGAAATAGGTGCTCTGCAGCTGTACATGGACCACTACAGCTTGTAGTGGTGTGTTAAGTGGTATACCGGTGCCAGAGATATGCGATACACCAACACTTGATCACCTACCAACTGCAGAGTCATGTCTGAATGCTGAAAAGCCACGAAGGTGGAGTGTGTAATTAGGCTGCAAATGGATTTCTTGTAGACAGACGATTGATGGAGAGTGTTGAAAAACCAGATGCTGTAGGTCTGGAACATGTGCTCTGAATCCATTAATGTTCCACTGGATTATTTCCATAGTAAAGGAAGATCAGTGGTTTGTCTTCATCTTTTTCTTTTTCATTGTTACCTTGGCTGACCTGGGTCCTGGAATGTTCAATTTGCCACCCTCTGGTGATTCCGCCGATGTGCGGGAGTCTGAAGATCCCCGGTGACTCATTGAGCGGGAGCGACTACTCGCCCAGTGTTTAGGTTGCAAACGATTGGCTTTGACAGGCAGAATGGTATACCACTGCTTGTGAGCTTGTGTCTGCATGTAGTTGCCGGTGCAGGTGTGTCACGGGACAATGGAGAGGTGCTCGTTGGCGAGTCAGTCTGCATTGCAGCATCAGCAACTGGAACGTGCTGAATAGCCGCAGTGTGGGCAGGAGTACAGCAGACTGCTGATGTGAAACCTAGGGTGGTCACAAGTGTCAGTTGCTCAAAGTGGCGACACACTTCCAAAAAAAGTGAGCCATTCTTTTACTCACAACTCCTGTATAACCTTCTCATCCATAAAGGTGGAACACTGACGCCAGCTTCATCGTTGGCTCTCTCCACAGCTCACACAAACAGGATTCCGTGTGTATTACGTGTCGTCACAGGCTGGTAAGACACAACGCTCACATATAGTAGGATTATTACACAAGGTTTCAGTATGACCAAACCATTGGTACCTGAAACAACACATGGGGTTCGGAACATACTGGCGTACAGCAGCATGTTCGTAGCCAGAAAAGATGTACTCAGGCAATTTAGTACCTTTTAACGCTAAAAACAGTATGCAAAGCTAACTCCTTGACGTGCTGCTTTTGAGTAAGACTGTGGGCTTGACAAACACGCTGGTCGGAGAGAGGCAGGTGACAATCTCCTCATTCCTCAGGTTGTCCAGACTGGAGGTGGTTACAACTCTCCAAAATGTGTTGAGCAATTTGTGTGGGGCTATCCGAATTGGGTAGGGTCCCCAACAATCTGGTAGTCTCGTCGAGTTCTGCACCGGGCCACATGTCCTATCTACCTCGCGTTTGATACAGAATGGGCTTATATCCTAAATCGTCTTCCCTTCACAAGCCAATGTCACAACAAGAAAAGATTTGCACAGATACATGATTAATTGGATGCATTTCCAGAACCGTCGGCGTCAGCCTGCCATCCGGGGGTCAAAGAAAAGAAAGATACGAAATCTCCACGGTCTGTGCCGCTATGGAGACCCTTCCATGACTGATCTCAAAGTGTACGTCAGAGGTACTACCCTCTGATCTCCACTGCTTGTCTACAAAAGTAAACCAGTCACCACGCACACCCCGGCTTTATGCCCTTACCATAGGAACCTTGGCTCCCCACTCTAGGCCACGCTGCCTCAAAGGAGTCAATGTGTATTCAGGGGAGTTGTGGTTGATTACACCGGGGTTCCGTCAGCGGTAACACGTCCGGCCGGTGATACTAACCCAACGGCACACAGCCGTCAGGGAATTAACACAGGTCGTGCCCTACTTGAGTGTACATGATGTGTGGATGGGCTCCATACCTAAGACTACACATGGGGGCAGTGTGACCTTCGCACTGAGACCTCTGAAGAGCACACAAGTCAAGGGCCGCACTGAAACTATGTGACAGGACAGATCCCTGCTGGCGAGACAGGAGCTATAAACCTAACACCTTACAAACTAATAATCAGAATAAACCTAAAAGAGGAAGAGGATGACAAAAGCAGCTACACGTGCCGCAGTTGATGGACATGATGAGCGGCTCGGGACCCCGGCTGTGCCTAAACCTGTACCTACCAAAGTAGGCCCCTGTGGGGGCTTTGTTTGGATTCAGGGGACCTCAAAACATATACTTCAGTTGAAATCTTGACATCAAATTTTTTGGCAGAATACAATACTTCCTCTACCTACTATACGTAGTAGAGAAAGCAAAAACAAACTCCACTTAATTAATTTTGATTTGCTGCCACCAAAACCTATTCTGGAAGTTCATCAGTTCACCACTATGCCGCTCGTAAAAGTTAAAGGCATGTGAACGCTGGCCAATGCTCAAGCAGAGCACTGTTGCCAAGCATAGTGCGTGTACCGGCAGAGGGTCTGTACATAAGATTGTTTGAGATGCATGCACCACATTCGGCAGTGCTGGTAGGAGGGGCAAGCGTAGGATTCGCTGGAGTCCGCAGTACGCCCCGCTCCGCCTTCATATGCCTTTAAGTTTTGCAAAGATTATAGATGTCAGTACAAGCAAACAAACATGAGAAAGCATCCACAAGGATCAAAATGATGTGAGCAAGTTAAGCTCTTAGAAGTGACCAAGGTAAATATGTACATACATATAAGTGATGTTAAGTGTTTCTTCAAGTATACACAGACAGACAACTTACTTCTCTTCCTCTTCCTCTTTTTCTTTAGTCCTTCTTCTTTCTTTATTTTTTGCCCCTTCCTTTGCTCTGCTAACTGCTTTCTTCTCTCTTCCTCCTCTTCTTCTTTTGCTAAAAACATAGAAAAGAAAACACTAAAGCCACATTTCAGATATGAAAGTTTTATTTGCCCTAAAAACACATTTAAATTTCAAAGGCTCTAATTTGGTTTCAAACTACATGACAAGGTAAATGGTAAAAATCTGATGTGTTGCACTCACATGACTTTCTCTACTCCTGTACTAACCTTTCTTACAAACTCTTAATCCTATATCTTCTTCGGCTTAGATGAGATAAACATTTGTAGAAATTATCTTGTTGTTTATTTCCTTGTAGGTGCCAGGGGAAAGTTAGAATACAGAAGCCTTTGAGCGATAGTCACATTTTTTTAAGCTTTGAGATTATCTTCTCTTTCCACACATACCATATAAAAAATGAACAATGATCCATTTCATGAAAGTTTTAAGTTTTCCGAAACTCAAACACATAACAAGGAATATCTCCGAAATGTTTTTGTTTTTCTTGGCTCTTCCGGTGTAGGCCGCGTCATGTAGGCGTTGCTTGCCGACGTTTCGCAGGTCATGTGTCCTGCTTCCTCTTGGGCTATGTGCGAAGAAAATCAGCTGCACGTCCTAATTTATACTTTCCTCGCTCCGCCCACCAGCGTTGCTATTGGTGGTGGGAGGGCCAGTGACGTCATAGGTTAAAAGTGGGTGCCATATAGCGCTCAGGGCTCTTCCGTTGTCGCGGTTCAAATTATTTTTATGTTTTAAAATTTCTATACTCTCACGGATTGTTCTGTGAGAGTAGTTGTCAGAGATGGCTAAAACTTTTATTCCGTCGAAGTCGATGTGATGACGGGTGACAAATGCATGTTCTGTCAATGCAGATTTTTCTGGCTGGTTGAGTTTTAAACTTCGGATGTGTTCTTTTCTTCTGGTGGCTATGGATCTCCCCGTTTGTCCGATGTCAAACGTCGGCAAGCAACGCCTACATGACGCGGCCTACACCGGAAGAGCCAAGAAAAACAATGGACACCGGCCGTGGAAGCCTTCGCAAACATCTCCGAAATGGTTCACCCTACAAGAAAATGTATTGAGACATAAGTTGTGTACTTTAGCAAGATCTACATTTTTGTATGGTATGATTTGGTCTATCTCTAATGGTTTACCAGTTATGCAAAAGTCGTCCAGAGTAAATACGACTACAGGGGCAATAGCCAGAAAATTCAAGATATACATTTCATTTTTCATAAAAATATATCAAACATATGACATTTTAATCAAAATCGTTAGAGCCATTTTCAAGAAAATCAAAATTTTCGAAAAATTTTCCATGTAAAGGGTAGTTTATGGTGGGGCTATTTTTTTCAAAATCTTTGTGTCGCATCCTTGAAAGACATTAAACTTAAATACCAACTTTGGTTTTTAACCGACTTTTCGTTTTTAGTTATGCTGTCCACAGACTGACACACAGGGACCTTTTTCGAAAAATGCTTTTTTTGGATTCAGGGGGTCTCAAAACATATATTTCTGGTTGAATCTCGACATCAAATTTTTGGGTGGAATAGAATACTTCCCCTACTTACCAGTAGAGAAAGTAAAAATCTATTCAGACTTAAATTGTGTGCTTTAGCGAGATATACATTTCTTATATAGTAAGATTTTGTCTATCTCTTACGGTTTACAAGTTATTCAAAAGTCATCCAGAGCAAACAGGACTACATAGGCTATAGCCAGAAAATTCAAAATATACATTTCATTTGTCATCAAAATATCTTAAACATTTGACATTTTAATCAAAATCGTTAGAGCCACTTTCAAGAAAATAAAAATTATCAAACAATTTTCCAGTATCTTCCTTTCATAGAAGTTTGAAAACAGTGTTGTTGTAATTAATTTAATTTAAAAGGTGAGTTAATTAATAACACTGAACAACACTTACAACATATTTTTCTGGGGCGCGTTTCGAAGGTTAACTTTCCTTCATTATCAACCGGACAATAACTAGGTTTTCATGGTGTTTCATGGTGCAGATGGTGATGCTTCTTCTGGTGTTTCTTCTGGTGGCGGTTCAATGAACTTACTGAAAATGTCTCTCTGAGGAATGTCGAAATTAAATACTCGGTTTCTATTTTTTAAAATAAAGATTTGTTCCCATGTGGACAGTTCTTGTTTTCCGGTTATGTGTTTGAGAAGTTTCGGTTCTAGCTTTATGTCATGACATTCCTCAGAGAGACATTTTCAGTAAGTTCATTGAACCGCCACCAGAAGAAACACCAGAAGAAGCATCACCATCTGCACCATGAAACACCATGGAAACCCAGTTATTGTCCGGTTGATAATGGAGGAAAGTTAACCTTCGAAACGCGTCCCGGAAAAATATGTTGTAAGTGTTGTTCAGTGTTATTAATTAACTCACCTTTTAAATTAAATTAATTACAACAACACTGTTTTCAAACTTCTATGAAAGGAAGATAATTTTCCAGTAGTTTAGGGTTGGACTATTTCCTTCAAAATCTTCATGTCGCATCCTTGAAAGACATTAAACTTAAATACCAACTTTGATTTTTAAGCGACTTTTCGTTTTTGAGTTATGCTGTCCACAGACAGACACACAGACTGACACACACACATACATGGACCTTTTTCTAAAAAAGATAATTTTGAATCCAAATCTATAATTTGGAGTGGCCAGTACAATAATTTTACTTTTAGACATTGGCAACCTTGGGGTAGCTTAATGTTTTGATGCTGGAATTTGTTGTGCATCTTTGGGCGGAATGTAAATTTGCTGCAAGAGGGTTGTGGTTTGGACCCATTGTTCAGTGTTGTGATGTCTTTTATGTATTTGTCTTTACTATTTTCGTATTTCTTTCTTCAAAAACAGATAAAAGACATAACACTGATCAACTGAAAATTCAGTGTGTAGCAAATAAAATGCAAAGACTGCCCAAAAAACTGAAAGGAACTTGGAAACAAGCCTGAAGGAACATAAAAACTTAAACAAATTGACAAATCAGCCGTAGCACAACATTTCTGGTCAACTCAGCACACCATAGAACAGAATATTAACTTATTAAAACATATAGCAACTACAACTGAACTGATAATGAGGAAAAAATATACATAAAGAAGAATTAAGGAAACATCGAAGCTAATAACAGTGAAGCAACAGAATATAAATTAAGAACAGATTAGAAATTAAAAGCTTCACTTATCTTATTAATATTGGAAGTTGTTGCATGCTGACTAGTTTCAAGTTGCATCCAAATTATTCTCAAAGCTATACAAACAAGTTACCATAGTTACCAACGCTCAACTTAAAAGATCTATTTGTCACCAACCTCTGAAAACAAAAACTTATAAATACAATCTATTGGTGGTATTTCAAAATTCATGACACGGTTCTTGTTTTTTCAAAATAAATATCTTTTCCCAAACCATTAAATCTATAGGTCCATTTAATTGTTTTAATAACTTCTGGCTTTATTTCATGATTAAATGACCAAAAATGATCCGCCACAGCTGATTTATCAGTTTGTTTATATTAAATATTTCTAAAATGCTCTTTTATTCTGGTTTCTAAATGATATTTAGTTTTACCAATATAAACCCTATCACAATCCAAACAGCTAAATTGATAAATGCCAGATTTTTTATAATTTGGAATTTTATCCTTTCTAGAAAAATTAAGTAAATTTTGTATATTAAATTTATTTTGAATTTTGGCATTTATAAAACATTTACTCGTACTAATAATTATATAAAAACTAAAAGTTTTAATCCTTTTGCACACAAATTTGTTGTTTTCAATAGTTTAATTTCTAGGTTAATAAATATACCCCTTAATAAGGAAGAATTTAACACAGAATATAAACACATTATTAACACTACGGTAATTAACGGTTTTAATACAAATTTTATACATAAAAAGGTAGAAAAATTTAAATATCAAAAGGCTCTAAAAGAAGTTTCTACCTTCAAGAAAATAAAAGATAATTGTATTTTTAAAAAGTTTACTTACCATCTGTGGGCTAATAAAGAATTCGCAAATTTTGTTAAAGAATATGGAATAACTTTGGTCCCTCAAAATAAATTTAATATACAAATTATTATTTATTTGTGCCAACAAACTTACTGTTGGTGTTTTTAAACACACAAGCCGTGTGTGGGCAAAGTTTGAAAGGTAGAACTGGAACTTAAAAATTCAATGCCACAACAGGGGTTTGAACCACAGACCTTCTGCTTACCGGGCGGCTGCTCTACCACTGAGCTATTGTGACAAACTGCCAGAATGGCATTAAGTTCTCAAACCAGTTCGTATTTCTCCTGGTAAACCAATTTTTAAGTTCCAGTTCTACCTTTCAAACTTTGCCCACACACGGCTTGTGTGTTTAAAAACACCAACAGTAAGTTTGTTGGCATAAATAAATAATAATTACCACCTGAAGGTTATTTAATCCTGGGATATAAAGTACTTACAATAGTAAGTCACCATTGGGGTAATTTGTCTCTGATGTGAGACTGCCTTTGTGGTTTACCAGGAGAAATACAAGCTGGTTTGAGAATTTAATGCTATTCTGGCAGTTTGTCACAATAGCTCAGTGGTAGAGCAGCCGCCCGGTAAGCGGAAGGTCTGTGGTTCAAATCCCAGTTGTGGCATTGAATTTTTAAGTTCCAGTTCTACCTTTCAAATTTTAATATACAAAATTTTATACATTTTTCTAAAAAGGATAAAATTCCAAATTATAAAATATCTCACATTTATCAATTTAGTTGCTTGGATTGTGATAGAGTTTATACTGGTAAAACTAAATGTCATCTAGAAATCAGAATAAAAGAGCATTTTAGAAACATTAAATATAAACAAACTGATAAATCAGCTGTGGCAGACCATGTTTGGTCACTTGATTGTCAAATAAATCCAGAAGTTAAATTATTAAAACAATTAAATGGAGCTATAGATTTAATTTAATTTTTAATTTAATTGTTTGGGAAAAGATATTCATTTTAAGAAACAAGAACCACGTTATGAATTTTGAAATACCACCAATAGATTGTATTTATAAGTTTTTGTTTCCAGAGGTTGGTGACAAATAGATCTTTTAAGTTGAGCATTGATAACTATGGTAACTTGTTTGTATAGCTTTGAGAATAATTTGGATGCAACTTGAAACTAGTCAGCATTATACCACCCTGCAATATTAATAAGATAGGTGGAGCTTTTAATTTCTAATTTGTTCTTAATTTAGATTATATAAAGAAGAATGTTCACCTAGCCATGAATTTTGAAATACAAGCAGACGACGTACTGAAGTTTACATCCAGCATTCCAGATAGCAGCACAATCATAACAGATTCTTCCTCCTCAAATGTTGTTCAAGAAACCAGTGACAATGAAGACAATGGTCTTTGAAACGCGTCTGGATAAAAAGTAAGTGGACGACATTGTGATCGGAGTGGCAGAGAAGGAAGATGTGCAAAGGGCAGTCCACAGACTGAAGACTTGGGCGGAGGAAAACAGCCTACAGATAAACGAAGAAAAGACAGTACAAATCACCTACAGAAAAGGGGGGAAGTCAACACCCAAAGAGAATATAACAAGAAGCCACTACAAAAAGTAGGAAATTATAAGTATGTGGGAATAACACTACAGACAACAGCGGAGCCTTTGGTATACATATTCTAGAAAGAGCAGCAGCAATCAAGGCTTTGTATAACATCCCAAACATAGCAAATCTATCAACTTGCATGGTGCTGAGACTTTTCAGAATGACAGTAGCGCCAGTGATAACATATAGAATTGAGATAGAGTGGGAAAAGCTGAAGATCAGAGACCTGATGAGAATAGAAAGAATAAAAGCAATGTTCATGAAGAGTTGGAAAAACAGTGCCATTCCAGATGGTATATGAATTGATGAGGGAGACGTCCTTGATAGAAGACATACCTCCAGTAAACAGAAGCAAGCAACGCACTAGTAAACATCAAGGAAAGGAAGAAAAGCAAAATCCAACTCGACTTCTACACCTCACCAGCACGACGTCACAACACGACTCTCCATACACAGATTTCACCACAAGATATGTGTAAACAAGAAGTTCCACAAGCCAGACGAACACTGCAAGTGTATATTAGTGTAGTAGATATCATATCATAACATGCATGAAAAAAACCAGGACAATTACAGACTATAGAAGAACTGAAATGTGAAATTAAAATTAATGCTCAAACCTGAGTCTACATTTCTCTAGAATTAATAAAAAGTATGTTAAGTGAAAGTAAAAGTGTCTGCAAAAAACCCTAGACTAACTTTCCTGATGGGCAAAGGCTTACTGCTGCATGTCATCTCTGCCCACTACAGGTGTCTTGAGTGGGGTGCAGTAATTGACGGTGGGACGTGGTCAACACACCGATCCCTCCCGGCCAGTTATACAGACTTTGAAACCTGGGGACCCTACTTCTTTATCAAATAGCTCCTCAATTGGCCCCATCGGGACCTAACGAGGCTGAGTGCACCCCATGCCAGATCTTCCAGCAGGGGAAAATTCCCTATGCTGGTACCAGTGATCGAACCTAAGTCCTGTGCGCCAGAGTCAGGTGTGCTGCAACTGCACTACAGAGGCAGTCAAAAGTGTCTACAGATTAATTCAAATACTTCTACAAATCATATAAGATCATATTGGCAGCTTTTTTTCCGCTTGGAGCAATCGCTAAATAGCAGTGATGTTCACCTATTTACTATTTGTGTTTCTTTTTTTTATTATTTTTTTATTAACATCCCCCAACGTAATGTCATATCAAATGGTGAATCGAATGAATTGGGTGAAATGATGCTCAAATGAGTCCGAGGTCCATGGAGCTCTAAGTTACCTGACATTCGTCTTCTCAGGGTAGGGAAAACCTCGGAAAAAACCTTATCTGGATAACTTACCCTAAGTGAGATTCAAACTTGTGACCTCTTGGATGGTGCAAGGGGTCCTGGGTTCAATTCCCGGCAGGGGGTTCAGAATTTTTCTCCAGCTAGGATTATTCCTCATCCTTCCCTGAGTCTGGAAGTATAATGGCAGCATGGTGGCTGAGCAGTTAGACTGCTCGCCTACCACCTAGGGACCCGCATGTGGTATTCTTGGTGGATGAAGCAGCATCTGGCTGGGTTTTCTCCGGGTTCTCCGGTTTCCCCCACCATTCATTACACCTACTGCTCCATTATCACCCTTCCAATCACCCATTTCACCTGCATTTCATATCATCCTCTTCCTCACTCTCATCTTTGGTGCTTGACTGACCATCTGCTTCCCGGTGTTCACTCTGTCTGGCACATAGGTTCCTGTGTTCCCTGACAGACGTCTGACTCTAGACACTGTCTTGTAAGTCCTTCATAAGGGGAGGGTAATCTCTTCCTCACTCTCATACTTGCAGGTGTTCACTCTGTCTGGTCCAGAGGTTCCTGTGTTCCCTGACAGGCGTCTGAACCTAGGCACTGGCTTGTAAATCCTACATAAGGGGAGGGTAATCACTTCCTCACTCTCATACTTGCAGGTGTTCACTCTGTCTGGTACATAGGTTCCTGTGTTCCCTGACAGACATCTGACTCTAGACACTGACTTCTAAGTCCTACATAAGGGGAGGGTACTTAAATTTCCACTTACTGGTAAAGTCACAACTTTCCTAACCGGACATGGCAGACTTAATTCTTACTTTTACAGATTTAAGATAAAGGACTCTCCAATGTGCTCCTGTGGAACAGCAGAACAGACCGTAGAACACGTTTTATTTGAATGTCCAAAACTTGACAGAGAAAGAATCAAATTCAAGAAAGCTATGTTAAACAAATATGGAAAATGGACATTCCAACAACATAAATTAGTAACGGAATACACAACTGAATTTATTGAATATCTAAACACAATAGAACTGGATAAACTCTAGAGTGCAACTAACGATATCCCATAAGTAAAACTATGTATTAGTATATTTATTAAGCATGTACTATAATGGCATGTAGTATTACGTTTTTTGTAATGGAACATGCCGAAAATAAAGAATGTTTATATTAAAAAAAAAAAAAAAAAAAAAATAAGGGGAGGGTAATCACTTTCTCACTCTCATACTTGCAGGTGTTCACTGTGTGGTACATAGGTTCCTGTGTTCCCTGACAGACGTCTGACTCTAGACACTGTCTTGTAAGTCCTACATAAGGGGAGGGAAATCACTTCCTCACTCTCATACTTGCAGGTGTTCACTATGTGGTACATAGGTTCCTGTGTTCCCTGACAGACGTCTGACTCTAGACACTGTCTTGTAAGTCCTACATAAGGGGAGGGTAATCACTTCCTCACTCTCATACTTGCAGGTGTTCACTCTGGTACATAGGTTCCTGTGTTCCCTGACAGACGTCTGACTCTAGACACTGTCTTGTAAGTCCTACATAAGGGGAGGGTAATCACTTCCTCACTCTCATACTTGCAGGTGTTCACTATGTGGTACATAGGTTCCTGTGTTCCCTGACAGACGTCTGACTCTAGACACTGTCTTGTAAGTCCTACATAAGGGGAGGGTAATCACTTCCTCACTCTCATACTTGCAGGTGTTCACTCTGGTACATAGGTTCCTGTGTTCCCTGACAGACGTCTGACTCTAGACACTGTCTTGTAAGTCCTACATAAGGGGAGGGTAATCACTTCCTCACTCTCATACTTGCAGGTGTTCACTATGTGGTACATAGGTTCCTGTGTTCCCTGACAGACGTCTGACTCTAGACACTGTCTTGTAAGTCCTACATAAGGGGAGGGTAATCACTTCCTCACTCTCATACTTGCAGGTGTTCACTCTGTCTGGTACATAGGTTGCTGTGTTCCCTGACAGACGTCTGACTCTAGACACTGTCTTGTAAGTCCTACATAAGGGGAGGGTAATCACTTCCTCACTCTCATACTTGCAGGTGTTCACTCTGTCTGGTACATAGGTTCCTGTGTTCCCTGACAGGCGTCTGACTCTAGACACTGTCTTGTAAGTCCTACATAAGGGCAGGGTAATCACTTCCTCACTTTCATACTTGCAGGTGTTCACTCTGTCTGGTACATGGGTTCCTGTGCTCCCTGACAGGCGTCTGACTCTAGACACTGACTTGTAAGTCCTACATAAGGGGAGGGTAATCACTTCCTCACTCTCATACTTGCAGGTGTTCACTCTGTCTGGTACATAGGTTCCTGTGTTCCCTGACAGACATCTGACTCTAGACACTGTCTTGTAAGTCCTACATAAGGGGAGGGTAATCACTTCCTCACTCTCATACTTGCAGGTGTTCACTCTGGTACATAGGTTCCTGTGTTCCCTGACAGGCGTCTGAACCTAGGCACTGACTTGTAAGTCCTACATAAGGGGAGGGTAATCACTTCCTCACTCTCATACTTGCAGGTGTTCACTCTGTCTGGTACATAGGTTCCTGTGTTCCCTGACAGGCGTCTGAACCTAGGCACTGACTTGTAAGTCCTACATAAGGGGAGGGTAATCACTTCCTCACTCTCATACTTGCAGGTGTTCACTCTGTCTGGTACATAGGTTCCTGTGTTCCCTGACAGACGTCTGAACCTAGGCACTGACTTGTAACTCCTACATAAGGGGAGGTTAATCAGGGAAAGAAGAAGACCTCTGATGTGAGGCAGATACACTATCACCATTCTACAGAGGCGGGCTTTGGGTTTGTTTATGTAGGGTTTTCTTTATAAACATTAAATTTACACACACACATTTACACTTTCATTCATACTTCCAAACTCTAGGGAGGATGGGAAATAATCCTATATATGGACAGTGGATCTCTGACCCTATGTTTCACAGCTGTGACGAGTTGGAGGGGGAAAGTTAACATTGCCAACATACAGTAATGAGTTTCGGAAAATGGATTCTCAAAATTATCTTAGCAACCAAAGTATGTGATATTTAAGTTTAAAACATTGAAATAAAGGCTTCGGTTTTATTTTCATGCAATATCTTTGTTACACCACTATGCTGTTGGAATATCACCTTTACATCTGTTACTTTTGGCAATACTGGAAGTGGGTAACGTAGCGGAACTTTCTACTAGCACCAATCAGCAGGCTCACTGCTAGGCGTGGCTTCCAAATATAGCACTGTTGCCAACTCCGTTATACAAGGACCACGTGGTTTCAGTTGCTTTGGTGTTTGTGCAGAGTTTTTCTGGTAGGTAAATGGTATAACAATTGTCTCCATATTCTATTATTCTGTGATCATTTATATGCATACTGTCCATGTAAATTTATGATGTAGCGATGCGATCTGCAGATGTATGAAATGTTTCAAATACCCTGTTTGAAATCCCTACTATAGAATTGGCAACACCACGTCACGAGGCCTTGAGAAATGCAGGAGCCGGAGATCCACTAGCTGTACAATAGATAAGGAAACATTCCCACCCTCCAGCTGGGAATCGAACCCGAGACCTCTGGATTTGGAAGCAGAGTCAGTCTTGTATATATGGTGTCCCAAAATTAGACAAACTTTAAATCCAGAGAAATGGCTGGTGTCTTTGTGAGAGAATGTCAGAAAAGGGCATGCCAATGGACTCTTTGTGTTAATCGCAATGGGCGTGCATTTCAATATTTACTTTGAATAGTAAAGCTGTGATTAACTGTAAACAATGAGATGTTTGTGTTATGTGTTTCTTGGATTAAGATTGTGTGCCTTACCAAGATAAATGCAACACTAATCTGCATTGTTGATTTTACCGTAAATACTGGAACTGGTTGGGAGGCAGTAATCTATAACATTTCCTCATCTAGTGCTTTAACAAAGCACTGCAGCAAAAAGCTTTCCTTAACAAAAAGTGTTTAAAATAACGTTATCAATCAGCTCCCAAAGTTTGTCAGTGTAATTTTGGGACACACTGTATATTTTGCAATGTATGAGGGGCGTTTCAAAAGTAAGTTGCACTATTTTTTTAAAAAATAACAAAACGTTTCAAAATTTTAAATAGGGTATATTTTGAAAGCTACATTCAGTACCTATCTTTCCACATAATTTCCTTGAACCTAAATACATTTTTGATACCGTGGTAACAGTTTTTTTAACCCAATGTCAAACCACTCTCCCACCAAACTGGATAGCCATCTTTCCACTTCTTGTTTCAGTTCCTCATCATTTACGAAGCGCCTTCCCCCAAGATGTTGCTGCAGCTCCGGAAAAGGATGGTAAACACTCGGTGCAAGGTCAGGTGCACTAGATGGATGACCGACAACATCCCATCGAAACTGTTCAAAATGGCTTGAGTTTCACGGGCAGCGTGCGGGCGAGTGTTATCGTGGACCAGAAAAACTGCTTTGCTCAACTTTCCCTTCCTTTTGTTTTGTATGGCTCCTTTGAGTTTTCTCAGCACCTCATAATAGCGAGCAGCTGTCATCGTGGTCCCATGGAGCAGGTAATCGATAAACAGTACTCCCTTCGAATCCCAGAATATCGTTGTGATGACCTTGACAGCCGATGCAACAACTTTTGCCTTTTTTTGGAGTTGCCTCATCCATTCGTTTCCACAACTTGAACACACTTTCCATAGACACAGATCCTTAGAAATAATCCTGTGAAGTGATGCACGGCTTATTTCAATATAACGAGGAAGTTCAAACAAAACTGCATCAAGTGTATGGCGCCGATCGGTGTTCACAACTGCTCAAACCTCGTCAACAATATCCGGAGCACAGGAAGTGGAGGGTTGGACGCTTCATTGCTCATTGTGTAATGTTGTTCTCCCTTCAACGAACGATTGGGGCCAATGAGAAACCATTTGTCTTGACAAAACGTCTTTTCCATAAACACTGCACAACTCGCAATGAATTTCAGTCGCACATTTATTTTTTCCCATCAGAAAATGGATTCCAGCGTGAACTTCACAATCGGCTGTAGGAACGAGTGGAGTCTCCATTGTTACTGCCGTTTTAAATGTCCAAGCAATAAACTTAGGGGCCTAGGAATTTTACGGTGCTACTACTACACCCATACCTATATACCCTGGGACTTTCAGACTTTTTCCACCTACCACACAGATTTAAAAAAATAGTGCAAGTTACTTTTGAGACGGCCCTCGTAATATACTACACAAAGATGCAGCCATGTTTAGTATTTCACTTACCTAGCTCTTGTGCCAACTCAGAAAGATCGAAATGTTGTGGATTGCGTAAAGCTTTCTCCACCAGAATATAGTTCACACGCTCTTCTCTCTTGAACTTCATCTTCAAATCTCTTCTATCACGTTTTGGGAAGATTGATTGCATCACTAAAAAATCTGTTCCTATTATGTTTAGTGCACGGTAGAATTTCAATGTTTCTGTAACAAAAACCACATAATACAGTTAGTCTCAACAGAACAAAACATGATGCAAGCAGCAAATACCTTTGTAAGGACAAAATCCCTGAAACTTCAGTCATGGATAAACTCCAACACAATGGTACAACTTAAAACTCAAAAAGACCCAATATCCATAATCACCAACTATAGAGAGACCCAAAAACATACAAACTGCTGCACACGGAAACACGATACACGTACACAAGGTCATGCAGTTGACTTGTTTTCCTCTGCTCTGAAAGAGCAGTATTGAGCTGACATGTGATTCAGTTATCACCATTATTTAGTCACATGGCTCGTCTACTGCACAGTGTGTATTTATGATTCGTATGTGTTAACTCAGTCAGCTCGCCAAGTGAAAGTGCGATTTGCAGAAAGACTTTAAAGTGATCTGCGATTTCTATCTCTGGGGTAACTTAAAGCATAAAGTGTACAAGACAAACCCACACACCTTGGAGAATTAACCCATTCAGTCACGGTGTGCATTATAATGGACATAGACATTTTTTTTCCTATTTGTAATGCGTTACAGTTTTTTCTGCTATATTCTTGTTACACTGTCCATCACGAATTAAACAAAAGTATTTGAAATGTTCTGAATTGCACAAAATTATTATTTTTTTTTTTTTTTACAATTTACATTGTAGTGTTTTTTTTTAAGAGAAGAAGCAAAATCCATGCAACTGCAGTCAAATGATACCCCGTCATCGCCCGCACGTGCCATCACAAAGATTATTTTATGTGGGCCCTCCCCATCCTTTACCACAGGCACATTTGATTGCAGTTGCCAAGACTTGAACCCACGACCTCAGGTTTTGAGTGTATGGCCAGTGCACTACGTGCCGCCTATTCAAGTCAGTTGGCTAAAGGTGTCTCAGACCACCTATCTAAACCAGTTTTGAATTAGAGGAAGAACGACATAAGTAGCAAAATAATTCCTGACTGAAAGGGTTAAAACAAAATATCTGCCAGGAAACTGGCAGCATTTCTCAACATGAACTACGGCGAGTGATGGACCTCAGATTCGATCAACTTCTTTTGTAATATAAAAGGGGCTCAAGCTAGCTAGTGTCTTCTTGTCATTTGCATCACTAGAAATCAGTGCGTTGAAGGGGTTTAGCGCAGAGGAGAAACGATTATAAGGTCCCCCTCTGGTTCTGTTGGCATCAGCCTGCCATCTGGTGTATAAAACAAAAAGACACCTAAACCTTCCGGTCTGCACTGACCCAAAGCACCCACTTCAGACCCGATCTCAAGAAGTTTTTCGGAGAAGTTACCCTCTGCCTGGTTCTTCTTGCCAGAGGTACTGAGGTAAGAGACACTCATGATGCGTTACCTTGTCTGGACCATTCCTTCACTTTGGTGTGCTTCCTGCTGTAGAATCCATTGCCTGTAGTTCCTGTGTCCACAATGACAGCAGAATTGGCCAAGTTCTCTCGGCCCTTCTTAGCTCCAGTTGTCTCGATGACAAGACTGCGTTCATCCAACACTATCTGTCCGTCAGGACCAACCTTCACTTGGGGAACTGGCATGGCAACCTCTTCCTCCTCTTCAGGATCATCAGCTTTCTCCTCATCCATCTTCTCTGCTTCATCTCTGTAAATACATTCCACTCATCACAACACTCAGCAACACAACAAGGAACATGAGCAAGACAAGAAAGTAAGGTCAATTGTTACCACATTTTGTGCGATTTCACGTGGAATGACTCCTAGGTGGTAGATGAACTGTCTAACCGCTCAGCCACGGCGCTGCCCACATGTATTGGATGCCAGGTGCTTAAGAATAAAAAAGAAGCACTAATGCAGAGAAATCACGTAAACCATTCAGCAATCACAGCAGAGAAGCCCCACCCACCTAACACGCACCTCCTGCTCAAGCCCAGCTGATCCCCTGTGAGTGGCCAGATATAAATACAGCAACTCCAGCCATGAACGATCCTGCTGTAACTGAACCTTCGCCGAGAAGACTCAGACCACGCCACCGATGATGTCCATCGCAGGTGTGGACAAAATGTCTGGACCTCTAAACTGCAGCAGACCATGCCACCGATGATGTCCATCGCAGGTGTGGACAAAACGTCTGGACCTCTAAACTGCAGCAGACCATGGTTTTAAGCCCAGAAGAAATCTCTAGCTTTGATTCTAACTCCGGCCGTGAAAGCTTCCGACTGCTCATAACATGTTATGTTATGTAGCAAAGGTATTGGCAAATATCATCTGGAATCAGTAAATGACCATGCTGGTCCATTTTTAGCCAGGGTCAGTGAGCCATTGGGTAGACCATGGGGAAGTAATTCTAAAATTAACTAAGCCCAGATTTGATACACCAACTAGTGTTCTAAAACTACTGGTATTAGAGACAATCCATACTAGATTTCCAGAACACGAATAGCTCCATATTTATACTGATGGATCATTGATATCAAACCAAGATGGAGCAGGTGCTGGAGTCACATGTCACCTCTTTTCCTATTACAAGTCTTTAACTTATGGAACTACAAACTTTGATGGAGAAATTGAAGCAATTCGAATGGCCCTACAAAATCTTTTGTACAGAATTTCGCATTTTCATCAAACAGTTATTCTCTCAGATTCCAGGGCAGCAATTATAGCAATTACTTCCAAGTTGTCACCAAAAAACCAAACAATTATAAAATGTTGGAAAATCCTTACCCATCTAACCGCACTTCAAAAACACCTAGTCTTCCAATGGATACCAGCTCACTGTGGACTGAGTGGTAATGAGAAAGCTGATTTTCTTGCTAAAAAGGATACCAGCAGTGTGCAAAAATCTATAGTTAATCTACCATTTTATGCAGCTAAAAGATTAGTCAACTCTGAATTCAAAAAAATTATTGAAAAATATTACTATGAAAAATAAAAAAATAAACGATGTGAACTACCAAACATTCAAACAGTAATTCCTGAGTATCCTGGAAAAACGGCAGTTGCAACCTTCAGGTTGATTACAGGACATGATTGTCTGGCAAAACATTTAAACAGAATTGGGATATATTCTTCACCACTCTGTCCTCTATGTGATCTGCAAGAGGAAATGGATTGAGACCACCTTCAAATATGCCCGGCCACTTCTAATGCCCCATCCACCAGTGAAAAATATTGGAGAGCAAGAGGATTAATGATTTCATTGTCAGAAATCCAGCATTAGCTAACAACAGATTTGAATTTTTTTTCATAAAATGCATACACAAAATATGTTAATTTTAGAAACCAGGCAATGTTCACTGCCACAGAAACTGAGTCCAGAGCCAACAAAAGATGTTAAAAATTATCGTTTGATCAAATTGTGTAAGCTTTCACAGTCGGTGGCATAAAATACAGAATGATTATATGGGCTTGTGGAAGATCTCCTTCCAGACGTTTCATTCGAAGCTGCGTTGAACATCGTCAGTGGTATGTTACTCTCGGCGATGACTGATAAGGAGCTGTTTGGTTTCACAGGTTCTATATGCTTAGCATGTGTGGGTGTATGACAGTTGGTCGGTCTTTGCTTATTGGCTCGACTGCTGCATGGGCTGGTTTGAAGTGGCGGCTGCTTCCAATGTTGTGAATTGTTGTTGAAGGGCTGATGGCTGAAGCTGTTGTCGACGTATGATTTTGAATATGCACCGATGATGTTCGACGCAGCTTTGAACAAAACGTCTGGAAGGAGATTTTCCACTAGACCACTGCCCAAAAGCCTGGATAATCATTCTGTATTTTAATAATGTTTGGTTAGCTTTCAGTTCCATGGTTACAAGTTTTTCGACCTTAAATTGCCAAAACTGGATTTTATGTGTTACCTTTTGTGAACTTCATGAAGTCCTTTGTTTTATTTTTATTTTGTTCCGCAAATATATTTTGATGCCAGAAAAAGAGATGGGCAAAAGTGACTTTTTTGTAACAATTCACTATCTTGATGCTTTATTTTGTTGACTAGACTTATGTTTCTTTCTCTTCATTGTCACAGTATTTTTAGTTTAAGAAATCACTTTCAGAAAATGATTACCTGATCTGTTTAACTTTCTCATCTGTATTTATTCCTGGTAAAATATTAATCTGGTCATCTACTGGCAAGTTGGTGGTCAACTTCTGCAACGTGGCGGTCAGCTACTGGTTTCCAATTTCTTCCTTCAAATTTAGTAAGTACCTTGGCTAAAGTTACACTAAGATATTCTACTCTGATAACTACTAAGTACATTAAAACAAGAAAGTGTTCATAATATTGTTAAATGTGGCTTGTAGGGATAACTCTTCTAAAAAGTTTCCTTAAGTGGTCAATCACTGGCTGGATGACCCTATTTCCAATTAAATATTTACATAAATATCTTAATTACCACGTTTTTTTCAACTACACCTAAGCAATGTTATAAGTAGAGACCAAAACTTAGCCAGAATGCCTTTTTAAATGTGTAAAATCTATCTTCAATTTGAAAGTGAATCTGTACGAATTATACCTTTGTGATTGAAATGCCACAGTTTTATGTTGCCTTTTTAAATATAAATGCTTATTTTACGAAATAAATGCTTTTGTTGCCTTTATTTAATTATTTATCTATTATTTATTAAACATTTCCTTCAGGTACATTTTATTTCAATAACCATTAGTCCGTGACAGTGAAAGTTAATTTGCCGAATATATATTATTGTTTGAGAGGTAGAACTGGAACTTAAAAATTCAATGCCACAACTGGGATTTGAACCACAGACCTTCCGCTTACCCACACACGGCTTGTGTTTAAAAACACCAACAGTAAGTTTGTTGGCATAAATAAATAATCTATTATTGTCTTGAAGTTGCAGATAACATAGGCGTCATTCATTCAGTTCTTTATTTTCTTTGCAACAATGAGTACGGCCACAGAAATAGATAAAGAAAGCATTTGAATTACCACCTGTGTTTATTTTAACAGGCAATAATGAGTGCGGGATTAACTTTGTTTTCCTTTCAGTTTTTATTGCGACGTTGTTGTAGCTAACAGCAAGATGCCAAAATTCAGTGTTCCTTTACGCAGTAAATTACAAAGTTAATACATTTGAATCCGACATATTTTGCACCGACGGCAAAGTACTCACATGCAAAATATGTGAGCAGTCGGTGAACTACAAAAAGAAGCATTTTATACAACATATCAGTACAATCAAATACAAAAATTGCAATTTCAAAGGTTACTGGGAAGAAGATTTCTTTGCTTCCAACAGTAATTGCAAAATAGAGTCGAAAATCCCAGTTTGCATTTGACTTACATATGTAAAGCTTTCCTCAAAGCCGGAATTCCTTTGTGGAAATTACAGAATCCTACATTATCACAGTTTTTGGAGAAGTATACTACCCAATCTGTACTTAGTGAGTCAAGTTTGCGAAAATGTTACTTAACCGAATGTTATGATGATACAATGAAAATCAGTAAAGATAAAATGAAAAATAAGATCTGTTTTAGTATTTATAATGCCTTTTATCCTGCCTACTGTAGCTATTTATAATGCCTTTTTGCTGGCCTATTTTAGCTATTTATAATGCCTTTTTGCTGATCTATTTTAGCTATTTATAATGCCTTTTTGCTGGCCTATTTTAGCTATTTATAATGCCTTTTTGCTGTCCTATTTTAGCTATTTATAATGCCTTTTTGCTGTCCTATTTTAGCTATTTATAATGCCTTTTTGCTGTCCTATTTTAGCTATTTATAATGCCTTTTTGCTGTCCTATTTTAGCTATTTATAATGCCTTTTTGCTGGCCTATTTTAGCTATTTATAATGCCTTTTTGCTGTCCTATTTTAGCTATTTATAATGCCTTTTTGCTGGCCTATTTTAGCTATTTATAATGCCTTTTTGCTGGCCTATTTTAGCTATTTATAATGCCTTTTTGCTGTCCTATTTTAGCTATTTATAATGCCTTTTGGCTGGCCTATTTTAGCTATTTATAATGCCTTTTTGCTGTCCTATTTTAGTTATTTATAATGCCTTTTTGCTGTCCTATTTTAGCTATTTATAATGCCTTTTTGCTGGCCTATTTTAGCTATTTATAATGCCTTTTTGCTGTCCTATTTTAGCTATTTATAATGTCTTTTGCTGTCCTATTTTAGCTATTTATAATGCCTTTTTGCTGGCCTATTTTAGCTATTTATAATGCCTTTTTGCTGATCTATTTTAGCTATTTATAATGCCTTTTTGCTGATCTATTTTAGCTATTTATAATGCCTTTTTGCTGTCCTATTTTAGCTATTTATAATGTCTTTTGCTGTCCTATTTTAGCTATTTATAATGCCTTTTTGCTGTCCTATTTTAGCTATTTATAATGTCTTTTGCTGTCCTATTTTAGCTATTTATAATGTCTTTTTGCTGGCCTATTTTAGCTATTTATAATGTCTTTTTGCTGGCCTATTTTAATGATTTAGAATCCCTAAACTTCTGGTCTCTGGTTATAAGCATTTGTACTTACACTGTAATTGTGGGTGCAACGTGTCCTGTTGGCTGTCTGTCTGAGCTTTCACTTACGCTCCTTCCTGAAGACCTGCAACAAACAAGCATTAATCATACTTACACAAACCTGGCCATAAAGACTCCATTCTCTAGCTTCAATACAATTTGTTTAAAGGAACCTTAATTCATAGAAAAGTTCTAAGTTGCCCGCCATAAGGAATTAACATTTTAATGCATAGTGTTGCCATTTGGCAACAAAGATGCTTAGTCAAAGTTTTAGAATATTTTAATGTTTTTCATTATTTTTATGTACTTTCACTTTTAAAAATAAAGAACATTTGTTGCTATTTTATATCATAAATATATTATTTCAGTATTATAGTGTATTTTTCTTCTGTTGTTTAAAAAGAGCAAAATCCATGTAATTGCAATCAAAAGGTGCCTGGCTGTGGCGCTGGGTTTTTCAGTTCCGATTCTACCTCTCAAATGGCTTAAGCTATTACGCTCGCTATACAAACTAGTAAGTGTTGTCATTTATGCCAACATTGAAATATTACACTATTTACAATTTGAGAGGTAGAATCAGAACTGAAAAATCTGATGTGTTGCACTCACATGACTTTCTCTACTCTTGTACTAAGCATTCTTACAAACTCTTATTCCTATATCTTCTTCGTGTTAGTTAAAATAAACATGTATACAAATTATCTTATTGGTTATTTCCTTGTAGGTGCAAGAGGAATACGGGAATACAGTAGGTTTTGTGCGATAGTCAAATCTTTTAAAGCTTTGAGATTCCGTTCTCTTTGCACACTTAACATATAAAAAATGAACAAAGATGTTCCATTTCACGAAAGCTTTAAGTTTTCAGAAACTCACACACATAACAAGGAATATCTCCAAAATGGTTCAACCTACAAGAAAATTTATTGAGACATAAATTGTGTATTTTAGCAAGATCTACATTTTTTGTATAGTAAGATTTGGTCTATCTCTTACGGTTTACCAGTTATGCAAAAGTCATCAAGAGTAAACAGGACTACATAGGCTATAGCCAGAAAATTCCAAATATACATTTCATTGGTCATAAAAATATCTTAATGGCATTTTAATCAAAATTGTTAGAAATATTTTCAAAAAAATAAAAAATTTTCAAAAAAGTTTCCATGTAAAGGGTAGTTTAAGGTGGAGGAATTTTCTTCAAAATCTTTGTGTCATATCCTTAAAAGATATTAAATTTAAATACCAACTTTGGTTCTTCACTAACTTTTTATTTTTAAGTTACGCAGGCACGCACAGAGACCTTTTTGTAAAAATGCTTTCTTTTGCATTCAGGGACCTAAAAACATGTATTTTCGGTGAAATCTCCAACATCAAATTTACATTGGATTTCATGTGCCATATAAATATCTCAAACACATTGCATTTTAATAAAAATCGTTATCCATTTTTGAAAAAATCAAAATTCTAGAAAGATTTTCCATGTAAAGGGTAGTTTAGGTTGGAGGAATTTTCTTCAAAATCTTCGTGTCGTATCCTTGACTGACATTAAACTTAAATACCAACTTTGCTTTTTAACCCACTTTTTGTTTTAATTATGCTGTTCACAGACACACAAACACATAGAGATCATTTTCTAAAAATTAAGGGGAAATCATATGATAAAAGTAATCCACTAAATATTTATAGGTACAAGATTCAATCTATAGTTTAAAGGGTCCATTAACGACCCAGTAACCTGTAGATTGGTCTTGCAACTCATTTCAGAAGCAAATGAACACTTCAGTGCTAACAAAACCTACAAATGTGTTCTTGGTACCCAGTGTTAATGTATACAACTTACTTCATAGGGTTTGTGACAGGATTGTAGAAGATGAGATCCATCATTGTCAGTCTGCTGCGGTCAATTGTAGTTACGCCATTAAACTTGCTAAAGAACTCCATCTTGGCCTTCCGAAACCTCATAGCCGAGCTGCTCATTACCCGAGCTTTTATGCATTTCCTTTCAGGTTTGTCTTCTTTATTTTCCCTGTCAACAAAACCACAAACACTACATCAGAAAGTCCAGTGTAATATCAATTTCACAAATATGTAAATAAACAATTATAAGTAAAATCAGATATTTCTTTGCTACAAAATAGAGTTTACAAGCAGTCAACACGACATTACTATGAGTAAGTGCAGGCTTTCACGATCAAAGTTAGCAATTCTAGAAGAATCTTCCGGGTTGATTTGCCATGAACTGTTGGAGTAAGAGGTCCAGATGTTTCATCCACAACTGCACTGGACATCATCAGTGGCAAAGTCGAAGTACTCTTGATGAAGTTTCAGTTGTGTCTGATGACCGGGATGTGGTATTTATACTTGCGAGGGTCCTCTCTGATTGGCTTGGGGCTGGCTGAGACAGTTTGGGTGGGGGAGGGGCCTATAGTAGGCACAGCTTATTGAGATACCCCAAAAAACAACCTTGACATTTTCCCCCTATTATGCTGCAGTCTGGTTATATTTAGGGATATTCCATCCGTTAGGTTGCATTAGTGCCGCCAGCTGTTCGTAACATAGCCATGGTAACGCTACGGCCATAGCTGGTGTTATTGCATCTGTTATGTTGCATTAGTGCTGCCAACTGTTCGTAACATAGCCATGGTAACACTACAGCCATAGCTGGTGTTATGGCATCTGTTATGTTGCATTAGTGCTGCCACCTGTTCGTAACATAGCCATGGTAACGCTACGGCCATAGCTGGTGTTATTGCATCTGTTATGTTGCATTAGTGCCGCCAACTGTTCGTAACATAGCCATGGTAACGCTACGGCCATAGCTGGTGTTATTGCATCTGTTATGTTGCATTAGTACCACCTACTGTTCGTAACATAGCCATGGTAACGCTACGGCCATAGCTGGTGTTATTGCATCTGTTATGTTGCCACAGAAGTCCTTGTTTATAAATGCATTGCAGAAAAGCCAACAAACAGATTTCAAAACAAGATTATGTTTTGACGCTGTATTAATTAAACTGTGGACGTACTGCTCGTGTTTGCGTGGTTTAGTCTTGAATTTTTTTAGAGCAGTATATGCAGTTATAGTTAGTGTTGTTATTTTTGTGTTTGCTACACAGTAGTGCACCTCGTATATATTACGATATTTAGCGTTCGGAAGTGCTTTTATCCAAAAGTGTTATTGCAGAACAAGGTGAGTACGTTCATCACGTGTTGTGTGGTAACGATGTTCAAGCATTATTATCATTTAAAAGTATGTTACTTTAACCCTGTGATATTTGAGGTCAGAAATGCCTTTATTATGTATGTTGGCAGGACTGCTTTTTGCGATTCTTTCGTCAGCTGTTTAGTGTAATGTTGGCCATTTTGAACTCTTGGGAACTGTCAATAAACTGTGTCCACTATAACTGCCTCTAAGTTGCTGCTAGCTTCTGATTGGTTTGCACTGTTTCGCTGTCTGGGATGTCGTGTAATGTCATTTATGATGGAATGCCAAGTTCTGTTGAGTTTAATGGCTTCTTCCTCACATTGCCATGCTCAATTACAGTGAAAAGCCATCAACATTCACAAGAACCCCAACAACTTTAACAGATAGGGAGAAGCCCTTGAACTCAACAGAATGTGGCATCCCCTCATGAGAAATTTAACCCATTCACATCATTTGACGACCAGGGGTTGCATGCGCCTTTCTGGCATATGAATCGTACGACGGGCTCAGCTTGCTATGCTGCATTGCTCCATATAATTCCACATAGTTTAGGTTCACTCTCACAGATGTCATTTGTGTTGTTGTTGTTGTTGTTAGCTAATGCTGGATTTCTGACAATGAAATCATTAATCCTCTTGCTCTCCAATATTTTTCACTGATGGATGGGGCATTAGAAGTGGCCGGGCATATTTGAAGGTGGTCTCGATCCATTTCCTCTTGCAGATCACATAGAGGACAGAGTGGTGAAGAATATATCCCAATTCTGTTTAAATGTTTTGCCAGACAATCATGTCCTGTAATCAACCTGAAGGTTGCAACTGCTGTTTTTCGAGGATACTCAAGAATTACTGTTTGAATGTTTGGTAGTTCCCATCTTTTATTCTTTGATTTTTCATAGTAATATTTTTCAATAATTTTTTTGAATTCAGAGTTGAATAATCTTTTAGCTGCATAAAATGGTAAATTAACTATTGATTTCTGCACATTGCCGGTACCCTTTTTTACAAGAAAATCAGCTTTCTCATTACCACTCAGTCCACAGTGAGCTGGTATAGATTGGAAGACTAGGTGTTTTTGAAGTGCTGTTAGATGGGTAAGGATTTTCCAACATTCTATAATTGTTTGGTTTTTTGGTGACAACTTGGAAGTAATTGCTATAATTGCTGCCCTGCAATCTGAGAGAATAACTCTTGCTGAAAATGTGAAATTCTGTACAAAAGATTTTGTAGGGCCATTCGAATTGCTTCAATTTCTCCATCAAAGTTTGTAGTTCCATAACTTAAAGATTTGTAATAGGAAAAGAGGTGACATGTGACTCCAGCACCTGCTCCATCTTTGTTTGATATAAATTATCCATCAGTATAAATATGGAGCCATCCGTGTTCTGGAAATCTAGTATGGATTGTCTCTAATGCCAATAATTTTAGAACACTAGTTGGAGTATCACTTTTCTTAACTTCTTCTGTCAGGTGTAAATAATATGTGATGTCTAATGTTTATGTCGGATTGACTTTAGATATGAAGTTTTCCTTTGAATTAGGAAGGTCTACATTCTTCTTGATGTCTTGAATTTTGGAAAGAAAGCTCTCCTGAGTCTTTAGTGTATGTGTAAAATTTCTCTTGTGCCATGTATTGAATGGGAGTCTGATCAACTTTTCGTGTTGAGTAAGAGCCGCTTTTTCTATTTCATATTCAATGGGGCATTGGTTGGTTAGTATTTCCATAGCTGCTATTGGTGTGGTTTTGATAACACCTGTAATTAATCTCAGACTTTGGTTTTGAAAGATTTGAATTTTTTTTGGGTTTGCTGTTACAAGAACTTCGCTGCAGTAAGTAAATAATGGCTTTATATATACATTGTATGTTGTGTTAAGAGTTGCTCTGGAACATCCCCACTTCATTCCTGTTAGACGTTTTAACAGTGAAAGGCACCTCTCTGCTCTTTGCATTACATTTTCTATTTGTTTGGTCCATGTAAGTTTAGTATCAAATGTAACTCCTAAATACTTTGCTTCCTTTGTTTCTGGTAATTGTTGACCCTCAAAATTTAGTTTTATTTTTAGTGGTTTTTTTCTTAGTGAAAAGATTTGGTAGTTTGATTTTGTTGTATTAACAGTCATTAAATTTTCTTTGGTCCACCTTTGTAATTTGGTTAAGGATTGTTGCATGGTTTTTTCTAGTTCTGTAGTTTTGCTTTTTGGTTTTGAAGTCCACATTACTAAGTCATCAGCAAATAGTGCACACTTCACACCTGATTCTTGTATTTGTTGTGGCAGATCGTTAATAAATATATTAAAAAGTGTTGTGCTGAGCACTGCACCTTGTGGTAAGCCACGGTGTACTTGTTTGTATTTAGATATATTTCTTCCATATCTGGTTGCAATAAAGCGTTGTGTTAGGAAATGACATAGTTATGAAAACATTGGACCTTGTATCCCTATTTTTTTTACTTTCTTTAGTAGTTTTGTTCTGCATATAGATGTCATTTGTATACATCTGGAATGAAATACTAACATGTAGTGTTTGTAATTCTGATCAGTATGAGGTAACCATCTATGTTTCAACCCAGGAAAAACAATTATTTTATCTTAGCATTATTTCACTCGCCTCAGTAGCCTCATGGTGGCAAAAAAATGTGTGCCAATGACGAGAACGGTTTGGGAAACCTGATACAAAGTGTATTAAAGAGTGAAAGTGGTGATTTTTCTGAATATGAAACAGAGTCTGAAGAAGATTGTGGTGACAGTGGTAATGAATCTAGTGTAGAAAGTAGCCAAGAAAATAATTATGAAGCCAATGATGGCACACCACGCCCTTTGAAACACATTCGCATTACGACACAGAAAAACCAGTGTAACTGGCATTGGACTAAAATTGACATCCTTAGTCTCTACCCTTTTACTACAAAGAGTGGTATTTGTAAATATTTACTGAATAAGCATGCGTCACAGATGCCGGCTGCACTTTAAATTTTTTTCAGAATACATGGAACATTTGTTTGACAAAATATGTGATGAAACAAATGTTTATGCAATGAGACAGTTGAACAATCCCGACAGAAAGTGTTGAAAGAGGATGAAAAATGAAATAAGGACCTATACTGCTTTGGTTATTTTGAGTTTCAAGTGCAAAAATCGCTATTCAATTGTACTGGAGCAAAACCCAATTTTTCATGGAACAATGACTAGGGAGAGATTCAAGCTGATTTCCCATTTCTTTCACACAAAACAGCAGTATTAGGACAACAGTATTGGTGAGTTTATGCTTTTAATATTGTGTACCCAAATTTTCAACAAAAAATAGTTAATGTCTGATTTTAAATTATTTTTTAAGCATTAAGGCGTTACCACCCTCACAGCTAGGGGATTTAAATCTGATTTCTTGGTTAGTTGCCAATGCATCTAAATATGACGCAATTGCGTTAAATGACAACCCAGACAGCAAAGCAATGCGAACCAATCAGAAGCTAGCACCAACCAAGAGGTAGATAGGCCCCTCCCACCAGCCAGCCCTGAGCCAATCAGAGAGGACCCCCTCATGTATAAGTATCACATTCCAGTCAGTCAACACTTCAGATGCACCTGAACCTTCACCAAGACTTCGAGCGGGCAATTGATGAAGTTCACCGCAGTTGTGCACAAAACATCTACACCCTCTTACTCCAACAAACCATGGAAAATCAGCCCAGAAAATTCTTCTAGAATGACATCATTATATTAATCATAACAAATTCACTGCTGCACAAACTGTGACGCATTTTGAGGAGAAACAAAAATGTTTAAAACAAATCATTGTTGTCTGCATCAAACTCGTACAATTTAGTTTGAAATATAATGGAAATCTATGGAATTTATTACAATGTAGGTGTAGTATAATAATAAAATGTTCAAATTGCTTTTCTTTTCCTGCTACAGTATTAGACAATTACTAGGGATGGGTCTTCGATACTTGCGATACCTCGATACTTGCATGGTATCAACATCCAACAATACTTCAGAAAATTTGCTTGGTACTTTTTTTATACTTTGGTGGTGATTCTGTAATTTTTATTTTAAAATCACAAAATATTACTGCCGCAAGTAGGGCATTCTAAAGTGGTTGCAATGACCACGTAAACAGTAGAGACGGAGATGTGGCCAAGAAGATCCTTCCTTCAATTCCTGCTTACTCAGTGCAAAGTGTAAACCCAAACATCTAATTACCTCACTGCAAGTCAATCATTTTTCCCCACCCCAGATTTTCGGATACCTATGTAGGGATAGCCGTGTAATACTGACATTCGTAAAAATCTATCAGTTCACAAACACAACTCCACTAACACCGACTGTCTGGCTCTGCTATGTGGACAACACCTTCCTCATATGGGCCCATGGTAAACAAACCCTCCAAGACTTCCTACTACTTCTTAATAGTATCAACCCCCGCATACAATTCACTATGAAGGGAGAGAAAGATGAACAGCTACCTTTTCTGGACGTCTTGGTCAGCAGGAAGGCAGACAGCACACTTGGGCATACTGTCTACCGTAAGCCCACTCATACAGAATAAGGCCTCAAGCCATCCTCGACAGAAATGAGGTATGATTACGACACTTGTCGATCATGCTTCTCGCATTTGCAAGCCACATTTGTTACAACAGGAACTCTGTCACCTTGAATAAGTTTTATTATCTAGTGGTTATTCAAACCAAGAAGTTAAAAGAGCCTGTCATCCTGCCAGGCCAAAACCTGCTTCACAAAAAACAGACAAGCCTGAGCATAACAGCATAGTTTTCCAGCCTTACTTCCAGAATGTCACCAATCATATCCAGCACATACTGCAACGACACAGTGTCAAGACTGTCCTCAAGCCCACAAAGCAACTCAACAATCTACTACGCTCAGCTAAAGATCCTCGGGAGCCCTTGTCATCAGCCAGTGTATACCGTATTCCCTGTTCCTGTAGTTCAGTTTACATCGGAACTACACAGCGCAGCATCAACACCAGACTCACCAAACACAAAAGAAGCTGCCACCTGGACCATACGTATATGTTTGCAGTTGCCCTACACGCCACTGAAACGGAGGGCGAACATATAACTAAGTCCCAGGACATGAGCATTCTACCATCCACATACACTACCATGCCTGGCTACAACGTGAAGATATTGAAATTTATAAACATCCCCACAATTTCAATAAGAAAGAAGTTTTGAAACTTAACAGCAACTGGTATCCTGTCATTGAAGGCAAGAAACAGCACAAAACAGGAGAAATTCAAGTGAATCAATCAGGAGGAAACAACACCTTGGGTGAAGCCCACCCCCTCCCTCATGCTGTCCACTATCCAGACCAATCAGCGGAGGCCACTCAAGGGATAATTACAGCAGCTCAGATGTCATGTTAACTTCTCCGAGGAGACTACGATCGCACCACTGAAGATGTCCGCCACAGTTATGGACGAAACAACTGGGTATTTAAGCTCCAGCAGACCACGACATAACAGCTCGGAAATAACTCCTAGATATATTTCTTTATTTTATTTTATAAGTCACCTGCTGCAAAGCCTGAGAAATTGCCAGGAATGTGGTACCTGTACAGAAACATTATGCAAGAAAATAATAATGTGTCAGATTCACTGCCAGTTAACAGTTCCCAACAAGAAATCACTGCATATCTCAATGACCATTTGTCACCTCTTTCTAGTGCACTGGATTACTGGAAAACAAATTCAACATTTCCAAAACTGAAAAAAATTAGTCATTAAATATTTGTGTATTCCACCTGCAACAGTTTTCTCTGAAACACTATTTAGAACAGCGGGACTCATATGTGACAGAAAAAGCAACAGACTAGTCCCGAAAGAGTGAGAATGCTTTTGAATGTTTTTGAACAAAAACTTATAAAGGTGGACTGTTTCAAAAATGCATTTTGCTTTTAAATGCCTAATGTAGAGTTTAAAAATCTGACCTGTTGCACTCACATGACTTTCTCTACTCTTGTACTAGCCATTCTTACAAACTCTTATTGCTATATCTTCTTTGTGTTAGTTGAGATAAACATTTGCACAAATTATCTTATTGCTTATTTCCCTGTAGGTACAAGGGGAATATGGGAAAACAGTAGTCTTTGAGCGATAGCGAAATCTTTTAAAACTTTGAGATCTTGTTCTCTTTGCATCCTTAACATATACAAAATTAACGATGTTCCATTACACAAGTTTTCCGAAGCTGACACAAATAACAAGGAATATCTCCGAAATGGTTCACTCTACAAAAAAATTTATTCAGACATAAATTGTGTTTTAGCGAGATATGCATTTTTTGAACAGTAAGATTTAGTCTATCTCTTACAGACAGGTACACAGACAGGTACACACACACACACACACACACACACACACACACACACACACACACACACACACACACACACACACACACACACACACACACACACACAGACATAAACACAGACTCAGACACACACAGGATTCAGGGGATCTCGAAACATACATTTCTGGTGAAATCTCGACATCCAATTTTTGGGTGGAATACAATACTTCCTCTACTTACCAGTAGAGAAACTAAAAATAAGTGCACTGATGGTTTTAAATTTTGTCTCATTAAATATGTGCACCTAATTAATTTCATTGGCACTACACAGTTCTCCCAACATTCTATTTTGTATTGAAACTAGAAGTAGAAATGACGGTATGAGTATTGAAGTATTGGGTATCGTGGAAAATATCAGGTATCGAGAAATATGGTATAGATCCATCCCTAATAATTAATAATAATAAAGGTTTGCATTATGCCTTGAGTCTATATCAGGACTATAAGTTCACATATCTCCCTTTATTTACATTCATTTTACAATAAACGTTAAATTAGAGAGGTAGAACTGGAACTTAAAAATTCAATGCCACAGCTGGGATTAAATAATAACTCACAAATTATTTTTGCAGATAAATTAAAATAAGCAATCTACATAAAATAAAATAAAATAACTGCTTTAAATGTACATTATGATATCATACATTTATACTAGATGCCTCAGGATGACAAATCAGGCAACGTCTAGCAGCTGTTTAACTTCTCCATTCCCTTCTGCCAGTAGTAATTCAAAAATATTTTCTTCTACTTCACGGAGTCTCATTGGTAATATCTATTTCATCTTGTGCTTCTGGGACTGTGGGATGTAGAGATGTGGTTGTGTTATTGACAGTCTGACTGACCTTCGGATTATAGGATATGTTGCGAGTTGGTTTGGAGGAACTAGGGTCTGTGCATTACAATCATACGACTGTAAAGCTTTTCAGAAGATTTTACTTGTGAGTACATTAAGATGGTTTGTATAGCTAGTCCTTGTAGGGTTGTTTTCTCCATTTGTCCTATTTCTTGATACTTTATACACACAAAAGTAGTGTGTGTTCTGGGCTTTAATAAACAAATAAAGTATACTAGTGTCATTTTCTGATATGTACGTGAGAATAAATTGAAGTTGATGTTATTAGTTACAGAAGAATACATTTTTGTTTTTAAGTGCTGTTAGTGTTAACATTCCTTATCTTTTCAGCATAAACTTTTTTTGTGAGCCAATGAATAAAGCAATCTTCAAATGCATTTTGAATTTTTAGATAACATGTATGAGATGAATGCAAATTTACATAAAGATCAGAGCAAAACTGAACTGTACGAAATATATTTCATACAAAATGCAGAACTAAGGGGAAAAAAAAGTACAGCCATGGAAAAAATAATTGAGCACATAATATTTCTGCCCCACGTCAAGTTGCAAAGTGGTTTACACAAGTGGATATTTCCAACACAGCCTGAGATTATTGATAAGTCTGTTCCATGTGTTATCATCTGCTGGACACACTAATCTCTTCCTCAGATGTTTTGAACCTTACCACAGTTCTTAACAAGTTCTTCACACCAAACATTTCAGTTAATAAGTGGTTTCACCTTAAATGATCTGGAATTGATTTAAGAAAGAAAGTTTAATCATAAAATACATGAACTTGATGGAAATGTATTCGTTCAACATTACAGTATGTTTTTATACTGTTAATGCCCAGCAGTCTATCTATAGACCGGGCGATTTTAGGACACTGGATGAATAAAAAGGCAAACAAAATATACTGACATACTGTATGCTAAACAAATACAGGTTTTTCTTAATTTTTGGAAAAAAAATTAATTGGACGTTAATGGGTTAAACTTCTTATTTGCATTAGAAACACAACTTTTTCTCTGTGACTTGTCAAATTTTAAAAATTCTCTCTGCTTTGTAATGTCCAGAACTGAAATTCCCTGCCATTTCTTTATAAAATTATTCATCTTACCAAGCAATAATTACAGAAATAACATACAATGGTTTAGAAATACATACCTGGGGGAAACTTCTAACAGCCTTTTATAGGGTGGTGAAATGGTTGAAGCACTTTCAAGGGAATGTCTACTTGGGAAATAGTCATCCCAATCCAAAAAAATATTTCCTCTGTGTGCACTGCAAGTGACAAGTATCGATAGCATGGCTAGTTTTAATCATTTCTTAATCCCTGGCACAATCGTAACATTATGCATTGATTTTAACATATATATACAGGATGGAAGGAACTGCTCCAGCCACAATAACCTGGCTAATAGATGCACGTGGAACAAATATAGTTTGTTTTCAGTGATGCTGAGATTAGTCCTGTGTTGTGCCCAATTCACATGTGCACTGCTCTCAGATGTAAACAAAACACTTGTCCAGTGCATTTACTGCACCACTGAGGTGGCACCATCCACACAAATAGACATTTTATGTATCAATGTTACTGAAATGATGTACTTGTTCAAGTAGTAATGAAGATTCAGTTTTACATAGTTAAAGGAGGAAAATGAAACAATTGAAACCACGCATTTTAGGTTTAAAACAATGCTGACATAAGGGGATAGAGATTTTCCAAATACTCCATGTTCACCACCACCTCCAGTTCCACCACCTGTACCATCACCACCAGTACCACCTTTACCACCACCCTCCATGAACTTCAGGCTCATTTGAGCATCATTTCACCCATTTCATTCATTCACCGTCTGATATTACATTACATTGGAGGATGTTAAATTAAAAAATAACACCACCACCACCGCTACTGCTGCTGTCGCCGCCACTATCACGATGATTTTCCATTACTATTATTATTATTATTATTATTTCATCCATGAACTAAAACAATAGTAATTGCTTTTAATACACAAGTACATATAAGTCTTCCTTTTCATTTTCCTGCCAGCTTACCCACCAATGCTTACACCTGACACATGAACTTGTTACCTGCCCTTCCCTTACCTTCTCCTTCACTTTTTGTAATGCCAGATGATAGCTCCTATAATCTCCCAGCCATTCAGCCATCAAAGTGAGATCATGTGATAAGGTTTTGAGTGGGCCGTGGTGTTGCCACATTTCTTTTAGAAATTAAACTTTGCATGACATTTTAGCTTTACATTAAGGCTAAATACAATTGAATTAAGGTAGAAAGACATTACGCAATGTTCACACAATGTTTGTGCAACAGTTAGTGAAATGATAAGCTATTTATATCCATTTGTCAATAAGCCAGATGGCTCCAAAAATTTGATGCAAATTATGTTTTTTGACAATTATTGTATTGGACATATTTGTTACACTCATCATGAAGAATCGCTGGTTAACGTATGGCCGAAGTAGTACCTTCCAGCCTTATTTATTGCAATTTATCATTTCTTTACAAAATTATTAATAATACCAATCAATTACTGCAGTATGACTGTACAATACTACGCGGAGTACTACGCAAGCGGTGAGAGTGCAGACGTGTGTTGGGAAGGCTCCCAAGAGTAAGCGGAGAAAGCACGCAAACAATATGGCAAGCAAAGATACAACAGACAAAGCAATAACGGCGCTGGGGGAAATAGAGAAAATACTAGCAATGGAAGAGAGCACAGAGGCAAGTAAAGGAAGAGAAGTAGTTGAAAAAGAAGAAATACTCCAAAATCTAGATGATAAAGGAAGAATTAACAGGATATCAAAGGGAGTAGGAAAGAAGCAGGAAACATAATAGTGATTCTAGCGTCAGAAGAAAGGATAGGAGTCGATCCAAGACAAGAGATAAAGGAAGTTCTACAGAAGAGACTACAGATGACCTTAAGTAATAGCAAAATACATGAATCATTTAGATTTGGAAGAAACAGTCTACCAAAATTTATAAGTACACATATAACTTATAACTTACAACTTACAAAACATTTAAAAAAACTAATGAACATATTGTAATTAACCTTATCATATAAACAAAGGCAGCTAAGGAAGAAATTAATACAATGCTCGCTATGAAAGTTTTGAGACCTGAGAAAGTGATAGTTGATCCGCTCGAACTGAATGAAGGCTGAGGTAGCCCCATCCTGGTATCACATAGTGACACTTCCACTCCAGGAATTCCAGCAGCGCAAGGATGAACAACTCGTGGCGTGCAGGTTGCCAGGAGCTTGTAAGTAAACTGGTATCACATAGTGACACTTCCACTCCAGGAATTCCAGCAGCACAAGGATGAACAACTCGTGGCGTGCACGTTGCCAGGAGCTTGTAAGTAAACTGGTATCACATAGTGACACTTCCACTCCAGCAGTGCAAGGATGAACAACTCGTGGCGTGCAGGTTGCCAGGAGCTTGTAAGTAAACTGGTATCACATAGTGACACTTCCACTCCAGCAGTGCAAGGATGAACAACTCGTGGCGTGCAGGTTGCCAGGAGCTTGTAAGTAAACTGGTATCACATAGTGACACTTCCACTCCAGGAAATCCAGCAGTGCAAGGATGAACAACTCGTGGCGTGCACGTTGCCAGGAGCTTGTAAGTAAACTGGTATCACATAGTGACACTTCCACTCCAGGAAATCCAGCAGCGCAAGGATGAACAACTCGTGGCGTGCAGGTTGCCAGGAGCTTGGAAGTAAACTGGTATCACATAGTGACACTTCCACTCCAGGAAATCCAGCAACACAAGGATGAACAACTCGTAGCGTGCAGGTTGCCAGGAGCTTGGAAGTAAACTGGTATCACATAGTGACACTTCCACTCCAGGAAATCCAGCAACGCAAGGATGAACAACTCGTGGCGTGCACGTTGCCAGGAGCTTGTAAGTAAACTGGTATCACATAGTGACACTTCCACTCCAGGAAATCCAGCAGTGCAAGGATGAACAACTCGTGGCGTGCAGGTTGTCAGGAGCTTGTAAGTAAACTGGTATCACATAGTGACACTTCCACTCCAGGAAATCCAGCAACACAAGGATGAACAACTCGTGGCGTGCAGGTTGCCAGGAGCTTGTAAGTAAACTGGTATCACATAGTGACACTTCCACTCCAGGAAATCCAGCAACACAAGGATGAACAACTCGTGGCGTGCACGTTGCCAGGAGCTTGTAAGTAAACTGGTATCACATAGTGACACTTCCACTCCAGGAAATCCAGCAACACAAGGATGAACAACTCGTGGCGTGCACGTTGCCAGGAGCTTGTAAGTAAACTGGTATCACATAGTGACACTTCCACTCCAGGAAATCCAGCAACACAAGGATGAACAACTCGTGGCGTGCAGGTTGCCAGGAGCTGGGAAGTAAACTGGTATCACATAGTGACACTTCCACTCCAGGAA
The DNA here is from genome assembly GCA_030765045.1 of Tenodera sinensis. NCBI lineage: Eukaryota > Metazoa > Arthropoda > Insecta > Mantodea > Mantidae > Tenodera > Tenodera sinensis. The sequence continues at coordinate 77,805,373 of CM060974.1, read as the reverse complement.
ATCCAGCAGCACAAGGATGAACAACTCGTGGCGTGCACGTTGCCAGGAGCTTGTAAGTAAACTGGTATCACATAGTGACACTTCCACTCCAGGAAATCCAGCAGTGCAAGGATGAACAACTCGTGGCGTGCAGGTTGCCAGGAGCTTGTAAGTAAACTGGTATCACATAGTGACACTTCCACTCCAGGAAATCCAGCAGTGCAAGGATGAACAACTCGTGGCGTGCAGGTTGCCAGGAGCTTGTAAGTAAACTGGTATCACATAGTGACACTTCCACTCCAGGAAATCCAGCAGTGCAAGGATGAACAACTCGTGGCGTGCAGGTTGTCAGGAGCTTGTAAGTAAACTGGTATCACATAGTGACACTTCCACTCCAGCAGTGCAAGGATGAACAACTCGTGGCGTGCAGGTTGCCAGGAGCTGGGAAGTAAACTGGTATCACATAGTGACACTTCCACTCCAGCAACACAAGGATGAACAACTCGTGGCGTGCAGGTTGCCAGGAGCTTGTAAGTAAACTGGTATCACATAGTGACACTTCCACTCCAGGAAATCCAGCAACGCAAGGATGAACAACTCGTGGCGTGCAGGTTGCCAGGAGCTGGGAAGTAAACTGGTATCACATAGTGACACTTCCACTCCAGCAACACAAGGATGAACAACTCGTGGCGTGCAGGTTGCCAGGAGCTTGTAAGTAAACTGGTATCACATAGTGACACTTCCACTCCAGGAAATCCAGCAGTGCAAGGATGAACAACTCGTGGCGTGCAGGTTGCCAGGAGCTTGTAAGTAAACTGGTATCACATAGTGACACTTCCACTCCAGGAAATCCAGCAGTGCAAGGATGAACAACTCGTGGCGTGCAGGTTGCCAGGAGCTTGTAAGTAAACTGGTATCACATAGTGACACTTCCACTCCAGGAAATCCAGCAACACAAGGATGAACAACTCGTGGCGTGCAGGTTGCCAGGAGCTGGGAAGTAAACTGGTATCACATAGTGACACTTCCACTCCAGGAAATCCAGCAGCACAAGGATGAACAACTCGTGGCGTGCACGTTGCCAGGAGCTTGTAAGTAAACTGGTATCACATAGTGACACTTCCACTCCAGGAAATCCAGCAACACAAGGATGAACAACTCGTGGCGTGCAGGTTGCCAGGAGCTTGTAAGTAAACTGGTATCACATAGTGACACTTCCACTCCAGGAAATCCAGCAGTGCAAGGATGAACAACTCGTGGCGTGCAGGTTGCCAGGAGCTTGTAAGTAAACTGGTATCACATAGTGACACTTCCACTCCAGGAAATCCAGCAACACAAGGATGAACAACTCGTGGCGTGCAGGTTGCCAGGAGCTTGTAAGTAAACTGGTATCACATAGTGACACTTCCACTCCAGGAAATCCAGCAGTGCAAGGATGAACAACTCGTGGCGTGCAGGTTGCCAGGAGCTTGTAAGTAAACTGGTATCACATAGTGACACTTCCACTCCAGGAAATCCAGCAACACAAGGATGAACAACTCGTGGCGTGCAGGTTGCCAGGAGCTTGTAAGTAAACTGGTATCACATAGTGACACTTCCACTCCAGCAGTGCAAGGATGAACAACTCGTGGCGTGCAGGTTGCCAGGAGCTTGTAAGTAAACTGGTATCACATAGTGACACTTCCACTCCAGCAGTGCAAGGATGAACAACTCGTGGCGTGCAGGTTGCCAGGAGCTTGTAAGTAAACTGGTATCACATAGTGACACTTCCACTCCAGCAGTGCAAGGATGAACAACTCATGGCGTGCAGGTTGCCAGGAGCTGGGAAGTAAACTGGTATCACATAGTGACACTTCCACTCCAGGAAATCCAGCAGCACAAGGATGAACAACTCATGGCGTGCAGGTTGCCAGGAGCTGGGAAGTAAACTGGTATCACATAGTGACACTTCCACTCCAGGAAATCCAGCAGCACAAGGATGAACAACTCGTGGCGTGCACGTTGCCAGGAGCTTGTAAGTAAACTGGTATCACATAGTGACACTTCCACTCCAGGAAATCCAGCAACACAAGGATGAACAACTCGTGGCGTGCAGGTTGCCAGGAGCTGGGAAGTAAACTGGTATCACATAGTGACACTTCCACTCCAGGAAATCCAGCAGCACAAGGATGAACAACTCGTGGCGTGCACGTTGCCAGGAGCTTGTAAGTAAACTGGTATCACATAGTGACACTTCCACTCCAGGAATTCCAGCAGCGCAAGGATGAACAACTCGTGGCGTGCAGGTTGCCAGGAGCTTGGAAGTAAACTGGTATCACATAGTGACACTTCCACTCCAGGAAATCCAGCAACGCAAGGATGAACAACTCGTGGCGTGCAGGTTGCCAGGAGCTTGGAAGACAGCATTTTCGGTCAATGGTGTTCTACAATCTTAAAAGAGGGTTAAACCTAGAATATTTGCAACAGGTTTTGGGGACATTGCTCTTTTCCATGCGACAGTTTTCTGATGGTTTCCGGAATTTAAAAGGGGCCAAATGTCTGAAAGATGAGGAGAGAAGCCGCGTCTGGCAATGCCAGTGACTGAGGAAAACATCGCAGTGTTGAGAAAAATGCCTCATGAAAATAATCATTTAAGGTTTAAAGAAACTGAGGCAGCATTAGTTTGCCAGCAATTCTTTCATGTGAGGAAGGTCACATCCTGATCACATGTGTATAGAATAGTGTGAGAAAATGGTGACAAAATTTGAAGGACGGGTTTCTGACGTAGTCATAGGTAAAGAAATCTGGATTTATTATTTGATCTGGAAGCAGCAATCAGTGGTGTGGATCTTTTCTGATGACAATCCATCAACAAAAGAAGTGTCCACAAGAAAATAATGGCCTCATTTTTCTTAAAGGGTGGTCTTGTGGCAACCATTCCTCCGGAGGAGCAAAGCATGGTTACCAGTAATTGGTACACCACAGTTTCCAAGCTTCAAGAACTGTGGTCACACATGGGATCCTTCTCCACCACGACAACACATCCGCACACACAGACACCCTCAACATTCACTTCCTGGAGTCCACAGAGATCATCCAATATACACTCCGGACCTAGCCCCATGTGACCCTTTTATGTTCCTGATGATAAAAAAATCTGGTGTGTTGAACTCACATGACTTTCTCTACCCTTGTACTAACCATTCTTACAAACTCTTATTCTTCTATCTTCTTCATGTTAGTAGAGATAAACATTTTCAGATATTATCTTATTGCTCGTATTCTTGCACATGCAACAGGAATATGGGAACACAGTAGACTTTGAGCGATAGTCAAATCTTTTAAAGCTTTCAAATTCCGTTCTGTTTGCATGCCTAACATATAAAAAAACAAACAACATGTTCCATTTCACAAAAGTTTTACGTTTTCGGAAACTTATACAAATAACAAGGAATATCTCTGAAATGGTTCACGCTACAAAAAAATTTATTTGGACATAAATTGTTTTTAGCAAGATCTACATTTTTTGTGCAGTAAGATTTGGTCTATCTCTTATGGTTTACAAGTTATTCAGAAGTCAACCAAAGTAAACAGGACTACATGGGCTATAGCCAGAAAATTGAAAATAACATTTCATTTGTCATCAAAATATCTCATTTTAATCAAAATCATTAGAGCTATTTTCAAGAAAATAAAAATTTTCCTTGTTAAGGGTAGTTTAGGGTGGAGCAATTTTCTTCAAAATCTTCATGTCGCATCCTTGAACATTATTAAACTTACATACCAAGTTTGGTTTTTAACCGACTTTTTGTTTTTGAGTTGTGCTGTCCACAGACTGACAGACACACACAGACCTTTTTCTAAAAATGCTTTTCTTGGATTCAGGGGGCCTCAAAACATATTTCCAGTGAAACCTTGACATAAAATTTTTGGGTGGAATACAATACTTCCTCTACTTAGTAGTAGAGAAAGCAAAAATTGCATGTGTGGAGATTTTCAACCCCTGAAGATGCTGTTACCAGCTACAAAGGCGAACTTGCAGCTACGGAAAGAATATGTGGCACGAGTACTTCAAGGAGTGGCTTCAGCAAATGCAAAAATGTATACAGAGTGGTATGAGCACTTTGAGACAATGCAGCAATCAGAATAATTTAAAAAACATTATTCCTGGTGTATCTCAAAACTTTCATAGTGGCCCTTGTAGAGCAAGAAGTTGGGCTAAACAGGTCCACATTTGATGTTTTAAACTATGAACAGATGGGCCTATTGCAAGAGAAAAAGTGAACAGACACTGTAGTGGAGTATTAAAAATAGAAGTACTGATAACCTTCATGTTTGAGGTCATTTTGAGTCACTTTTTTACATCACCTTCACTAAAAATGTTTTAAAAACGGAAACGTTTTCAGGACCGTTCGATCCCATCATCAGCCGTTGAGTGACTGACGCTATCTTCCTGTTCCCTCTCTCTGCTGCCATCTGGTGTTAGGGGTGCAGAGCTTTAACACTTCATTTAATGCTGGGGTTTCCAAGATAATAGTTTTGTTGTTGTTTTTGATTATCTGTATTTTTTCCCAAATGTTCAGTTCTATTGTTGAAGTTAGACATTTTAACAATTGTATATTGTAGCAGAATGCAGAAAAACTCGAGATAATTTCCAAAACACTGCGTTAACACCACTCACAAATAACAACTGGAAATTTAGAAAATTCACCTACCATCCATGGGCCTTCAGGAAATTTGAAAGAAGCTTCAAAAAACTGAACATAAAACTGGCACCACAAAACAAATACAGTTTAAAAAATCTGCTGAACAAGCCACTTAACAATACCATCCCTTACAATCTAAAATGTGGAATTTACTAAATCAACTGCAATAGTTGCGATAAAAGCTATATTGGAAAAACTAAAAGAAACTTGGATATCAGACTAAAGGAACACCAGAGAAACATGGGATTCAAACATACTGAACAGTCTGCTATGGCACACCACTTTTGGAATGAAAACCACAACATTGGCCTCGATATAAAACTGAAAGCATCAGTCACCCAACAGCCGATGATGGGATCGAACGGTCTTGAAAACGTTCCCAGTTTTTTAAAACAATTTAAGTGAAGATGAGATATAAAAAAGTGACTCAAAATGACTTCAAGCACCATAGTGGAAATTCAAGGAACAATAAGACGGGAAAAACAGAAAATGAATAAGTCTGCTAAATCACAGGCATCTGACTGTACACACTCACTTGTAAGTCCTATATAAGGAGAGGGTAATCACCTCCTCACTCTCATACTTGCAGGTGTTCACTCTGTCTGGTACATAGGTTCCTGTGTTCCCTGACAGACGTCTGACTCTAGACACTGACTTGTAAGTCCTACATAAGGGGAGGGTAATCACATCCTCACTCTCATACTTGCAGGTGTTCACTCTGTCTGGTACATAGGTTCCTGTGTTCCCTGACAGACGTCTGACTCTAGACACTGACTTGTAAGTCCTACATAAGTGGAGGGTAATCACTTCCTCACTCTCATACTTGCAGGTGTTTACTCTGGTACATAGGTTCCTGTGTTCCCTGACAGACGTCTGACTCTAGACAATGTCTTGTAAGTCCTACATAAGGGCAGGGTAATCAGGTAAAGAAGAAGCAAAAGGAGGTTAAGTGAAGAAAGAAAGTAGAGTGAGTGAGTGACTAGGTTTTAAGGGCCTGTTGACAGCTAGGTCAGTACGCCTGAAGTAAAAGATAAAAACAGGGAAACTTGCCACCGGTTAAGACTCACAGTTAAAATGTTAAAAGGGGAAGTTAAAACAGATAAAACATAAAAACTGAAAGGAAGTGGAAGTGAATAATAAAGGATTAAGAAGAAGGTGAATCATTCTGACGGAGGGAATTATTAGCAAATGGTTAAGAAACTCAGGAAGTAAAAATCAGGCGAGGTAAACAATAAAGTTAGGATGAAATAAGTGGCTTAAAAATAAGAGACTTTTAGGGAAATGGAAACCATAAACGGAGTGAGAAAAGTGATTGAAAAGATAAAAGTAATAATAAAAGACAAATTGAAGAAAGTTATAATCATTAGTAAAAGAGTCATCCTCCATGGTCCAGAGCTAACATGCTAGCCTCTCATTCCTGAAGTTATGGGTTCAAACCCAGCAGAGGGCGATGGATGTTTTCGGGCGTAAAAATCCTTAAATGGCTTCCTTAAGAAGGGAAATAAAGCCGGTGATCCCGTGTTGAAGATTTACGGCACGCAAAAGAACCCCAACATGATAAAGAGATCTCTGAGCAAAATTAAACATCTTTCATACCCAATATACAACGGGACGCTGAGAATCATAGCAGTTCAAGAACGTCTGTAAATAAAACTCAATTTCATTAACAAAAGAACTAACAGCAGCACACAACAAAATGTAAATATTGGAGCCCATATTACAAACACTGACGCTATTAACACAAAGCAAGACAATTCTATAAATCATAACAAATATCTGGAGATTATAAGCTTCACCTATCTTAGTACTTGCTGCAAGTTCTTCAAATTAAAAGCTGACTGTAGTTTCGCAATATAGTACTACTGTCTTTCATTACTAGATTTACAGATACTAAAACATGACAAACTGAATTTCGGCATTTACAGAAAATCTACTCATATTGATAATTACATAAAAAATCTGATGTGTTGCACTCACATGGCTTTCTCTACTCTTGTAGTAACCATTCTTACAAACTCTTATTCCTATATCTTCGTGTTAGTTGAGATAAACATTTGCACAAATTATCTTATTGTTTATTTCCTTGTAGGTACAAGGGGAATATGGGAATGCAATAGACTTTGAGCAATAGTCAAATCTTTTAGCTTTGAGATCCTGTTCTCTTTGCATGCTTAGCATATAAAAAATGAACAACGGTGTTCCATTTCAAGAAAGTTTTAAGTTTTCCGAAACTGACACAAATAGGAAGGAATATCTCCGAAATGGTTCACCCTACAAGAAAATTTATTTGGACATAAATTGTGTGTTTTAGCGGGACCTACATTTTTTGTATAGTAAGTATTTGTTGATCTCTTACGGTTTATGAGTTATTCAAAAGTCATCCAGAGTAAACAGGACTACATAGGCTATAGGCAGAAAATTCAAGATACACATTTCATTTGTCATAAAAATATCTTACACATATAACATTTTAATCAAAATCGTTAGAGCCATTTTCAAGAAAATCAAAATTTTCAAAATATTTTCCCCGTAAAGGGTAGTCTAGTGTGGGGCTATTTTCTTCAAAATCTTTGTGTCGCATCCTTGAAAGACATTAAACTTGAATACCAGGTTTGGTTTTTAACCAACTTTTTCTTTTTGAGTTACCCTGTACACACACGCACGCACGCACGCACGCACGCACACACACACAGACCTTTTTCTAAAAATGCTTTTTTGCACAAGAGTGACACTGATGATGCAATAGATGTATTGTAAAACTGCAGTTTCCATTTAATTTCAAGAACTTGCAGCAAATAGTAAGATAACTGAAGCTTATGGTCTTAAAATATATTTTGTTATATTTATAAATTTGTATTGCTTCACTGTTAATGGCTTCAGTTTTTCGTTATACAGAATGTCCCAAAACTAGACTGACAAACTTTGCGATCTGATAGATAACATTATTTTAAACACCTTTTGTTAGGGAAAGTTCTGCTGTGGTGCTTTGTTTAAGCGCTAGACGAGTTAATGTCACAGATTACTGCCTCCCACCCAGTTTAAGTATTTACGGCAAAATCAACAATGCAAATTAGTATTGCATTTATCTTAGTAAGGCACACCATTTTAACCCAAGAAACAAACACAGAACACAAACATCTCATTGTTCACAGTTAATCACAGCTTTACTATTCAAAATTAGACCACAAACTTTTAAACCAGAGAAATGGCTGGTGTCTTTGCGAGAGTACGGCAGAATATGGCACGCCGATGCACTCTTTGTGTTAATTGCAATGGGCGTGTGTTCCAACATTTGCTTTGAATAGTAAAGCTCTGATTAACTGTAAACAATGAGATGTTTATGTTTTGTTTGTGTGTTTTGTTTGTTTCTTGGATTAAGATTGTGTGCCTTACTAAGATAAATGCAATACTGATTTTTGTAGAATTTGCCATAAATACTTAAACTGGGTGGGAGGCAGTAATCTAGGACATTAAATTGTCTAGCACTTAAACGAAGCACTGCAGCAAAAATTAGCTTTCCTTAACAAAAAGTGTTTAAAATAATGTTATCTATATCAGCTACCAAAGTTTGTTGGTCTAATTTTGGGACACATATATATGTAAACAATATTAGAGGCTGTCCAAAGATAAAAGGGCCAGGGCCAAAGTTCAAGGGCTGCCCAAAATGTAAATGCTTCAGTACTCAATTAATTTGAATACATACCTGGGGGAAACTTCCGAGAGCCTTGACTGGGGTGGTGTAATGGTTGTAGCACTCTCAAATGAATGTTTACTTGCAATATCATCATCAGAGTCGATAAAAACATTTCCTTTATGTACACGGGGAGTGACTGGCCTGGGAAGCCTGGCTTGTTTTGGAGGAGATGCCAAAATTGTGCTTGCCTCTGACAGTGGGCGATCATCGTCAGATTCACCCGCTCCGGACTCCAAACTCTTTGGTGCTTCATCTCCTGATTCATGGCTGCTGGTAGCAACCCTCGTCCTCTGAACATTAGGCACTGGCTTTGCAAACCTTCCAACATACATATACCAGACAAGCAAGATAATGAAAAGCAAATATGTGATAAATTACATCACAACACTACTTCTACCATTTATCAGTTGGTTACAAGTTTATTATGAGGTTCATCCAGAAACTAAGTTTGAATCACAACCAGAGATGGCATGAGTAGTTGGATGTGTGTGTGTGTGTGGTGTGTGCGTGTGTCTGTGGTGTGGTGTGTGTGTGGTGTGTGCATGTGCATTTGTGTATGTGTGTGTGCGGTCTGCGTGTGCATGTGTGTGTGTGTGTGTGTGCGTGTGTGTGCATGTGTGTGTGTGTGCGTGCGTGCGTGTGTCTGTCATTTGCCATAAAAATATCTCAAACATGTGGCATTTTAATCAAAATCATTAGAGCCAATTTTAGACAAGATCAGAATTTGCTATGTGATGGACAGTTTAGGGTGAACAAATTTTCTTCAAAATCTTCATGTGACATCCTTGAGAGATGTTAAACATAAATACCATATTCTTTAACTGGCTTTTTGATTTCTCTTGACCCCCTCTCTTGTTCTCACTTTTTCTCTCTCTTTCTCACACAACCTTTTTCTAAAACTAATTTTTTTGGATACACGAGGCCTCAAAGCGTTATTTTCATGAAATCTTGAAATTGAAATTTTGGGTCAAACACAGTACTTCCTCTACTTACTGTACGTAGTAGAGAAAGTAAAAACACACCTGGTATCGTAGTCTTGTACATGAATAATTAAGACTACACTCACTCCAAATTTCAGTTTATTGCAGTGATTGCTGCTAAAAATTTCTTTTAATTGTTGGGATACTTTTAACATCTTTGGAATAAACTCAATTCCTTGATGTTTTCAACACAGAGTTTGTTCACCAGCTGAAGGTCCCTGTCAGGAATGGAGCCAGCAACTACATCAGTAAACAATCCCCAGTTCTGCTTCTAATTGCATTTACAATAATGTTGCCAAACTTGGAATGCGTGTTTTTGCCAGATTAAAGCAAACAAATCACTCAAAATAGCACAATTTAAATGTTATTTTTAGTTCATGCAGTATATTTAGCTTATAAAGTGTAAACAATGTTTACAACTACTGCTTCTTTCTCCCATTCATCATTTTGTGCCCTTTCTATATTTTTAAAATAACACTGCCAACCTGTTTCGGTTGTACGTGATATATCCTTGAGCGTCATATGTAATTCCTGCAAGTCAGCTGTTGCATTTCTTTAAGTATTCATTTTACCTTGGCCCAAACTAGTCCTATGGGATTGAGATCAAACATTCATGGGGGGGGGGGGGGGGGGGGGGGCAATTAAACGACAGTGTGGCCCAATAAAACCAAAATAACCAATAATAATGTTATAACAATTGAGGAAGAATTCAGTTTAACAACTTCTCATTTCCTCCTGCAGGATCAAAGAATGAAGTATTAAAGTTTTGGTCAGTTAATAGTATAGTAATTGCTCCTGCAAGAACAGGTAATGAAAGTAATAGGAGAAATGCAGCAATACCTAGGTTTGTTTGATTCAGGCATCCTATAAAGATCTGTTTTACACATAGAACTGTCACTTTGAACCCCTTTGTTCTGCAACACAATATCATAGCAAATTTCATAGTGCTCCTAGGTGGAGGTTTATCTGCTTCTACATTACTTTTACCATTACTTCCGACACAAAACTAGTGACAAGTACAATTTTACAACTGAAATTAAGAGAAATTAGCACCGAGTAAACACAGCGCGAATAATATTGGAGGTAAGTTGGCAACATGACCAGCAGAACAACGATTACGTGGATGTTTACAAAACTAACTTTACTCTGTGTGGAATGTCGCTCCCCTCATTCTCCTTGGACCATGAGCTGGTGAACAGACAGTAATAACTGAAATAAAGGAATGAAATGAAGAGAAAGGTAGTTAACATACCTGTGTCTGGGCCATGAATTTCCAGGCTTGGAATTTTCTCCGCTGATACTAGCAGACTCTGTTGGCAGCTCTGCATCATCAGGCACCTTCTCGTTTGTTGACATCACTTCTTTTTCATACCCAGGCTTTTGAGGAGCTGCTTTCGTTGGTAGCTCTGTTATTCCTGGAACACTCAAGTTCAGCTTTCTCACTTCCTGAGGCGATTTTTCTTTATCAGCAGCCTGATTATTACTTTTCTGTTGCCGTGATGAACGACTACTCACAGCGGCAATATTCACTGCAGCTTTCAGATGTCTTCGCACTGGTTTCTGTTCCTTATTATCACCACTTTGATTCCTTGCACTGGTATTTAATGAGGGCCTCACTAAACTTCTAACTGGCATCTTTGCCTTATCTTGTGCATTAGACAACGGAACACTTGCAGTTTCGGGGCTATCAAATGATTGTTTTATCTCGTCAGCTGGACGCGGCGTGTGGTTTGGAGGTGTCTGGGGTGCAACTGCTGCCTCCTCTTTTACTGTATCTGGTTGTTTACTAACAGCTATTTGTGGTCTTGATGCACGACTTATGGCTGCAATATTCACCGCTGGTCTCAGCCGTTTTCCAACAAGCAATGGTGGTTTAACCACACCAGCCTGAGTGTTGCTTTTGGAACTGTCATTGACAGACGCAGTGACATCAACAGGCTGAGCGGAACCTTGGATAGATGGTTTAGTTTCCTCAGCATTTTGATCATCAGTCTTTTGTGATAATGGCTCATCTTTGATTGTTGTTGATGGCTCCTCCTTGGGTTTATGGTCCCTTGGTTGTTCAGTTTTGTCTTCAACTTTCTCTGCATTTTCAGCTGTCCTTCCTCGTCTGATTGGCACATTGGCAACTGGTTTAATTCTGAATCTCCGAGATGCCATTTATTACCTGGAAACAATCCAAAATGAGACAAAGTGAGCAAGCTAACAATTGCAATAAAAATATTAACAGTTAAGGGAACCAAGGAGAAATGGTTAAGCAAAGCTGATGTGTTGCACTGACATGACTTTCTCTACTCTTGTACTAATCATTCTTACAAACTCTTATTCCTATATCTTTTTCATGTTAGTAGAGATAAACATTTGTAGGAATTATCTTATTGCTTATTTCCTTGTAGGTACAAGGGGAATATGGCAATACAGTAGGCTTTGAGCGATTAAAATCTCTTAAAGCTTTGAGATCCCGTCCTCTTTGCACGCTTAACATATAAAAGGTCACAATCTTACATAAATTGTGTTTTTCACATGATCTACATTTTTTGTATAGTAAGATTTGGTATATCTCTTACGGTTTGCCAGTTATGCAAAAGTTGTCCAGAGTAAACAGGACTACATGGGCTATAGCCAGAAAATTCTTCCTTTGCCATAAAAATATCTTGAACATATGGCATTTTAATCAAAAATCAAAATTTTTGAAAAATTTTCTATGTGAAGAGTAGTTTAGGGGGGAGAAATTTTCTTCAAAATCGTGTCACATCCTTGAAAGATATTAAACTTAAATACCAACTCTAGTTTTTAACCAACTTTTCATTTGCACACACACACACACACACACACACACACACACACATACATACACGCAGACAGACCTTATTCTAAAAATGCTTTTTTTGTATTCAGGGGGCCCCAAAACATATTATTTCCAGTGAAATTATGACATTGAATTTTTGGGTGGAATAAATAGTTTCCCTAGTTACTATACACAGTACACAAAGTAAACTGATTGATAAAAACAGGAAACAGTTAAAACGCTAAAAAGGTAAAACAGTAGAATTTTAAAAAGGGGATATAATGACACCTTAAAAAACTTGCAGAGCGAGCCCACAGTGCCTTACCTAGAGTAACTAGGTCATTGCCAGAACTGAACGCAGTGTAAAACCCAGACCAAGTGAGCGTGCCGTGGACAATCAAGCAAAATGTGTGATATGCCACATATCAGGGACTGGGTCACCATGAGGTAGGTTAGAATAACTGAGAATCCCTGCTGGGTTTTCAAGGAAAAATGGATAAGTAAAATTATTTATTTATGCCAACAAACTTACTGTTGGTGTTTTTAAACACACAAGCTGTGGCATTGAATTTTTAAGTTCCAGTTCTACCTCTCAAACTTTGCCCACACACGGCTTGTATGTTTAAAAACACCAACAGTAAGTTTGTTGGCATAAATAAATAATAATTACCATCTGAAAGGCATTTAATCCTGGGACATAAAGTACTTGTCACCATTGGGGTAATTTGTCTCTGATGTGGGACTGCCTTTGTGGTTTACCAGGAGAAATATGAACTGGTTTGAGAATTCAATGTCATTCTGGCAGTTTGTCGCAATAGCTCAATGGTTAGAGCACCCGTCTAGTAAGCGGAGGGTCTGTGGTTCAAATCCCAGCTGTGGCATTGAATTTTTAAGTTCCAGTTCTACCTCTCGGATAAGTAAAAATTTGATGTGCTGTATTCACATGACTTTCTCTACTCTTGTACTAACCATTCTTACAAACTCTTATTCCTCTCCAAGGTCTTAAGGATTAACACCAACAAACTAGACCCATTTATCCTCAACAGTGAGGCTATCGAGGATGTGGATAGCTTCACTTATTTGGGTAGTGTAGTTGCCAAGGATGGAGGAGCTGCACAAGATGTGTCACAATGCCTTTGTCCGGCATTACTCAGTATGGAAGAACAATATAATATTTATTAGGACAAAACTTTGTATCTTTAAAAGCAATGTAAAGTCTGTTCTGATTGGAAAGTGACGAAACCAATTACCTCCAAGCTGCAAAACTTTAATTCCTTAACATCTACTGGCCAGAAGTTATTTCAAACCATGAACTTTGGTAAAGGACAGGCGAAGTTGAGATAGCCATGCAAATAAAGAAGTGGAAATGGAAGTGGATTGGACACACACTGAGGAAGGGAAGTGAAGTCATTGACAGAGAAGCATTTGGAGTGGAACCTGCAGGAAAGGAGGAAGAGAGGAAGACCCCGACAAACATGGTGAAGGTACAAATGGTCATTGCTGGAGCACAAAAGCCTCTGCTAAATGCAAAAGGTGTTCCATTTGCCCCTATTCTAATTAACATAGAGCTTTTTCGGAGAGAACTAAGGGAAGAGGATTCTAAACAACTAATTGAGCAGGGAAGCGTTGACAAAGTGCTAGATCTCCAACAAACTGCTCTCCTATCGTCCACAGAAAGCAAACCTTGGTTCAGTGCAGAACGTTGCACATAGAAACTACACACATGGGGGGAACTTAACACAGATGAAAGTCTAGCAGAATACACAGAGGGAAAAGCCACAGAAACCTGATAAGAGAAAAGAGGTTACAATTCATAAAAAATAAAGAAATTGAAACCATAATGGAAGCTGAGGCATCCCCAACAAAATCCTAGAATCAAGAAGAAGCAAATCGCACTCTCAAATTCCAACGAGAATATGGAAGAACATTTCTCAAAGATTTTTCAGAAAACCCATATAATTGAAGAACAATTCCCAGAAACAGCACCTGAAGCATTGGCTTCAATAACGATGAAGTCTGGTACGCCTTCCAAGGATACAAAAGAAGAAAAACTGCAGGTCCTGACAACTTGACGAACCAAGTACTAGTAGACTCTCTACAGTAACTATCGAAATCTGGACAGCACTGCTCAATAAATGTACAGACTTAAGCAACATACCAGCAAGACGGAGAGAGTCTGATCTCTTAGTGCTGTATAAAGGGAAATGACCAGAAGATTCACCGGACACCTATCGTGGTATTGTTTCGGAATGTGCACCATTCAAAATACTGACAAAGATCATATTAAAATGTATCCTTCCCCAAGCAAGTACACACATACCGGAGGAACAATACAGGTTCTCATCCAAAAAATCCACGATACAAGTCATTGAGAGAGTACTAATCATCATCTGGGAAGCAACTAGCACTACAGGAATGGCCATCTATACGCAGCATTTATAGATTTCTGTAAGGTGTTTGATAGTGTCAACCTCTTGAGCGACAGCCATTTAAAAGCTCTGCAGGCCGAGAGCAGATACCCAATATCCAGCGCAAGGCATTTAAATTGTTAAATGCGCTAAAAGTGCTTCCTAAATACACAGCTGTATTTTGCGTAAATTTTAAGTTATTTTAATGAAACAAAAACTGGTATAAAACTCATTATATGCAGTATACACGTACATCATCAGCAATGTTAAGTTGCATTTACAAATCGTTGAAATGGCACCATTTGTTTCACTGTGGTGAAAAATTAACTTTGCTTTGTCGAACGCATCTAATATAATTTCTTGGAAAGAAACAGTAGTGGACCCTTTGTATGTGTGAGCTATGCGTCAGCAAATCACAGTACAATGTGAAATAGAACACTACTGTATGCGTGGTTTATGAGTCATCAGAATAAAGCAGGTTTGCAATTTTTCCTTACACGTGTTTCGTAACTTGGATATAGCTTACAGGCTCCGTTTGTTTCTTTCTTGAAATGCATACGTATACTTTCCTGCTTGTAGCTGAAGTGAGAAGCTTTTGAGTGTTACATCTCAGAGCTAAAACATGGCATCAACAAGCAGTGTTGCACAAAGGTTAGCGAGTGGTGGAAGTGTAAGGGCTTCTGAAATTACACACGATAATGTGGAGGACTTCTTGCTGTGTGACAGCGATTTGGATATTGATGGCGAATTTTCCGAATTTGAGGGGGGTGTGGAGGATATAGGTACGAGTAGCAGTGAGGAAGAATGTGACCAACTTCCTTCAGGTGTTCGTGAAGAGTCAGCATTGTGGAGTGCTGAAAACAATTGCAATACAAACAGGCACATCTTCACGAGCACAGGGTCTGGTGTTCAATCCCAGGCTCAGCTGACTTCTGACAGCCAACCAATTGACATTTTTACAAAATTTTTTACTACCGACTTAGTGTCTCTCATTGTTTCGGAAACAAATGTATATGCGAGTAAGGTGAAGGAAGACCTGCTCTCTAAAGGTAAATTAGGGCCTAAGAGCAGAATTCAAAGGTGGACAGAAGTAACACTCAATGAGATTTACAGGCTAATTGGTCTAATTATACTTATGGGTGTTATTCGTAAACCTGCATTATACATGTATTGGTCCACAGATGACATGCTAGCTACTCCTTTTTTTTGGAAAATGCATGTCAAATAACAGGTTTACTTCAGTTTTGTGGTTCCTTCATTTCACCTGCACAGAGAATGTAAATGACAAACTCCACAAAATTAGGCCTGTTTTCGATTATATTATTTCAAAATTTAAAGAAAATTATGTGCCTGGTGAAAAGGTCACTGTTGATGAAAGCCTAATGCTTTGGAAGGGCCGCTTAGGTTGGAAGCAATACATCAAAACAAAAAGGGCTAGATTTGGCATAAAGAGTTTTGATGTTTGTGAAAGTAAAATGGGATATCTTTACTATAGCTGCATTTACACTGGTCAAGGGACTGACAATACTGGAGACAAAGATTTGGGCTTATCTGGCTCCATAGTAATGCACCTAATGGAACCTGTGCTTGATCAGGGTAGGACTGTGTACTTAGATAACTGGTACAGCTCTCCTAAATTATTCATGGCCTTACACAAAAGAAAGACTAATGCAATTGGAACAGTACGTTCAAATCGTATTGGTTTGCCAAAAGATGTGAATACGAAGGCTCTAAGGAGAGGGGAAATGGAGGTGCGTCAGCTATCACCTTTGACCTACCTTGCCTGGCAGGACAGGAGGGTAGTTACGGCATTATCCAATTGCAGCTTTAAGATTTTGATGATTGACACTGGAAAAACAGATGCCCATACCAAAATGTGCATTTTCAAGCCTGACGTTATCCAGGAATACAATATGCACATGGGCGGTGTCGATCTAGTAGATCAGGTATTGCAAGCATATCCCTCTTTACGAAAAACAGTGAAATGGTATAAAAAGGTATTTTTGCACCAGCTGGATATAACCATATTCAATTGTTTGGTAATTTGGAGAGCTCTAAACCCACACAAGACAATGACCTACCTGGACTTTCAACTATCAATAGCTCGCAGCCTAATTGAACAATACCAGGTTGAGAGGCCTCTTCATACTGGGGGTAGAAAATCCAAAACCCCTGCACCCCTCAGACTTCAAGGAAAACATTATCCTAAAAGGATACCGTCAACAGCAAAGAAGTCCCGCCCATCTCGAAGGTGTTTCGTGTGCCGCAAGAAGGGAATCCGTAAGGAAACTGGGATGATCTGTGGCGAATGTGGAGATGTGCCCTTGTGCGTTTATCCCTGTTTTGAGGCATATCACTGCAGAAGGAACATATAAAGGTAAGCCAGTAAAGCATATAGAATTTAATTAAATGTTTCATAACGGGGGAAAATTAAAATAAGTTGAGTTAGATAGAGGATAAATAAGGGTTAAATGCACAAACGCACAGGACGTGTATACACGTCCATATCGCTCGTCCGTCATTTCAAATGGACGTGATTTCACGTCCATATCCCTGAAGAGGTTAATAGAAACACATTAAGCAAAGTCTCCAAAATACTTAGCCAACAGAACCCATTCTTGAAGATGATCGAAAGTATACTGGAATTCAACCTACTCACTATAAACGACAAAGTTAGCCATTCTGAGCCTATTATACAAACAAATGGAGTTCCTCAAGGGGACTCTCTCAGCCCATTTCTCTTTAACCTACTAACCCACAATGTAGTACAAGGAATAGCATCACCGGAAGTCACGGTCCTTCTGTACACAGACAATATAGTTATCCTGTCGAGAAATAAATTAGCTCTTCAGAATAGCTTGGATAAACTACATGACTGAGCACACAGGAGTGAACTAGAAGTTAATACAAGCAAAACAAAGTTAATGAAATTTAGGCATGGAGGCAATGTGAAAACGAGGAAGACCTCTTCAAATCTGGAAATGCCAGACTGGAACTCGCCAACTACTACAAGTATCTGAGTGTAACTCTACAAGTGACAGGGAAGTCCTTCTCCAAGCATATCCAGGAAAGATGTAATGCAGCAATAAAGGCCACTTTTGATATCCAAAATGTTGAACTCCAATAAGATTATTTCACATTAAGATTTCTCCAATAGCATGCTACACCATTGCTGTAATCTGGACTTGGTTAAATGCTGGAAATCAGAAAAGATTAGAAGCAGTCAAAACCATCTTCCTGCAGAGAGTACTTAGAATACCCAGATCAGCGAGATCTAGAATGGTTCACCATCTCACCAACACTGATTTCTTCATAAGGGAAACAGCGTCAATATACAACCTGCCGCACACTGCAGCCTTCGAGGCACACATACATGACATCTGAGAAAGCAGAAGAAATAGATCAAAGTTTCTTCTTGACCCCAGCTATGAATATGAAGCCTAACTTTCCCTTGAGACACGTGTTCACGAGGATTGCTCCACATGGATTTCACTACAGAATATGCAATCAGAAAGGGTTTCACCTCACCTCAAATCAGTGTCTCTGTGACCAAACATGTCATCACTACCATTTACTTGGCTGTATAGCAAGAAGAAAGTCGCTTAAATTTTATGTACATGATAACTTTCAATGATTCATGTATTCCGACTAATGTGCACAGTGTGTTCAATAATAAATAAATTTGCCCCTATTTTAAAAACAGAAAAGCATATTTTGTATGTGAGAATTGCAAGAAGCCGAAGCACTAAATGCTGCCAAAACAACATAAGTAAATGCGGCAAATGTGAATCCTACACAAGTTACTTCAGCAAGTATGTTATTCATGTTGTGATTTATATGTTTACCTCTTGCTAAGCGTTTCAGTTTATTCTTCATTATACTCCTATTATGTCATTATTACCCCCCTATTGATATTGAATTCTTGAAGCTTTAAAAATCACATGAATAAAATGTTGTGATTTTCAAAGTCTGATATCCTTACGAGGTGCTATTGGATTAATATCATTTCTGTAACAGTTTACAGGTCACTGTGACCCTGGTGTACAACTTGTGTAACAGTTCTTGAGGTTAAAATTCTCTAACCTACAAAGTTAGGTTAGGTTAACTGCAAGCTAACAGAAAATTGGTTGTCAACAGTTTAGTGCAAGACACAGTACAACTTCACAATTTTATGCATATGTATTCATCACAAAAACTACATCAACTTTAATTAGGTTTATGCTTGGGTAGAGCTTTATTTAAATATAGATTAAATTATTGTTTTAATAAATTAAAATATTATACAATTTTTTTTCAGTGATTTATATTAAGCCTTTTTACACCTATAATTACAACAGAGGACATAAAATTGCACTATTTCATAACAAAATTGTGGTTATCTAAATTAAAAATACAGTTATTTGCAAGGACAGAGAAACTGTATTGCAATACCAAAGCAATGCAATGGAAGCTTTGCTAGTGTACAAATAAAGGCAGCCATGACAGTGTTTGTTGCAGTAGTTTGTTTTTTTCAATACAAATTTGTGGTTGAAGTACATGCTTGCTTGTCTATCATGTGTGTGCCTGAAGTAATCCTCAAACATTTTGTTGGAATTTTAAGTGTATTGATGCTTGCAACTGCAGAAACTATCATAGCTAGAGATGCAGCTTATGAGCAGTTCAAGTATATTGCATACATCCATGATGCTCAAAACCTCACTACCTCTAAGACATTCTGCCTGGGCGCTGTCATCAATGAACTGTGGTGCTTGACTACAGACAACTGTGTAGAACACAACAATTACACGCTCTACACTGTGTATACTGGAGGAATATCGCTAACGGATTCGCACAATGAAAAGAGGGCTGTTGATACCATTGTAAGAAGCAAGGGGCCATCAGGTATGGGGTTAAGTTTGGTCAAAGTAAAGACTCCTTTCAACATACCTGCCAACGTGGAGCCTGCGATTTTATGCAGCCAGAAGAGTCCATACTTGAAACACTGTGTCTCGTTTAAAACCTCTTCTGATGAGAAATACAAACTCCAGTATATTCCACTCAAGTACAGACACAAACCAAAACCCTGTGGCAGTCTTCGTGGGAATGCCCCACACAATCCTCAGCTATTATGCTCAGAAAAGAACTCTGTGATGAACCCGCACTATTCTTCACCAATTGTGTGTGACGACGTCCTCATTGGCATGTCCGAGATAAACCACGACACTCTCATTCATCACACGTTTATTCAAGTAGCACCACATTTATTATGGATCAAAGATATTGCCTTAAATGCAAAGGTTTCCAACTCGTGCCTCTTTGAGAATATTGGACAATCCACCACTCCTACAATTCATACTTTTGTACTTTTATGCTTTGGAACCCTTCTTGCTTTTCTGAGTGGTCAAATAATGTAACATGAAACTTTAAAACTATTTCAAAAACTGGTTTTAATTGTAACATTTTCATTTGTATGTTCAAATAAAGTGCCATATAATACACAGGAAAGAAGGCATTATTTCATACTTCATAAACTACATGCACAACAAAGATGATTTAAATAATGAAAATATATATTAAACAATAAAAAAAAAATCTGATGTGTTGCACTCACATGACTTCCTCTACTCTTGTACTAACCATTCTTACAAACTCTTATTCCTATATCTTTAATCATCTTAGTTGAGATAAATATTTGCAGAAATTATCTTATTGTTTATTTCTTTATAGGTACAAGGGGAATATTACAATACAGTAGACTTTGAGTGATAGTCAAATATTTTAAAGCTTTCAAATTCCATTCTCTTTGCATGGTTAACATATAAAAAAATGAATAATGATGTTCCATTTGACAGAAGTATAAGCTCTCCAAAACTCTCACAAATAACAAGGCATATCTCGGAAATGGTTCACTCTACAAAAAAAATGTATTGAGACACAAATTGTGTATTTAACAAGATCTACATTTTTTGTACTCTTACGGTTTTCCAGTTATGCAAAAGTCATCCAGAGTAAATAGGACTACATGGGCTATAGCCAGAAAATTCAAGATATACATTTCATTTGCCGTAACAATATCTCAAACATATTGCATTTTAATGAAAATCGTTAGTCATTTTCGAGAAAATCAACATTTTCAAAAAATTTTCCATGTAAAGGGTAGTTTAGAGTGGGGACATTTTCCTCAAAATCTTTGCATTGCATCCTTGAAAGACTTCTTCTTCTGCTTACCTTCCCCTTATGCAGTACTTACAAGCCAGTGCCTAGGGTTGGACGTCTGCTGGGGAGCACAGGAACCTATAGACCGGACAGAGTGAAGACCTGGAAGCGGGTGGTCAGCCAAGCACCAGGTATGAGAGTGAGGAAGAGGATGATATGAAATGCAGGTGAAATGGATGATTGGAAAGGTGATAGTAGAGCAATTGGTGGAATGACTGATGGGGGAAACCAGAGAAAACCCACCCTGATGCCGCTTTGTCCACCATGAATACTACATGCTGTTCTCTGGGATCGAACCCGGGCTGCCTATGTGGTAGGCGAGTATGCTAACTGCTCGGCCACGGTGTCCCTTGAAAGACATTAAACCTAAATACCAACTTTGGTTTTTAACTGACTTCATTTTTGAGCTATGCTGTCCACAGACTGACAGACCGACAGACATGGACCTTTCTCTAAAAATGCTTTTTTTTAAATTCAGGGGAGCCTCAAAACATCTTTCCAGTGAAATCTTGACATTGAATTTTTGGGTGGATATGATACTTTCTCTACTATACGTAGTAGAGAAAGTAGTTGTTGTTTTCTAGTGCCTTGCATTTGGCAATGAAGCCATTAGCATTCGTGCTTTCCAATACTTTTGAACTGTAGTTTCTTCTGATCTTAATGCTTCACAGGTCTTCAAGTGGTCTTCGTTCATTTCTGCTGGATCGTTACACAGGACACATATTGGTGAGGCTGAGATACCTATTCTGTAGAGATGACTTGCTAAGCAGTCTGTAGAGAAAGTAAAAGTGCATTAAAACACAAAAAGAAAAGACTAAAGGGCCCTGGGAGAAAGATGACAATATTGTTAACTTGCTCTGGTCGGATCGTTAGAAGTCTAATTATTCTGGTAGGATTAAGAAGAATTAAATATAAAGAAATAGTGACTGTGAAAAGCAAAGCACAGATAAGCAAATATCTTACCTTTTAGACCATGAGATGTTACGTCAAAGGTCTTGAGGATTACAACACATCACCGAACAACAAAACAGCAGCAGTGGCTTCACTGTGCGAGCTTTTAGTTTATAGCAGTGAGGAGTGCTCGTAGTGTCCATAAGGTGGTGCTATCTCGTACTATGAACTTAGGATTAAATCATTTGTCATCTTGTCCCACTTGTTAACTTGCCCCAGCCTCCCCTATATTTTAGAATCACTGGCCTGGGCCAGATTTGAACCTGCAACCTTGGCATCGGTAGGCTAGCACCTAACCAAATGAGTCTGGAGCACACTGGCCTGGGCCAGATATGAACCTGCAACCTTGGCATCGGTAGGCTAGCACCTAACCAAATGAGTCTGGAGCACACTGGTCTGGGTCAGATATGAACCTGCAACCTTGGCATCAGTAGACTAGCACCTAACCAAATGAGTCTGGAGCACACTGGTCTGGGCCAGATTTGAACCTGCAACCTTGGCATCAGTAGACTAGCACCTAACCAAATGAGTCTGGAGCACACTGGTCTGGGCCAGATATGAACCTGCAACCTTGGCATCGGTAGGCTAGCACCTAACCAAATGAGTCTGGAGCACACTGGTCTGGGTCAGATATGAACCTGCAACCTTGGCATCAGTAGACTAGCACCTAACCAAATGAGTCTGGAGCACACTGGTCTGGGCCAGATTTGAACCTGCAACCTTGGCATCAGTAGACTAGCACCTAACCAAATGAGTCTGGAGCACACTGGTCTGGGCCAGATATGAACCTGCAACCTTGGCATCAGTAGACTAGCACCTAACCAAATGAGTCTGGAGCACACTGGTATGGGCCAGATATGAACCTGCAACCTTGGCATCGGTAGGCTAGCACCTAACCAAATGAGTCTGGAGCACACTGGTCTGGGCCAGATATGAACCTGCAACCTTGGCATCGGTAGGCTAGCACCTAACCAAATGAGTCTGGAGCACACTGGTCTGGGCCAGATTTGAACCTGCAACCTTGGCATCGGTAGGCTAGCTACCTAACCAAATGAGTCTGGAGCACACTGGTCTGGGCCAGATATGAACCTGCAACCTTGGCATCGGTAGGCTAGCACCTAACCAAATGAGTCTGGAGCACACTGGTCTGGGCCAGATTTGAACCTGCAACCTTGGCATCAGTAGACTAGCACCTAACCAAATGAGTCTGGAGCACACTGGTCTGGGCCAGATTTGAACCTGCAACCTTGGGGCATCGGTAGACTAGCACCTAACCAAATGAGTCTGGAGCACACTGGCCTGGGTCAGATATGAACCTGCAACCTTGGCATCGGTAGACTAGCACCTAACCAAATGAGTCTGGAGCACACTGGTCTGGGCCAGATATGAACCTGCAACCTTGGCATCGGTAGGCTAGCACCTAACCAAATGAGTCTGGAGCACACTGGCCTGGGCCAGATATGAACCTGCAACCTTGGCATCGGTAGGCTAGCACCTAACCAAATGAGTCTGGAGCACACTGGCCTGGGCCAGATATGAACCTGCAACCTTGGCATCGGTAGGCTAGCACCTAACCAAATGAGTCTGGAGCACACTGGTCTGGGCCAGATATGAACCTGCAACCTTGGCATCGGTAGGCTAGCACCTAACCAAATGAGTCTGGAGCACACTGGTCTGGGCCAGATATGAACCTGCAACCTTGGCATCGGTAGGCTAGCACCTAACCAAATGAGTCTGGAGCACACTGGTCTGGGCCAGATATGAACCTGCAACCTTGGCATCGGTAGGCTAGCACCTAACCAAATGAGTCTGGAGCACACTGGTCTGGGCCAGATATGAACCTGCAACCTTGGCATCGGTAGGCTAGCACCTAACCAAATGAGTCTGGAGCACACTGGTCTGGGCCAGATATGAACCTGCAACCTTGGCATCGGTAGGCTAGCACCTAACCAAATGAGTCTGGAGCACACTGGTCTGGGCCAGATATGAACCTGCAACCTTGGCATCGGTAGGCTAGCACCTAACCAAATGAGTCTGGAGCACACTGGTCTGGGCCAGATATGAACCTGCAACCTTGGCATCGGTAGACTAGCACCTAACCAAATGAGTCTGGAGCACACTGGTCTGGGCCAGATATGAACCTGCAACCTTGGCATCGGTAGACTAGCACCTAACCAAATGAGTCTGGAGCACACTGGTCTGGGCCAGATATGAACCTGCAACCTTGGCATCGGTAGGCTAGCACCTAACCAAATGAGTCTGGAGCACACTGGTCTGGGCCAGATTTGAACCTGCAACCTTGGCATCGGTAGACTAGCACCTAACCAAATGAGTCTGGAGCACACTGGTCTGGGCCAGATTTGAACCTGCAACCTTGGCATTGGTAGGCTAGCACCTAACCAAATGAGTCTGGAGCACACTGGTCTGGGCCAGATTTGAACCTGCAACCTTGGCATCGGTAGACTAGCACCTAACCAAATGAGTCTGGAGCACACTGGTCTGGGCCAGATTTGAACCTGCAACCTTGGCATTGGTAGGCTAGCACCTAACCAAATGAGTCTGGAGCACACTGGTCTGGGCCAGATTTGAACCTGCAACCTTGGCATCGGTAGGCTAGCACCTAACCAAATGAGTCTGGAGCACACTTGTCTGGGTCAGATATGAACCTGCAACCTTGGCATCGGTAGGCTAGCACCTAACCAAATGAGTCTGGAGCACACTGGTCTGGGTCAGATATGAACCTGCAACCTTGGCATCGGTAGGCTAGCACCTAACCAAATGAGTCTGGAGCACACTGGTCTGGGCCAGATATGAACCTGCAACCTTGGCATTGGTAGGCTAGCACCTAACCAAATGAGTCTGGAGCACACTGGTCTGGGCCAGATATGAACCTGCAACCTTGGCATTGGTAGGCTAGCACCTAACCAAATGAGTCTGGAGCACACTGGTCTGGGCCAGATATGAACCTGCAACCTTGGCATTGGTAGGCTAGCACCTAACCAAATGAGTCTGGAGCACACTGGCCTGGGCCAGATATGAACCTGCAACCTTGGCATCGGTAGGCTAGCACCTAACCAAATGAGTCTGGAGCACACTGGTCTGGGTCAGATATGAACCTGCAACCTTGGCATCGGTAGGCTAGCACCTAACCAAATGAGTCTGGAGCACACTGGTCTGGGTCAGATATGAACCTGCAACCTTGGCATCGGTAGGCTAGCACCTAACCAAATGAGCCACCCACACCAACACAGAGCTCACTGTTTTGGATACCAGCATTAATATTTATTCCATTGGAAAGAACTGCAACTTTTACCACTCGTCTTCTGGCCGTTCTTTAGGCAGTTACAGCTAACTTCAAACACACTTATTTACTGGAACATATGGTTTATCTTCCTCAAATGTCAGTCTGGGTGGCTCAGTTAGTTAGATGCTGGCCTATTGATCCCAAGGTCAAGGGTTCAAGCCCGGCCCAGAGTGATGGTTTTTAAGTGTGCTTAAAAACAACAGCTCCATTTAAGAGGTGGAATCAGGAGTGAAAACTTCAATGCCATTACCAGGATTTGAATTGTCCACCTCTTAAACATTGCCCACACACGGCTTGTGTTTAAAAACACCAGCAGTAAGTTCATTGGCACAAATAAATAATAATTGACAGCTCCATGGCAGTAGATTTACTGGCATGTAAAAGAACGTCTGCGGGACCAGCAATGCCAATATGATCCTGGCAAGTGACAGCATCGTTAAACAAAATAATTTTTATCTTCTTCAAACAAACTCACAAAAATAAAACAATGTTACATTCACATAGCTTTCTCTACCAATTCTTCACCAAATAATTCCCACAAAACCTCATTCTTCTGTGTAGTATAAGTAAATCAAGAGAATCATTTGTACAAATGGTTTTATTACATACTACAGGGCATAGGCAAAATAATGTGAACATCTGTACTTTGGAATAGTTTATCAACAAGGGGTTGGACCCCCATTTGCCCGTAATACGGCTGCCGTTCTTCTTGGAATACTGGAATATAATGACTGTATAGTCTCCAGTGGATGTTATGCCACTCGTCTGTCAGAACCTTTTCTAACTCCTGTAGTAAGGAGAGAGGTGGAAATCTGCTACATAGTCTGTTCTCCAATACCGTCCAAACTGCTTTGATAATGTTCAAGTCCGGGGATTGTGCTGGCCAGGGAAGATGCTGCAGTTCATTTCTATGCCCCTCAAACCACGATTGTACTGTCCTGGCTGTGTGAATAGGTGCATTATTATCTTGAAATGTGGCATCATTGTTGGGGAACAACATTTGAGTGCACCTCATCACCTAAGATGTTCAAATACTCCTTGGCTGTAACACAGTCTTTAAGAGCAATGATGGGACCAGCAGAATACCACGATATGGCTGCGCACATCATACTTCCACCTCCATGCTTAACTGTTGGCATCAAGCAATCAGATTGTAGGCTTCTTTTGGAGTTCTCCAGACGTAAATCCGGCCTCATGTTGGAAATAACAAATGTAGACTCGTCGAACCATATGACTTGTTTTCACTGATCAGCCATCCTGGATTTATGCTCCTGACACCATTTTTATGCTTCTTTGAATTGATTTTAGTCACTAATGGTTTAGGTATAGCAGCTCGTCTATGAATATCCACTTTATGGAGTTCTCAGTGGAGTGTCAATAGATACAGGTTCTAGAAGATTACGATTGAGCTCTGCAGTCACTGTGGCTGCAGTAGTTTTGCATTATTTTGGCAATTCTTGTGACGATCTGTCAGTTAGTTTTGATTTTCTCCCACTATTACTTTTACATGATGATATCTCTCCATGTCGTGACTGTCGAAAAAGTTGCTCTTGAAACATTAAATAAGTTGGCTGTCTTGGTTGCTGTTGTTCCAGCTAATCCAGCCCCCACAATCTGGAACTCTGTCAAGTCTTTCACTACAAGTCTACCCATGCCCCAGAATGCAAATACGAAGTGTGCACTGCTCGTAAGTAACCTGTACTGATGCCTAGTCAGTAACGAACACACACAGTTAAGTGCGACATGTGCATTAGCTGAGTTGTTGACCATCAAACACAACCACTGTTCACATTATTTTGCCTATCCCCTGTATCTGCCCATCAAGATGGGCTGGAGGAATGTGTTAAGTAAACATCACTATCATATTTATACATACTAGAGGATGTACAGAATAAGAAGGCACATGAGGCAGGCGAAGGTGGGCGAGAGCAAGTAACCTACCCTAGAGAGGCAACGCTGCCCAGTTTGGTAACGAACTGTCTAGCGCAATATTTGCTTGTCATTTTCTCTTTGCACTCAACAAATACAGCAACAACTCATTATTACAAAGTATTCCTTTGAAAAGAGCTGGAAATGTTGAAGCTGACTGTCCAATAAACAATATTTTAGGTGGTCTGTAGCCCAAGATATCAGTAACTAAATAAACACTGCCATCAGCAATAGCAAATGCCACATGCTTCGCATCATGGTTGTTAAGTAAGTCATCTCAAATCATTTCCTTCTCAAGGGGGAAGATGCCTCCAGAAAAGGAAAGGAGTTTATTGTTACAAGTCTTCCGAGTCATATTCAAGATATACATTTACAGTGATAAGTGTGTCTTACAGTTACTGCAACTCGTTTTGTTGATAAGAAACGTGGCATTATTGAAACCTAGTGGCTTACAGACGAGTAGATCAAAATGGAAAGTGTTGCATTCAGATGTACGAGTAATTACTTTCAGTATATTCAAGATGCTCTTGGGCTTCGAGCCAGGTTTAGTGATGAAGAGACATCGATGTTTTGGGAGTGTACATCTCTCCCATCATCAGGATGATGAATGACTAGTCTCGCCGTGGGGGTCGCTGAGGGGTTATCCTCCCTATGGGAGGCACCCTCTGACGCTTGCCATTCTGGGATTACTCCCTTGCTGGCTTTAGGATGGGTGATAAATTGAAGACGGTGGGTAGATGGTGGAAATTGGAGTTTGGGAGATAAGATTTTTTTTTTTTTTGTGTTTGGTGATGTAATGATTTGGTCCGTTAGCGTAGTTAATCTATGGTTGTGTCAGTAGGAGTCTTGGACGTTTGTAAGTCTCCCCGGGGTCTATATCATATGAATGACTAGCAAGAGTGAAGGGACCAGTACATGTACTGTCAGCCAGTACGTACCGAGTAGAAAACACCCAGTCTAATGTGGAGGTGGTTCACCACTCCGTTGGAATCTGTGTTTTCTGAGTCGGTCGATTTCCAATTTAAGACTGGTTTCCAGGAGGGACTAAACTGCTCAAACGGGATGGATCCTTCATCAAGCTCATGGTGCCATCAAGACTCAGGAAACAATCACTGAATTAGGCATTGAGGTGATGCCACATTCACCTTATTCACCGGACCTAGCCCAGTGTGAATTCCACCTATTTTCTGCAGTAATAAAAGAGCTCTGGGGTCATCATTTTCAGAGTGATCGAGAGCTAAACAATAAAATTTTGGGTGTACTCAACAGACTATCAAAAAGGGACTTCAGAGAGTGTTTAGAACATTGGACTGAACACTGGAATCGCAATGTGTCTGATGGAGAATACTTTGAAGGTGTGTAATGGAATTTGAATACAGATGAGCAGCATTTTCCAGTAGAAAAGCAATTCTATTTTTTTTAACACCCCCTCGCAAGTAAACATTCAGTGAACTTTTCGAAAATCCGAAGTGTTTTCCCGGGTGCTCTAAAATTATAACAAATATTCTGTCTGTTATAAAGAAGCGTGGCTGCAAAGTGTGGTGCATGTATGTTAACTCATTCCTGGATTATGTGTCTTAAACCACAAATGTCAGTTATTTTATAAAAAGTTCACCTTACTATACAATGTTCACAATTTTTAAACAATACTGCATGTTTGTGTTCCTTATTGAGCTGTAAAATAAGTCTGCAAAGAAATGCAATTTTAACACAATTGGTTTAAAAAAATTAATTTGTTCAATTGTGGGTTTCGCTTTGAAAAAAAATATCTGATGTGTTGCACTCACATGACTTTCTCTACTCTTGTACTAACCATTCCTACTAACTCTTATTCCTATATCTTCTTCGTGTTAGTTGAGATAAACATTTGTACCAATTACCTTATTTCCTTGTAGGTACAAGGGGAATATGGGAATACAGTAGACTTTGTGCGATAGTCAAATCTTTTAAAGCTTTGAGATCCTGTTCTCTTTGCATATAAAAGAATGAACAACAATGTTCCATTTCACGAAAGTTTTGTTTTCCGAAACTCGTGCACATAACAAGGAGTATCTCCAAAATGGTTCACCCTACAAGAAAATTTATTAGGATATAAATTGTGTATTTTAGCAAGATCTACATTTTTTGTATAGTATGATTTGGTCTATCTCTAATGGTTTACCAGTTATTCAAAAGTCATACAGAGTAAACAGGACTATATGGGCTATAGCGAGAAAATTCAAAATATACATTTCATTTGTCATACAAATATCTCAAACATATGTCATTTTAATAAAAATCATTAGAGCCATTTTCAAGAAAATCAAAGTTTTTGAAAAATTTTCCATGTAAAGGGTAGTTTAGGGTGGGGCTATTTTCTTCAAAATCTTTGCGTCGTATCCTTGAAAGACATCAAACTTAAATACCAACTTTGGTTTTTAACCGACTTTTTGTGTTTTGGTTATGCTGCAAGTAACTTCTTTTACTAGATTCATTTGTTTAAGATTAATGTTCTTTATGAAATATGGACCTGGAACTGAAAGGCTCCACATATTACTAAATTCCTTTATTCAGCCATTTCATGATTACACATTCACACAAGTTTAAATCCATAAAATAACGGTTAATACTGCATATTTCCTAAAATCCAATTTTTGTCGCAAATGCTTATTAGCAAATGCTTGATACCTTCATATGACTTAGTGTGAAAATTCTGAGAAACTTGCGATGCCTGTTTTACTGTGTAATACCGGCTTTGTTGCCAGAAAAAAATAATCCTATTATTCAAAACTTCAAATTCTGCCTTAACAACTACAAGAGCATAGCTATAGCACGTTCTAGTTTCATGGTATGACAAGCAAATTGTCCACTTCACCATAAACATTATTTAATGGCAGCACTATATGACATTATTATAAAACAAGATTTCCAGCTCCACAGTTTCACTTCAACTTTAGAATAATTCTCACGAAAGACTTCAACAATCCAAATTTTGAGACACAAAATTTATTGCCAGTTACAATTTACAATATATTCTAGAACTCTAACATATGTAATCTAATTTAATTCAATTCAGCATACATCATTCTCGTCTGTCTTTAATAGACATGTGAATTAGCCGACCATATAGCTGCTAGGAACGTCAAGATCATAGCTCCGCACGTGCTTGGGAAAGTACCTTGCGAATATCATTTACTTGCTTAAATCGTCTAGTCTACTACATTCAATCGATATTTAGATCAAGTAACTTTGTCTCAATGATCACTATCTTAAAACATATTGAACATGCCCTACACCATCGTTAAGTTAGGCACCAAAGCGTGAAGACATTTTAAAAATTAAAAGCATTAGTTACAGTACATTAGCTAAGGAATATAAATAAACAAGCAAATCTTAAATAAGAACTTTCTGTTCAAAATTACACAACATGACAAAATCAGTTTCAAAAACCAATAAACCAATTACGTACCAATTTATGCTATAATTCTCGTAAACATTGTAACAATAACCAAATTTCCTTCTGCTCCGAGTCTATCATGCTAATTTCCGACAATGCAGAATGTAGGCACAAACTACTAATAAACAAGACCTTTAACCCAAAATTCATCTTTGTACAAATAAGAAAATACTTATTCTTTCAACTGTATTTACTTCGTTCATTGGTAGTTACACCAACTGCCGCCAGATCACACCCTGACATACTGACATGACAAGTGACAACGCAAAGAGTGGGAGCACAGATTATACAGAGTGGGAGTGTGTGCCATAGAGGACTAATGGACTAGAGATTTACTTCGAATGGGCATGACCGTAATGTGTACGCATGACAGTACTTAGACTTAGATATTCTGTGAGCTAGCGGCAACGTGAGCATCTACTAGAGTGTTCTGTGGTGAGCATTTGCTTTTAAGTTTTCATAGTTTAATCCTCAGTCCACCATGAGCGCTGTTTGTTGTCAAGGATTAACGTAGTTTAGATCACAGAACACTCTAGGCACACTCTAGGTTTAGATGTTTGACCCACTAATAGAAAAGTGAAGTGGTGGTGAAGTTATAATCTGTGCTTACAGTTTTGGTTTTCTTGTACAAACAGTACCAACCTAACACCATAGTTGGCAACCTTGCTTTCGAAGGAAATGAAGAATGTTTATTAAATTTGTTGAAAGTTAAAAAGGTTAATGAAATACCTTAATGTGCATGTAGTTATTCACTCACTGCAGATAATGATAATAACGTTTAAAACTGTAAAGGGTTAAAGTGTGGATATAAGTGTATTTTGCAATTAGCACTGTTATTGATCCATCCACTGTACGAAGAGGAAGAGGCCATCTTCGTTAGCGCATTATTGTTGCCAAGCGAAGCACAAACGAAGTCTGCCATTTTGTAGCTCGTGTTGGTGCAGACCTGCTTTCATATGGTTTTAGCACGCGGAAGAGGTAGAAGCAGAGGAGGAATTGTGAAGCCTAAAGGACGACCAGGTCCAATGAAGCCTCCTCCATTAATGGGGCGGTTAGCCCCGCCACCTCCGGATATGATACGGCCACCACCACGAGGAGTACCGTTACCGCCACCAGGTCTCATGCCAAGAATGAGGCCTCCTCCACCTGGTTTGCGGTCTCCAAGATTACTTCCTCCGCCGCCTCCTGGACCAAGAAGACCGCCAATGCCACATTTTGTCCCGGCGCCACATCCCCCGCCACCACCGCCACCGGCACATGCATTTCCTCCAGCCGTACCTCCAAGACCGCCAATGCCCATGTTGAGGCCACGACCAGGACAGAGACCACCACCACCAGGTTTGAGGCCCATTCCTCCCCTGGGAGTAGGCCCACCAGCAATGGGCAGACTTGGGAGGGGCGGCAAAAGAATGGCGGTACCAATAGCACCCAAACCAAAGCCGAAGATAAAGAAAGTCATCACTCCTGAGGTGAGTGTGTTGAATAAGTGGTAAAGGTTCCGTATAGTGAATGGTAAGCCAGTATAGTATGGCAGTGGAAAAGATTTACGGTAATGATTGCGTATCTGCTAAAACACTCATCATTGCTTATTTGGATATGTAATATTCCATTGCACTTGTTTATTGCACAGTCTGTAGTAGTACAAATAACTGACAATAGTTCGCACTCAGGGTGTGGTAGTTACAGTTGGTTATCCTGTATAATAGCGGCCTGGGCTCAGCTCCTGCTATCCCGTGTAATTTGGTACTTAGAGAAGCAGTTTCTTATATTATACGGCCAGGGGATCTCCGGCCCTGACGTCTGCTCAAATATTACCTTTAAATCTATTACTTTTGGCAATACTGGAAGCGAGTAACGCACCGGATGTAAAGAGGACCATGCGGTTTCGGATAAACTTTAGAATGTGTCCCGTTAGAATTTTGTATAAGTCCCATTCGGCAGTGTGCAGGAATTCTTACAAAATTTGCCGAAGTTGCTGTGTTATTTCAGTGTTAATTCAGCGCTGCCAACATCTCTATTTCTCCATTAATTTGTTGCCAATCCACACCGACTGTTGGGGAGGATTTGATGGGCTAATGGCTGGAGGTTTCGCTGCACATCTAACAGTGAATGCCCTAGGGCGAAGCTTAAATACCAACTTAGGCTTTTAACTGACTTCGTTTTTTAGTCGTGCTGTCCACAGACTGACAGACACACACACACAAACCTTTTTTTAAAAATGCTTTTTTTTTATTCAGGGGGCACAAAACATATTTCTGGTGAAATCTCGACATCGAATTTTTGGGTGGAGTACAATACTTCCTTCTACTTACAATAGAGAAAGTAATAGATTAGCCGACGCTCGGGTGCATTTGTGTTTAGTGTGTTGGCAAGAAAAACTAGTGTGGTTGAAAAAGCAATGTTGGCAGATGTGAAAAATCATGTGCTACTGATCGCTAGCACATGCAGTGCAATCTAGTGGTGATTCTACTAATGACTGTCGGTGTATGTATGTATGGTAAGTGCTCCTGGGCGTATTCTGAAGTTGAGCCGTGGTTTCAATTGCTTTTGTGTTTGTGCAGGTGTTTTTTCTTTTTCCTTTCTTTCCAGTAAGTAAACAGTAAAGCAATTGTCTCCGTAGTCCATATACTGTGATCATTTATATGCATACTGTCCATGTAAATTTACGCAGTAGCGATGCGATCTCTAGATGTATGAAATGTTTCAGATACCCTGTTTGAAATTCCTCCTAAAGAACTGGCAACACTGCGTCATGAGGCCTTGAGAAATGGGAGATCCACTGGCCGTACAATAATTTTATGATTTTAATTATATCTGCATGTCGTTAGTTTAAGGAAGATGCTAATTTCATTTCCGATCAATTTAGAAAGGAAGATATTAGTGCCAGTTTGTGGCAGTATTACACTATCCACAACAGTGTTGAGGATGTCGGTGATATCAGCTGGATTTTTTGCAACTGCATTGTTTACTGTTAGAGCTATATTATTTGGGCTCATCTTTAGAATGTGTCCCTGACCATTTTCCTTACAAAACTCTAAGTCCAAAGATACTTGCTGCGCATTCACCAACAGTCCTTAGCAGAATCACCACTAGATTGCGCTGCATGTGCTAGTGTTCACTAGCTCATGATTTTCACATCTGCCAACATTGCTTTTTCAACCACACTAGTTTTTGTTGCCAACACACTAAACACATGCACTCAGGCGTCGGCTAATCTATTTTTACATCTTGCTGCCACAGATATGTCGCCAGCGCGACTCCATACTATTTTTGTGTGCATTTGTTACTGGATCCACGAAATGCTGGCCTCTTTTTTTTATTATTTTTGAGTGGAGAAAAAATCCATTTGCAGAGCCCCATGTGCTGGGATGGCACAAAGGGGGGACTGTAGGCTTCGCTCTAGGGCACTACCCACTAAATAACTCCACCGGAAACATAGGATATGGAGGCAGAAAGGGAAAGGTGAAAGAGGGGCCAGCATGCAAGTGTTTGAGTAAGAAGGAAGTAATGGGTATAGGTTATGAAGGAGTGGATAGGGGTTTTGCTGATGACCTGCTGAGAACTTTATACCACGGGGAAAACCTTTCTGATGTTGTCTTATGAGTTCATGGAAGGGGTCGGTTGATCTGTTCTTTACATCTTGCCACCACAGGTACTCGGCTAGATGGATGTCCACTTGGTTTCACCTGGATAGGCGATGCCGGAGAGACCGCCATCGGGACTCAATGTTATTGGTGTGGTCATTGATTAGTGGATCCACGAAATGCTGGTTGTGGTTCACTGTTAGATGTGCAGCAAAACCCCCACCCATTAGCCCATCATATCCTGCCCCATAGTCGGTGTGGATTGTACTGGCGAGTTCTATGTGCTCCTCAATTAATGCAAAGAGGGTGGCACCATCCCTTCTGTTGTTGGGGCACACAGTCATCTGCACCTCATTGGTGACTAGGTTGATCATTCCCACGATCCAGTTTCCTTCCATGATGCGAGCTCGATGGTACTTCCTTCTGCCGATCTTACACTTGTCGATTTGGTCGACGTGGCCGGCAGCGCCTATTTTGCCCCTGTTGAGGCACTTGTCCATTGGACATACACACCCCCCTACAGTAGCTAAACCAATCAGCTGGTGTTGCGTGACTGGTAGTGCTATCCCCAAGGGAACACTGCATGGCAGTTTGCTCGTAGGATAGCTTTTAGAGCTCTCAAATTTTGGTGTAGGATTTTGAATTTAGATAAAAAATAATTTGTTAAGGCAGTGTGTAGAGTACCATGAAAGAGTCTTAGGGAATCTGGATGGGCAGGTAGTATCTGAAAGAACCTGGAAGTAAATGGGACGGGGGATTACTTGAAGAGAGGGGGAATAATCATAAGAAATTCTGGAAAGTAATAAGGAAGAGGTTTGAAGACCTAGAAATCCAAAAACTGTTTGATGTGATAATGGAAAAAAGGTCCCTGGTAGATTACAAATCAATGAAGGAAACATGAGAAAGGGAGACATATGCTGATAAGATAAACAAAGAACAAAGGGAGGCAATAGCATGGCTAAGAACTGATATTTGGGGGTTGAGAGGACTAAGAAAGGGTATCTCTCAGAGTATGTGTCCTATTTGTGGGGGGAAGGTACATCTGGAGCATGTAGTCTTTATGTGCCAAGGAACGGACATATGAAGGAAAGAATTTCTGGGGCAGAAATGGGCAAAGGGAGATAGGATAACAGCATTTAAGGGGATTTTTAGAAAGGAGGTGAGGAACTTAGGTCAGTTTTTAAGTAGAGTTAAGAAAAAATGGAATTGGTCTGTACAAAGAGAACAGAATTAAGAATATTTGGTATTAGTTATATGTTAGATAGCTATAGAGAAGTAAAAATATATGTAGAAGTAATTATGTTGGGTGGATATGACAGACTAAGAGCCTGGGCTGAATGTCTATCATATTCAAGTATGTATTTAAATAAATAAAAAAATGCAAAGAGAACGGAATCTCAAAGCTTTAAAGATTTGAGTATCTCTCAAAGTCTACTGTATTCCCATATTTCCCTTGCACCTACAAGGAAATAAGCAATAAGATAATTTGTACAAATGTTTATCTCAACTAACATTAAGATATAGGAATAGGAGTTGGCAAGAATGGTTAGTACAAGCGTAGAGAAAGTCATGTGAGTGCAACACATCAGATTTTTTTAAAACAGTGCTCTTATGCATTTGCTTTATAAGGAAGCTATCAAACTTTTCCCACAGATTCATGCATTAAATAGAATATATCATAAAGCTTGCTTGAGGCAGTAATTCAAAGATATTAGAAATCAAAGCAGAATATGAGAAACCTTATAATCTTCACCTCTAAGACTTTTTACTTCCAATTGTATATATACAGAGTGTTAATGAATTGCACCGAAATATTTTCAGAGAATATTGAGATGTCTTAAACTATTTGAGATAGGAGACTTATGTCCTCTTTGTTCAGATTTTGAAGTTACAGCTGTAAGTTTCTAAAGTGCCAGTATGCCACTGGCTAATGATAACCATTCGAGAGTGCGGCACATCAAAATGAAGTGTTTTAGAGAGTAGCTTCTGGCACAGTGATTACGACATTAGCATTACTGTACAAGGCTCATCATAATTTTTTTGTTGGCCGTAATGATGTAACTGTCGATGGGCCCTTAAACCTTACTCACTCACCTGTCTCGTTCCCTACTTTGGTTTCCTTCCTTTCTTTTGAGTAGAGCATATTAATAATTTTTTATCTAGACTTTAAATTACGTCCCAGTTTATGCATTTTTATTTCAAACTATCTTGCGAACCAAAAGTTGAATCCTCCTTAGTGCGTTCATACATTGTGCTTCAAAGTAGGAAGTGATTTAAAGGATGCAGAAAGTATAAAAACATAGAAACGCGTAAGTCTTTACACCATTTTATAGGAACTGCTCGAAATGGTGATCTGAATTTTGGAGGCAAAGTTGACAGCGGCAAAGGAACAACTGTTGTACTCTGCCCAAGATTTCTAGTGTGAGCCGAATCAAGGAAATAATAGTGTTAATGCTCTTCGTATGGAATAAAATGAGAATAAAAAAAAATAAGACAACAGTAACTGCATGACAGAAAATGGACCCATGAGCTTAGGGATAGCATCTTTTGGTGTTACACATTAAGCCAGAAGAGCAGTTAAATGTCTCTAGGATAGGCAACATAATACAAGAAGGGAGCTAATCATTCAGTGTCGCATTGTCAAGTGATGGATTTGACTTTAAATCTTGAGAATGCCGATAACGAGCTGCTGAAAATCAATATTTCTATACTTGGACAGCAGTTTTAAAGGCATTATAAGACAAATTTTTACACCAACTTATCAGCATCTGATACCTATACATTTAACACCATATAACTGTGTTATGTTTAATTGTGGACCACACATTGCCTCCTTAATTGCTTAAATTGGTCACATCTACAATCTCTCAAGTTATTTAGGTGTAGTTAACACCCTGTATATTCAATTCAATATGTACAGCCACTGAAAGCGCCAAAGAATTGAGAAATATGGCAAATGTTCTGTATCTCACGGCTGTGTTTACTTCTCTGTGTCAATGTGGATGGTGCTTAGTGACGATGTTGTCAACCCATGCATGAAGAAAAAGAGGAAAGTGTGTTATAAAGACTCAATAGAAGTGAAACTGTTGTATTACAGGGAAACATTTTATTCATGGATCACTTTTGAATAACAAAGATTGTGTTTATCATGCATTTATTTACATAAAATTACACTTCAAAGCGAATGGATTATTTACAAAATCTCGATTGAAAATATTATGTGCAGTGTTGAGTTTGTTAAAATCAGAATAGTGTAAATTATCAGTGATAGGTTCAAGAGGAGGTTCTAGTTGCTGGTTCATTGTCTTACACCGTCCAACTAGCACATATTCTCCTCCTTTCTCTACTATCTTGTTCAGTTTCTTTTTTACTTTCTCTACTGGTAAGTAAGGGAAGTATTGTATTCCACCCAAAAATTCAATGTCAGAGTTTTCACTGCAAATATATGTTTTGAGACCTCCTGAATACAAAAAAAAGCATTTTTAGAAAAAGGTCCGTGTGTGTGTCTGTCAGTTGTGGACAGCATAACTCAAAAACGAAAAGTAGGTTAAAAACCAAAGTTGGTATGTAAGTTTAATGTCTCTCAAGGATGCGACACGAAGATTTTGAAGAAAATAGTCCCACCCTAAGCTACCCTTTACATGGAAAATTTTTCCAAAATTTTATTTTCTTGAAAATACCTCTGACGATTTTGATTAAAATGTCATATGTTTGAGATATTTTTAGGACAAATGAAATGCATATCTTGAATTTTCTGACTATAGCCCCTGCAGTCGTATTTACTCTGGACGACTTTTGCATAACTCGTAAACCGTTAGAGATCGACCAAATCATACTATATAAAAAATGTAGATCTTGCTAAAATACACAATTTATGTCCAAATAAATTTTTTTGTGGGTTAATCCATTTCGGAGATATTCCTTGTTATGTGATTTGTGGGTTTTCAGGGTGCTCAACATCTAGGTCATTAGCGCCCTTCTAAAATTCATGGCAATAGCCAGATATAAACTGGAATAAAAAATAAATTACTAGTATCAAAGACAAAATACACATAAACGTAAAAACCGTGGCAATAGCCAGATATAAAACAATGTAATAAATAGGTCAAAAGGCATAAACAAATATCTAACATTTTAAATCCTCAAATTGATATTACAATCCGCTAAAAACTTAAAAACTCTATCAACCGCTGTTTTGTTGTCCGCTAAGACCTCTGCAAGTCTGGCAGGCAGCTGCAGAGAATCCCGAAGGTGCGCTAGAGAGCAACACTCCAGCAGCACGTTGCGAACAGACAAAAGGTTGTCACACAGCGGACTTAGAGGCGCAGGGTCCCTTTTAAATAAGTAACCATGCGAAAAGTTTCAGTGCCCTATTCTTAATCGAGCCAACCTAACCTCCTCGCGGTGAGATATGCGACAGGAGGTTACCCAGTTTATCGGAAGTTCTTTCACTTCTCTAAGCTTATTACTGCAGAGAGCTGACCACTCTTCGTGCCAGGACGACAGCACCGCTCTCCACACTTCAAACCTAAAGTCTTCCGAAGTAACACATGAGATGGTAATACTGGGTTCTGTAGTTGTCGTCTTTGCTGCTAAATCTGCCATTTCATTCCCAGGCAAACCTACGTGACCAGGAATCCATGCACACACCACGTCAATGCCAGAAGCGTGTAATACATGGAGGGCATCCTGGACACGTTGTACAATAGGGTGGGGGTTGTACAACTGACAAAGGCTCTGCAGTGCACTAAGGGAATCGCTCAAAATCAGGCAGTCACCTAATTTACATACAAGACGGCTCGATAAATTGCATAAAGCTCTGCAGTAAAAATGGAAGTGCTATTTGGAAAACTGAATGTATATGGTTCGGTTCCATAAACATAAGCACATCCAACACCGTTGGTGCTCTTTGATCCATCGGTGTAAATATATCGACGGTCAGTGTAGCCTGACAAAAATTCTAAGAAACACGTGCGTATACTTGAAATAGGCATCGTGGACTTCTGGTGTACGGTCATCCCAAGATCTACATGGGGCGTGCCAGATAGCGAAGGGGGGTAGAGCCTCTCGCCCTTGGCGAACATCACAGGCAGTTCCACTCCAAGCTTCACTAGAAGGTCTTGGAAATGGAACCCCGCAGGCTTAGGACTAAGGGTGCTATTCCTATATTGTTCTCTTAGTGTAGTGGTGAAAAAAGAAGCGAACGTTGGGTGCTTAGGCATACATCTAAGCGCACAACCATAATTTGCCAAGAGAATCTCACATCGATATTGCAGAGGAGGTTCTGCGGACTCGGCGTAAAGGCTCACCACTGGGCTTGTTGGAAAAATTGTTATGTGTGTGAGTTTTGGAAAACAACTTTCTTGAAATGGAACATCGTTCATTTTTTTATATGTTAAGTGTTCAAAGAGAACGGAATCTCAAAGCTTTAATGATTTGACTATCGCTCAAAGCCTAGTGTATTCTAATATTCCCCTTGTACCTACAAGGAAATAAACAATAAGATAATTTGTACAAATGTTTATCTCAACTAACACAAAGAAGATATAGGAATAAGAGTTTGTAAGAATGGTTAGTACAAGAGTAGAGAAAGTCATGTGGGTGCAACACTTCAGATTTTTTCACATTCTGAACAGTCACTTGACACGCACATTTTCTCTCACGCCATGTTCTTGTTCCTTGTGTGCCTGACTTAGGCATATTCACAACAAAATTGTATATTTTAATGAAGAAAATAAATTATAAACAATGAGAACGCTAAACAATACTCGAAATGCGTTGGTAATACACACTGTTGCCAACCAACAGCTGTACTCAGCGATTGCCACGCCATCTGGACGCAGTACACACAACATTGGACAACAAGAATGAGAGAAAGCAATAAGAGTGTATGTCTCATTCTCCTCCAATACCCGAAGGCACACAAGACAGTTCCCACTCTACCCCCACCACTTTTCGTCACAAAAAAGTTGCAGATCAGAATTTCACAGCCCTCCCATAAGAAGTTTCACTTCAAAAAGCTGCAATTATTGGAATTAAGCTTCACAGATCGTATGTTACACCCCATTGCTCCATGTCTGTAACTGTTTCACTCCTCTTGTAGAAACATCCCTCTGCTGTCCTTTGTGAGTTAGGGCCTTCTATCCCTGGGCTGTAATGGTGAACAATTGTGGTGCCAAAACCCTTAATGTTTGCACTCCGAACTATCCGAGGAAGTAGGATCTCCCACCACAATTGCCTAACTACCTCTACTACCTTTGTATCCATGCATTGCATACTGAAAAATGAAGTGTTGCACTTACATGACTTTCTCTACTCTTGTACTAACCATTCTTACAAACTCTTATTCCTATATCTTCTTCGTGTTAGTTGAGATAAACATTTGTACAAATTATCTTATCGCTTATTTCCTTCTAAGTACAAGGGGAATATTAGAATACAGTAGGCTTTGAGCGATAGTCAAATCTATTAAAGCTTTGAGATCCCATTCTCTTCGCATGCTTAACATATAAAAAAATGATGTTCCATTTCCCGAAAGTGTTAAGTTTTCCGAAACTGACACAAATAGCCAGGAATAACTCTGAAATGGTTCACTCTAGAAAAAAATTTATTCAGACATAAATTGTGTGTTTTAGCGAGACCTACATTTGTTGTATATTAAGATTTTGTCTATCTCTTACGATTTACGAGTTAATAAAAAATCATCCAGAGTAAACAGGACTACATAGGCTATAGCCAGAAAATTCAAAATATACATTTAATTTGTCATACAAATATCTTAAACATGTGGCATTTCAATCAAAATTGTTAGAGCCATTTTCAAGAAAATAAACATTTTCGAAATATTTTCCATGTAAAAGGTGATTCTTCAAAAATCTTTTATGTCACATCCTTTTGTTTTTGAGTTATGCTATCCACAGACTGGCAGACACACACACACACACACACACACACATACAGACCTTTTTCTTAAAATGCTTTTTTTTTAATTTTTAATTTTTATTCAGGGGTGTCAAAGCATATTTCCGGTGAAATCTCGACATTGAATTTTTGGGTGGAGTACAATACTTTGTTCTACTTAGCAGTAGAGAAAGTAAAAAAGGGAGTAATGGAAGGAGCATGCACTGGGTGATGAATGTGATTGACTGTTGTCACTTTGTGTATCCATTGATTTATTGATTAGCCTGTGTAATAACGGCCACACTTCTTCTACAGAGAGTCAATGTACTAAGCACCAGCTGTGCAGTAGTGTTTCACTGGGCGTGGACAGGTGATTCTGCACTGCTGTTGCAATCAAGGTCATGCCTGGGTCTACAGTACGAGGGCTGATTTTCCTGTAGCTTCAGTGATAGTTTTGTATCTGTAACATAAATATTTGAAAAGAGTGGGTTTTTATGTATAATGTCGGTAGGCAGCACTCTCGTATTGGTAGGTTGGTAGTAATGGTCTATTTTGTTGGCCCTACATGCATTTCGCATACCAAACAATGGAGGTGACGCGAGAGGAGCAGTACAGTGCAATCAAATCCTGTTTTCGTTTAAACCATACAGCCACCGAAACTTATGAAAACCTGAAGCAAGCGTACAGTGAAGATGCACTACCTCGTGCAACAGTGTTTAGGTGGTTCAGACTTGTCAGTGTTAAGCAAGGTGGGCCTGGTGTTTCGGCTTCTGCTGTGACTGAAGTTAACATCAACACAGCTGCTGTGATTGTCCGAGAGGATCTGCGTATAACATTACGTAACTTCAGTGAAGTGTTGAGAATTACATATGGCAGTGTGTTTACAATTATGTACGACCATCTCCATATGACCCAAGTTTGTGCCCGTTGGGTGCCACGTCTGTTGACTCCCAAACAAAAGGCTGTGTGAATGGAGACAAGCCATGAGGTACTGTGTCTCTTTGCTGATGGAGGGGATGCATTTTTTAAATTGATTATCACCGGTGATGAGTAATGCTGCATCATTATGATCCTGAAGGAAAACAAGCCAGCACAGTGTGGAAATGGCCAGGTTCTCCAACACCAAAGAAGGCAAAAGTTGTTCCATCTGCAGGGAAAGTGATGGTGATCACATTTTTTGACTGTAATGGAATGATTTAGCAGCATGCAGTTCCCCCTCACACTACTGTTACAGCAGCATACTACACGTCAGTGTTGGCTACACTGAGGAAGCACATTGCAAAGAAACGACCAGAGCTTTCTTGGACTGGGTGGCGACCTCATGACAATGCTCGGCCTCACGTTGCAAGTCAAGTCATGCAGTTTCTGGCTCGACTCAACATTACCTGTCTACCACTTCCACCTTATAGCCCCGATTTTGCACCCTGTGACTTTTCTCTATTCCCATCACTAAAGGCAAAGCTTAGGGGTATTTGATTTGAGAAGTCTGAAGCAGTGCTCAAGAAAAGTGAGGCAATTCTCAAGGACCTGACAAAGAATGGTCTGTAGCACGTGTTCAAGGACTGGCAGAGATGCTATAAAAAGTGCATTGAAGTAGGATGGGACTACTTTGAAAAAGATCATGTGAACATTGAATTAGAGTAGTAAACATCTCTCAGTCTTTGTTGAACAGCCCTCGTATAAGTTGAGAGTTATATGGTGTAGTATTTGTGATGGATGAAGCGGTGTCGGGGCCGGTTTTCTCCGGTTTCCCCTGTCATTCATTCCACCAACTGCTCCATTATCACCCTTCTAATCCTCCATTTTGCCTGCATTTCATATCATCCTCTTTCTCACTATCATACCTGGTGCTTGGCTGACCACCTGCTTCCAGGTGTTCACTCTGTCTGGTACATAGGTTCCTGTGTTCCCTGACAGACGTCTGACTCTAGACCCTGTCTTGTAAGTCCTACATACGGGGAGGGTAATCACTTCCTCACTCTCATACTTGCAGGTGTTCACTCTGTCTGGTACATAGGTTCCTGTGTTCCCTGACAGACGTCTGACTCTAGACACTGTCTTGTAAGTCCTACATAAGGGGAGGGTAATCACTTCCTCACTCTCATACTTGCAGGTGTTCACTCTGTCTGGTACATAGGTTCCTGTGTTCCCTGACAGACGTCTGACTCTAGACCCTGTCTTGTAAGTCCTACATAAGGGGAGGGTAATCACTTGCTCACTCTCATACTTGCAGGTGTTCACTCTGTCTGGTACATAGGTTCCTGTGTTCCCTGACAGACATCTGACTCTAGACACTGTCTTGTAAGTCCTACATAAGGGGAGGGTAATCACTTCCTCACTCTCATACTTGCAGGTGTTCACTCTGTCTGGTACATAGGTTCCTGTGTTCCCTGACAGACGTCTGACTCTAGACACTGTCTTGTAAGTCCTACATAAGGGGAGGGTAATCACTTCCTCACCCTCAAACTTGCAGGTGTTCACTCTGTCTGGTACATAGGTTCCTGTGTTCCCTGACAGACATCCGACTCTAGACACTGTCTTGTAAGTCCTACATAAGGGGAGGGTAATTACTTCCTCACTCTCCTACTTGCACATGTTCACTCTGTCTGGTACATAGGTTCCTGTGTTCCCTGACAGACGTCTGACTCTAGACACTGTCTTGTAAGTCCTACATAAGGGGAGGGTAATTACTTCCTCACTCTCATACTTGCAGGTGTTCACTCTGTCTGGTACATAGGTTCCTGTGTTCCCTGACAGACGTCTGACTCTAGACACTGTCTTGTAAGTCCTACATAAGGGGGGGGGGGGGGGGTAATCACTTCCTCACTCTCATACTTGCACGTGTTCACTCTGTCTGGTACATAGGTTCCTGTGTTCCCTGACAGACGTCTGACTCTAGACACTGTCTTGTAAGTCCTACATAAGGGGGGGGGGGGGGTAATCACTTCCTCACTCTCATACTTGCACGTGTTCACTCTGTCTGGTACATAGGTTCCTGTGTTCCCTGACAGACGTCTGACTCTAGACCCTGTCTTGTAAGTCCTACATAAGGGGAGGGTAATCACTTCCTCACTCTCATACTTGCAGGTGTTCACTCTGTCTGGTACATAGGTTCCTGTGTTCCCTGACAGACGTCTGACTCTAGACACTGTCTTGTAAGTCCTACATAAGGGGAGGGTAATCACTTCCTCACTCTCATACTTGCAGGTGTTCACTCTGTCTGGTACATAGGTTCCTGTGTTCCCTGACAGACGTCTGACTCTAGACACTG
Source organism: Tenodera sinensis (assembly GCA_030765045.1). Taxonomy (NCBI): domain Eukaryota; kingdom Metazoa; phylum Arthropoda; class Insecta; order Mantodea; family Mantidae; genus Tenodera; species Tenodera sinensis. The sequence goes on along the minus strand of CM060974.1, from coordinate 77,761,269 downwards.
TCTTGTAAGTCCTACATAAGGGGAGGGTAATCACTTCCTCACCCTCAAACTTGCAGGTGTTCACTCTGTCTGGTACATAGGTTCCTGTGTTCCCTGACAGACATCCGACTCTAGACACTGTCTTGTAAGTCCTACATAAGGGGAGGGTAATTACTTCCTCACTCTCATACTTGCACATGTTCACTCTGTCTGGTACATAGGTTCCTGTGTTCCCTGACAGACGTCTGACTCTAGACACTGTCTTGTAAGTCCTACATAAGGGGAGGGTAATTACTTCCTCACTCTCATACTTGCAGGTGTTCACTCTGTCTGGTACATAGGTTCCTGTGTTCCCTGACAGACGTCTGACTCTAGACACTGTCTTGTAAGTCCTACATAAGGGGGGGGGGGGTAATCACTTCCTCACTCTCATACTTGCACGTGTTCACTCTGTCTGGTACATAGGTTCCTGTGTTCCCTGACAGACGTCTGACTCTAGACCCTGTCTTGTAAGTCCTACATAAGGGGAGGGTAATCACTTCCTCACTCTCATACTTGCAGGTGTTCACTCTGTCTGGTACATAGGTTCCTGTGTTCCCTGACAGACGTCTGACTCTAGACACTGTCTTGTAAGTCCTACATAAGGGGAGGGTAATCACTTCCTCACTCTCATACTTGCAGGTGTTCACTCTGTCTGGTACATAGGTTCCTGTGTTCCCTGACAGACGTCTGACTCTAGACACTGTCTTGTAAGTCCTACATAAGGGGAGGGTAATCACTTCCTCACTCTCATACTTGCAGGTGTTCACTCTGTCTGGTACATAGGTTCCTGTGTTCCCTGACAGACGTCTGACTCTAGACACTGTCTTGTAAGTCCTACATAAGGGGAGGGTAATCACTTCCTCACCCTCAAACTTGCAGGTGTTCACTCTGTCTGGTACATAGGTTCCTGTGTTCCCTGACAGACATCCGACTCTAGACACTGTCTTGTAAGTCCTACATAAGGGGAGGGTAATTACTTCCTCACTCTCATACTTGCACATGTTCACTCTGTCTGGTACATAGGTTCCTGTGTTCCCTGACAGACGTCTGACTCTAGACACTGTCTTGTAAGTCCTACATAAGGGGAGGGTAATTACTTCCTCACTCTCATACTTGCAGGTGTTCACTCTGTCTGGTACATAGGTTCCTGTGTTCCCTGACAGACGTCTGACTCTAGACACTGTCTTGTAAGTCCTACATAAGGGGGGGGGGGGGGGGTAATCACTTCCTCACTCTCATACTTGCACGTGTTCACTCTGTCTGGTACATAGGTTCCTGTGTTCTCTGACAGACGTCTGACTCTAGACACTGTCTTGTAAGTCCTACATAAGGGGAGGGTAATCACTTGCTCACTCTCATACTTGCAGGTGTCACTCTGTCTGGTACATAGGTTCCTGTGTTCCCTGACAGACGTCTGACACTGGACACTGACTTGTAAGTCCTACATAAGGGGAGGGTAATCACTTCCTCACTCTCATACTTGCAGGTGTTCACTCTGTCTGGTACATAGGTTCCTGTGTTCCCTGACAGACGTCTGACACTAGACACTGACTTGTAAGTCCTACATAAGGGGAGGGTAATCACTTTCTCACTCTCATACTTGCAGGTGTTTACTCTGGTACATAGGTTCCTGTGTTCCCTGACAGGCGTCTGACACTAGACACTGACTTGTAAGGCCTACATAAGGGGAGGGTAATCACTTCCTCACTCTCATACTTGCAGGTGTTCACTCTGTCTGGTACATAGGTTCCTGTGTTCCCTGACAGACGTCTGACTCTAGACACTGACTTGCAAGTCCTACATAAGGGGAGGGTAATCACTTCCTCACTCTCATACTTGCAGGTGTTCACTCTGTCTGGTACATAGGTTCCTGTGTTCCCTGACAGACGTCTGACTCTAGACACTGACTTGTAAGTCCTACATAAGGGGAGGGTAATCACTTCCTCACTCTCATACTTGCAGGTGTTCACTCTGTCTGGTACACAGGTTCCTGTGTTCCCTGACAGATGTCTGGCTCTAGACACTGACTTGTAAGTCCTACATAAGGGGAGGGGAATCACTTCCTCACTCTCATACTTGCAGGTGTTCACTCTGCCTGGTACATAGGTTGCTGTGTTCCCTGACAGATGTCTGACTCTAGACACTGACTTGTAAGTCCTACATAAGGGGAGGGTAATCACTTCCTCACTCTCATACTTGCAGGTGTTCACTCTGTCTGGTACATAGGTTCCTGTGTTCCCTGACAGACGTCTGACTCTAGACACTGACTTGTAAGTCCTACATAAGGGGAGGGTAATCACTTCCTCACTCTCATACTTGCAGGTGTTCACTCTGTCTGGTACACAGGTTCCTGTGTTCCCTGACAGACGTCTGGCTCTAGACACTGTCTTGTAAGTCCTACATAAGGGGAGGGTAATCACTTCCTCACTCTCATACTTGCAGGTGTTCACTCTGTCTGGTACATAGGTTCCTGTGTTCCCTGACAGACGTCTGACTCTAGACACTGTCTTGTAAGTCCTACATAAGGGGAGGGGAATCACTTCCTCACTCTCATACTTGCAGGTGTTCACTCTTCCTGGTACATAGGTTGCTGTGTTCCCTGACAGATGTCTGACTATAGACACTGTCTTGTAAGTCCTACATAAGGGGAGGGTAATCAGTTCCTCACTCTCATACTTGCAGGTGTTCACTCTGTCTGGTACATAGGTTCCTGTGTTCCCTGACAGACGTCTGACTCTAGACACTGTCTTGTAAGTCCTACATAAGTGGAGGGTAATCACTTCCTCACTCTCATACTTGCAGGTGTTCACTCTGTCTGGTACATAGGTTCCTGTGTTCCCTGACAGACGTCTGACTCTAGACACTGTCTTGTAAGTCGTACATAAGGGGAGGGTAATCACTTGCTCACTCTCATACTTGCAGGTGTTCACTCTGTCTGGTACATAGGTTCCTGTGTTCCCTGACAGACGTCTGACTCTAGACACTGTCTTGTAAGTCCTACATAGGGGGAGGGTAATCAGTTCCTCACTCTCATACTTGCAGGTGTTCACTCTGTCTGGTACATAGGTTCCTGTGTTCCCTGACAGACGTCTGACCCTAGACACTGACTTGCAAGTACTACATAAGGGGGGAGGGTAATCACTTCCTCACTCTCATACTTGCAGGTGTTCACTCTGTCTGGTACATAGGTTCCTGTGTTCCCTGACAGACGTCTGACTCTAGACACTGTCTTGTAAGTCGTACATAAGGGGAGGGTAATCACTTGCTCACTCTCATACTTGCAGGTGTTCACTCTGTCTGGTACATAGGTTCCTGTGTTCCCTGACAGACGTCTGACTCTAGACACTGTCTTGTAAGTCCTACATAAGGGGGGAGGGTAATCACTTCCTCACTCTCATACTTGCAGGTATTCACTCTGTCTGGTACACAGGTTCCTGTGTTCCCTGACAGATGTCTGACTCTAGACACTGTCTTGTAAGTCCTACATAAGGGGAGGGGAATCACTTCCTCACTCTCATACTTGCAGGTGTTCACTCTGCCTGGTACATAGGTTGCTGTGTTCCCTGATAGATGTCTGACTCTAGACACTGTCTTGTAAGTCCTACATAAGGGGAGGGTAATCAGTTCCTCACTCTCATACTTGCAGGTGTTCACTCTGGTACATAGGTTCCTGTGTTCCCTGACAGGCGTCTGACTCTAGACACTGTCTTGTAAGTCCTACATAAGGGAAGGGTAATCAGTTCCTCACTCTCATACTTGCAGGTGTTCACTCTGTCTGGTACATAGGTTCCTGTGTTCCCTGATGATGTGTGACTCTAGACACTGACTTGTAAGTCCTACATAAGGGGAGGGTAATCAGTTCCTCACTCTCATACTTGCAGGTGTTCACTCTGTCTGGTACATAGGTTCCTGTGTTCCCTGACAGACGTCTGACTCTAGACACTGGCTTGTACGTCTTACATAAGGGGAGGGTAATCACTTCCTCACTCTCATACTTGCAGGTGTTCACTCTGTCTGGTCCATAGGTTCCTGTGTTCCCTGACAGACGTCTGACACTAGACACTGACTTGTAAGGCCTACATAAGGGGAGGGTAATCACTTCCTCACTCTCATACTTGCAGGTGCTCACTCTGTCTGGTACATAGGTTCCTGTGTTCCCTGACAGGCGTCTGACTCTAGACACTGACTTGTAAGGCCTACATAAGGGGGGAGGGTAATCACTTCCTCACTCTCATACTTGCAGGTGTTTACTCTGTCTGGTACATAGGTTCCTGTGTTCCCTGACAGACGTCTGACTCTAGACACTGTCTTGTAAGTCCTACATAAGGGGAGGGTAATCAGTTCCTCACTCTCATACTTGCAGGTGTTCACTCTGGTACATAGGTTCCTGTGTTCCCTGACAGATGTCTGACTCTAGACACTGACTTGTAAGTCCTACATAAGGGGAGGGTAATCACTTCCTCACTCTCATACTTGCAGGTGTTCACTCTGTCTGGTACATAGGTTCCTGTGTTCCCTGACAGACGTCTGATCCTAGACACTGTCTTGTAAGTCCTACTATAAGGGGAGGGTAATCACTTCCTCACTCTCATACTTGCAGGTGTTCACTCTGTCTGGTACACAGGTTCCTGTGTTCCCTGACAGATGTCTGACTCTAGACACTGTCTTGTAAGTCCTACATAAGGGGAGGGTAATCAGTTCCTCACTCTCATACTTGCAGGTGTTCACTCTGGTACATAGGTTCCTGTGTTCCCTGACAGATGTCTGACTCTAGACACTGTCTTGTAAGTCCTACATAAGGGGAGGGTAATCACTTCCTCACTCTCATACTTGCAGGTGTTCACTCTGTCTGGTACATAGGTTCCTGTGTTCCCTGACAGACGTCTGACTCTAGACACTGACTTGTAAGTGCTACATAACGGCGGCGCCGTGGCCGAGCGGTTACCGTGCTCGCCTACCACCTAGGCGGCCCGGGTTCGATCCCAGGGACCAGCATGTGGTATTCGTGGTGGACGAAGCGGCGCCAGGGCGCGTTTTCTCTGGGTGCTCCGGTTTCCCCCGCCATGCTATTCCACCGGTGCTCCATCTTCATTCCATGTATCATCAGTGTCACCACCTGCGGTGCTGTAGTAGTAAAAGCGGGCGTTAAACACTACAACAACAAGTCCTACATAAGGGGAGGGTAATCAGGGAAAGTTATAGGTGTCACAGCATGTATATATTTATGATTCATATGATTGATAATCTTGTACCTTTGGGGTCTGTGAAATTTCCCCTCAAAATGTAACCTCCCACCACACCTCTGTGCAGTAACACTCACAGGGGATTGGCTGGGCTTGAGTGGGAGGTGTGTGTGTTAGATGGGCGGGGCTTCTCCACTCTGATTGCTGAATGGTTTACTTGATTTCTCTGCATTTGTGCTTCTTTTTTATGCTGGAGTATCGGAAGCCAGGGTTTGTTCAGTTTTAGAGCTTCTTCCTTTCTGTTAAAATTATTGGGTGTTTGTAAATTTATATAGCTTTGCATTGTAGTCTGGCGCGGTAGTACGGTGTAGACAAAATAACAGTAGATTCCTTATACTAAATAATGTGTTCTCTGTCGGCCCAGGGAGACTATAAGCTCTTTAATTTTTTTTTTTCACAGGCAAATTTTCTTGTTTTCTGGTAGAATTAATATTTAAGTCATAAACAATATCATTGTTAATGCCAGTTTTTAATATAATGTGTATATAAATGCATAAGCTGGAATAAATGAAAATACATTACATCTATTTAAGCCTGTCAGGCTTATTGGGCATGCACTGAACAAAATCACTACGTCATTGAAATGCAACAAGCATTTCGTGTATGGTTGTGAAGTGCCCAGAACTGTAGTAATGTTCACAGTGGTTAACAAATGCATAGCAACAAGTTTATCAATTGCAAGTATCGTCAAACGCCAGTGACTGGAGCAAGAACAGAAAATGCCATCCTTAGAATAGTCAATCCTGTTCCAATTGATGCCCACAGCTCTACTAACTGTGTGTCCTTTATGTCAACAATGAGAAACTGCTCCTAATAGAGCCATTATTTCAGAAGCACAAGTGTTTTTGCATTCTCTATCCCTTGTATAAAAGATGATCTCTTGTTATTTATGTATATCTGTTCATGTTTCCAAAAACGTATCAGTTATCTCAGCATAAAACAATTTGAAAAAGCCTTCAGTTTCAGTATCTTTAGTATTCCGTTTTGGACCAGGTAGAGCCTTGAGTATATTGTTGCGTTTTTTCCCCTAGGACTGCTAACAAATGATGCATTCATAAAGTTTCCTGGTTCTTACCAATGTAAGAGTGGCAGTCATCACACCAGGTGAAAACATTTTTTGAATAAAGAAAACTGAAAACCGAAATTGGCATTTCTTCCACTTCATTCTTGTCATCACACGATTGCTAAAATTTACTGGAATTACCTCAAGTATTTCTGCTGCATCATCAGCGTCAAAGAAATCAACATAATCCTCTCATTGATATGATTCCAGAAGATGCTGATTTCTTCTGGAATTGATCCCTTTCATTGTGTGAATCTGGAAAACAATCAGGAAAATTGTAATGGCAAAGTAATCTTCACAACTAAATAATCATTTACACAAAGTGCTTCTGCTAAATAAAGCTTTGGATGTTTGAAACATTGAGCAAAGATTAGGTTACATTTACTTACATGAGTGGGCATGTGCAGTACGAAGGGCTGCCTACACTTTATACATGAGTTACAGCGATTATGACAATAGTGACAATCGGCACCTAAATAACCAATTGAAGTATATCTAGCACAATCTTGGTGTGCTTGGTGCGCTGACTTAGTTATTAAAAGAAAACTAAATTGGCTGTACTGTATACCACCATGTACCCCCGCTGGGTTAAGTTTAATATCTTTCAAGGATGCAGCACAAAGATTTTGAAGAAAATTGCTCCACCCTAAACTATCCTTTACGTGGAAAATTTTGATTTTCTTGAAAATGGCTCTTAACAATTTTGATTAAAATGCCATATGTTTGAGATACTTTTATGACAAATGAAATGTATATTTTGAATTTTCTGACTATAGCCCATGTAGTGCTATTTACTCTGGATGACTTGAATAACTCGTAAACCATAAAAGATTAACAAAATCTTACTATACAAAAATTGTTGTTGTTAGCTAATGCTGGATTTCTGACAATGAAGTCCTTAATCCTCTTGCTATCCAATATTTTTCACTGATGTTATTGAAGAGAGCAATAGCAGTATAGTAACTGCTTTTAAGAGAGCACCATATTTTTATGTTTTGGCGGACACATCGCTCTCTCCAACCCCCAGAATGTCTGGAGGACCACACCTGTCGTTGGTTTACGGGTCTCACTGACCTGACCGGAGAGTTATCAAAATAAATTCACCGACCATATCCTCTGATTACCAATCAGAGGACGCATTACATGCCATGACAGGTCAGAATGTTAGGGGTTAAGATTTTATAGAGAAATGGAGAGGTTGGAAAAATAAAGACTTCCTAGCCCTCGGGAACCCTAATAGCATTGAGGTCGGAAGAGAACAAGAGATGACCAAGGTAAGGTCAGATAGAAAAGTTAGTGAGGAGCAAACCACCAGTAAGTGGAAGTAATGTTCTGCTCAGCTTGGGTACCTTGTGGTTGCCATTCACATATCCCCTAGACACCAGTAAGTGGAAGTAATGTTCTGCCCAGCTTGGGTACCTTGTGGACACTATCCACATATCCCCTAGACACCAGTAAGTGGAAGTAATGTTCTGCTCAGCTTGGGTACCTTGTGTTCACTATCCACATATCCCCTAGACACCAGTAAGTGGAAGTAATGTTCTGCTCAGCTTGGGTACCTTGTGGTCACTATCCACAACACTAGTAAGTGGAAGTAATGTTCTGCTCAGCTTGGGTACCTTGTGGACACTATCCACATATGCCCTAGACAGCAGTAAGTGGAAGTAATGTTCTGCTCAGCTTGGGTACCTTGTGGACACTATCCACATATCCCCTAGACACCAGTGAGTGGAAGTAATGTTCTGCTCAGCTTGGGTACCTTGTGGACACTATCCACATATCCCCTAGACACCAGTAAGTGGAAGTAATGTTCTGCTCAGCTTGGGTACCTTGTGGACACTATCCACATATCCCCTAGATACCAGTAAGTGGAAGTAATGTTCTGCTCAGCTTGGGTACCTTGTGGTTGCTATTCACATATCCCCTAGACACCAGTAAGTGGAAGTAATGTTCTGCTCAGCTTGGGTACCTTGTGGTCGCTATCCACATATCCCCTAGACACCAGCAAGTGGAAGTAATGTTCTGCCCAGCTTGGGTACCTTGTGGTCACTATCCACATATCCCCTAGACACCAGTAAGTGGAAGTAATGTTGTGCTCAGCTTGGGTACCTTGTGGTCACTATTCACATATCCCCTAGACACCAGTAAGTGGAAGTAATGTTCTGCTCAGCTTGGGTACCTTGTGGTCACTATCCACATATCCCCTAGATACCAGTAAGTGGAAGTAATGTTCTGCCCAGCCTGGGTACCTTGTGTTCACTATCCACATATCCCCTAGACACCAGTAAGTGGAAGTAATGTTCTGCTCAGCTTGGGTACCTTGTGGTCACTATCCACATATCCCCTAGACACCAGTAAGTGGAAGTAATGTTCTACTCAGCTTGGGTACCTTGTGGTCACCATTCACATATCCCCTAGACACCAGTAAGTGGAAGTAATGTTCTGCTCAGCTTGGGTACCTTGTGGTGCTATCCACATATCCCCTAGACACCAGTAAGTGGAAGTAATGATCTGCTCAGCTTGGGTACCTTGTGGTCACTATCCACATATCCCCTAGACACCAGTAAGTGGAAGTAATGTTCTGCTCAGCTTGGGTACCTTGTGTTTACTATCCACATATCCCCTAGACACCAGTAAGTGGAAGTAATGTTCTGCTCAGCTTGGGTACCTTGTGTTGACTATCCACATATCCCCTAGACACCAGTAAGTGGAAGTAATGTTCTGCTCAGCTTGGGTACCTTGTGTTGACTATCCACATATCCCCTAGACACCAGTAAGTGGAAGTAATGTTCTGCTCAGCTTGGGTACCTTGTGGTCGCTACTCACATATCCCCTAGACACCAGTAAGTGGAAGTAATGTTCTACTCAGCTTGGGTACCTTGTGGTCACTATTCACATATCCCCTAGGCACCAGTAAGTGGAAGTAATGTTCTGCTCAGCTTGGGTATCTTGTGGTGCTATTCACATATCCCCTAGACACCAGTAAGTGGAAGTAATGTTCTGCTCAGCTTGGGTATCTTGTGGTGCTATCCACATATCCCCTAGACACCAGTAAGTGGAAGTAATGTTCTGCTCAGCTTGAGTACCTTGTGGTCACTATCCACATATCCCCTAGGCACCAGTAAGTGGAAGTAATGTTCTGCTCAGCTTGGGTATCTTGTGGTGCTATTCACATATCCCCTAGACACCAGTAAGTGGAAGTAATGTTCTGCTCAGCTTGAGTACCTTGTGGTCACTATCCACATATCCCCTAGGCACCAGTAAGTGGAAGTAATGTTCTGCTCAGCTTGGGTACCTTGTGGTCACTATCCACATATCCCCTAGACACCAGTAAGTGGATGTAATGTTCTGCTCAGCCTGGGTACCTTGTGGTCCCCATTCACATATCCCCTAGACACCAGTAAGTGGAAGTAATGTTCTGCTCAGCTTGGGTAGCTTGTGGTCCCCATTCACATATCCCCTAGGCACCAGTAAGTGGAAGTAATGTTCTGCTCAGCTTGGGTACCTTGTGGTCCCCATTCACATATCCCCTAGACACCAGTAAGTGGATGTAATGTTCTGCTCAGCCTGGGTACCTTGTGTTCACTATCCACATATCCCCTAGACACTAGTAAGTGGATGTAATGTTCTGCTCAGCCTGGGTACCTTGTGTTCACTATCCACATATCCCCTAGACACCAGTAAGTGGATGTAATGTTCTGCTCAGCCTGGGTACCTTGTGTTCACTATCCACATATCCCCTAGACACCAGTAAGTGGATGTAATGTTCTGCTCAGCCTGGGTACCTTGTGTTCACTATTCACATATCCCCCAGACACCAGTAAGTGGATGTAATGTTCTGCCCAGCTTTGGTACCTTGTGTTCACTATCCACATATCCCCTAGACACCAGTAAGTGGATGTAATGTTCTGCTCAGCCTGGGTACCTTGTGTTCACTATCCACATATCCCCTAGACACCAGTAAGTGGAAGTAATGTTCTGCTCAGCTTGGGTACCTTGTGGTTGCCATTCACATATCCCCTAGACACCAGTAAGTGGAAGTAATGTTCTGCTCAGCTTGGGTACCTTATGGTCGCCATTCACATATCCTCTAGACACCAGTAAGTGGAAGTAATGTTCTGCTCAGCTTGGGTACCTTGTGGTCCCCATTCACATATCCCCTAGACACCAGTAAGTGGAAGTAATGTTCTGCTCAGCTTGGGTATCTTGTGGTCCCCATTCACATATCCCCTAGACACCAGTAAGTGGAAGTAATGTTCTGCTCAGCTTGGGTACCTTGTGGTCGCCATTCACATATCCTCTATACACCAGTAAGTGGAAGTAATGTTCTGCTCAGCTTGGGTACCTTGTGGTCGCCATTCACATATCCTCTAGACACCAGTAAGTGGAAGTAATGTTCTGCTCAGCTTGGGTACCTTGTGGTCGCCATTCACATATCCCCTAGACACTAGTAAGTTGAAGTAATGTTCTGCTCAGCTTGGGTACCTTGTGGTCGCTATCCACATATCCCCTAGACACCAGTAAGTGGAAGTAATGTTCTGCCCAGCTTGGGTACCTTGTGGACACTATCCACATATCCCCTAGACACCAGTAAGTGGAAGTAATGTTCTGCTCAGCTTGGGTACCTTGTGGACACTATCCACATATCACCTAGACGGAGACCCCTGAGTATAGATTTAGAATGTACAAGACTGGAATTTGGGTACATACCCATATCATATTTTACTTTTTCTCATATGACAATACTAAAAGTGGTATAGTTACGAGAGAGAGTGCCAGACATTTTTAAGTACAAAAATGTAGATCTTGCTAAAATACACAATTTATGTCTCAATAAATTTTCTTATTGGTTGAACCATTTCTGAGATATTCCTTGTTAAGTGTGTGAGTTTCGAAAAACAAAACTTTCGTGAAATGGAATTGTTGCATTCATTAGCCCTAATAAAAATGAATGACATTTCTTGACTACAAGAAAAACATCATCTACATGACAATCATCTGTATACTATACTAAATTAAGCAAATAAATCATTCTAAAATGGTTAACTGTGCTATTTCCAAATTTTATAATAATTTTGTACATTATGATACTTTATCAAATATTTTTACATTAGTTGATTTTTTATCCTTTATCAATTATATTTAAAATTTGTCTTTTTCTGCAGATCAATTAGCAGGTGTATCTTTATGACAACCCTAAAATAGGACAGCTATCCAACTACGGATTTCCTCTCATTTTCCCCTTGCATCTACAAGAGTATTAGCAATAATTTCTGCAAATGATTTTAGAAATTGTAAGGTAACCTATAATGGTATCTTTTAATACTTGTGCAATAGCATTTGCTAACAGTTACCTGCTTTTTACACACTGCCAATAGCAGTATAAATATGAATGCCAGTATAAATATGGAGCCATTCGTGTTCTGGAAATCTAGTATGGATTGTCTCTAATGCCAATAATTTTAGAACGCTAGTTGGAGTATCACTTTTCTTAACTTCTTCTGTCAGGTGTAAATATGTGATGTCTAATGTTTGTGTTGGATTGACTTTAGATATGAAGTTTTCCTTTGAATTAGGAAGGTCTACGTTCTTCTTGTCTTGAATTTTGGAAAGAAAGCTCTCGTGAGTCTTTAGTGTATGTGTAAAATTTCTCTTGTTCCAGGTATTGAATGGAAGTCATACAAAAATTGTAGGTGTTGCCAAAGCATACAATTTATGTCCAAATAAATTTTTTTCTAGAGTGAACCATTTTGGAGATATTCCCTGTTATTTGTGTCAGTTTCGGAAAACAAACTTTCATCAAATGTAACATAGTTCATTTTTTACTTTCTCTACTGGTAACTAGGGGAAGTATTGTATTCCACCCAAAAATTCGATGTCGAGATTTCACCAGAAATATATATTTTGAGACACCCTGAATCCAAAAAAAGCATTTTTAGAAAAAGGTTCATGTGTGAGTCTGTCAGGCTGTGGACAGCATAACTCAAAAACGAAAAGTAGGTTAAAAACCAAAGTTGGAATTTAAGTTTAATGTCTTTCAAGGATGTGACACAAAGAGTTTGAAGAAAATAACCCCACCCTAAACTACCCTTTACATGAACAATTTTTCAAAAATTTTGATTTTCTTGAATATGGTTCTAACGATTTTGACTAAAGTGTCATATGTTTGATATATTTTTATGACAAATGAAATGTATATCTTGAATTTTCTGAATATAGTCCTTGTAGTCGTATTTACTCTGGACGACTTTTGCATAATTGCTAAACCGTTAAGAGATAGACCAAATCATACTATACAAGAAATGTAGATCTCGCTAAAATACATAATTTATGTCCGAATAAATTTTCTTGGCGGGTGAACCATTTCAAAGATATTGCTTGTTATGTGTGTGAGTTTCGGAAAACTTAAAACTTTTGTGAAGTGCAACATTGTTCATTTTTTTATATGTTAAGTGTGCAAAGAGAACGGGGTCTCAAAGCTTTAAAAGATTTGAATATCGCTCGAAGTCTACTGTATTCCCATATTCCCCTTGTACCTACAAAGAAATAAGCAATAAGATAATTTGTAGAAATGTTTATCTCAACTAATACAAAGAAGATATAGGAATAAGAGTTTGTAAGAATGGTTAGTACAAGACTGGAGAAAGTCATGTGAGTGTAACACATCAGTTTTTTGTGCCATAGGTGCATTTGCAGGGGATGTACCCAGAAAGCAACTACTATTCGACATTAAGATTCAATTCAGTATTCTGACACAAGTTTATTGTATTGCAGATTCTAGAGGCTTTGCAGTCAGATGTACAAACACTTGAATATTACGTAAGTGAAGCAAGTTTTTGCACTAAATCTAAACAATGATTTTCTATTTGCAGGATGCAGAGCTAAACAAACCTTGGATTACAGAATCCATTAAAAATGAGGTATTGAAAAAGCAAAAATTACTGCAAAAAGCCAAAAAGAGCAACAGTGAAAGTGATTGGAAGGAATTCAATGATCAGAAGGCAAAAGTAACCACAATAATACGTGAAGCAAAACTGGAATACATCGGGAGTCATCCTGAGGAGGTAAGATGGCCGACATATTCTGTAGCAATGAGCAGTTCTAACAACTAATCACATAAAACAGTTTCCCAAATTTAATCATGACCAGGGCCCGGATTCTAATAACATTACAGAAACCATTATGAAAATGTATATATAAGACAAGATAAAAGAAAGCCTTAAGTATTTCTTTTATTGAACAAAAGTGGAACGGAAGTGTATGATGTTCTGACACTTTCCCTGTTGAAGACGCTTACTCCAGTGCTTAACGATTCTTATATATTTAAACGAGCAATTCTTGTTACTTTTTCTACAGGTAAGTAGAAGTATTGTATTCCACGCAAAAATTTAATGTCGAGATTTCACCGGAAATATATGTTCTGAGACACCCTGAATAAGAAAAAAGCATTTTTAGAAAAAGGTCCGTGTGTGTTTGTGGGGGTGGGTGTGGGTGTGTGTCAGTCTGTGGACAGCATAACTCAAAAATAAAAAGTCGGTTAAAAACCAAAGTTGGTACCTAAGTTTAATGTCTTTCAAGGATGCGACATGAAGATTTTGAAGAAAATAGCCCCATCCTAAACTACCCTTTACATGAAAAATTTTTCGAAAATTTTGATTTTCTTGAAAATGGCTGTAACGATTTTGGTGAAAATGTCATATGTTTGAGACATTTTTATGACAAATGAAATTTATATCTTGAATTTTCTGGCTATTGCCCCTGTAGTCGTATTTACTCTGGACGACTTTTGCATAACCATTAGAGATAGACCAAATCATATTACAAAAAAATGTAGATCTTGCTAAATACACAATTTATGTCCAAGTAAATATTTTTGTAGAGTGAACCATTTCGGAGATATTCCTTGTTATGTGTGTGAATTTTGGAAAACTTAAAAACTTTCCTGAAATGGAATATCATAGTTCATTTTTTTATATGTTAAGTGTGCAAAGAGAATGGGATCTCAAAGCTTTCAAATCATATTTCAAATCATATTTTAAAAGATTTGACTATCACACAAAGCGTACTGTATTCTAACATTCCCCTTGCACCTACAAGGAAATAATAAGATAATTTGTGCAAATGTTTATCTCAACTAACACGTAGTAGATATAGCAATAAGAGTTTGTAAGAACGATTAGTACAAGACTAGAGAAAGTCGTGTGAGTGCAACACATCAGATTCTATATAAATATATTCCTCGCAACTTGGAAATGGCTCTAATGATTTTGATCAAATTTTGTGTTCAGGCAGGGTTTTGCTTATTGCACTGGCTTAATGCATTTAATCCGTGCCTCACAAAGATGCTTACATGAGCATTAATAAAATTGTCTGTCGCCTAGCCTCCACCTGTTTACCTACGAGAATATGTTATACAGTAGAGCCAAGGTAACATCGTTCTTCAAGTTTTTATAAGTTAACCATGCAAAGAGAACAGAATTTGAAACCTTTAAAAGATTTGACTATCGCTCAAAGCCTACTTTGTTCCCGTATTCCCCTTGTACCTACAAGGAAATAAGCAATAAGTTAATTTGTACAAATGTTTATCTCAACTAACACGAAGAAGATAGAGGAATAAGTTTGTAAGAATGGCTAGTACAAGAGTAGAGAAAATCATATGAGTGCAGCATCAGATTTTTTAAACCATTTTAGGTTATTAGAATCCAGACCTTGATCATGAGTATTTTTAATTTGTTGAAGTGACTACAGTTATTTATTTTGCTAATATATTGCATTGTTTAAAGCATGATAGAAGATTAGGAATTGTCATTCTGGAGCCCTTAGCTTTCTAAGTTAGTAATTAGTTTGTTTCCGCCTCTGCAGTTTATTTTAACATTTGATGGCATTCATTAATAATATTGTTAACTATTCATTTTCATACATTAAATAATTTTGTACCATTTATAGTTCAAAAGAAATGTGCTTGGCATTTTTTGTATGTTGTGTTACATTTTCTAAAAGAAAATAGTAATTACAATAAAAATAGTTGCTAACTAAAAATAATCCATATTTTTTTCACATGGGATTTAATTCCAGGACGTTGATAAAATCATGGCAGAAGTCAACAATAAAGGAAAGAAGTGATGAGAAAATTTTGCTGGGCCCCACAGTGTTCCCTGTTTGTTATCATATCCATCGTGATTTCCGCTTAGTGATGATTGCATGATTATCAGTCATCACACTGTTTATGTGTTGTTAGTGCAGTGTAGCTTGTATTATTGGGGCTTAATGACTGGAACTGTTTATTTGCACATTTATTTCCACTTACCCAATTAGCATCTTTATCTGTGCAGCTCACTTGTGGATCAGTGCAATAAGAAATCTTGACAAAAAATATTTTTAAAATAACTGCCACTATTTCTTCTTTACAAAAATAAGTGAAAGTGTAATTAAAGACAGTTGAAATTGTATGATTTGACTCTTAAGAAAACTGTAATGTATTTTGAAGTTTATAAACCTGGGTAAGTGGATAATTCAAAAGTATTAACCCTGTTTTAGTTGGGTTTAGCTCTCATCTGTCTAGGATATATATATATATAGTAACACTATTACTGGATGTAAATTAGTTTTACACTGAAATTCAACTTTCATACCAAATCTTTGATGTGTGTAATGATATTAACGGTTTGTGAATTTATCTGCTACAGGCTTTTCATGTAAAGGATGTAAATGAAACCTAAATTAGTAGCTATCTATACCTTCATTAATGTTTATTACTGAAGACATTATTTGCAACACAATAAAACTTATGAAAAATTTCTAAATTGTCTTGATATTTTTTATGTACCATTCCAAATTGTAAAATCTTTTTTTCCTAAAGTTAATCCTGTTCATATTTAGAATAGTGATGATGATTGTAAATTTGTAAGGAATATGTATTCTGATGATTAAACATACTATCCGAACTTGTAGGTCGTGGTTTAGTGGGCTTGCAGGTTCCCAACGTTTCACCAAGGACTACGCTTGGCATCTTCATAGGTGATTCAGTAGCAGTCCGAGCTCAAAAGAGTTTTCCATTGAGGTTACATCTCTACAGAAAATGCAAGCCATCTTTAGAAAGAAAATGAAAGAGAAACACAAAAATGCCACAATCAACTTTTAACAACCCCAAACTATCAAATGTCACAGTGCCATTAAATACCTGGGTATAAAAATGCACAGCTCTCTTTCAGCAACACCACAATACGAAGAACTGTTGAAAAAAAGAAAAAAGGGGGAAAAAACTGGCTGATACCTGGAACCCTCACATACCTTACCAAGCTAAATAAACAAGGACTCCCGCCAAAAATTCTCAGACACATATACATTGGCACCTCACTTATGCAGCAGTAGCCACCTTGCCCCTCATCACAAGTGAGTCCATCACGATAATCCTTATGGACAAACCTCCTACGTAATTACACCAGGACCATCCCCATCGATAAGCACATTGCCAATCTCATGAGTAAATATATCCACAATGCTCACACTAGAAAATACAGGCGCAATTCATCAACACTGCACAAAAAATGAAAACATTGAACCAAACCAGCGCAAAAAATATCCCTGTCTAATCACCCTCATTCAAGTCTACGACCAACAGCAGTAGGCCGAAGATGAACAACTACAACAGCATCTGCAACATTTCGCAATCATTTAATAAACCACTCTCCCGAAACACAGAAAACGTGCAGATACATAGAAAATATGAAGTGCAGCAGCATTAAATGAAAGAAGTTTCCGACCTGTAAATCTGTTTTCTTGGTGGATAGTTGTGTAATCACGGGGAACAATATACAAATATGCATATGTAAACAGAATTGGGATATATTCTTCACCGCTCTGTCCTCTATGTGATCTGCAAGAGGAAATTGATCGAGACCACCTTCAAATATACCCAGCCACTTCTAGTGCCCCATTCATCAGTGAAAAATATTGGAGAGCAAGAGGATTAATGACTTTATTGTCAGAAATCCAGCATTAGCTAACAACAATAACATATGTAAAGATACAAGTATATTGTAAATCCCATCTAATAAAAAGAAGTTTGAAAAGTTCGATCAACGGTGAAGGTTCTTCTGTTTTCTTTAATTACAATGGGCTTATGGTGATACAGTCAATAAGGTATACTACCTGGAAGTTATGCGCTGTTTGCATGAAGCCATCCAAAAAAAAAAAGACCAGAATTGTGGCAATCATGCTCCCATTCACACCTCAATGCTTGTTTGTGATTTTCTGACAAAAACAAAACCATTATGTTGCCTCAGCCACCGTATTCGACGGATATGGCCCCCAGCTACTTCCTTCTATTCCCGAGGCTGAAAAGAACCATGAAGGGACGTCGTTTTGTCACCATTGAGGATATAAAAACAGAATGACTGAACACCATTACAAAAGGTGAGTTCCAGAAGTGCTTCCAAGATTGGAAAAGCACTGGCATAATATCTGAGAGAGATCACTTTGAAAGGGACAAAGTTGATGCTGATGAATAAATAAAGATTGTTTAAGAAAAAAATTCCCATTATTTTTTGATCACACCTTGTATACTCAAAACTTGGCTGGTAGGCACACAGCCCCTCTCCGGGTCACACATTCATGGATGTCAAACAAATCCCAAATCACATTAAGTTATCAGAATAAACACAAAACATACCCTCTCAGAGAATATGCTGGAAAGGCCATTCACAGGCATTAGTTCAGCTTCTGAAAATATTTTGTTTTGATTACTTTTGTATATTTTTTCAAGTTGCCCTAAATAAAAATTGCATGCTGTAAGATCAGGGAACTGCGGGCCATGAACCTTTACTAATGATTTTATCCTAAAAATGTGTGCAATAAACTGTAATGAGTCATCGGCTATATGCACAGTGGTGGAGTCGTGCTGCAAATATCTGTCAACTGTTTGAAACATGGTGTCAGTGTATTATTTCTGTATCTTTCTGCATTTGTGGTACACTCAAAAAATAGGCCTTATTATTCTGTACCCATTTATTGAGTTTGCACAATCTACGCCAAACTTGCACCACATCAACACACTGGGGCAATATGACCACTGCCCTCCCAGAAGATGCAAAAGGTACTGCTTGTCCAAGGATGCCATTAGTAGTAGCAGTAATGTTCTAGGGCGCACAACTGCTGGGGTTATTAGCGCCCAAAGGATGCCATTGGCTGGTAACTTCTGCTGCTTCATCCTTCATTCTGCTCCCCCAAATGAAGTGCATTTCAGGCTATATCATGACTGTGCACTTGTTCACCCTTGACTACAACGTTAGGAGATACCCTCATCTCACTCCTTTCGGTTTTTCGCAGCATTGGGCGCTGTTGGATGGATAGACATCCTGGTGGTTGAAATAGCACAAATCATTAGTAGACAAAAAAGTGAAACGAGCAGAAACAAAAAAGTTAGAAGAAGAAACTACACAGCAGCAGAAACAAAAGTAATATTAAAAAATTCACATTCCATCCATGGGCCTTCGAAAAATTCAAAAAATTTTCAAAGAACAGAACATGCAGCTAGCACCAGTTAACCACTACTCCATAAAAAATCTACTTAACTCAAACATCAAAGATGCCATCCCACCTAATAAAAAATGTGGCATTTACCAAATTGAATGCAGTGACTGTAATAAAGGATATATAGGAAAAACTGAAAGAAATTTAGAAATAATATCCAAGGGACACAATAGAAAAGTAAAAAACAAACAGTTGGAAAAATCAGCAGTTGGCACTCACTTTTGGACAGAAAACCATAACACAAAGCCAGAACCGAAACTCCTCAAACATGTAACCGGAAGATAAGAGCTGTCCACGTGGGAACAAATCTTCATTTTGAAAAATAGAAACAGAGTATTCAATTTCGACATCCCCCAGAAGGATATCTTGAGCAAGTTCCTTGAACCACCACCAGAGGAGACCTCAGAGGAAACATCGCTATACACACCAGGGAGAACCAGTCAATGTCCTGTTGATAATAGAGGAAAGTCAAGCCTTCGAAACATGTTCTGGGAAATTATAAGTAAGTGTTATGTAGAGTTATTAATTGGCTCGCCTTTTTGGTTTAAATCCTGGTGGTGTTCCCACCTGACAGTAGCAAACAAGAGAACCCAACTACCTCCATCATCTGACAAAGACATAAAAGCTTGTGAACAAACGACACACAGGCAAATCCGTAACAAATGGAGAGCTACCACAGTGATTTAGTTAACTCAAGTGACCTGCTCTTGCTAGAAAACTCATCTGAGCTCTGACGAGCCACTGAATCACCTGTAAAATGCCAAGCCTAGTCCTCGGCGAAACTTCGGGAACCTGCAAACCCACTAGACCGCAGCCCATAAGGCTAGATAGTATGCTTAATTGTCAAGACGTCGGCCGTGAAAGCCTCAGCTTGTAAATATGTATTCTACTTTGTTTGACTAAGCTGGTATATCTTGCCCTTGGCAAGATGCTAACTTTTCTATAATATGTTATAGAAGCAATCTAGAGGCAGTCAGTCTGTACTTTGCTCGTCACTGGAGTGCCGCAGTAAGTCTTTGTTACATTGTTGTTTCATGATGTACAGAAAATTCCAAATTTTCTCTGCTTAATAACTTTTTGAAGTCAATCAAAAAATGCATGTTTATGTGCTCTTGGAGTACACCTTAGCTGTAGTCAGTGTGATGTTAAATGTGTTGTCACCCAAAAGAAGAGCATTTTTGTAAAGTTGGGCAGTGAAAGAAAGTTCTCCAGTGTTCCAGAGCTCTCTCCATCAAAGGATCTGGAAGGTATAAACAGAAATATGAAATCTTTTTTAAGTAACAACTATGAAAAGTCTGTAGAGTTTCAGCTACCAGTCAAATTTTACTTTTCATGTTAATAAACTTCATTCAATTCTTGTCATTTTTCTAAAATAAAGTTACACTTAAATTACTTAGTTTCATTCCAGTCCTATTCACTGTTTTTTAACGGAAGGGCAAGAATATTAATTTGAATAAATCCTAAAGAATGCCATTTAGCAGCAGGGTGTTAAAATATTGTTAGGGCTGGTTTCATAGTTTAAGCTTAAACGGATGCCACCGACGCCGTTTGCTTTGGTTTAAGCTTTGCAAATTTCAGCGTAGGGCAGCTACATTTGCCTTTACCGAGCTGAGCAACTCCACGGAACTGAAAAGGTTGGTAACATGCACTTAGAGTATGCAATGCTGTTCCAAAACTAAGTTTGAGTAGGTTATCCAGCAACAAACAGTAAAACCTGCCCAAAACGGAACACGATTGTTCTAGTAATATTTTTCCTTTTTCACAGGTTTCTGTCTTACAAAGGGTTGCACATATTTTAGTAAAACAAAGTACAAAAAACATAATCGTATAGAATTAAACTGAAGGAATAATTTAAAATAAAATTCTGTAAATAAAGAGTAGGTTCAATTGTATGTTTTGCTGTATTTTCAACTTGCATGTCAAACATAATTGCAGTTTCACCATTAGTTTCTTTTCCCTCACATATCCATCAAAGTGCACTGTTGCGACTTCTTCACAAGAGAACGCTCTATGATCTCCTTTGCATCCTGCATCAGCTCCAGGAGTTCTGGAACATTCTTGGAAGCTACAAATTTATGAAGATCGCTCACAACAAATAATGCTTCTCTAAAAGTGCATATTTTTGGCTCCCTTTTGTTGGTGACGTCATCATCCATTCCTTCCATGACTTCTGTTTCCAGCAGCAATATCTGCTGCACTTTGAATGTCTTCAGTCGTGGTAAGTTCATTATCAAAGCATGTAACTATGTATTAAGCATAATGAAAATCCATCTTAGATTATTTATGCAAACGGTTCCAGAAAAACTATTCCGTTTCCACGTTAGGCAGTTTTCCAGTTTAGAGCATCATTTAACATAGGCAATAGCTCTGTTCCAAGATTTATTTACCGGTTGTCCAGGTTTCCAGTGTGTAGAGGGTCAGGTTTTACTGTATTGCTACTGTAAACGCGTAGTTATCCAAACTAATTGGTACACAGGCTCTCTCAGATACAAAAAAGTATGTAATACAGAGGTAATGTACTAATACATTGTAAACTATGAAAAAGCTAGTGAAGCTAGTGATGGGATGATAATATTGTTTTTCAAGCACCAATACTCAATATTTGATACTTTATGAAAAGCTGTAAAGTCAAATAGCTTGTTCACGGAGTTACAGTCTTACGCTGGTAGCAAGATCTGTCGACATTGTTTTGCTGCACATTTCATATGTTAATCTTGTTTGTGTGTACTTTGTTATAAACAAAATTTTCTTCATTAATGTTGTCTTCACTTCCTCTGTTCTCTAAATATGATAGTAATCCTTTAATGGACCTCCTTAAGTTCAAACTTTCATTGAAGGACTGGTCTTCATCTAATCGGACAATTCAATTTTCATTAAAGGACAGGTGTTCGACTAATCAGAGAATTCCCATGCAGAAGTGGCAAAGCACAATATCGATTAATTCTCGAAACACAACAAGCACGAGTTTAGAAAATGCTAAAATGTCGGACAAACACAAAACATTCATTAACCTCAATACAGCATCAACTTCCAATAATATTGCACTAAGCGCAGTCCTGCAAATTAATTTCACTAATTGTACAATAAATAACTTATACATGAAGCAAGGTTTTGTCTGAAAACCAATATATTCAATTTGCCTTCTGTTTTTCAATGTTACGTAGCATACCAAGGTTATCATTTTCATCATGCAGCTGTGACATGCTGGAAACAAATTGATCGTTTAGCGCCTGCACAGAATTCCAAATATCAGCTGATGCATTATGTAGGTCATTGTCCGTGGTGAGTGTATAACCTTTTACAATATTTCAACAATAAAATTAGGTATATGGTCGAGCATAAATTGTCTAATGAAACTTAACTATAATGGTAATTAAGACGCTCGCTTCGCTCATTTCCTAATATATACTTGCGTCGTAATTACTACCATTGTAATCTCATTGCATAATATACTATTTTATCAGCTGCTCCTATATCAGGCTTCAATAGGTTTTTATTGAATAATTTCATTGTGTCTTTAGTGATACTTTGTTCAGGTATTTAATGTCATACATGGCTTGGCTTTTACTGCTGATGTTACTTTGTCCTTGCATGTGTAGTTTTATGCTGTTTACCACTTCCAGCAGTGCATCATGTCTCCTCTTGCATATCTTCCACCTCTCTTAAATGTCATTACAGTCTTTTCTCCGTTAAGTATCAGTTTGTTGTTTACTGCCCATTCTAATGTTTTTGCAATCTCGAGGCTGTCTATTGATCTTGATATCATAACCATATCATCTGCATTGATGTGTTGTCACTTCTTCTGTCACTGTTGTCTTGATCACATCCATTGTCGCCACATTGAATAGGTGTGGCCTCATCGGGTCCACCTGCAGCATTCCTTTGCTTTGTGTTATCAGTTCAGATATTGTTGTCACTCAATATCACTGTTGTATATTGATAGTCATGTGGTGTAGCTATAAGGTAAGCTCATGACCTGGCTAAGAGTGAGTCGCCATTCAGACTCGTGCAGGAATATAATTTAGTGCAAGTTGAACTATCTTCATTCACAACTCAGTTAACGCTGCATGTTACATTGTTTTATATGTTTTCATTTAGATACAAGTCTATGGAATGTCACATTCATTCACTCAAGTCAAGGTCTATCAAGAACTACAGCCCAGCAACTCTAGAGGTATTATGTACGAGGCAATAGCAGAAAGTCTCGACTTCTTTCATTCCTTATCTACGAGGGTAATCCCAAAACTAAAGTCTCCATAGCGCTGGGGTTGCAGGGAAACTTTGTGTGGATGTTGGCCATACTGCTTCTTTCCTTTCCCCCCTCCACTCTCTACAGACACCACTTCACATCCACTGGGGCTCTCAGTCTGGGCTTGGCAGCCAGTTGTAATGGAGCTCTGTTAGCGACTACCGCCAGGTGCAAAGTTCACGCAGTTATTCGGTTTTTTAGTGCAAAAGGGGTTAAACCAATTGAAATTCATTGACAGTTGGTGGAAGAGTATGGAGAGTCTTGTATGGATGTCAAAAATGTCAACAAGTGGTGTAGAAAGTTTGCAGATGGTCACACGGAAATTCAGGACAAGGAAAGAAGCTGGAGACCATCAGTTCCCGACAAAACAATCACAAAGGTTGAACAAATTGTGCTTCAAGATCGGCGCATCACTCTTGACGAGTTCTGCATTGTTGTTCCTGAGATTTCTCTAAGCACCATTCACAGACTTAGACTGAAGAGCTGAAATTTCGGAAGGTGTGTGCAAGATGGGTCCCAAGAATGCTGACGGAAGATCATAAAAGGCAACACGCTGAAAGTTCCTGCCAATTCCTTCAGCGCTATGCTGATGAAAAGGACAACCTTTTGGATTCAATAGTCACAGGTGATGAAACTTGGGCTTTCCACTTCACACCCAAGACAAAATAACAATCTCGTGAGTGGCGGCATTCCAGTTCACCCAAGCTGCAAAAGTTCAAAAGAACACAGTCTGCCGGTAAGGTCATGGCAACTGTGTTTTGGGATTGAAAGGGGATATTGTTGGTTGACTTTATGGATCCTGGGACAACAATCAGTGCCGACAGGTAGTCAGATATTAAGAAAACTCTCAGACGGGCAATCAAAACCTAAGAAGAGGAATGTTGAGCAAGGGCATCAGCCTTCTCCACGATAATGCTTGCCCTCACACTGCCCGTGAAACTGTGGATCTCCTGCATCAGTTTGGATGGGATATCATCACCCACCCACCCAATAGTCCAGACTTGGTGCCCAGTAACTACCAATTGTTTACCAAATGGAGGAACACTTGGCTGGAAGCTGCTTTAGTGACAACGAGGTGACAGATGAGGTCCAATGCTTCTTCAAGAGCATGGCGGTGGACTGGTGTAACATTGGCATACAAAAACTGCCACAGTGCTTACAAAAATGCATTGATCGAAATAGCGATTATGTGGAAAAATAGAAAAATGTTCAAGCTTAAAATCGATGTACCATATGTTGTCAAATGTTTATTTAAATTTTTAAAAAATTGGAGACCTTAGTTTTGGGGTCACCCTTGTATAATCTATTTGCTGTTAGAACAATAAAGTAGTGTATTCCTCTGCGCTTCATGCTAGTACGCTATTGGTTAACATAATATCTGCACATGCACATGTAAACAACAATGTTAATGTTGCTACTGCCCAATATACCTCATTCAGATAACCTGAATTTAACTACTCTCTTTGTTGTTACATAAACCATTGCATTACTGAACATATGAGAGCCATTGTTATTGCAGTAATCACATTGTAAGGATTCTTGGATCTCAGCTAAGATAGCACTTCAGGTTTTTTCCATGCATTGTTTGGAATGCGCTCTGCTCTTACTGGATGGTAAGAGGCTTTCTCCTTTATCACACTTTACCAGATCTTTATAGCCACGGTATGATACTTCACAGAAAATTCATTGAATATATTCAATACAACCTTTTCACTGTTCCTTCAAGACTTTCCTCGCAGATGTTAAACAAAATCAGTTCTACCGATCTTGTTTCCATTTTGCACACCAAGATGGTGCTGAGGCAACAGGCAAACCCTACAGTTGACGACTGTTTTCAAAACATGAGAACTGAATGTTCTGCAATTGGCGAAAGATATATAGTGTATTGTTGCAGTATATTACATTACAACTTTATATTCTATAACATTTCAGTGGTTTATTGAACGCAAGTAAAGCAAGAAGCAAAGTAGGTCTTGGAACTATGAATTATGGAAGAACACAGGAGTATTAAAATGCACCAGCCAATGAGGTTCATTTCTGCCACATGCTTCTCCTTACATCTACTTCATCTTTGCAGTAAACTGATTATAGCATAAAATTAAATTCATCTTTCAATAATACAAAACCTCAACATTTTAAAGTATTCAAAAGATAGTGAAGGTTATTATACATACTTTAGATACCACTAAGTTTTGAGGTCCCATTCCCATTCCACTTAAAGATAATTGCTTATTAAAACAGTACAATGGTAAATAAAAAGTTTAATTTTTCAAAAAGTTTTCCTAGTTTCTTTTGTCTTGCTTAGCCTGCAATATACCGCCAGCATTGTAGGAATGGTAGATCAAGTCACAAAGATTTCTTGCTATAGTAGTTTTGATCATCTTTAGTCCCTTCTGGTGCTTCTCTTCACAAGTGATGACTGTATCATTATGCCATTCGGGGACGTCATGTTTTTCTTGGGATTTTCACTAGGAGCTTATTAGCTATGTTACCATACAAGCATTTTTTTCCAACCATTTCCATGATTAATCAGTCTCTTTAGTTAAAATGACCAAAAACTCAGTCAAAGCATACGTGTAATGGAGTACAAACAGTCAGAAAAAGCAAACATGGGGAAACATTGTAATACAAAGAGTGGATTAGAATGGTGTGAAATAATTCTGATAGCTCAGCAGACTTCTACTTACTTAGAACCTTATTACTGAAATACTTAAAGTAATGCATTTTATGCATGATTTAGTGACAGCGATAGTTGAAATATAAATTTGAGATTAATTTTTGCTTTCTGGTTGGTTTTAAGTTTAATTGTATCATGTATAATTTCTGGTAATATTGTAACAAGGACAACAGTTGTATGAATCCCATTTCTGTCACCACTGTGACAAAATCCAGTCAATTTACCTTTTTTTCACTTTATTTTCTTCCAAAACTGAATACTCAGCAGCACAGTTTTCTTTTACTGATGTAATACAGTCTTTCATGATATTACAACACAGCTGTTTTCTTCTCATAACCTTGACTCACTCCTATCACTTTCTCTGTCTCTCAAACAGCTGACTTCGATGATAGTCACTCAGCACTCATTAACTGCTTCAGTATCTTCCTTTCGATGGAACTACACACATGCAGCTCATGCTAAAAATTGACTGACTCCCCCGACAACTCACATCTGTAATTACTAACTCCTCTCGTTGCCTTGCCTTCTAATATAGCAAGAATGATGTAACATGGACTTTTCTTGAACTTCTACAAATATGCCAGATGCTTCTTGAATGATCTAGAAAACCCTCTTTGGTTGTGCCGCTCATATTGTTGTCACCTGTTCACAACAGTCACATGAGGCAGTCTGACCTTGAGCATCTTCAATGCACGTATTGTAGTGGGGTGGGGCAGCTCGGCCCCAGCTGTCCTTTGCTGTGCACCACGACTGGTGCCACACTCATAGCCAATTGTTTACTTCATCAAAATGTCATGCAGAGACCTCTATCATATGATGTGTCAAAATGGTTTAATTGCATTATAAACATTCTAGATCATCTTCTGTTTTGTGCTTATGGGTTAAAAATGTGCATTCCCTCATCAGTAATATTGTGTTCAGATAAGTCGGTGACTCCTTAGCTTATGCCACAGTTTAGTATAGTTAAAGCTCAGCTTGTTGCTTGCATAAGCCCAGCTCAAAGCTTAAGCTTAAACCGTGAAACCAGATCTTAAATGTTTTGAACTGCTATTAATGGGGAATTAAAGGCTCCATTATTAAGAATGCATCTTCATTTAATATTCTTTTTAAATTATACTGTTTTTAACTTATCTGTTTGTGTTATAATAATTCTTTTTTATAGTTGCATTTGTCTTAATAGTTTTGTTGGGCTCCCACAGGACAACAGGTATTTTTGTGAAACATGTGATAGAGATTTCAAGAATGAAGGCAAACTTGCAGAACACTTGAAGGAACATCGTGTGTGTGGTCTGGATGGCTGTCAGTTCGTAGCCCATCCTAAGGTGATAGAGAAGCATGTCAAGATGCAGCATGAAACTGGGCTATATTACAGAATTAGCAATCTATATAAGCCGGAGGACATAGCAAAATGGATTGCAGAGAGAAAAAGGTGTGCTTTGAGCTCATTGATTCACAAGGCTTTGGTCCGAGTTTCATGTGGTCGGCATTCAGTTGGGTAGGGGTGGTACCCTACCTCCTCTACTCTCAACAAATGAATACAGTAAAGCAGCTCTCAACACGCCATTTGCAACCCGGACCGGAGCCTGATTATATTGTATTGAATGTGTTTATATGTCAAGAGTTATGATAGCATAAACAGGCAAAACATTCTAAGGCAATCTATAAAAATTAAATCAATTTTTTTTCCACACACTCGGAACATAAAATATATAGTATATACAAAATTTCAGTGTAGTATGTCAAACCATTTTTAAATTATTAATATATTTATTAATAGGAAATCACTTTTTGGTATGCTCATATGAAATGACCCTTGGACCCTACAGTTTATTGTATCTTTCCTAAATTTTACTTTCTCTACTGGTAAATAGAGGAAGTGTTATATTTCACCCAAAATTTGGTGTCAAGATTTCACCGAAAATATATGTTTTGAGACTCCCTGAATCCAAAAAAAGCATATATAGAAAAAGGTCTGTGTGTGTTGCGCGTGCGTGCGTGCATCGGTCTGTCTGTGGACAGCATAATTCAAACAAAAAGTCAGTTAAAAACCAAAGTTGGTATTTAAGTTTAATGTCTTTCAAGGATGCAACATGAAGATTTTTAAGAAAATAGCCACATCCTAAACTACACTTTACATGGAAGATTTTTCAAACATTTTGATTTTCCTGAAAATGGCTCTAATGATTTTGATTAAAATGTTATATGTTTAAGATATTTGTATGGCAAATTAAATGTATATTTTGAATTTTCTGGCTATAGCCTATGTAGTCCTGTTTACTCTGGACGACTTTTCAATAACTCGTAAACCATAAGAGATAGACAAAATCTCACTCTACAAAAAATGTAGATCTTGCTAAAACACAATTTATGTCCAAATACATCTTTTTTTGTAGAGTGAACCATTTCGGAGATATTCCTTGTTATTCCTGTCAGTTTTGGAAAACTTACAACTTTCTTGAAATGGAACATTTTTTTATATGTTAAGCATGCGAAGAGAATGGGATCTCAAAGCTTTAACAAATTTGACTATTGCTCAAGGCGTACTGTATTCTAATATTCCCCTCGTTCCTACAAGGAAATGAGCAATAAGATAATTTGTACAAATGTTTATCTCAACTAACATGAAGATATAGGAATAAGAGTTTGCAGAAATGGTTAGTGCAAGAGTAGAGAAAATCATGTGGGTGCAACACATCAGATTTCTTAATTTGAGCTCAGTATACAAATATAAAGGAATTGTCATACCAAAATTGCTTAGATTTAATTTAGGGGAAAAAATGTTTTGTGTGAAATTGATCAATATTTTCAATTTTTTCAGTATGAGTTATGAAAAATATTTAATTTCAGCTTAATTATTTAATATTTTGTAACTAGCGCATACCTTAATCTCTGAAGGTCTCCTGAAAATTTCAAGCTAAAAAGTTATAAACTAGGGTCCAAGGAGCAATCTCAATACTGAAAAGTGCTGAAAAAAAGAAAAAAAAAAAACTGCGAAAAATTAATTTTAAAGTTTAACAGTATGGTTTTGTAAATCCAATCAACTTAAAATTCCCCAGCACCATATGTGGGACTGCCTGTTGCTTTCTTATTGGCCTCAGTAGAAGTTTTTGAGAATTTTAAGTTTGCTTGGTTGTTTCTTAATATGAAAACTTTCTTTTCACCTTTGTATTGTTCCAACATTTAGACATTTATTGTTCTTACCTAACCTCTACAGTATGTATGCTAATTTATACACAAAATTCTTAAAATATCTGCTTGTTACGGCTTTACTATAGACTAACGAATAATTTAAAGCCTATTAACTACCTAAACAATGTCTAATATATAACTGGAACACTGAAATAACCTGGCAAGATTATAGAATTACAGAACACTGACAGCATTTCTCTGTTTGGAAGCAAACATGTGTCAGATTTGCAACATTTCAGTTCCATATATTGAATTCATTTCAGCACAGCCAACTTAAACTCTTTCTGAAGCAAAATTCCCTGCAAGAGACCAAAATCAAAGCCAGTGAAAACGAAAAATGCATTTCAAAGCTGTAGTGACGAAGTTTAGCAAGGAACGCTCACCCACACTGGGACATTTAAATGTCCTTCACGGAACTTTAAAAATGGCTGATGTTGAGAAAACTAAAGTATGCTGTTTGCGTATCGATGTGATATTGTTCGTGCCGCTGATGGAGGACGTATTGAACCTCTGTAATCTGAACTTGAGAGGTTCATAAATACGTGTGTAAAGCTCCATATTTGTATGTTTACAGTTTAATAAATACAGGGTAGAAGTGAAATGAAAAACTATAAAGTCTTCAACATTTTGGTATTAGACTTTCTTGTTATCCACAACATGAGAAATTCGCTGTTAAAGTCTAGCGGGTCATTTCACTTCCACCCTGTATATGCATTCGAAATATGTATATTCTTTTTGGAACACCCTGTATTTATATTTTGTTTATGTGTAACATTTCCTGGTATTCTGATGTTTTAGAAATTACCCCACAAAGATAAATGTGGAAAAAAAAAAAGCTGCTTTTGAGGAAAAGATGCAGAGAGGAGAGCGCCTTTCTGAAGATAAAAGCCGATTTAACAGAAATGCTCCCTCCTTTAGACCTGGTTTCAGAAGAGGCTCAGGTTAGAAGTGTTGTCTAATTTCTTAAAAAGTATGTAATCTATTTCTGCTTAAAGAACATGATTAATGCTAAATTCACAAGTGAACAAATGCTCTGAAAAGTCAGGGAAGTTCACCAGAGTAAACAATCTGAAGTGTTGCACTCACATGACTTTCTCTACTCTTGTACTAACCATTCTTACAAACTCTTATTCATATATCTTCTTCACATTAGTCAAGAGTACCCGGGTGACCGAGCTTCACCATTCCCCCCAGCCTCCCCCCCCCCCCCCTTTTTGTGATATCTTGTTTTTTGGGGGAAGATACTTATTGAGATAAACTTGAAAAGCAAAATGTTAACTAAATAAAAATTTTTGTCAGAATTGTTAACCCTAGAACGCTAAGCCTCATTATTTTTACGACGCACGATTGGTAATCCTGCTTTTACTCCTATAGTTTTCGCGCCACAATTATTTCCTTTTCAGTAGCTTCCTAGCTTTTGAAGAGCTTGGTCAGTGGGTGTGCATTGTCGAAATCAGGTGCAACAGTGCATTGTTAGTAAGTGCTTTGTCGTAAATTTTACGACGATTAGTGTTCACGTATCCAGAATTTCATAAGGAAGCAGATTTATTTTTGTAATAATATCAATTCAGGAAAGCAGTTGAATCATTGCTGTCGATCGTTTCAGATGAGTATTCTGCATGCAGACGACCCAAATTTTGGAAAAAAAGATTATGGCAATGCTTCTTGAAGAAGATAGTAGCCCCCAGATTGATTTTAGCTCCGACGAAGAAATTGATAATGTGGAGTCTGATTATGTAATAATGACTGATACAGATGGTGAAGATATGGCAGGATGAAATATTCATATGTGTATGAGCAACGATGAAAATTCTCCTCTAACTAGGCAAAGAATGTTGCCATGGATACTGCAAAGAACATAGGGCAAATCTCTGCACAATTTGATGTAAGTGAGGTGAGATAGAACTGTCTTTGTTGTCTCATAACAGTTTAAATGAGTCAAGATAATATTTTATGAGGCAGGCATAAACATTTGTGAGATAATAGTAATGTATTTTGTAATAGAAATAAACAGTAGTAAATTTTACGAGGCTTAGTGTTTATGTACTGTAGGAATAGGGTTAGTGTCCCAGGGTTAAGTCCTTTTTGAGATACAAGAGATATAGAGATACAAATATTTGATAAGCACCATCATTTCAAGCAGAAAATATAATATGTATTTCTATTTCAAACATATAGACAGGACGAGCTGTAACACACAAACTAATATAGCTAGGTCAACTTTCTTACTGTATAAGTGAACTTTAAAATGCCAGCTCATGTGCTGAAATCGATTAACAGAAATTATGGCCGAAATAAGGTTTGCACTAATTGTTACTGTTACGCGTAGACTAAGATAGCTAAGGCAACTTTCTTTAGGTTTTCTGAAAGCTCCTGGTGAGACTTTTAATATCCTAGCCTGTCTGTTGAAATTGGCCCATTAATAGAGAAATTATGTCCAAAATAAGGTTTAGAGTAATTGTGACTGTTACGGCTAGACTAAGATAGCAAGGTCAACTTTCTTACTGTATTCTGATAGGCCTGGAAGAGGACTTTAAAATGCTACTTCATTTGTTGAAATTGGTCCATTAGAAGAGAAGAAAAAGCCAAAATAAGGTTCAATTGCTCTGTAGAAGCGGGAATAAAAAATGTTAATTTTTTATGTAAAATCATAATTTTTTTTTTTTTTTTTTTAAGGAATGACACCTATATAGATAAACTTAAAAAGCAAAACCTTATCTGAATACAAAATTTCATCGAAATCGTTAGAGCCATTTCCAAGTTGTGCGGAATATATATAGATGGATTGCTCGTTTAAATATATAAGATAAACATTCGTACAAATTATCATCGTTAGCACGCCTTATTGCAAGCATCTTGGTATTGGTGATGTTTCCTTTACACGACTGTACTTCTGAAACCTTGCCTACTTGTGACATATATGTTTGGTAACTTCTTACCGAATGCACTTATATCGTGACTGACTAGTAAAGGAATAAGTGTTTGTAAGAATAATTAGTACAAGAGTAGAGAAACTAATGTGAGTGCATGCATCAGATTTTTCATCACTGTGTTCTTATTATGAAATTTCATTGGATGTGTTATTAGCTCACTGGAGTATGCAAGTTTAGTTGCGCAACTACATATAATATAAGGGTACAGCAATTAAGTAAAGAACCGTACATCGTCGTTTATTAGATTTCTGAGCCTGAACACTTCCTGTGGAGATGGAGCAGGGGCTGGAGTCACGTGTCATCTCTTTTCCTATTACAAATCTTTAAGTTGTGGAACTACAAACTTTGATGGAGAAATTGAAGCAATTCGAATGGCCCTACAAAATCTTTTGTACACAATTCCACATTTTCAGCAAGCAGTTACTCTCTCAGATTCCAGGGCAGCAATTATAGCAATTACTTCCAAGTTATCACCAGGAAACCAAACAATTATAGAATGTTGGGAAATCCTTACCCATTTAACAGCACTTCAAAAACACCTAGTCTTCCAATGGATACCAGCTCACTGTGGACTGAGTGGTAATGAGAAAGCTGATTTTCTTGCAAGAAAGGGTACCGGCATTGTGCAGAAATCTATAGTTAATCTACCATTTTATG
This sequence comes from Tenodera sinensis, assembly GCA_030765045.1. NCBI lineage: Eukaryota > Metazoa > Arthropoda > Insecta > Mantodea > Mantidae > Tenodera > Tenodera sinensis. The sequence goes on along the minus strand of CM060974.1, from coordinate 77,728,706 downwards.
CAGCTAAAAGATTAGTCAACTCTGAAATCAAAAAAATTATTGCAAAATATTACTATGAAAAATCAAAGAATAAAAGATGGGAACTACCAAACATTCAAACAGTAATTCCTGAGTATCTTCGAAAAACGGCAGTTGCAACCTTCAGGTTGATTACAGGACATGATTGTCTGGCAAAACATTTAAACAGAATTGGGATATATTCTTCACCACTCTGTCCTCTATGTGATCTGCAAGAGAAAATGGACCGAGACCACCTTCAAATATGCCTGGCCACTTCTAGTGCCCCATTCATTAGTGAAAAATATTGGAGAGCAAGAGGATTAATGACTTCATTGTCAGAAATCCAGCATTAGCTAATAAACACTTCCTGTGGCCTGAAATTTATTGTAAAGTTCATGGAGTGTTATACAGCTTGCAACTTTTACAGCTGGAAATCTTTCAACAAATTGCATTTTCACTTAGTGATCTGACTGCGTTAACACATATCATAAATATATACATGCTGTGTGCGCACTTTCAGAACAGAGAAAAACAAGTTTACAGCATGACCTTGTTTTGTGTTATCGTGTTTCTGTGTGCACAGCAGTTTGGATGTTTTGGGTCTCTACCTTTCAAAGTAAATGCTGTACAGTTTGTTCACCAGCTCATGGTCTCTGGTAGGAGTGCAGCAAGTGATGATGTCAGATAAGCAGTGGTAGCTAAAGCTGGCCTCCTGGTTCTGGCCGCACTTACTATAGTAGTACCTTCCTTGGAATATGTACTCATGGAAGTCGCTCAGTGTAGCGGATCTTAAGTGTTATTTAGCCATGTTTGGCTTATAAAACATACATATTTTCAGCTACTCTGTATTTCTCTCACTGATCATTTTCTAGCTTTTCTATGTGTTTTCATAAACCTTAGCAGTCTGTTTCGGTCACAAGTGAGTGTGATATCACATAGTTCCTGTACGGAAAAGTCACCTGTTACATTTCTCTAGCTATTCATTTTACCCTGGCCCAAGCAAGTTCTATGGGATTGACATCACACGGGTAGGGACACAAACGAACAAAAGTGTGGTCCAATGAAACCTAAAATATGTTTGCTTCAGAAACCTCTTTAGGTCTAGAATAAGAACAAATTAGAAACTTAAAGCTCCACTTATCTTAGTAATATTGCAAGTTCTTCCACAGTTGACTAGTTTCAAGTTGTATCCAACTTATTCTCAAAGCTATACAAACAAGTTACCATAGTTACCGATGCTCAACTTAAAAGATACACTTGTCGCCAACCTCTGAAAACAAAAACCTATGAATACAATCTATTGGTGGTATTTCAAACTTCGTAACACGGTTCTTGTTTTTTAAACTAAATATCTTTTCCCAAACCATTAAATCTATAGGTTTATTTAATTGTTTTAATAATTGAACCTCTGGATTAATTTCATGATTAAATGACCAAAAATATTCTGCCACAGCTGATTTATCAATTTGTTTATACAGTTTGCACCAAAATACTCAATACTCATTTTTGCACAGTGCACATGCACGTGCCTGAGCATCTGCGTGTTGTTACATTGCTATGATGTATTGTTAGTTGTGCAAAGAACGTGTGCTGTGTGATTGGAGGTGGCAATGAGTCTCAACGGAGGAAAAAGTGTATAGTGGAGTATTATTTTCGCTCGTACAAACGGTTATCAAGGCACACCAAGTTTAAAGTTAATGGTGGAACAATATTGTGAACACTTCAATAAGCCAGCACCTAGCAACAGTTATGCTATCTATTGTACAGGTAGTGTATTGTTTCAACGCAAGGGAAGGTCTGGTAGGCAAGTAACGGTATCCACAAATGAAAATCAGGTGTTGCATTCTCCAAAGCGAAGTCTTCGGTGAACATCCCTGAAATTAAACATCACCAATGTGTCACTTCGACGATTGTTTAAATACATCGGTAGATTTCTGTTAATTTTGAAATTCCTTATTTTGACCCCATGCTGCAACTACTACTGATGTCAGATGAAGAAAGAAGAGTGAATCCAAGGCCCACTTGAGAGATGTTGCCAATTCCTCTTCAAAGAAGTTCCAATTATCACCACCAGGAGACAGAATCCAGCTGCTTTGGGGAAAGAAGACGTCCATTGCTTGCAGTCATTAAAAAAGCCTGAGGATGAGAGGCCGCCTCTTGAATAGTGCTACACAGTAAGAACATAATTATGTATGGTGATGAGTCTAAAAATGTTGTTGTTGTTAGCTAATGCTGGATTTCTGACAATGAAGTCATTAATCCTCTTGCTCTCCAATATTTTTCACTGATGGATGGGGCATTAGAAGTGAGTCTAAAAATATAAACTGCCAAGAATCATATAAGTTCATAGCCTGGATAGGTGATACATATATTTTATATAATATACCTATCATCTGTAAACTATTCTAAGAGAAAAGAAACTGCTATATTGCTCAGAAAAGTTAAAGGCATGTGCACGCTAGCCAATGTTCAACCGAAGCACTTTTGCCTAGCGTAGTGCGTGTACCGGCAGAGGTCCTGTACATAAGAGCGCGTGAGATGCGTGTACCACATTTGGCGGTACTGGTAGGAGGGGTAAGCTTAGGATTTGCTGGAGTCTGCAGTACGGCCCACCTCCATATGCCTTTACATTTTGCAAAGATTTTAATACAAACTACAGTTGGTTTGTAGTTGCACAAAAAATGGTGTTTTCTTGGTGTTTACATGATATAAGGTATATATATTTATTTATTTCAATATTCTTATAAGGTGCATGTTTTATGTTAAATTTCTTCTATCTTAATGAGAGTGCTAATATGTTATAAAAAATATGTTACATTGTAAGGAGAAGAATTCCTGAATATAGGAAAAGATTTTTAAATGTGTTATATTTGTTGACATGTGTTATATTTGTAGGTATTAAAAAGTAGTTTTCTGATTTTGTTCATTTAGACATTAACTTCTTCACTGTTTGATTTTGTATTGGGTTTCATTTGGATACTTGATACAAAAGGTACTAATACATAATACTAGGATTAGAAATTATTTTGCGACAAATTACTGTGGTGGTATTCATTTACTAAAAACTTGAAATTCATTAAACATTTCATTTCAAGAAAAGTTATGAAGACTGAGAAAAAAAAGTTTTGTTTACATAAAAGTTTTAAAAGTAGTTTAATTGAGATACCCTTTTGTTATTAAGGCAGCCTTTCAGTACATTTACATACTCTGATATATGTTTGCTTCTTCCTACCATTAATTTTAACTCTAAGAGTTATTGCTTACCCTTCTAATAGTTATTGGTTTTCTTTTACCTGTCTATTTTGCACCAGTTTTTCACTACTTACCAAATAATGTCTTTCCCTGTCTCATTATTATCCCCTTGTTTCCACTTATCACTTCACTTGGCCTGGTTTCCTTAACCCTTTCACTGCTATCACATTGGTGATATACACATAGTTCCTGTGCTGAATTTTTTTGCCTTCAATGTCATATTTCTAAATAAGTTCTATATTTAAGAACAAGGTAATAACATTTCATGCAATAACCTTACCTTTTCTGGTGTATATCCACTCCATTCAGCAGAATATGTGAGGGATATTTTATCCTTTGTTTTATAATTATTTGCTTCACGCCACTGATTAGAATGTATAATGCACTGATACGAATAAGGTACACTTCCCTTATAGTCTTTCTTACAAAGAAATTTGAAATGAACTATCACAGTTTCTCGTAGAAAACTATTACAAAATACACAAGAGTATTGTTTTTGTTTTCACCCCTTAGGGTGTGGTACCTCTCAAAACAGGGAACAACGCACAATGCCACATTACACTGGAAGCACATATAACTGGATTCCCTCCTCTTTCTCTCAGCTGTCTTTGTATGTGAACAAACTGTACAGTTTCTTGTTGGGTTCTTTTTCTTTTCTGTGGGTGGTACAAGGGATGAAAAATGCCTCTCTTTCAAACGAAGAGGACAATCAGATGATGTTGAAGGACGTCCTTTTTTACTCGACTGTTTTGGAGTAGCATGCTTTCTTAGCAGCTGTCGAATTACTTCTAAATGGAAATCTGCAAGTGCAATGTTTCCACCAGTTTTGACATTATATAATATACAAGAATTTAAAATAGATAAATCTAAAAGATGAAAAAAGAACTTTTTGTACCATTTGATTGACTTCCGCATGGAATGTACAGAAGAAAGCAACATATCAGTTTTGTCAACTGCCCCCATGTTTTGGTTGTACTCAAGGACACACTCGGGCTTGTGAATGGGATGTTTTTGTTTATGTAATTTGTTAGTTGGCTTTTTCTGTTTGCTGTGGAGGGTTGAAAGCATGCATACTTCCCGTCTATCCAACCATCTTAGTGCCATCATATTATCTGTGAATTTGGCTTCAATATCACCCTTTTGTAGCTTTTTTGTGAATAAAGGCATTCCTTTTCGTGTCCTCCTAACAGTTCCACAAATATTGAAATTTTGTTTATGAAGACTATCAAACAACAGGGGACTGGAATACCAGTTACCCAGCCACAAACTGTGTCCCTTCCCAGAATATTTTTCAATGAGTGTCTGAACTACAGCTCCAGACATACCCAAATCCTGAATAGGAAATAGTTCAGTTTGTTTGCCAGTATATACTATAAAATCTAAAATGTAGCCTGTCTCACAGTCACAAATTATGAATAATTTGATGCCAAATCTGGTTCTTTTAGAAGGAGTGAATTGTCGGAAGATGAGCCTACCCTTGAATAGCACCATACTTTCATCAATACAAATATTAGAAAATGGGCCGAATGTAGCACTGAACTTATGCCGAAGGTGATCTATAATCATTTTTAGTTTATATAATCGGTCACCCGCCGATTGTGTATTGTTGTCGCAGAAATGAAGGGTGCGAAGTAACAACAAATACCTGTCCCGTGACATGTAATTGCGGAACTGAGGAGTTTCAATCAGAGGATCAGTCGACCAATACTCTCGCCTAGAAAGTTTTTTTACTCTTGGCATGAGCATTGTCAGTGCTAAGAACACATACATTTCATCCACATTAGTGTCATGCCACTTTTGAAGACGAGAGGATGGGGAGGGTGGAACCACATTTGTCATAAACGAGTAGAAACTGTTTGTCTCCTCCACTATTTTCTGCATTACATCTACACTAAAAAAATGACAGAAATAGTCTGATGCCTCCGAAGCACTACTCAAAGTCCCAGCTGTGATTCCTGCAACACTGTCATCAAATGGATGGTTTCGCGGCACATACGCATCGTCTTTCCACCGAAACAAAGGAGTTTGCACTCGTGGTCTTTTACAAGAATGTGATGGACCTGTAATATCACGAACTAGTTCTTGTTCGGTTTCACGTTCACCTTCACTTCTGGATTCACTAGACGGGAAATCAAACTCTTCATCTGATTCTAAAGTTGTAAAAATATCTAAAAGTTCCTTGTCGGTAAACATGTGCCCGGCACGGAATGACGCCATCTTAGCCCAACTGGCAGTGGCGTGCGGTAATTTTCCGCAGCTAACATGTGACTTGTGCACAGTTTACTATAAAACCCTGCAGATGTCATACAACACCAGAGACTGCACAGCAACTAGTGTCAGCGTATAGCCAAGAGATGGCAGAAGAAGTCAGTGCACGTGGGCCCGCTTTAATGTAAGTGACTCGAAAGTTACGGCCATTAGAAAATGGCGTGATGCCCAACCGAGTATACTCGTATTTAGCAAGACAGCAGCAACATTTTACCACCGAGTTAACTCGGTCTTAGCAGTGAAAGGGTTAACATCACTTTTTTTATATTTCTCACTTATACATCTCCCCATACCGTATTACAATTATTAATCTTCACTTGCATTTTTTTCATCCCTTCTTCTGATTACCTTTTATTTCATCTGATATGCTCATATCTTCTTCTCTACTTCTCACTACTTTACTCCATTCTCTCTTCCCTTTCTGCACTTTGCCAAGCCATATTTTTTGCCTTGTCAACCTTGGTAATATGTGATCTCCCGTGGCAATTTCTCATTTCTTTTCTAATCCCTTGTGTTCCCACACTTGTTTTAGTCTGCTCTTTTCTTGTCACCTGTGTTTCCACGTTTGTTTTACTGTGTACGTGCCACATTGCAATAACTTCTTGCTCTTCCTCAACACTATTTACCCTTAACATGTTTGATTTAGGAGCCTCCTTTATTTTCTTTTTTGTTCCACTGACTGACATTTCAGTTCTCCCTTCTCTCCTGTTAGCATTACTCATCTGAATTGCCTTCCCTTCTGCTCCACCAGCACATGCAACCAATTCTCTTCATCTCCCTGCTATATGGTCATTTTCTCTGGGTGTCAGTGTCAGCTCTTTCTATTCATAGTATTACTTCCATGTCATCACTCAGATGTTGCCATTTTCCTAAAATTTCTCCCTAATGACCTAGCTGTTGACGGTCCCCTTATACACCACCGCCACCTAAAATTTCTTATATCATTTCTCTCCTCAGCCACAGTTTGAAGTTTTGTTGCCTTACTCTTTCAATTAGACTCTTCCCTTGCCTGTGGTTTGATTGAAACACAGTCACTTAAGCGGCCGTGACATAGCCGAATGATTAAACCATTCACTTCTCACCAAAGCGGGCCAGGTTCGATCCCAGCCAACCGCATGTGGGATTTGTGGTGGATGAAGTGGCGCTGGGGTGGGTTTCCTCCGGGTTCTCCAGCTTCCCCCACCATCTCATTCCACCGGTGCTCCATCTTCATTCCATGTATCATCAGTAGAGCCCGGATTTTTATGTAATTACATATTTTAAATCCTTTACTCAGGGGTCTCCGTCTAGGGGATATGTGAATGGCAACCACAAGGTACCCAAGCTGAGCAGAACATTACTTCCGCTTACTGGTGTTTTGCTCCTCACTGTAACTGTTCTATCTGACCTCACCTTGGTCATCTCTTGTTCTCTTCCGACCCCAATGCTATTAGGGTTCCTGAGGGCTAGGTAGTCTTTATTTTTCCAACCTTTCAATTTCTCTATCAAACCTTAACCCCTAACATGCTGACCTGTCATGGCATGTAATACGTCCTCTGATTGGTAATCAGAGGATATGGTCGGTGAATTTATTTTGATAATTCTCTCGGTCAGGTCGGTGAGACCCGTAAACCAACAACAGGTGTGGTCCTCCAGACATTCTGGGGGTTGTGAGAGAGCAATGTGACCGCCAAAACATAAAAATATGGTGCTCTCTAAAAAGCAGTTACATTTACTGCTAAGTCTCTTCAATATTTATGAAATATTGGAGAGCAAGAGGATTAATGACTTCATTGTCAGAAATCCAGCATTAGCTAACAACATATTTGTTGATTCATTCCTGGTTACCTGTATCCATAGGAACATTTTTAGAATTTGAATTCCTGGGTTGCGATTGGTATATGCAGGAAACATTTGTGCTTCATCACTTATCCCTGGAGGATAACTTTTAATTTTTAAATCAAGATCACTAACAGCAAAAGTGATACTGTGTGATTTTAAAGTAGGGAAAGTGAAGACGGTACATCCTCTTCCCTTCAGTCCCTAAGACCATAAGCTGGTGAACAGACAGTACTTATAACATGTTTGAAATGTTAAATGTCAGTATATTGCAGCTTTCCCAAGATAGGATTGGAAGATTGGTGTGCCTTGGCAATATCCCAATTTTTAATCCATAGAAACATTCATTGTTTGTTTGATACTGTTGACTGTGGCAGAGATTAACAATTCACAAGAATATACTGGCATTCCTTGAGAGACAAATGGTATGACAACTGTCATAGATCAGTAGTTATTGCAGTTACAACTGACATATAATGTATGTTATCTTTTACAGGGCAAAGAGGAAAGTGTAGAAGTCATTCAAGGAGATCTGTCAAGCCACAGAGCAAAGTCAATGCTGTGAGTCAAGATGATAATGAAGAACAAACCTTCAGGTGGAAATTGCAACCTTTTTGTGGTACAGGTATGTATATATTTGGAAATCAAAATGTAGTAGGAGAATAGCATGAACCACTTCACCTTTAACCCAAGAATACTTGTAGTTAAGAAATGGTCTATACTTTGTACATCAAATGAATAAAGTGGAAGTAAACAAATTGCTGGTTTGTGTCACTTTGCAGCCACATACATTCACAATGACAGAACACAGTTTCTGTTACACGTAAGTATAATATGCATTTTGTACCACTAAAAGGATATATTTACTAAATCTAAACGACATGCAGCTCATGGAAATTAACGTCACCTCTGTCCTCAATAACACTTTTTCATTTTCTGCTCACAAACTCGAAACCAATCTCCAGAAGCAGCTTATGCAGGGAAGTTCATTTTAAATCTGGAAAGTTGGGGTCAGAGTTAACTGCCATCAGCACTTTAAGGAACGTTTGGATGTATTGCAGATCTCAAATTTGTCATAAACAACATCCAGCGCTTGCCTGGCGCATGGTCACTTCTTGCTGTGAGCTCTGACTTCACCAACTGAGAATTTTTCTTTGCGAAAACTGTAAATACTTGAAACTAACACACTGGTCAACTTGGGTGTTAATTTCAGCACCCCATCTATGTATAGCAAGTTCGGGATATTTCTTGCAGAACTTATTAAACATGTTCACTTCGTAACGATTTTCAGCACTTATGTTTCACAAAATTCACTTGTTCGACCATGTTACTTTGATACTGAATGATGCGTGCCAAATGAGTTACTGGTCAGATTCACTTAACTGCGTATTCTTACAATTCAACTATGCTTAGTATACTTAGTTTGTGCTTTAGCAAACATTAAGTGAGATTTCAAACCTTAGTATCAGTATCTTTTTTGGGACTATTTAGATGGCAAAAGTGTCAAGAAGGCACACTGCAGCCAAAATAAACGTGGCTTTCGTTACGTCTACTTTATTCACTTGATGTATATAGTATAAATATCTGTATCCCGAGTTACCTCATACAGGGTGGAAGTTCTGTCAGACTTTAACAGTTAATTCTCATATTGTGAATAAAAGATTTTAAGTATGGCCCTCGTACAAGTTACTTGCTGAAGTGCATTATTGTCTTTTGCTGGTGATTAGCGAGTTTTCAACACATGCTCTTATTTGTAGCCGTGCTGCAGACTAGCGCTGCTGAAGAGGCTTCTGCTAAGGAAGGTGACGAGGATCATCATTTCAGTGATTCAGAGTGGGAAGCTGCCGCTCCTGCTGGAGGCGATACACTCGCTGTGAGTGCAGACATCCAGCTTCCTATAGCCAGCAAAGCTCTTAGCAACCTAATGGGGCTTTATGCCTCAGAGACATCGGATACTGAAGGTAAGTAGCCAATGTTGTTCTTTTCTCTTAAATTTTGTTTCACTTCTGTAGTAGTGGCAAGAAAACGCATGAAATTATTCATTTTTACTTTCTCTACTACGTTTAGTAAAGTAGAGGAGGTATTGTATTCCATCCAAAAATTTGATGTCAGGATTTCACCAGAAATATGTTTTAAGGCCCCCTTAATCCAAAAAAAGCATTTTAGGAAAAGGTTCCATGTGTCTGTCAGTTTGTGGACGGTATAACACAAAAACAAAAAATCTGATGTGTTACCTCACATGACTTTCTCTACTCTTGTACTAACCATTCTTACAAACTCTTATTCCTATATCTAGTTCGGGTTAGTTGAGATAAACATTTGTAAAAATTATCTTATTGCTTATTTCCTTGTAGGTACAAGGGGAATATTAGAATACAGTAGACTTTCTGCGATAGTCAAGTCTTTTAAAGCTTTGAGATTCTGTTCTCTTTGCATGCTTAACATATAAAAAATGAACAACAATGTTCCATTTCACAGCCGAAGTCAGGATTAAAGCTAGAGATTTCTTCTGGGCTTAAAAGCTGTGGTCTGCTGAAGTTTAGAGGTCCAGACGTTTTGTCCACACCTGCGATGGACATCATCGGTGGCATGGTCTGCTGAAGTTTAGAGGTCCAGACGTTTTGTCCACACCTGCGATGGACATCATCGGTGGCATGGTCTGCTGAAGTTCAGAGGTCCAGACGTTTTGTCCACACCTGCGATGGACATCATCGGTGGCATGGTCTGCTGAAGTTCAGAGGTCCAGACGTTTTGTCCACACCTGCGATGGACATCATCGGTGGCATGGTCTGCTGAAGTTTAGAGGTCCAGACGTTTTGTCCACACCTGCGATGGACATCATCGGTGGCATGGTCTGCTGAAGTTCAGAGGTCCAGACGTTTTGTCCACACCTGCGATGGACATCATCGGTGGCATGGTCTGCTGAAGTTTAGAGGTCCAGACGTTTTGTTCACACCTGCGATGGACATCATCGGTGGCATGGTCTGCTGAAGTTTAGAGGTCCAGATGTTTTGTTCACAGCTGCGATGGACATCATCGGTGGCATGGTCTGCTGAAGTTTAGAGGTCCAGACGTTTTGTCCACAGCTGCGATGGACATCATCGGTGGCGTGGTCTGCTGAAGTTTAGAGGTCCAGACGTTTTGTTCACACCTGCGATGGACATCATCGGTGGCATGGTCTGCTGAAGTTTAGAGGTCCAGACGTTTTGTTCACAGCTGCGATGGACATCATCGGTGGCATGGTCTGCTGAAGTTTAGAGGTCCAGACGTTTTGTCCACAGCTGCGATGGACATCATCGGTAGCATGGTCTGCTGAAGTTTAGAGGTCCAGACGTTTTGTCCACACCTGCGATGGACATCATCGGTGGCATGGTCTGCTGAAGTTTAGAGGTCCAGACGTTTTGTCCATACCTGCGATGGACATCGTCGGTGGCATGGTCTGCTGCAGTTCAGAGGTCCAGACGTTTTGTCCACACCTGCAGTGGACATCATTGGTGGCATGATCTGAGTCTTCACTGCAAAGGTTCTGTTACAACAGAATCACTGACTGGAGATGCTGTATTTATATCTGGACGGCTCACAGGGGATAGGCTCGACTTGAGCAGGAGGTGTGTGCTAGGTGGGTGGGGCTTCTCCGCTCTGATTGCTGAATGGTTTACATGATTTCTCTGTATTTGGCCATCTTTTTTTAAGCTCAAGTATCAGATGACAGGTTTTGTTCAGTTTTAGAGCTTCTTCCTTTCTGCCCAGGTATATAGACAGCAACTCTAGCCAGCAATTCTGTTGTAACTGAACCTTCACCGAGAAGACTCAGACCACCCCACCGATGATGTCCAACACAGGTGTGGACGAAACATCTGGACCTCTAAACTCCAGCAGACCATGCCACCGATGATGTCCAACGCAGGTGTGGACGAAACATCTGGACCTGTAAACTCCAGCAGACCATGCCACCGATGATGTCCAACGCAGGCGTGGACGAAACATCTGGACCTCTAAACTCCAGCAGACCATGCTTTTAAGCCCGGAAGAAATCTCTAGCTTTGGATATTCTTTAGTTTAGGTGACGCGAGTACTTGGTCAGAATTTTGGCAGTGTGTACGAATGGTCACGAAAGTTGCCGAAGTTGCTGTGTTAATTCAGCGCTGTCAACAGCATAATTTCCCCAGGAGTTTGTTGCCAATAGTAAGTTTGAATATTTCAGCAGGACCCGGCAGTATGCTGGTGACCTTCTTAGAAGCAAATAGTGAGAGTGCAATGAATCGCTTCATTAGCATAGTAGATTTAGCACCTCTCTGCTATAATGAGGAGGAATGCATGCAATTTCTTTACGACGAGGGCCTGCTGAGGACTCGAATGCTATGCAGGGAATGTGATGACGTGCTACACACCGTGAGGAGGATATTATGATATAAATATAATATATATAATATAAATGTAATAATAATAAACAATAATATAATAAAATAGTATAAAATAAAATAAATAAAAAAAGAACGAGCCAGCATTTCGTGGACCCAGTAACAAGGCAATAACAATAATGTACACAATAATTTCCACAACAATAGTATGGAGTCGCACTAGTGATATATCTGTGTGAGCAAAATAATGTACACAATATCTGGCCGGCAAGTGCGAAGTCACCTATTCAGCAAAATAATAATGTACACGGAGTAGCGCTAGCGGTATGTCTGTGGCGGCAACTACGCGAGTGCATTTGTGTTTAATGTGTTGGCAACGAAAATTATTGTAGTGTAAAAAGCAATGTTGGCAGATGTGAAAATCGTCTGCTAGTGACAGCTAGCTCATGCAGCAAAACCTAGTGGCGATTCTGAAACTACTGTCGGCGCATGCGCAGTAAGTAACTTCGGACTTAGAATCTGGCCGGCAAGTGGCAAGTAACCTAATCTAAAGTTGAGCCCTAGCTTTAATTAAAACTGTTTATAGTTTCTGGATGAACCTCAAACTTTACGAAGGGAGCTTTTTGACTGTTTAATTTTTTCAAATTATCAAAGCAATGTTTTGATTGTTGTGTTTTTGTTTACAGGAGATGAAAAGGAAGTTGTGATGAATAAAGCAAGCAGTAACGTTGTACATAAAGTGCAAGTTTCTAGCGAAAGCAACACTGTGATACAGAGCTCATCCTCTACCAGTAATGTGCCAGAACCTAAACCTGAAGATGATAGTGACGGCCCTCCAGAAGAAGCCCCAATATCGCATAGCAGAGAAGTAGATAATCAACCAGAAGAACAAAAGCCAACCATAAATGAACGCAGCACTGAGCATAATCACAAGCCCCAGCAACATAGAAATAAGTTTCATAAACCAATAGCTCCACCCATACAGAATAAAAACACTAGCAATAAAGTTAACATAAGACGACGGAAGATGACTCTTCTGGAAAAAGTAAGTAGTATTTATTTGTAAGATTTAAAGCTTTCACGGCACACATTATTTATTACAGTTTCACAGGAGATCAGCCGTGTAAGGTTTAAAAACATTGAGCTTTCGGCTATTGTAAACTCCATGGCCTTCATCAGAATGAAAATGACCGTTAGCTTTCCACTCCCCATATATATACAATGTTGGGGGCTCCCCATATCTATACAATGTTTGTAAGCTAACGGTCATTTTCATTCTGACAAAGGCCATGGAGTTTACAATGGCCGAAAGCTCAATGTTTTTAAACCTCACACGGCTGATCTCCCGTGAAACTGTAATAAATAGTATTTATTTGTTAAAAATTAATAAAACACATATAGACGTAAATAGTATTGCATAACTAGTGTTCTGAAACTCCAATTTTCGGCTGATATCCAGGAATAATCAAAAGTAATAAACACTCGGTAACACTTGTTCTCAAGAACAGACAATAACCAGAATCGCAAAGTTAATATACAGAGAGTAAAAAGATGCTGAAGTGGCTGCGTGGTGTTTTGCCTGTCCACATTCTTTGCTCTCATTGCCGTCTCCCAATATCATAGAAAGGCACGGATGAAACCTTTTAAAACTACTTTTAAAGGCTTCTCATTAATTGTAAAATGAAACTTTGATCTGTGCTCTCATCTTCCTTTAGTGATTCATTGCTTCTTTTATTTCTCCTACTCTATTTTGATTCGACACAGACATCGATTACTCCTGCCCAGAGTGTGATAGTGCATCTGCAAACCCCAAACAATAACAACAAGGCTTTACTTACCATAGAAAAGGAGATGCTGAAACTGGCCATTGTTGTTGTCCGTACATTTTTGGCACCTCTTAAGGAAACTATCCATCACTCGCTGTAGTTCACGTTGAGAAATGCTGGCCATTTCCTGACGGATATTTTGTTTTAATTCTTCCAGGGTGTGTGGGTTTATCTTGTACACTTTATGCTTTAAGTTACCCCAGAGATAGAAATTGCAGGGAATTTCTCGTTTGTTGCCGACTTTGTCGTGTCAAAAGATGCTGGCTCTACCAGCAAACATCTTTGTATTTTGTTTCCATAGCCAAAAACTGCCCATTCAGCTTGTGACTTTGTCAGCAGAGATAAGGCGTAGGCCATATCTTTATTATAATTACGTAAAACTCATTTGCACTTAACTGAAATTTAATTTAATTTGGTTGTTTTTGTGCACTTTTGGTCCATATTTTATTCAAATATTGATGAAAATTTATGTAGCAGTATCTTGTGCTGCTATCTGGCAAGATGCCAGCGAGCTATTACTATATATTCAGAGGCAGTCAAAATGTGTGTCATCACAGGAGAACGGTCATATGGAAAAGATGACGTCAGAAGAGAGGCGTGAAGATGACGTAATGCATACGTCAAAAGAGAATGATGCAAGACAAAATGGTGGAAAGAAGGTTGTCTCTCCGAGAAGAGAAGAAATACAATTAGCATGTGGGTTGGTGGAGGGAGGGGCGAGGTGTGGCATACTAGCAGTCAAACAGAAGGAGATGAAAGTATCATCTCGATGCCGAACAGCAGCTTGTTAGTACTAGAAAATAAAGTGGGAACATCTAGGGGTGGTGAGGGAATTGAATCAAGAAGCAAGCAAATCTCGGAGAGATTGAGGAATAGAACTGGCTCACAATTCCTGAAAGGGAGAAAGTTTTGTGAATGAAAATGGGCAGAGTGTTATTGGCTATGTATTATGGTCAGCGAACATGAGTTACACATTAAGTAAATTTAAAATAATAAACTTTGTTTAATAGCAGTCAGTTCCCATAGATGGTAGATATAAAAAATCGATTGGAGGGTACAGCTGGAAGTGCGTGAGAACGGGAAACTAGGGAATACAGTGAATTTAAATGGAAGGAGGAATATAGTAATGTATTTAAGCTAGAATTAGGATCAAATTATGGTCAAATTTGCCAACAGGACATAAGTTTCATGGTAAAGAAAAATGAAATAGAGAAGGCAACCAGTATCCTTAATACATTATTTCAAAGAGCAGCATAATTAAGGGGAAGGGAGAAAATAAGAGAGTGATTAGACAGTGAAGTGAGGTTATTATCAGTGATTAGTAATTTTAAGACTTTGAATGTGTCGGGCAACAATTTACACTTTCCAGTGAGCATATGTTTGTTGTCAAATGAAATTTTAGCTGAAGTGTCTAGTTCAGAGGATGGAGCACTTTAAGTGGATACAAACAGTAGCAAAGGTGATAAACAGCAGCATACGTCAAAATGTAAATATACTAGGGTGGTCTGAAAAGTTTCCGACCTAACAAAGATACAAGTTTAAGATTTTTTTTTTTCCAACATAGTCTCCTTGTAACTCTACACACTCCTCCCAGCAATGCTCCCATCTCTGTAACCTGTCCAAATAGTACTTAGCATTTTTCTCTGCAAAATAATTGCTCACGAAGGTGATTGCCTCTTCATTTGACGAAAATCTCTGTCCTCCGAGCACAATTTTCAGATGAGGGAACAAAAAGAAGTTGGTTGGGGCTAGATCTGGTGAGTAAGGCGGATGGTCAAGCAGTTCAACTGTAATTCGTGGATTTTTGCCATTGCAACCGCTGAGGTGTGAGATGGTGTGTTGTCTTGGTGAAACAGGATTTTCTTTTTCTGCAAATTCTGCCTTCAGCTTGTCAAGTAATGATGAGCAGTGTGCTCCTATAATGGTTTTTCCTTTTGAAGATAATTGATTAAAATAACTCCATGACTATCCCAAAAAAGTCGCCATCGCTTTCCCAGCCGAAAAAACAGCTTTTGCTTTTTTTTTGGAGCTGGTTCTCCCTTTGCTGTCTACTGTTTGGACTGTATTTTTGTTTCGGGCGTGTAATGGTATATCCAAGTTTCATCGAAAGCAATTAATCAGCGTCAAAACTCGGATTTATTGCACCTAAACCGCGCCAACACAACATTGGAACTGTTCATTCGAACACGTTTTTGGTCTAACGTGAGCAAATGTGGCACCCAACGTGCGGACAACTTTCTCATGTCTAAATGTTGATTTAATATGTGACAAACACGTTGTTTTGACATGTTCATAGCCTCTGCTATCTCTCTCACTTTAATTCGGCAGTTGTCTAGCACCATTTGGTGAACTTTGGCAATGTTTTCGTCGGTAGCTGCAGTTTTTGGACGTCCCGAACAGTCGTCTCCCAAGCTCTTACAGCCATGTTTAAATTCAGCTGCCCAAAATTTCACTGTGGTAAATGATAGTGCAGAGTCCCTATACACAGAATCCAACTCATCTTTGATTTGCGTAGGTGTATTGCCTATCAAAAACAAATATTTAATGACAGCTCGATACTCGATTTTGTCCATTTTCATAAAAACACTCTCATCAACTCACTCAAACGGCTGTTACATAATAACTGAGCGTCCAAAATGGCTGAAACTTTGGTGAGTAACTGTCAAAAGATGAACAGCGAAATTCACTAGCTTTTATTTACCAGTGCTGCCATGTTGTTGAGGTCAAAAACTTTTCAGACCACCCTCGTATGTTAAAGGCTGCCCTATGACAAAAGGGCCAGGGCCCAAGTTCAAGGGTAGCCCAAGATGTAAATGCGTCAGTACTTAATAAACTTCCTCTTCTCCTTCTTCTTCCTTCTGATGATGGGACTGAACAGTCTTGAAAACGTTTCCTGTTTTTAAAACAATTTAAGTGAAGATGAGTGTAAAAAAGTGGCTCAAAATGACCTCAAACGTGAAGAATACTTCACTGTTAAGTCCTTCTATTTGTAACATTAATTAAAAATTGTGTTATTTTCATCCAAATTTACCAAAATACCTGAATCATGATTATCAAAGCCATGATTGCTCCTCAGCCATTGAAACACAGGACTAGATCACTTTCGTCACTTTTCTCACTGTCACATTTCCCCAGCATCACGATCAACATATTCACTTCCACTTTCAATTTTCTGAGTATTGTAATTAATATCTGACATATCAGATGGGAAAACATCAAATTCGGCCAGTAATTCATCATGCCTTCTAAGCCCATCCCAGCCATGAGTCCTCACAATCACGGACCCCACGCCAGTCTGCCACTCTCTGTGGAGTAAAATGCATATGCAAATCTTTGTATTTTAAGTTGTAGATGTCGCTATAATGCAGAGAGCTCTTTGAAACTGCTTCTTCGTTATCCCAACAGATGGCACAGCATGTTCTTTCAATTGAAAGTGTGTACAGAGATTCCCTTCAGTGTCTAATAAGGCTTGATTCTAGCAAGTAGCTCTCGCCGCCTACATTCTGGCCAATGCACAGAGAGATTTAAATGCCCCACCGTCTATGCAACAGCCAACGCAGTGAAAGAGTTAATACAGAAGATTTTATAAGTGAAGTATAAAGATGTCCTGCTGTTTGGGATATCAAAAGTGATGACTATAGCAACAAAGTGGTGAAAATAAATGCATGGCAAGAAATTATAACTAAATGTATGTGCAGTTAATGTTTTGTCTTCATTCTCCTCCTGCTGCTTAGAAGTACAGCTTTATACGTAACCCAGTTCTACGTAATTCACATTTATATGTAAACTTTTGTAGCTCCTGGCAAAATGTAATTTAGAAACATGTTAATAAAACCTTATTTATATGTAATTCTCAGTTATGCGTATTAAATTTCAGTGAAATACAATTGAGTTTTATGTAATTAAAGTGAGAATATGGCATACATTATCTTAAAAGAAACTTGCGTATTTTCCTTATCTCTGCTAACAAAGACCCAGTCTGAGTAGGCAGCATTTGGCGCGACAATGTTGTAGCAACAAACAAGAAGTAAACATTTTCATTATCTGCTGTTTCCTGTTGAACAGTGGTTTTATCTTAGAGTTCTCACTTGCTTGAGAACAGAAAAAGGAAATGGTACACACTAGATCAGAAAGTAAAATTCATACAAAAGGTGGCAGTTAATCCACACAAAACCAAAACTGGAATTACTTTAGACTTAGGAATTGTTTATACCACACTATGTATAGTCATGAGTAACAAAATGAATTCTATGCACTTAACCTCTTCAGCGATATGAGCGTGAAATCATGTCCATTTAAAATGACGGATGAGCGATATGGGCATGTATACACGTCCTGTGCGTTTAAGCATTTAACCCTTATTTATCCATTATCTAACTCAACTTATTTTAATTTTCCCTTTATGAAACACTTAAGTAAAGTCTATATACTTTACTGGCTTACCTTTATATGTTCCTTGTGCAGTGATATGCCTCAAAACAGGAATAAACACACAAGGGTACATCTCCACATTCACAAATTCCCTTCTTGCGGCAGACGAAACACTTTCAAGAGCGGGTCTTCTTTGCTGTTGGTGGTATCCTTTTAGGATAATGTTTTCCTTGAAGCCTGAGGGGTGCAGGGGTTCTCGATGTTCTATCCCCAACGTGATATTGTTCAATTAGGCTGCGAGCTACTGATAGTCAGAAGTCAAGGTAGGTCATTGTCCTGTGTGGGTTTAGAGCTCTCCAAATTACCAAACAATTGTATGTGGTTACGTCCAGTTGGTGCAAAAACACCTTTTTATACCACTTCTCCCTTCAGCTACAAGCAGGAAAGTATACGTATGTATTTCAACAAAGAAAGAAACAGCGTCTACTAAATAAGGAACGAATTTGTTTATATGGCTTTGAGAATGAGCTGGACAGAGCTTGAAACCCAGGGTCAGCAAATAATACTAAGATAAGTGAAGTTTTTAGTTTCTAATTTGTTCTTACTTTAGCGTCTACTAAACTTACGAGCAAGCAATAGTTGCAATGTGGCTCTATTCTGATGACTCAAGAGGCCACACATACAGTAGTGCTTTATTTCACATTATGCTGTGATTTGCTGACACATAGGTCACACATACAATGGGTCGACTACTGTTTCTTTCAGAGAACTTATATTAGATGCGTTCGACAGAGCAAAGTTAACTTTTCACCACAGTGAAACAAAATTGTGCCATTTCAACGTTTTGTAAATGCAACTCAACTTTGCTGATGACGTACATTTATTTACATATAACAAGTTTTATACCAATTTTTGTTTTATTAAAATAACTTAATATATACACAAAACACAGCTGTGTATATACGAAGCACTTTAAATGCCCTGTGTTGAATATTGGGTAGCAGTTCTCGGCTCGCGGACGTTTTAAATGGCCATCGCTCAAGAGGTTAATGCAAGAAAAGTGAAACAAGTCAAATTGATGTGAGACTGCCTTTGTGTTTTACCAGGGAAAAATACAAACTGGTTTCAGAACTCATTGTCATTCTGGCAGGTTGTCACGGTAGCTTAATGGTTAGACAACCTGCCTGGTAAGCGGAGGGTCTGTGATTCAAATCCCAGCTGTGGCATTGAATTTTTGAGTTCCAGTTGTACCTCTCAAACTTTGCCCACACACGACTTGTGTGTTTAAAAACACCAACAGTAAGTTTGTTGGCATAAATAAATAATAATTACCATCTGAAGGTTATTTAATCCTGGGACAAAGGACAAAGTACTTACAATAGTAAGTCACCATTGGGGTAATTTGTCTCTGATGTGAGACTGCCTTTGTGGTTTACCAGGGAAAAATACAAACTGGTTTCAGAACTCATTGCCATTCTGTCAGGTTGTCACAGTAGCTCAATGGTTAGAGCACCCGCCTGGTAAGCGGAAGGTCTGTGGTTCAAATCCCAGCTGTGGCATCGAATTTTCAAGTTCCAGTTCTACCTCTCAAACATTAAAAATTTAGTGATCAATTCTTCACGGGTGATCAGCCGTGTTAAGTGTGTGAAGGTCGAGCTTTCGGCCATTGTATACCTTCACATACTTAACACGTCTGATCACCCGTGAAGAATCGATCACTAACGTTCGCCGTGAAAGCTTCAAATCTTACATTAAAAATTTATTGAATGACCCTCACATTTTCCTTAAATGTGGGTAAGCCTGACCCTTTTTAGAGAAAGTGCAATTGAATTTATCATTATTTAACTAATTCTTAAATGAACTATGAGGGGCATCTCAAAAGTAAGTTACACTATTTTTTTAAAAAAATAACAAAATGTTTAATTATTTTAAAGAGGGTATATTTTGAAAGCTACATTCAGTACCTATTTTTTTACATAATTTCTTTGAACCTCAATACATTTTTGGTACCGTGGTAACAGTTTCTTTAATCCAGTGTCAAACCACTCTCTTGCCAACTGGCTAGCTCTTTTCACTTCTTATTTTTAGTTCCTCGTCATTTATGAAGTGCCTTCCCCCGAGATGTTGCTGCAGCTTCAGAAAAAAATGCTAATCACTCAGTGCAAGATCAGGTGAATAAGTTGGATGACCAAAAACCATCTTCCGCATCCTCAAAAAACTGCAAAGATTGCAAGGCAGCATCAACTCTCTGAATGTACGCGAGGAACCCATCTTGCACACACTTTAGATAAACACAGATCCTCAGAAATAACCCTGTGAAGTGTTGCAAGGCTTATTTCAATATATATAAGGAGGATGTTGAAACAAAACTGCATTAAGTGTAAGGTGCCGATCGGTGTCCATGACTCCTTGAACCTCGTCAACAATATCCGGAGCGCTGGAAGTGGAGGGTCGGCCGCTTTGTTGCTCGTGTAATGTTGTTCTCCCTTCTATGAACAATTGGTGCCAACAAGAAACCATTGGTCTTGACATAACATCTTTACCATAAACACTGCACAACTCATGATGAATTTATTTTTCCTGTCAAAAAACGGATTACAGCACGAACTTCTCAGTTGGTGGTAGGAATGAGTAGTCTCCATTGTTACTGCCATTTTAATGTCCAAGCAGCAAACATAGATGCCTAGGAATTTTACATTGCTGCTACTACACCCATACTTATATTCCCTGAGACTTTTGAACCTTTCCTGCTGACTGTGCAGACACCCCTCGTAGTTCTTTTCTAAGTGAACTAGGCCTTTGAACTACTACTTTTCTAAGTGACCCCTGTTGGTCATTGATGTACTAATGCATATGTGTTTTTTGTTACAGCTTTTGAGGTCAGAAATCCGACATGAAAGAAACGTAATTCTTCAGTGTGTTAGATATGTTGTTCAGAAGAAGTTTCTTGAACCTGGAAAAGCAAACACAGAAACACACGCACAATACACAAAGCTCTTGAAGTGTGTACAGCACATCGTAAAGAACGAGTTTTTTGGAACATTGAAACAAGAACACCAGAATGAAGCTTAGTACTTTAAAAAGTGTGTTGCGAAGAAGTGAGAATGGTGAGCATTCCTATTTAGTCAGTGACGGGCTGTGCTGTTCTACGTTCCTAAGTGGACAATAAAGTTGAATTTTGCAGAATGTGTTGAAACTTATTTTTCTCCAGCAGAGGAACTACTTTCCTGAACCTTTCCTTCCTTTGTATTAGCAGTTATAAATTACTCAGATATATCTAGTTGTATGATAACTTGTGCCACCAGTCTAAATGTGGACAGCATAAGAAAGAATGACAAAACATTTATTAATTGTAATATAGCAAATACGAAGATCAGATAGCTAGAGATTTCTTCTGGGCTTAAAGTCGTGTTCTGTTGGAGTTTAGAGGTCCAGACGTTTCGTCCACACCTGCTGTGTACATCGTCGGTGGTGTGGTCTGAGTCTTCTCTGTGAAGGTTCAGTTACAGCAGAATCACTGGCTGGAGGTGCCGTATTTATATCTGTGCTGCTCACAGGGGATTGGTTGGGCTTGAGCGAGACGTGTGTGTTAGACGGGCGGGGCTTCTCTGCTCTGATTGCTGAATGATTTACACAATTTCTCTACATTTGTACTACTTTTTTTATGCTCAAGTATTAGATGCCAGGTTTTGTTTCGTTTTAGCTTCTTCCTTTCTGTTAAAATTGTTGGGGTGTTTGTATATTTCTCTGGTTTAACGTTGTAGTATGGCATAGATGAAAGAACAGTAGTCTCCTTTACTGAATTATGTGTTCTCTGTCGGTCCATATTGTATGTTCTGCGACTACTGACTTGTCGGCAGCATCTCTTGTGTTCTGTGAGTTGGATGTTGGCACTGCATCGAGTGGTATGAAACGTCTGGACCTCTAAACTCCAGCAGACAGAAGAAATCTATAGCTATAATTCTGACTGGCCATGAAAGCTTCCGACTACTCAGATAAGATACTCAAAATATCCTGCTTTGGATGCTGCACAGGTGCAGCCAATCATCTATAGCAGTACATATGATATTTATGTCCAAATTCTGTACTGTTCACTTCAAATTTTGTTTTAGGACCTCCTCAAGCCGAGCAAGCTTTACTCTCGATGTCACATAGTTGGTAATGAGATCTGTACTTGCTGATGTGTGTTATAAACTCAGGAACATTGTCCTTAAGTCACTGTTCTAAGAAACAGATTCGAAATATCCAAAAATTTGAATTACAGGAGTTAAAAATAATAAAGCATATCTGCCATATAGCAAAGGTATTACAGATCGCATTGGGAAAGTTCTTAAAAAACACAACATCCACGCCATCTACAAACCCTCACAACAAATACAGAACATGCTACACTCAGCAGAAAGATCCAAAAGAACCACCCTCTTCTGGGAGTGTTTACAGAATTCCGTGCTTACGTGGCTCTGTCTATATAGGGACCACACAACATGCAGTGAACACACATGTTACAGAACACAAGAGATGTTGCTGTTTGGGACACACAGAAAAGTCTGCAGCCACAGAACACGCGTTGCTAGCGCCAGGCCGGGGAACACAGGAGTAATAATGAACTGTGGATGGCTAAGTTGCAAAGCCATAGAGATTTTCAAACATAATAACTTCAATAGGAAGGAAGAAACAAAGTGCTTAAATAAAGCTTGGGTTCTAGCATTATACAAAGCACGCAAAAAAACTGACCAGAGACAAATTCAAGATCATATGCCATCAACAGCTTCAGCTACAATTGCCAGCACACTGACAACAATGGAAGCAGCCCCCACTTTAACCAAACTTACCTGGGCCAAACAAATAGAAAATGTAATACAAAGAGCAGAGAGGCGCCTTTCACTGTTAAAACGTCTAACAGGAATGAAGTGGGGATGTTCCAGAGCAACTCTTAACACAACATACAATGTATATATAAAGCCATTATTTACTTACTGCAGCGAAGTTCTTGTAACAGCAAACACAAAAAAGATTCAAATCTTTCAAAACCAAAGTCTGAGATTAATTACAGGTGCTATCAAAACCACACCAATAGCAGCTATGGAAATACTAACCAACCAATACCCCATTGAACATGAAATAGAAAAAGCGCCTCTTATTCAACACGAAAAGTTGATCAGACTCCCATTCAATACATGGCACAAGAGAAATTTTACACATACACTAAAGACTCAGGAGAGCTTTCTTTCCAAAATTCAAGACATCAAGAAGAATGTATACCTTCCTAATTCAAAGGAAAACTTCATATCTAAAGTCAATCCAACACATACATTAGACATCACATATTATTTACACATGACAGAAGAAGTTAAGAAAAGTGATACTCCAACTAGTGTTCTAAAATTATTGGCATTAGAGACAATCCATACTAGGTTTCCAGAACATGAGTGGCTCCATATTTATACTGATGGATCATTGATATCAAACCAAGATGGAGCAGGTGCTGGAGTCACATGTCACCTCTTTTCCTATTACAAATCTTTAAGTTATGGAACTACAAACTTTGATGGAGAAATTGAAGCAATTCGAATTGCCCTACAAAATCTTTTGTACAGAATTTCACATTTTCAGCAAGCAGTTATATTCTCCGATTCCAGGGCAGCAATTATAGCAATTACTTCCAAGTTGTCACCAAAAAACCAAACAATTATAGAATGTTGGAAGATGCTTAGCCATCTAACAGCACTTCAAAAACACCTAGTCTTCCAATGGATACCAGCTCACTGTGGACTGAGTGGTAATGAGAAAGCTGATTTTCTTGCTAAAAAGGGTACAGGCAATGTGCAGAAATCTATAGTTAATCTACCATTTTATGCAGCTAAAAGATTAGTCAACTCTGAATTCATAAAAATTATTGCAAACTATTACTATGAAAAATCAAAAAATAAAAGATGGGAACTACCAAACATTCACTTAGGCATCACTTTCGACAGAAAGCTAAGTTGGAAAAAACATATAACAAACATCTCAGAAAAAGTTGAAAAGAAACTGCAAATCCTGAAAAGGTTAGCTGGTGCTAAATGGGGCTGCTCAAGGAGAGTCCTTAACACAACATACAAAATGTACGTTAAACCAAACCTCTTGTACTGTTCTGAAGCTTTAATAACAGCAGCAAATGCTAACATCAATAAACTTGAACAAATACAAAATCAGGCTCTTCGCCTAATCACTGGAGCAGTTAAATCCACACCTATTGATGCCATGCGTGCCTTAACACGGACCCCATCAATAACAACAAAAATAGAAGAACAAGCATTGCTCCAACACGAGAAAATGTTACGATTGCCAAACTCTAAATGGACAGAAGAGAACCTCCCCCATTCAATCCTTAAAACTCATAGTAGTTTCCTAGAAAAGGTAACACAGATTAAATCCAAATTGAACATTCCTAACACCAGAGAAAATCTACTTATAAGAGAAAATCCATTGGAATTATTGCAACCTACCTTCAGTTTGGAATTAATAGAGGAAGTAAGTAAATCAGACACACCAAAAGAAATACAAAAACTTCTAGCTCTGGAAACAATCAATACTAGGTATCCCACAGAAGAATGGCTGCACATATATACTGATGGATCCTCCAAGGAAAACCTTACTGGAGCTGGAGTTACATGTTCACATTTTTCCTTTTATCATTCTGTTGGCAGAGACACAACAAATTATGATGGAGAAATAGAGGCTATACACATTGCTCTCCGACAATTATTAAATCTTCCCTTAAATAAATTTAACAAGGCAGTAATTCTTTCGGATTCTAAAGCTGCAATTTAGGGAATATGTTCAAATACTACAAAGAAGTCAACAAAAATTAGAGAATGCTACAAAATGTTAACACAACTCCAAAAAGTTAATAAGACTGTTCATCTCCAATGGATTCCAGCACACTGTGGAGTCATGGGGAACGAAGCTGCAGACTCACTTGCAAAGAAAGGCACAACAATAAAACAAAATTCTAAATTCAATTTCTCATATTCCTCAATAAAACGCTTGAGCACTAAAAATTTTCTCATTCATACCTACAAGAAATAGAAACAAATGCCAAAGATAAAAAATGGATTACACTACTTTCCAATCCAGATATAATCCCCCAGAGACCAAGGAAAACAGCTGTTGCAGCCTTCCGACTATTGACAAATCATGACTGCTTGGCAAGTCATCTCTACAGAATAGGTATCTCAGCCTCACCAATATGTGTCCTGTGTAACGATCCAGCAGAAATAAACGAAGACCACTTGAAGACCTGTGAAGCATTAAGATCAGAAGAAACTACAGTTCAAAAGTATTGGAAAGCACAAATGCTAATGGCTTCATTGCCAGATGCAAGGCACTAGAAAACAACAACTACTACCAAACATTCAAACAGTAATTCCTGAGTATCCTCGAAAAACAGCAGTTGCAACCTTCAGGTTGATTACAGGACATGATTGTCTGGCAAAACATTTAAACAGAATTGGGATATATTCTTCACCACTCTGTCCTCTATGTGATCTGCAAGAGGAAATGGATGGAGACCACCTTCAAATATGCCCGGCCACTTCTAGTGCCCCATCCGTCAGTGAAAAATATTGGAGAGCAAGAGGATTAATGACTTCATTGTCAGAAATCCAGCATTAGCTAACAACAACAAATATCTCTGTGAATTTTCAAGATGTATGATAACCCTGGTAAAGACCACTTGAATGTGACGCTATAGCAGTGCTACTCCTAAAACTCCCGAGTAGATATTGTTCTAAAGTAAGAACAAATTAGAAACTAAAAGCATCAGTAATTATTGCAAGTTCAAGTGCAGTTACTAAGATAAGTGAAGCTTATGGTTTCTAATTTGGTCTTCTTTTAGATTCTGTTTCTTTGCTATTAATAGTGTCAATTCTCTTTGAAATATCATTCTATTACATCAAACACAAGGTACAAGTCCATGTGGTATTTGTGTTAGTCGCAGCTGATACAAACATCAGGTTGCTGCAGAGTGATACAAGCCATGGATGTAAGGCTGTATGTTTTAAACCAGGGGATGTGGGAGCAGGTATAGAAGCTGCAAGGAAAACTATACTGCCCCTTAAACCTCTGTAACAGAAACACGTGGACAAAGTCATTAAATTTCTGTTATGAGATTAATTTTCGACTGACATTTCTGAACAGAAACTGTGAATTAAGGAATATGAAATTTGAATTACATTAATTTTTTTTACATTTCTTTCATACAAAATTAGAGGCACCAAGAAAAATCGTTGAATTAATAACAATTTTGAATTATAAAGGTTTGAACTAGTGTTCTGAAAGTCTGAGTCAAGGAAGCCTGTACTTGGCCAAAGTAACAACCACTAGAGAGGCTCACCTTTCCGCGTCATCAGTAGCAATATGGCGTTAGGCTGGCAGGTATGAAAAATACAGTTGTAGGAGCTGCCGCAACGTGAGCATTTGGGAAAGCGATTTCTCATAGTTTGGTTCGATGCCGCCACGAATGGAGAGCGATTTCTCAGAGTTTAGTTCGGTGCCTCCCCGATTGGAGCGCTTTTTGTTGCCAAAGAGTAACATGTAGTTTTCACTTCTTATAGTTAAATGTTCTGTGGCTGTCGCTAAGGGTAACGCATAAGTATTACCTTTATGGTCCGAAATTCTGATTTGGGAGACTTGAAAAATTCAGCAAGTGTAAAGATAGTTTGACATAGCGAAGTTAATCTGCATTGAGAAAGATGTTGACCATTCGAAATGTATCGTTGTTTAGAGCGCTTGCAAGCCGTGCTTATAAGGAATGCTTTAAAACAGTGCATAAAAACAACTTTCATAAGTCTCTGTCAAGGCTAGAAGAACGTGAGGAGCTAAACTGCTACTCGAAGGAGTTTATGTACGAATACGACTACAGTGCAGCGCAGATGGCGGCGGCAAGTAAACCTAAACCGTCATCCCTGAGACAGCCTTTTGCCAGACTAACAGGAAGGTACCAGCTTATGTATACATGTGAAAAATGCAAAACGCGCAATACAGCAGTCATTTCAAAAATTGCCTATCATCATGGAATGGTCGTTGCAAGTTGTAATAGTTGTAAAACAAATCACTTGATTGCCGACAATTTAAAATGGTTTGGTAATGATAGGAAGAACGTTGAAAATGTCCTTAAAGAGAAAGGTGAATCTTTCACAAAAGTAACATCACATGATCTGTTTCTAGAGGTACTGCCACCAGAAGCGCCTGATCCTGTGTGCAGAGACGATATTAAACGCTTACCGCCCTTAATTCTTTGAGATGGATGAACTTGTTTTCTAATGTACAAAATCGTCCAGTTTTGCCTCCTCAGTAATGTCATGTTATAAAACAATGTGTTGCATAACAAATTTGAGATGGACTTTATTTCTAATGTAATCTTAAATTCTGTCTGAGTATATATGTATTCTTTGAATATATTTGTGAACTAATGTTAATACTGTTTTCTTTAGTTATGTCCTTAATAGTTAACAAATTTTCGGGAGGGATTTACTGGCTTGTAAAAGAACTCCGGCACACCGGCGACGCTGGCAATAACAAAATTATGTTGCTAATCTTGTAATGTTGGCGTTTTTCAGCTACAAAGAGTGAGTATATTTGACGACACTGAATGACCTAGTGTGTCGATCCAAGATCTTCCTGATAGTTACGTGACTTTTAAGAAGATATCAGTAATAATGAAATGATCTTGGATATGTCACTAATTTGAATTAGTTAACCTCAAGTTTAAATGAAGCAGCACGCAGAGTGAGGTTAGAAGAGCTCCAGTAAGATTAGAGTAGTTAGAAGAGCAGCAGTAAAACAATTGCCTTTGTTGGTTTGACTGGCGGCGCAAATAAAAGACTAAAAACGTTGATCGTGCAGGTACAATGGCCTCAC
This sequence comes from Tenodera sinensis, assembly GCA_030765045.1. Taxonomy (NCBI): domain Eukaryota; kingdom Metazoa; phylum Arthropoda; class Insecta; order Mantodea; family Mantidae; genus Tenodera; species Tenodera sinensis. Next base: position 77,700,907 of record CM060974.1, on the reverse strand, counting down.
TCACCACAGACCTCCAGCTTTCTCTCCGCACTTTCCTCTTCATCCACATGACGGTGGTTTCCTTCCTTCCCGTGAAACTTGCAAATCTCGCCCGCCGCTTCAGTTCACACTTACTTCTATTAATATTTCAACGAATCAGAACAAACACACATCTGCACTTCCATGGCTCCATGACACGCACAATTATTATCATCAGCAGCATCATCACCATCCCCATCATCACCATCACCACCATCCCCATCATCATCACCATCACCACCATCCCCATCATCATCACCATCACCACCATCCCCATCATCACCATCACCACCATCATCATCACCACCACCATCATCACCACCATCACCATCACCACCATCCCCATCATCATCACCATCACCAACATCCCCATCATCATCACCATCACCACCACCACCACCATCATCATCATCATCATCACCACCACCATCACCATCACCACCATCCCCATCATCATCACCATCACCACCATCCCCATCATCACCATCACCACCATCCCCATCATCATCACCATCACCACCATCCCCATCATCATCACCATCACCATCATCATCATCACCACCACCATCCCCACCATCATCATCACCACCATCATCATCACCATCACCACCACCACCATCATCATCACCACCATCCCCATCATCATCACCACCATCATCATCACTACCACCACCATCCCCATCATCACCATCACCATCATCATCACCACCATCACCACCACCATCCCCATCATCAACATCATCATCGTCATCATCGCCACCATCATCATCACCATCATCCCCATCATCATCACCACCACCATCATCAACATCCCCATCATCACCACCACCATCATCATCATCATCATCACCAGCATCATCACCAGCATCATCACCACCACCATCTTCATCACCACCATCATCATCACCATTCCCATCGTCATCATCATCGCCACCACATCATCACCATCACCACCATCATCATCACCACCACCATCATCACCATCATCATCATCACCATCATCACCATCATCATCACCACCACCTTCATCATCACCATCATCACCACCACCATCATCACCACCATCACCACCAGCATCATCACCATCATCATCACCATCATCACAACCACCACCACCATCATCATCACCACCATCATCACCACCACCATCATCACGACCATCATCACCATCACCACCATCATCACCATCCCCATCATCATCACCATCATCATCACCACCACCTTCATCATCACCATCATCACCACCACCATCATCACCACCATCACCACCAGCATCATCACCATCATCATCACCATCATCACAACCACCATCACCATCATCATCACCATCACCACCACCATCCCCATCATCATCACCATCATCATCACCACCATCCCCATCATCATCACCATCACCACCATCATCATCACCACCATCATCACAACCACCACCATCATCACCATCACAACCACCACCATCATCATCGCCACCATCATCACAACCACCATCACCATCATCATCACCATCACCACCACCACCATCCCCATCATCATCACCATCATCATCACCACCATCCCCATCATCATCACCATCACCATCATCACCATCACCGTCATCATCACCACCACCTTCATCATCACCATCATCACCACCACCATCACCACCATCACCACCAGCATCATCACCATCATCATCACCATCATCACAACCACCATCACCATCATCATCACCATCACCACCACCACCATCCCCATCATCATCACCATCATCATCACCACCTTCCCCATCATCATCACCATCACCACCATCATCATCACCACCATCATCACAACCACCACCATCATCACCATCACAACCACCACCTTCATCATCGCCACCATCATCACCACCACCATCCCCATCATCACCATCATCACCACCATCACAACCACCACCATCATCCCCACCATCATCACAACCACCACCATCATCACCACCATCACAACCACCACCATCCCCATCATCACCATCATCACCACCATCATCATCATCGCCACCATCTTCACCACCACCATCCCCATCATCACCACCATCATCATCATCGCCACCATCTTCACCACCACCATCCCCATCATCACCACCATCATCACCACCACCATCCCCATCATCACCATCATCACCACCACCATCATCACAACCACCACCATCATCACCACCATCACAACCACCACCATCATCATCGCCACCATCATCACCACCACCATCCCCATCATCACCATCATCACCACCACCATCATCATCACCATCATCACCACCATCCCCATCATCACCATCATCACCACCACCATCCCCATCATCATCACCACCATCATCCCCATCATCATCATCACCACCATCATCACCATCACCAGCATCATCATCACCATCACCACCATCATCATCACCACCATCATCACAACCACCACCATCACCACCATCACAACCACCAGCATCATCATCATCGCCACCACCATCACCATCACCACCACCACCATCATCAGCATGATCATCACCACCACCATTATCATCATCACCACCACCATCACCATCATCATCCTCACCACCACCACCATCATCACCACCCCCACCATCATCACCACCACCATCATCACCACCACCATCATCACTACCACCATCATCATCACCATCATCACCATCATCACCATCATCACCACCACCATCATCACCATCATCACCACCACCATCATCATCACCATCACCACCATCATCATCACCATCATCATCACCACCACCTTCATCATCACTATCATCACCACCACCATCATCACCACCATCATCACCATCACCACCACCATCACCACCACCATCATCACCATCATCACCACCACCACCATCACCACCATCATCACCACCACCATCATCACCATCATCATCACCACCACAATCAGCACCATCATCACCATCAGCACCACCATCACCAGCATCATCACCACCACCATCACCACCACCACCATCATCACCATCATCACCACCATCATCACCACCACTACCATCATCACCACCATCATCACCACCATCATCATCACCACCATCATCATCACCACCACCACCATCATCACCACCACCACAATCAGCACCATCATCACCATCATCACCAGCATCATCACCACCACCACCATCACCACCATCATCACCACCAACACCATCATCACGACCATCACCACCACCATCATCACCATCATCACCACCACCACCATCATCATCACCACCATCATCACCACCACCATCATCACGACCATCATCACCATCACCACCATCATCACCATCCCCATCATCATCATCACCATCATCATCACCACCACCTTCATCATCACCATCATCACCACCACCATCATCACCACCATCACCACCAGCATCATCACCATCATCATCACCATCATCACAACCACCATCACCATCATCATCACCATCACCACCACCATCCCCATCATCATCACCATCATCATCACCACCATCCCCATCATCATCACCATCACCACCATCATCATCACCACCATCATCACAACCACCACCATCATCACCATCACAACCACCACCATCATCATCGCCACCATCATCACAACCACCATCACCATCATCATCACCATCACCACCACCATCCCCATCATCATCACCATCATCATCACCAACATCCCCATCATCATCACCATCACCATCATCACCATCACCGTCATCATCACCACCACCTTCATCATCACCATCATCACCACCACCATCATCACCACCATCACCACCAGCATCATCATCACCATCATCACAACCACCATCACCATCATCATCACCATCACCACCACCACCATCCCCATCATCATCACCATCATCATCACCACCTTCCCCATCATCATCACCATCACCACCATCATCATCACCACCATCATCACAACCACCACCATCATCACCATCACAACCACCACCATCATCATCGCCACCATCATCACCACCATCCCCATCATCACCATCATCACCACCATCACAACCACCACCATCATCATCCCCACCATCATCACAACCACCACCATCATCACCACCATAACAACCACCACCACCATCATCACCACCATCACAACCACCACCATCATCATCATCGCCACCATCATCACCACCACCATCCCCATCATCACCATCATCACCACCATCATCATCATCGCCACCATCATCACCACCACCATCCCCATCATCACCACCATCATCACCACCACTTCCCCATCATCACCATCATCACCACCACCATCATCATCACCACCATCATCACAACCACCACCATCATCACCACCATCACAACCACCACCATCATCATCGCCACCATCATCACCACCACCATCCCCATCATCACCATCATCACCACCACCATCATCATCACCATCATCACCACCATCCCCATCATCACCATCATCACCACCACCATCCCCATCATCATCACCACCATCATCCCCATCATCATCATCACCACCATCATCACAACCACCACCATCATCACCATCACAACCACCACCATCATCATCGCCACCATCATCACAACCACCATCACCATCATCATCACCATCACCACCACCACCATCCCCATCATCATCACCATCATCATCACCACCATCCCCATCATCATCACCATCACCATCATCACCATCACCGTCATCATCACCACCACCTTCATCATCACCATCATCACCACCACCATCACCACCATCACCACCAGCATCATCACCATCATCATCACCATCATCACAACCACCATCACCATCATCATCACCATCACCACCACCACCATCCCCATCATCATCACCATCATCATCACCACCTTCCCCATCATCATCACCATCACCACCATCATCATCACCACCATCATCACAACCACCACCATCATCACCATCACAACCACCACCATCATCATCGCCACCATCATCACCACCACCATCCCCATCATCACCATCATCACCACCATCACAACCACCACCATCATCATCCCCACCATCATCACAACCACCACCATCATCACCACCATCACAACCACCACCACCATCATCACCACCATCACAACCACCACCATCATCATCATCGCCACCATCATCACCACCACCATCCCCATCATCACCATCATCACCACCATCATCATCATCGCCACCATCTTCACCACCACCATCCCCATCATCACCACCATCATCACCACCACCATCCCCATCATCACCATCATCACCACCACCATCATCATCACCACCATCATCACAACCACCACCATCATCACCACCATCACAACCACCACCATCATCATCGCCACCATCATCACCACCACCACCATCCCCATCATCACCATCATCACCACCACCATCATCATCACCATCATCACCACCATCCCCATCATCACCATCATCACCACCACCATCCCCATCATCATCACCACCATCATCCCCATCATCATCATCACCACCATCATCACCATCACCAGCATCATCATCACCATCACCACCATCATCATCACCACCATCATAACAACCACCACCATCACCACCATCACAACCACCAGCATCATCATCATCGCCACCACCATCACCATCACCACCACCACCATCATCAGCATGATCATCACCACCACCATTATCATCATCACCACCACCACCATCACCATCATCATCCTCACCACCACCACCATCATCACCACCACCATCATCACCACCACCATCATCATCACCATCATCACCATCATCACCATCATCACCACCACCATCATCACCATCATCACCACCACCATCATCATCACCATCACCACCATCATCATCACCATCACCATCATCATCACCACCACCTTCATCATCACTATCATCACCACCACCATCATCACCACCATCATCATCACCACCACCATCACCACCACCATCATCACCATCATCACCACCACCACCATCACCACCATCATCACCACCACCATCATCACCATCATCATCACCACCACAATCAGCACCATCATCACCATCATCACCACCATCACCAGCATCATCACCACCACCATCACCACCACCACCATCATCACCATCATCACCACCACCATCATCACCACCACTACCATCATCACCACCATCATCACCACCATCATCATCACCACCATCATCATCACCACCACCACCATCATCACCATCATCACCACCACCACAATCAGCACCATCATCACCATCATCACCACCATCACCAGCATCATCACCACCACCACCATCACCACCATCATCACCATCATCACCACCAACACCATCATCACGACCATCACCACCACCACCATCATCACCATCATCACCACTACCACCATCATCATCACCACCATCATCACCACCACCATCATCACGACCATCATCACCATCACCACCATCATCACCATCCCCATCATCATCATCACCATCATCATCACCACCACCTTCATCATCACCATCATCACCACCACCATCACCACCATCACCACCAGCATCATCACCATCATCATCACCATCATCACAACCACCATCACCATCATCATCACCATCACCACCACCATCCCCATCATCATCACCATCATCATCACCACCATCCCCATCATCATCACCATCACCACCATCATCATCACCACCATCATCACAACCACCACCATCATCACCATCACAACCACCACCATCATCATCGCCACCATCATCACAACCACCATCACCATCATCATCACCATCACCACCACCATCCCCATCATCACCATCATCATCACCAACATCCCCATCATCATCACCATCACCAGCATCACCATCACCGTCATCATCACCACCACCTTCATCATCACCATCATCACCACCACCATCATCACCACCATCACCACCAGCATCATCACCATCATCATCACCATCATCACAACCACCATCACCATCATCATCACCATCACCACCACCACCATCCCCATCATCATCACCATCATCATCACCACCTTCCCCATCATCATCACCATCACCACCATCATCACAACCACCACCATCATCACCATCACAACCACCACCATCATCATCGCCACCATCATCACCACCATCCTCATCATCACCATCATCACCACCATCACAAGCACCACCATCATCATCCCCACCATCACCACAACCACCACCATCATCACCACCATCACAACCACCACCACCATCATCACCACCATCACAACCACCACCATCATCATCATCGCCACCATCATCACCACCACCATCCCCATCATCACCATCATCACCACCATCATCATCATCGCCACCATCATCACCACCACCATCCCCATCATCACCACCATCATCACCACCACCATCCCCATCATCACCATCATCACCACCACCATCATCATCACCACCATCATCACAACCACCACCATCATCACCACCATCACAACCACCACCATCATCATCGCCACCATCATCACCACCACCATCCCCATCATCACCATCATCACCACCACCATCATCATCACCATCATCACCACCATCCCCATCATCACCATCATCACCACCACCATCCCCATCATCATCACCACCATCATCCCCATCATCATCATCACCACCACCATCATCACCATCACCAGCATCATCATCACCATCACCACCATCATCATCACCACCATCATCACAACCACCACCATCACCACCATCACAACCACCAGCATCATCATCATCGCCACCACCATCACCATCACCACCACCACCATCATCAGCATGATCATCACCACCACCATTATCATCATCACCACCACCACCATCACCATCATCATCCTCACCACCACCACCATCATCACCACCCCCACCATCATCACCACTATCATCACCACCACCATCATCACTACCACCATCATCATCACCATCATCACCACCACCATCATCATCACCACCACCATCATCATCACCATCATCACCATCATCACCATCATCACCACCACCATCATCATCACCATCACCACCATCATCATCACCATCACCATCATCACCACCACCTTCATCATCACTATCATCACCACCACCATCACCACCACCATCATCACCACCATCATCACCATCACCACCACCATCACCACCACCATCATCACCATCATCACCACCACCACCATCACCACCACCACCATCATCACCATCATCACCACCACAATCAGCACCATCATCACCATCATCACCACCATCACCAGCATCATCACCACCACCATCACCACCACCATCATCATCACCACCATCATCATCACCACCACCACCATCATCCCCATCATCACCACCACCACAATCAGCACCATCATCACCATCATCACCACCATCACCAGCATCATCACCACTACCACCATCACCACCATCATCACCACCACCACCATCATCACGACCATCACCACCACCACCATCACCATCATCACCACCACCATCATCATCACCACCATCATCACCACCACCATCATCACGACCATCATCACCATCACCACCATCATCACCATCCCCATCATCATCATCACCATCATCATCACCACCACCTTCATCATCACCATCATCACCACCACCATCATCACCACCATCACCACCAGCATAATCACCATCATCATCACCATCATCACAACCACCATCACCATCATCATCACCATCACCACCACCACCATCCCCATTATCATCACCATCATCATCACCACCATCCCCATCATCATCACCATCACCACCATCATCACCACCATCATCACAACCACCACCATCACCATCACAACCACCACCATCATCATCGCCACCATCATCACCACCACCATCCCCATCATCACCATCATCACCACCACCATCCCCATCATCACCACCATCACAACCACCACCATCATCACCACCATCACAACCACCACCGTCATCATCACCACCATCATCACAACCACCACCATCATCACCACCATCACAACCACCACCACCATCATTACCACCATCACAACCACCACCATCATCATCGCCACCATCATCACCACCTCCATCCCCATCATCACCATCATCACCACTATCATCATCATCGCCACCATCATCACCACCACCATCCCCATCATCACCACCATCATCACCACCACCATCCCAATCATCACCATCATCACCACCACCATCATCACCACCATCATCACAACCACCACCATCATCACCACCATCACAACCACCACCATCATCATCGCCACCATCATCACCACCACCATCCCCATCACCACCACCATCATCATCACCATCATCACCACCATCCCCATCATCACCATCATCACCACCACCATCCCCATCATCATCACCATCATTATCACCACCACCATCCCCATCATCATCATCACCACCATCATCACCATCACCACCATCATCACCACCATCATCACAACCACCACCATCATCACCACCATCACAACCACCAGCATCATCATCATCGCCACCATCATCACCATCACCACCACCATCATTAGCATGATCATCACCACCATCATCATCATCACCACCACCATCACCATCATCATCATCCTCACCACCACCACCATCATCACCACCCCCACCATCATCACCACCACCATCATCACCACCACTATCATCACTACCATCATCATCACCATCATCATCACCACCACCATCATCACCATCATCATCACCACCATCATCACCATCATCACCACCACCATCATCACCACCACCATCATCATCACCACCACCATCATCACCACCATCATCATCACCACCACCATCATCACCATCATCACCATCATCACCACCACCACCACCATCATCACCACCATCACCAGCATCATCACCACCACCATCACCAGCATCATCACCACCACCATCACCACCATCATCACCACCACCACCACCATCATCATCACGACCATCACCACCACCACCATCATCACCACCACCACCATCATCATCACCACCATCATCACCACCACCAGCACCATCATCACCACCACCACCACCACCACCACCATCACCACCACCACCACTATCATCACCGCCACCACCATCACCGCCACCACCATCATCACCACCACCATCACCACCACCAGCACCATCACCACCACCATCACCACCACCACCATCATCACCACCACCACCACCATCATCACCACCACCACCATCACCACCATCATCACCACCACCATCACCACCATCATCACCACCACCACCATCACCACCACCATCACCACCGCCATCATCACCATCATCACCACCACTATCATCATCATCACCACCACCATCATCACCACCACCATCATCACCACCATCATCACCACCACCACCATCATCACGACCATCACCACCACCACCATCACCATCATCATCACCACCACAATCAGCACCACCATCACCAGCATCATCACCACCACCATCATCACCATCATCATCATCATTCTATGTAATGCTTGTTAATGGACACTACTTTACTCATGGGAGACAATTGCCAATGATGTTTAAATGAATGTTGTGTTTCAACCAATCACGGCACGATTTCACTCAGTGTTAATCGAAATGTCATCGCCACCTCAGTTTGACTTTCTGTACTACGCCTGCGCGAGTGTCTGTGTGTGTGTGTGTGTGTGTGTGTGTGTGTGTGTGTGTGTGTGTGTGTGTGTCTTTGGATAGCATAACTCAAAAACGAAAAGTCGATGAAAAATCAAAGTTGGTATTTAACTTTAGTGTCTTTCAAGGATGCGAGAAGAAGAATTTTAATCAAATTGCTCCACCCTAAACTACCTTTTACATGGAAAATGTTCCAAAAAAGTTTATTTTCTCAAAAACGGCTCTAAGAACTTTGATTGAAATGGCATATGTTAGACATGTTTTATGACAAATGAAATATATTTTTTGAATTTTCTGTCTATAACCTATGTGGTCCTGTTTACTATGGATAACTTTTGAATAACTGGTAAAACCGTGAGAGATAGACCAAATCTTAATATACAAAAAATGTAAATCTCTTCTAAAACACACAATTTATGCCCGAATAAATTTGTTTGTAGAGTGAACCATTTTGGAGATATTCCTTGTTATTTGTATTAGTTTCAGAAAACAAGCTTTCGTGAAATGCAACATCGTCGTTATTTTTTGTACGTTAACCGTGCAAAGACAGCAGAATTTGAAAGCTTTAAAAGATTTGACTATCGCAGAAAGTCTACTATATTCTTATATTCCCCTTGTACCTACAAGGAAATTAGTAATAATATAATTTGTACAAATGTTTATCTCAACTAACACGAAGAAGATATAGCAATAAGGGTTTGTAAGAATGGTTAGTACAAGAGTAGAGAAAGTCATGTGAGTGCAACACATCAGATTTTTCTGAAAATACACGTTTTCTCGAAGTTTCTCAAACTGCCTAGAACCGAACCTTTGCTCCTGCCACGCTCATGTTTGTTAACCGACCACGCGTAACCTAGCCGCGTAGTGGTGTGAGGTAGTTTACGATACACAAGGAAGTAACTGAAGCAATGTCCAACCCTGTCTCTTTGGAGATGCTTACGTAATGAACAGCTAATTCCCACCCCCTATTTCAATGGGAAGGTGACTCAGCTGACAATCAGTCAGTATACAGTGACGGACAGAAACAGGAGATTCTGTGGCACGTTCTAAGTTATAGCTTGAATTTTCTGGGAATGTTGTCAAAAGACTTCTTCATCCTGGGCGATTGTACAACTAGTAAACAGTAAGCGACAGACAAGGTCCTACTAAAAAAAAAAATCTGATGTGTTGCACTCACATGACTTTCTCTACTCTTGTACTAACCATTCTTACTAACTCTTATTCCTATATCTTCTTCGTGTTAGTTGAGATAAACATTTGTACAAATTATCTTATTGCTTATTTCCTTCTAGGTACAAGGGGAATATGGAAATACAGCAGGCTTTGTGCGATAGTCAAACGTTTTAAAGCTTTGAGATTCCGTCCTCTTTACACGCTTAACGTATAAAAATGAAGAACGATGTTCCATTTCACGCAAGTTTTAAGTTTTCCGAAACTCACACACACAAAAGAAGGAATATCTCCGAAACGGTTCACTCTACAAAAAATTATTAAGACATAAATTGTGTGTTTTAGCAAGATCTACATTTTTGTATTGTAAGATTTTGTGCCTCTCTTAGAGTTTACGGGTTATTTAAAAGTCACCCAGAGTAAACAGGACTACATACGCTATAGACAGAAAATTCAAAATATACATTTCATTTATCATACAAATATCTCAAACATATGGCATTTTAATCGAAATCCTTAGAGCCATTTTCAAGAAAATCTGATTTTTCGAAAATTTTTCCATGTAAAGGGTAGTTTAGGGTGGGGCTATTTTCTTCAAAATCTCTGTGTCGCATCCTTGAAAAACATTAAATGTAAATACCAACTTTGGTTTTTAACCGACTTTTCGTTTAGAGTTATACTGTCCACAGCGGACCTTTTTCTAAAAATGCTTTTCTTGGGTTCAGGGGGTCTCAAAAGTCTTAATAAATGCAACTGGTGATAAATGTCAAGTTCGACAGATAAATTGACAGCCACTCGTTGGCTAATATGAATATAATTGTAAGAAGTGTCCTAGATGCGAAAGATCATTAAGGCAGCAGATATTTGCATAGTTAAAGTTGCATATAAACTCGGTCGCTTTCCACACATTTCACTGACAGTGAAACTGTACTTAGCTACATTTTAATTACTTTATAGAAACTAACTCTACTGCTAATACGCATGCGTGCGCAAAGGAAACCTATTTTACACTGGATTAAACCAAATGAGGTCAAGAAGCGTGACAATGAACCAAATTACCTCTTACACAAATGAACCAGTAATATTTACTTTCCCTTAGACAAGGTATTCCATACTATTCAAACAATCCATACCAACATTTCACTACAAATACATGTTTTGAGCTCCTCTGGTATTTCACCTAGTAACAAAGAAACACAAGACTATTGGACAAGTACAACCTAAGTCTAAATGTTGTAGGGATAAATCATCAAACTACGGACAACGCCGGGTATTTCACCTAGTAACAAAGAAACACGCGACTATTGGACAAGCACAACCTAAGTCTAAATGTTGTAGGGATAAATCATCAAACCACGGACAACGTCGGGTATTTCACCTAATAACAAAGAAACACGCGACTGTTGGACAAGTACAACCTAAGTCTAAATGTTGTAGGGATAAATCATCAAACCACGGACAACGCCGGGTATTTCAGCTAGTAACAAAGAAACACAAGACTATTGGACAAGTACAACCTAAGTCTAAATGTTGTAGGGATAAATCATCAAACCACGGACAATGTCGGGTATTTCACCTAGTAACAAAGAAACACAAGGCTATTGGACAAGTACAACCTAAGTCTAAATGTTGTAGGGATAAATCATCAAACCACGGACAACGTCGGGTATTTCACCTAGTAACAAAGAAACACGCGACTATTGGACAAGTACAACCTAAGTTTAAATGTTGTAGGGATAAATCATCAAACCACGGACAACGTCGGGTATTTCACCTAGTAACAAAGAAACACAAGGCTATTGGACAAGTACAACCTAAGTCTAAATGTTGTAGGGATAAATCATCAAACCACGGACAATGTCGGGTATTTCACCTAGTAACAAAGAAACACGCGACTATTGGACAAGTACAACCTAAGTCTAAATGTTGTAGGGATAAATCATCAAACCACGGACAACGTCGGGTATTTCACCTAGTAACAAAGAAACACGCGACTGTTGGACAAGTACAACCTAAGTCTAAATGTTGTAGGGATAAATCATCAAACCACGGACAACGTCGGGTATTTCACCTAGTAACAAAGAAACACGCGACTGTTGGACAAGTACAACCTAAGTCTAAATGTTGTAGGGATAAATCATCAAACCACGGACAATGTCGGGTATTTCACCTAGTAACAAAGAAACACGCGACTGTTGGACAAGTACAACCTAAGTCTAAATGTTGTAGGGATAAATCATCAAACCACGGACAATGTCGGGTATTTCACCTAGTAACAAAGAAACACGCGACTGTTGGACAAGTACAACCTAAGTCTAAATGTTGTAGGGATAAATCATCAAACCACGGACAACGTCGGGTATTTCACCTAGTAACAAAGAAACACGCGACTGTTGGACAAGTACAACCTAAGTCTAAATGTTGTAGGGATAAATCATCAAACCACGGACAATGTCGGGTATTTCACCTAGTAACAAAGAAACACGCGACTGTTGGACAAGTACAACCTAAGTCTAAATGTTGTAGGGATAAATCATCAAACCACGGACAATGTCGGGTATTTCACCTAGTAACAAAGAAACACAAGGCTATTGGACAAGTACAACCTAAGTCTAAATGTTGTAGTGATAAATCATCAAACCACGGACAACGTCGGGTATTTCACCTAGTAACAAAGAAACACGTGACTATTGGACAAGTACAACCTAAGTCTAAATGTTGTAGTGATAAATCATCAAACCACGGACAATGTCGGGTATTTCACCTAGTAACAAAGAAACACAAGACTATTGGACAAGTACAACCTAAGTCTAAATGTTGTAGTGATAAATCATCAAACCACGGACAATGTCGGGTATTTCAGTTAGTAACAAAGAAACACAAGGCTATTGGACAAGTACAACCTAAGTCTAAATGTTGTAGGGATAAATCATCAAACCACGGACAACGTCGGGTATTTCAGCTAGTAACAAAGAAACACAAGACTATTGGACAAGTGCAGCGGGGTAGATAGAGAGATAAACTTTGATAAGAGTAGCCAATAATAAATGGTAGAGGGTGGACAAGTGAATGACATCCCCCGACTTGACTTTGTCTACCTGAGGAGCTACTCGCCGCCGCCGCCGCCGTCGTCATCATTAGAAGCGACCGACCTCGATTTTCTCCCGTGTGTCCGACCAATGAGTTGAGAGGACCTACTTTCTCGCTGGATTGTTGTTGTTATAGTGGTGTATAGTGGGAAAGAAGCAGGCAGAAAGCCGGCGAGTGTCGACAGCATCACACCATGGAGAAACAACAAACGGAAGCGCAACCCGACTCTCTCACCACGGTCACCGTCAAGGAATACCCGCCTTCCGAGGTTTACGGCACGGAGCCGCCCCCTGTAAGTATCCCTTAACAGACTTAGCTACCTGTTTCACATAAACTGTGTGTGCGCTCTTCCTCTACTGCTAAATAGGCAAGTATTGTATTTCATCCAGAAATGCGATGTCCAGATTTCACCGGAAACCCCCTGAATTCCAAAGAAAGCATTTTTAGAAAAAGTTCCGTGTGTGTCTGTCAGTTTGTGGACAGCACAGCTCAAAAACGAATAGTCGGTTAAAAACCAAAGTTGGTATTCAAGTTTAATGTCTTTCAAGGATGCCACACGAAGATATTGAAAATTGCTCCACCGTAAACTACCCTTTACATGGAAAATATTTCGAAAATTCTGATTTTCTTCAAAATAGCTCTAAAGATTTTGATTAAAATGTCATATGTTTGAGAGATTTTTATGGCAAATGGAATGTAAATCTTGAATTTTCTGTTTATAGCCCCTGTAGTCGTATTTACTCTGGATGACTTTTGAACAACTCGTAAGCCGTAAGAGATAGACCAAATCTTACTATACAAAAATGTAGATCTTGCTAAAATACACAATTTATGTCTGAATAAATTTTGTTGTAGAGTAAACCATTTCGGAGATATTCTTTATTTGTGTCACCTCGGAAAACGTAAAACTTTCGTGAAATGGAACGTCATTCATTTTTTATATGTTAAGGAGCAAATGCTTTAAAAGTTTTGACTATCGCTCAAATCCTACTGTATTCCCATATTCCCCTTGTACCTACAAGGAAATAAGCAATAAGATAATTTGTACAAATGTTTATCTCAACTAACACGAAGAAGATATAGGAATAAGAGTTTGTAAGAATGGTTAGTACAAGAGTAGAGAAAGTCATGTGAGTGTAACACATCAGATTTTTGTATAGTAAGATTTGGTCTATATCTTACAGTTTACCAGTTATGCAAAAGTCATCCAGAGTAAATAGGACTTCAGGGGCTATAGCCAGAAAATTCAAGATATAAATTGAATTTCCATAAAAATATCTCAAACATATGGCATTTTAATCAAAATCGTTATAGCCATTTTCGAGAAAATGAAATTTTTCGAAAAAGTTTCCATGTAAAGGGTAGTTTAGGGTGGGGCTATTTTCTTCAAAATCTTTGTGTCGCATCCTTGAAAGATGTTAAACTTAAATATCAACTTTCGATTTTAAGCGACTTTTCGTTTCAGGGGCCTCAAAACAGGTATTTCCGGTGAAATCTCGACATCGAATTTTTGGGTGGAATGCAATACTTTCTCTACTTACTATACGTAGTAGAGAAAGTAAAAAGTGTGCCGATGGCCACGATTAAAACATTGAAACTAATAACAAGAAATATCTCGGAAATAGTTAAAGCTACAAACATATTTGAGGTAGATTGTATGTTTTAACAGGATCATACGCTTTACCAGTTATACAACATTAATTCAAAATGGCACCATTCGCAGAAAATTGAACATATACATTTCATTTGAAATGATGTTAAACATATTATATTTTAATTAAAATCGTTGGAGTTGTTTTTGAGAAAACCAAGATTTTCCATGTAAAGTGGACATTGTTACTAAACTAACTCCTGAAGTGAATCGCAAATGGCAGAGATTTGTCAAGCTATGCATAACTCAAAAACCAAAAGTCGCTTTAAAACCAAAGTTGGTATTTCAGTTTAATGTCTTTCAAGAATACGACACTAAGATTTTGAAGAAAATAGCCCCACCCTAAACTACCCTTTACATGGAAGATTTTTCGAAAAATTTCATTTTCTCGAAAATGGCTTTAACGATTTTGATTAAAATGCCATATATTTGAGATATTTTTATGACAAATGAAACGTATATCTTAAATTTTCTGGATATAGCCTATGTAGTCATGTTTACTCTGGATAACTTTTGACTCGCTTAAATACAATTTATGTCTGAATAAATTGTTTGTAGAATTAACCATTTCGTAGATATTCCTTTTTTTTTTTTTTTTTTAATTTATTTATTATTTGAAGTCGCTTGAACATAAAAGTCATATCGCGACTAAACATTGAGGAAAAAAAAAAAAAAAAGGAGGAAACATATCATGAAGAGATATTCCTTGTTATTTGTGTCAGTTTCGGAGAACTTAAGACTTTCGTGAAATGGAGCATCGTTGTTCAGTTTTTGTTTATGTTAACCGTGCAAAGAAAACGGAATCTCAAAGCTTTAAAAGATTTGACTATCGCTCAAAGTCTACTGTCTTTTTTTAATTAACGTCCTCCAACATTGTGTCATATCGGACGAATGAATGAAATGAAATGAAATGGGTGAAATGAGCCCGAGGTCTATGGAGCTTTAAGTTACCCGACATTCGTCTTGTCAGGGTAGGGAAAAAAGCCTTATCCGGATAACTTACCCTAAGTGAGATTCGAACTCGCGAGCTCTTGAACGTGAGGCAGACACGCTAACCATCACGCTACAGAGGCGGGCTCAAAGTCTACTGTATTCCCATATTCCCCTTGTACCTAAAAGGAAATAAGCAATAAGATAATTTGTACAAATGTTTATCTTAACGAATACGAAGAAGATATAGGAATAAGAGTTTGTAAGAATGGTTAGTACAAGAGTAGAGAAAGTCATGTGAGTGCAACACATCAGATCCTGTACTCAGTGCGGATATCTCAAGGGAAGGTCAGCAGGTTTAACACTGCAGTTAGCATGTGCTTGGGAAATCCAACTCAATACGTGCAATCCACAACCCACGTCCATTAGCATTGATAAACAATATTGCTAGTTTACATTCCTCAGTTCCAAACAAGTCATATCGGTTCAGAAAGCTGCACACAAACACAGGAAATAAATCACAATACTTCAGACCACAATGAAAATGTGCAGCTCCCAACACAACTCAGGAGATACTACTCATATATGTAACAAATAATTCCGTATTTACTTCGTTTCATATGTAGAAACAGTTACCTAATGGAAAAAGTTAATACTTTCATGTTATTGTTTTATTTTTCGATATATAATGGATTTACCACTAATCGGACACTTCCGCTCCTATTCGGGCATTTTCGTCACGGCCTTCTAATTAAAACTTGAACTGCAGCCCTCTAGTATAAACATAACCATAACCTGTGTGTAAATATCTGAGGGATATGACAAACAGGTCGCAAATTGGTTGAATTAACTACTTCACATTCAATATAGCTGCTTGAAGTCAGAATCTCTTCTAAATGTCTTTCTAGCCCCAACATCCAACAATTTTACTTCCTTGTACACATTTGCAAAACAACTGAAGCTGGGGAAACACACTTTATTATGTCTTAATACTGTCTACGAAATAAATTATTTTCCTGTTTTATACATAACAATCACAGCTTATTCTAAGGGTAGAACTATAACCTATACATGGCCTAAATGATCGAAATTAATTTGATATGGGGAAAAGCATCTACTAAGCCTTTTATGCATGCTGGTCGTAGAATTTAATACTACGTATGGTAAATAGAGGAAGTATTGTATTCCATCCAAAAATTCGATGTCGAAATTTCACCGGAAACATATGTTTTGAGGCCTCCTGAATAAAACAAAATCATTTTTAGAAAAAGGCCCGTGTGTGGATGTCTGTGAACAGCGTAACTCAAAAAGGAAAAGTTGGTATTTAAGTCCAATGCCGTTTAAGGATGTGACACTAAGATTTTGAAGAAAGTGTCTCCACCCTAAGCTACCCTTTATATGGAACATTTTGATTTTCTCAAAAGTGTCTAACGATTTTTAAAATGTCATATATTTAAGATATTAATAAAATGTATATCTTGAATTTTCTGGCTATAGCCTATGTAGTCCTGTTTACTATGGATGACTTTTGCATAACTGATAAACCGTAAGAGATAGACCAAATCTTACTATACAAAAAAATATAGATTTCGCTAAAAAATGTCCAAATAAATTTGTTTGTGGAGTAAACCAATTCGGAAATAATCCTTGCTATTTGTGTGACTTTTGGAAAACTTAAACTTTAATTAAATTGAAGATCGTGATTCATTTTTTATATCTTAGCCGTGCAAAGAGAACGGATTATCAAAGCTTTAACAGATTTGACAATCGCACAAAGCCTACTGTATTCCCATATTCCCCTTGTACCTACAAGGAAATAAGCAATAAGATAATTTGTACAAATGTTTATCTCAACTAACACGAAGAAGATATAGGAATAAGAGTTTGTAAGAATGGTTAGTACAAGAGTAGAGAAAGTCATGTGAGTGCAACACATCAGATGTTTCTAAAATGACCCTTTCGGACGAAGAGGACCTCAAAAGTTACCGAAATCGTGATCTAGAAGATATCTAAGATACCGCCGTTTCGTCAAGTGCTGTGCTTGGCATCTTCAGGGTAAGATGATCCGTTGTCTGCGCTAGTTCCAGCCTACAAGCCCGGAAGATATAAACTTAGCGAATAGTGACAAATTCAGTTGCCGGTTTGAATGTTAAAATTTACAAACACATCTGCAGATATAACCTCCTTGACCAAACTATTGCTACAGTAAAGCCCGGATTTCTAACCACAATAAAACAGGAAGCACGAAAAGTGATGAAAATAGACACAAGATTAGGCAAAAACCAACACACAGAAATATTGTAAATAGTTTCACAGAACTCTTATCCCATTGGACGCTGTTATAATACAGTCGTACTGCGTCTGTCAGTGAAAAATGACTTCTATAATGGAATTAATGTTCTGTCGACGTCACATGACGTCACAGGCGCGTGAGAAAAGCTTCACGGTTCTTCGGTGAATTCCTCATCAATATGTGTTTCTTCGCCAGAAACTGGACACAGTGGCACCTGACTGAGTTTGTCAAATGTAAGTTTTGCAAGACCTTGTGTTTCTGATGATAGTGTTAGAGATTTCGTCAGTTAGAGAAAGCGAATGTACCAAGCAATTGCTCGAGATTCCAACACTTTAGAGGTTATGTATTTTTGGATGCACTCTTTCTTTTCTTGAGTGCTGCTTTTAGCAGAACATTCCAGTGATGTAGGAATACTGACCCTTTTTACTGCATTTAGGGAATACAATACAATACAATACAATACAGCATGTCGTTCTTACGCATTTGGCTGAGAAAATAGCGAATTACTGATAAAACTGTGAAGTATGTCTTACGAACTCTAACCTTTCTGCTTATCCTTAAACGCGTTGAAAAAATTAGGAATTTTGCTTATAAATTGCGCTTTAATGATTAGTACAGATACATATAAACGCAGTATGAGTGAGGAAGGGGGAATTTTCACTTGAACAAGTAGATGAAATAATCGAAAAGTATAAACCTGAAAACATAACCTTGTTTTTTACTTTCTCGGTAAGTGTAGGTCGTTTGTACCTGGCCGTGTACGCGAAACAACGAAGTATTGGCGCATGCGCGGATCGGCTAGTCGAAGCGATGGAGGGGTAATTGCCAACCTAAGATGCATGCAACGTTGCATAAACGTAACTAGTTCAGCAATCGTGCATTTATGCGTGTATTAGTAATTTGGGTAGTGATGTTAGTATTATAACTGTTATTCAACAGCTTAAATACGTACAGCAACGTATGCATGACTGGCATTCGGGTGGAAATACACGTTATGAACTCCCCTGAATAAATAAAAATTTTCGACATCGAGATTTCATTCAAAATATACGTTATGATAATTTCTGAATGTAAAAGGTATTTTTCGAAGGAAAAAGAAAGTCCGTGTGTGGATGGGGTGATCAATATAACACATTAACAAAACGTTGGTTAAATACCGGACTTGGTATATAATTTTGCATCTTCCCAGAATGCGACACGAAGCTTTTCAAAATAATCCCCTGCCTCAGGTTGCCCTTTACACGGAACTTGTTTCAAAATGTTCATTTTCTCAAAAATGTCTAACAATTTTAATTATCATGCCATAAGTTTAAGACATTTTCAGCACAAGTGAATGTATATGTTGACTTTTCTGTGAATAGTCTCTGAAATGCTCTTTATTCTAAATTACTTATTGCCGAGTTGGAACAGATGCACGAAATATTACTGCAGAAAAAGTGTAGGTCTCGTTAAAGTACACATTTTATATCAAATACTTTTTGGATAGAGTTAACTACCTCCCAGATATTCAATTTATTGGTTTGTAGGTATTACATTTATTTGAGTTGAAAACTCGGTATGAAAGTTTTGGTTGGAATAAAGCACTTCTACCTATTACA
This sequence comes from Tenodera sinensis, assembly GCA_030765045.1. NCBI lineage: Eukaryota > Metazoa > Arthropoda > Insecta > Mantodea > Mantidae > Tenodera > Tenodera sinensis. Next base: position 77,679,615 of record CM060974.1, on the reverse strand, counting down.
TGTTGAATCATTATGCATGCGCAGTGAGAATTCGCTGGGTACTGACACTAGACTTCACAACCAGCTCGGGAAATATTTTCGGAGTCCTGGCGCATGCGCAATGAGAATTCGCTGGGTACCGACACTAGATTTCATATCCAGCGTAGGGGAAAAAATTTGAAGTCCTGGCGCATATTTACGGCAATAGTAGATTGGGACTACATAATATTTTTAAAAGTATTTTTCATTATCAATCTGTGATGGGTTTTTACTAACTCTTTTTTTCCCCTCATTGGAGACTAGCCACCGTTTTTTTTTTAATGTGTACTTTAACGAGACCTACACTTTTTCTGCAGTAATATTTCGTGCATCTGTTCCAACTCGGCAATAAGTCATTTAGAATAAAGAGCATTTCAGAGACTATTCACAGAAAAGTCAACATATACATTCACTTGTGCTGAAAATGTCTTAAACTTATGGCATGATAATTGAAATTGTTAGACATTTTTGAGAAAATGAGCATTTTGAAACAAGTTCCATGTAAAGGGCAACCTGAGGCAGGGGATTATTTTGAAAAGCTTCGTGTCGCATTCAGGGAAGATGCAAAATTATATACCAAGTCCGGTATTTAAGGCGTGCATCTTAGGTTGGCAATTACCCCTCCATCGCTTCGACTAGCCGATCCGCGCATGCGCCAATACTTCGTTGTTTCGCGTACACGGCCAGGTACAAACGACCTACACTTACCACTTTCTCTACTAGTAATTACGGGAAGTATTGTATTCCACCCAAAAATTCAATGTCGAGATTTCACCGGAAATATATGTTTTGAAGTCCCCTGAATAAAAAAAAAAACTTTTTAGAAAAAGGTCCGTGTGTGTGTCTGTCTTTGGACAGTATAACTAAAAAACGAAAGGTCGATTAAAAACCAAAGTTGGTATTTAAGTTTAATGTGTTTCAAGGATACGGCACGAAGATCTTATAGAAAATAACTCCACCCAAAACTACCCTTTACATGGAAAATTTTTCGAAAAGTTTGATTTTCTTGAAAATGGCTGTAACGATTTTGATTAAAATGCCACATGTTTAAGATATTTGCATAGTAAGTGAAATGTATATCTCGAATTTTCTGGCTATAGCCCCTGTAGTCGTGTTTACTCTGGATGACTTTTGAATAACTCGTAAAGCGTAAGAGATAGACAAAATCTTACTGTACAAAAAAATGCAGATCTCGCTAAAACACACAATTTATGTCTGAATAAAGTTTTTTGTAGAGTGAACCATTTCGGAAATAATCCTTGTTATTTGTGTCAGTTTGTTAACAAACTTTCGTGAAATGGAACATCGTTTATTTTTTACATGTTAAGCGTGCAAAGAGAACGGGATCTTAAAGCTTTAAAATATTTTACTGTCGCTCAAAAATCTACTGTATTCTAATATTCCCCTTGTACGTACAAGGAAATAAGCAATAAGATAATTTGTACAAATGTTTATCTCAACTAACACGAATAAGAGTTTGCAAGAATGGTTAGTACAAGCGTAGAGAAAGTCATGTGAGTGCAACACATCAGATTTTTTAACATACAGCTTTTAAAACTAGAACTTTAATTTGTATAGTTCCAAAGAGTTTTAACAGTAAAGATATGATACTATGACGCCTGACGCGGCACACAACAATGGGCAGTCGGCACGGCGGTATCGAATTATGCGAGAAAATATTACGCAACAATGAGCGCGGCACGTCAAAAAGGGATTTTCCAGGTCATTCGAGAAATGTTCGGTGGCCGGCTTGTTTGTACACGTTTAAGAAACATTTGACTACGTCATCGCATGCGGAACGCCTGTAAGTAGGAATTTTGAGTTGGTCACCGTGGCAGCGAGTGTGTAACAGCTGTCGCGTCGAATTGAAGAAGTTTTAATGAGTGTTGAGTGATTGTATTGTTGGAGTTGGTATAAAGGACTGAGTCAAGGTTACGAGAAGAAAACAGTTGTGTGTTGTAATATCACGAAAGACCGTAGACTGTGTTAACGTTAGTAAAAGAGAACTATGTGTTTGTGGAAAAGTTTTAGAAGAAAGAATAAAGCGAGAAAAAACTCATTGGGCTGGTTTTGTGGTCTTGTTTACAATATTTATAATAATAATCCATTAAACTTCAGAAGGACTTACAAAAATACAACTAGGATTATTTAATATATTTGGTAAGTCGTTCACATCTATAGTTTTATTATTTTCTGTTCTTGTATTGGTCAGTAAACTAGTAAAATTTATTCTAACTGGAGGTTATGTTAAGCTACAAATGTTAGTTGACAATTTCTCGACAACTTCTGGTGTGCTGATGTTTGCTGACGTTTCCTAACCTCAAATAAATGAGCAGAGAACTAAGGTTGCTGTTACTGAAGACAGTGCAGCGATAACTGCTCGAGAGGCTGTAGTTAATCTTCGTGAAGAACTGGTACCTTCCTGGGCACGCTCAAACAGTTGAAGGACGACAAGCTATCACTCCTTTTGTCCTTTCACGTGTCCTACTTTATTTCTCTAATGGAAATATCTTCTTAAGCCAACCACGTACTAAACATTACTCATACTTGTTAACACTCACATGACTTTCTCTACTCATGTACTAACCATTCTTACAAACTCTGATTCGTGTTACTTGAGAGAAACATTTGTACAAATTATCTTATTGTTTATTTCCTTGTAGGTACAAGGGGAGTATGGGAATACAGAAGGTTTCCATTTGAAGGAAATTACCTATTGCAGAAATAACAAGGAATATCTCGGAAATGGTTCACTCTACAAAAAAAAAAATTTATTCCGACATAAATTGTGTGTTTTAGCGAGATCTATATTTTTGTACAGTAAGATTTGGTCTATTCTTACACTTTCCGAGTTATTCAAAAGTCATCCAGAGTAAACAGGACTTCATTGGCTGTAGCCAGAAAATTGAAAATATACACTGCATTTGTCATACAAATATCTTAAACATATGGCATTTTATTCAAAATCGTTAGAGCCATTTTCAAGAAAATGAAAAATTTTGAAAAATGTTCCAAGTAAAGGGTAGTTTAGGGTGGGGCTATTTTTTTCAAAATCTTCGTGTCGCATCCTTGAAAGACATTAAACTTAAATACCAACTTTGGTCTTTAACCGACTTTTCGTTTTTGAGTTATGCTGTCCACAGATACACACGGAACTTTTTCTAAAAATGCTTTTTTTCGGATTCAAAACATATACTTCGACATCAACGTTTAGGTGGAATACAATACTTCCTTCTACTTACTAAACGTAGTAGAGAAAGAAAAATATAGGGAAACATTTAAAGATGTTTCTCATGACGTCACAATTTGCACAGCAATGGCACCGTTTGTTTTTGCAAAAATTGTATTTTTGTTCCATTTACATCCCGCCTTTAACTTCAATGGTCATATCAAATTGAAATATCTTTCTTTTGTTAATGTTTTTGGAGATTATATCTCACATTCATAGTTGCAGACCCTGCGATGCATGGGAAATAATCTTGGCAAGAGAAAAGTTCGCAATCTCCAGTCGGGAATCAAACTGGGGACCCTTTACACAGCAAGCAGGCGCTGTAGCGAGTAAGTTGTGGGACCAGCTTAAAATATACTATTTGGTTAAAATTTCGTTTTCTTCCATTTAACTTCATTCTTCCTTTATCTTGTTGCACCTCTCCTAGATCCCCCTGGAAGGCCCTAAAACTTGTAAAACTTTCAAGGTGCCCTATAATTTGGAAAACATATCAATATCTGTGCCGCCCGGTGTTTTCTATCACCTCGTCCTTCCTCCCTGGGTATATATACGTAGTAATGAAAACGTCACTGACTTGAAAATGTACCACTGCTTGAGCAGTGAAAGGTTGGTAAACAAAACAAAATAAAAGACATTTGAAGTGAAGAGTGAGCACACACTGGTGCTGGTGAAGGTTAGACTCCCATACAGGGACCTCCATGTGACGTAAGCGCCTTCCTACGAAGACAATAATGCTCATTAGTAGGTTTCTATTTTGAGATATCCATTACTTGTGCCAGCATCTACCCACATTACTGAGCTATGCCAAAAGAAAATGTACGTAACTTAATCACAGTCACGTAATCAAAAAACCATGTTTTCATTAGGTTCCGCCACTGCACGCCTTCAAACTTAGCTTGTTTGTAAAGAGTGTGCATTCGTAAACAAACAACCGCGAAGGACAGTTGGCCTACATTTGGTGTTAGGGTAAAAATGGAGAAGGTAAATAGTCGGTTACATTCCTGTCACCCCTCTTCCCCATGCCTGGTGTAGTAATATTGGCGAGTGCGCCGAGGACGCGGATAGATAAAACACAGCGCAGCCAGTTCACAGTCACCTGTTATTACCATAGTCTATACTTCCATAACCTACATATTGCATCTGCTGATATTTGGAGTTCTGCGCAGGCGCCAAACGATCGATTCGTTTCCGACACGTCAAAGCTTCATGATGAAAATGCTACTTAACATTGAAAAATAGAAGGCAAATTGAATATATTGGTTTTTAGACGAATTTATAAGTTATGTATTGTACAATTAGTGAGTTAGTGCAATATTCTTGGAGGTTAATTTGTGTTTTGTGTTTGTCCGGCGTTTTAGCGTTTTCTAAACTCGCGCTAGTTTTGTTTCGAGAATTAATTGATACTATGCTTTGCCTTGATACCACAAGAAAGGAAAATCAAGAGGAAGGCTCAGAACATCAGAAGGCGTCGAGAGAATCTAACAGTTCTGTGTTAATACTTCTCAGAAATCTGTTTCACGCCGTCGTCTACAGTTAGGTCTTCCGAATGACGTCAACAGTGCATGACGTCATATGGCAGATACTGAAACAGCATAGCAATTCTCGTATGCAATAAAACCACAGGACAAATTGCTTAGGGCTGAATTTATTGCTGATAAACCACAGTTTCTTGGAAATATCTTATTATCCGACAAGGTCACGTTCCATAGTGGCACATTTAGACCTTAGGAAATCCACAAACACATCCGGGATTCTCCTAAGGTAAACGTTTCGAACACCCTTATCTAAAACACGATTTTCAGTCCATTCTTTTTCGTTGAAAAAAATAATAATCTCTTTCTTATTTCCCCAAATCGAGCAAACGGAGATGGCGTTGCAAATAATGTTTCAACAAGATGGAGCACCCTGTCATTTCACAAAGTAACATGTCCATAATCGATTTCCAGAGCAATGGATTGGTAGAAAAGCACCAATTTCATGGGCAGCTAGAAGTAAAAATCTCACTCCATTAGACTTTGTCTTTGGGGCTATATCAAGAATGAATTGTCAGGGTCCTATCAGCGTCGCCGGTGTGCCGGAAGTTTGTCCAGCAGGAGATTTTTTACATGCCAGTAAATCTGCTGTCGCTTTTAGGTCCAGTTCGGTCTGGGCCGCATTTGAACCCGCGACCTTCGGGTTACTGAGCCAGAACTAACCAACTGAGCCACTCAGACTGACCCACACATTCTGGAAAACCCCTATACATGTTTATTTTGACTCACTAGGCTAGGGAATAGATATATTTTTGTTTATTTATCCTTTTCAGTCCTTTTTACTTTCTCTATTACATATAGTATACATTGTATTCCACCCAAAAATTCGATGTCGGGAATTCACCAGAAATATGTTTTGAGGTCCCCTTATTCCAAAAGAAAAAGCATTTTTAGAAAAAGGTCCTTGTATTTGTCTGTGGACAGCATAACTCAAAAACGAAAACCCGGTTAAAAACCAAAGTTGCTATTTAATGTCTTTCAAGGATGCGACACGAAGATTTTGAAGAAAATTCCTCCACCCTAAAATACCCTTTACATGGAAAATTTTTTAAAAAAATTGATTTTCTTGAAAATGGCTCTAACGATTTTTATTAGAATGCCCTATATTTGAGATATTTTTATGACAAATGAAACCTATATTTTGAATTTTCTGGCTATAGCCTATGTAGTCGTATTTACTCTGGATGACCTTTTTAGAACTTGTAAACCGTCAGAGATAGACCAAATCTTACTAAACAAAAATCTGACGTGTTGCACTCATATGACTTTCCCTACTCTTGTACTAACCATTCTCACAAACTCTTATTCCTATATCTTCTTCGTGTTAGTTGAGATAAACATTTACACAAATTATCTTATTATTTCCTTGTAGGTACAAGGGGAATATGGGAATACAGTAGGCTTTGAGTGACAGCTCTTTTAAAGCTTTCAAATTTACACGGCTAAGCTAATTATTCGGCGAAAGCTTTTTTTTTTTTTTTTTTTTTTTTTTTTTTTTTTTTTTTTCTCGAAACTGACACAAATAAGGAATATCTCCGAAATGGTTCACTCTACAAAAAAAAATTGTGCATACATAAATTGTGTGATTTAGTAAGATCTACAGTTTTGTACAGTAAGATTTTGTCTATCTCTTACGGTTTACCAGTTATTCAAAAGTCATCCAGAATAAAGAGGACTACAGGGGCTATAAACAGAAAATTAAAGACATAGATTTCATTTGCCATTAAAATATCTTAAACATATAGCATTTTAATCAAAATTGTAAGTCATTTTGAAGAAAATAAAAATTTCCGAAAAAATGTTTCATGTAAAGGGTAATTTAGGGTGGGGCTATTTTCTTCAAAATCTTCGTGTTGCATCCTTGAAAGACATTAAACTTAAATACCAACTTTGGTTTTTAACCGACTTTTCGTTTTTGAGTTATGCTATCCACAGACACACACAAGGACCTTTTTCTAAAAGTGCTTTTTTATTCAGGGGGCCTCAAAACATATTTCCGGTGAAATCTCGTCATCGAATTTTTGGGTGGAATACAATACTTCGTCTACTTACCAGTAGAGAAAGTAAAAACACTGCATGATTTGTAATATATTTGGGATTTGTGTGACATTTGTGTAAAATCGCCATCTCTTGGTGTAAGTTGATGAGTGTACAAATACTTGCTTCTGTTACTGATATCGGGGGACCTGGTTGTGTACGTTCTGTGCCAAGGGTGCGGCTCTCACGCTGGCCATGTGTGTGCTGCTGATTGTCCATTGTTTCTGCACTACAGAGGCATTGTTTGGTTGAGGTTGTTTCCGCTATCCAATTGCCTCCACGTTGTCAGGCCCCATTTATGTCGATGAACAATATTCCATATTGTACAGCTGGCTGCAAATGTTTTCCGAGTCACGTGGTCCTAGCCGCGGGGGGAAGCCAGGATGGCTTATTGATTAGTTCTCCCAGGTGGTCTCAAAGGTCGACTTACGTACAAGAGTGAGGGACGTAATGTGTTTGTAAGTCCAAAGAGAGTATCATTCCAACACTTGGCCGTAAGAAAGCAATCTCAGTGTAAAGAAAACAACATTAACGTTATAAATCCAGAACGAATTCCCAGCGAGGATGGAAACTAAATATTCGATATTAGAGGTATCATGTCGCCTCTATAAGGAAACGTATAAATAATTTTAATATACCACATTTTTGTAAAGCTGTTCATAGAGACACGCGCATGCGCATTGTAAAATTTGCAAGTTGGTTTTATTCAGCAAACATGAAATCGTGTAGATATTTGACATGAAATTTCACCCAGAAGTTTAAAACATTGAATGTCTGTTTGTGGGAAATATCAGTTAAACAGAACTTCAACGGAAAATGAAGACATTTGACTTGTCGAGATTTCACCGGAAATGTGTTTTGAGACCCCCCGAAGCAAAAAGAGCATTTTTAGAAAAGGTCTTGTCAGTTTGTGGACAGCATAAGTCAAAAATGAAAAGCCGGTTAAGAACCAAAGTTGGTATTGAAGTTTAATGTCCTCCAAGCATGCGACACGAAGATTTTGAAGAAAATCACTTCACCCTAAACTAACAGACCTCGCAGAGGGGGAAAATCTCATACCAGCACCGGGAATCGAACCCGGGTCTCGTGCCCCAGACGCGGGCACTGCGTGTAAATAATCTACAGGTTATACAAAGCAACAAATTACTCAATAACATCAAAGTTGTAAGACTTTCACGACCGATGTCAGTACTAAGAAACTTCCACCAGAATACATCGACCTGAAGATGGCTCCCACAATAGCAGACGAAACGTCTGGAAAGAAGAAGCATGGGTTCAGCAGAACACAAACCCAGATTATAATGTCTAGTATAATAACACTTATAAACATATCAATTTACGTGTTACACTCACATGACTTTCTCTACTCTTGTACTAACCATTCTTACAAACTTAGTTGAGATAAACATTTGTACAAATCATCTTATTGTTTATTTCCATTTGACAGAAGTATGTTCTCCCAAAAGTTACGCAAATAACGAGGAATATCTCCGAAGTGGTTCACCCTACAAACAAATTTATTCAGACATAAATTGCGTGTTTTAGCAAGATCTACAGTTTTTGTATAGTAAGATGCTGTCTATCTCTTACGCTTTACGAGTTATTGAAAAGTCGTCCAGAGTAAATATGACTACATAGGCTATAGACAGAAAATTAAAGATATATATTTCATTTGTCATAAAAATATCTTAAACATACGTCATTTTAATCAAAATCTTAAGAGCTATTTTCAAGAAAATAAAAATTTTCGAAAAATTTTCCATGTAAAGGGTAGTTGAAAGATGTTAAACTTAAATACCAAATTTTTCTAAAAAAAAATAAGACTCACAAAAAACAAAAAATATATTGGAAATGGTTAAATGCACAAAAATTTACTTCATATTAATTTTATCTCTTACAGTTTACCAGTGATAATGAAGTTGTTCAGAATGAACAAGACTTTGCAGCAGTTGATCAGAAAATTCATGATATATATTTTATTTCTCGTGAAAATATTTTGAGCACGTTAAAGTTAAATAACAATTTTGCCATTCGCGTGGTGATACAAATATAGTGAAGGAAGGAAGTTTTTAAGATGGATAATAATTCATTTATTTGCGAGAAGGTGAGAACTGGTTGCTGCAAGTATCTGGAGCATGAAGCATGATGACCCGCTTTCAGTTCATCACACAGTACCACCTTCTACCTTCCTTTATCATCATCATCATCATCATCATCATCATCATCATCATCATCATCATCATCATCTTCAACTTTCTAGTTCAATCATCAGTCGCACCTAACCTCACTTATCCGTCTACTCCTGTTGTTTACTCCATTAGCACCTCGCTGATTGAAACATTTCATTTCATTCTTGCGAGTTTATACAGACACACTCTTTTATTGAAGCAAAGAACACTAGAAATTAAATAAATATTATGGCAGACGCAAAATTTAATGGCGGCTGATGACTATTATACCATTTCCTGTATATGTGGCCACCTTTACAAGGTAATTTCACAGCTACTGTATATATTTTGAGGCTCCCTGAATCCTAAAAAGGCATTTTTAGAAAAAGGTCCGTGTGTGTCAGTCTGTGGACAGCATAACTCAAAAACGAAAAGTTGGTTAAAAACTAAAGTTGGTATTTAAGTTTAATGTATTTCAAGGATGCGACACGAAGATTTTGAAGAAAATAGCCCCACCCTAAACTACCCTTTACATGGAAAATTTTTGGAAAATTTGGATTTTCTTGAAAATGACTATCAATTTTGATTAAAATGACGTATGAGTGAGATATTTTTATGAGAAACGAGATGTATATTTTGATTTTTATGCTTATAGCTCCTGTAGTCGTATTTACTCTGGATGACTTTTGAATAACTGGTAAAGCGTAAGAGATAGACAAAATCTTACTGTACAAAAAATGTAGATCTTGCTAAAACACACAATTTATGTCTGTATACATTTTTTTGTAGAGTGAACCATTTCGGAGATATTGCTTGTTATTTGTGTGAGTTTTGGAAAACTTATATTTATGTCAAATGGAACATCGTTATTCATCTTTGATATGTTAACACAAAGAGAACGGAATTTGAAAGCTTGAAAAGACTTGAATATCGCTCAAGCTCTACTCTATTCCCCTTGTATCTACGAGGAAATTAACAATAAGATAAATGAAGAAGATATAGGAATAAGAGTTTGTAAGAATGGTTAGTACAAGAGTTGAGAAAGTCATGTGAGTGGGACATATTACATTTTTGGAGTCAAGTTTTGTGAAAGAGAGCGTTGTTTGTTTTGCAGGCTTACCAGAAGCCGCGGTCCACGGCGGTCCAGATAGCCAGGATTGCAGCGGTCACTGTTGTCCTGGTCAGCTTCGTCCTGGGCTCCTTCATACTTGCTGCAGCCTGGGTGCAAGCCAGGGCCTCCTGCGAGCAGTTCCAGCAGCTGCAGGCGCTCGCCGTTCAGGTAACGTATACCCTGCCACCTGTCCTGCTATCTATGTACTACTGCAACTGGAGTAGTGCTTGAGCGCTGGATGTGACACACAAAAGTGCATCCCGCTTGTTAAAGTTAATGAGGTTTAAAGTTGGTTTTCAGTGTTTTGTTTGACAGTGAAGGTTAATTTCATAGTTTAAGTTCTTCTACACCCATCACAGTACATCCAGCAGCATTAGTATCAACGTGTAAGACAGAAATACGTCAGGAAACTGAAGTCAGGGTATGCACACTGCTCAAGTGCTTCCGTGTGGTTCAGTACGAGGAAAACACGTTGCATTTTTTGGAAACCTACTGTTCCGAATATGGAATCAGAGTGTTTGTAATCAACTAATTGAGAACGCAGGGATTGTTTTGTAAGTTAAATATTTACCTGTTGGTGAATTATAAAGTTGCGTAAAAACTATATAAACTGTTAAAAATTATTTTTTTCAAATTCAAATATTTTCTTCTGTAAGTTTAAAGGAAGTTTTGAGCATGCGCAACTCGTATGACGGGTCGTACACAGTTCAAGGTGTGCGCATGCGCGTAAGTTTTCGTCTATACCTACCTGGTAGTTTTCCTATACTTTAATTGAGGTTAGGGAATGCTTCCTTTTATTATAATTACTTAGAAAATGAAGGTTTTGTGAAAAGATGATTGACTATAATTAAATAAAGTGGAAAAGTAGTAATAGAAGTTTAATTATAACACGAAAAGTTTATTTCTTATTAACTTCCTTAATTTAGCGGCAGCCATGTTTGTGAATCACACAGTTTATGTTGAGTCCAGTGTTACCAACAGTGCAAGTTAACAACTACTGTGAGACCGTTCTTGTATCATTGTAACACTTTAACCAACTGAGTTGTTTAGGGAGGAAGGGAATAATCCTCGTGGGAAAAACATTCCCATCCACCAACCTGGAAATCTTCATTATTACTTAAACAAATATATGATTTCAATAACATTTCGATTTTGCCAGAGATAGCAGTCACCTCAGTGGTACGGTAAACGCACTACGTGAGTGTTTTGTTTACATCTGAGGCCAGTGTCGGGTACAACAATGGGGCTGGCACGTGCGAGGACATTGTCGAACAAAACAACTATTTTTACAAGTTACCCAAACTAACAGTTATTATATTTCTTACATCTGCGTCTATTAGCTTCCAACAATTACCCTGGGTATTAAAAGTAAAACAACCATTACAGTGAAATTTAAAAAATCTCATGTCATAAGAAGCTCAGAATTTATAAATGATGTAAAAGTTACAAAAACTGCAGGTAGTATTGAAAAATTATAAGAAGAGTGTGTATTAGAAGGAGAATATCTAGAAGGAATGCCAACAGTGCTACAAATAAGTGAACTGGTATCACGTTAAGCGAGTAGAGACTGGAAATGTTATATATTTCGTGTGTTGTAATTGTATAAATGAGAACAGTAAGAAAAACTGTGGTCTGGGCTTCGTGTCATATCGGACTGTGGCACGTTGTGGTGCAGCTTTTCCACGCTATTCCCTGAGACGAGGGGACACTGCGAGCCCTTAGTTCGAGCTCTACAGCACTCCGTGTGGATAATTTTGGACGCACAAGTAACTTTCACAATACTTCGCTAGTATATTTCCTTAAGAGACTCAGCAGGGCAGTCAACCTTGACTCGACGAGTTCCCTTCACTTCAACCAACAGTAACAGTAACACAACTGAAGCGTTACTTCACATCTCTGGTCTTCAAATCCAAGAGTTTGTTGCTTCAACTTAAATGCTTACAAGGATTTACTTAGATACTGCATTTCTGTCGTCGAATTCTCCCAAGTGCACAATACAAGGCGTCATTAACAAGCCTAATCAGTAAAAATTAGTCAAATATTACAATTTGGGCTTATTAAAACAAAAGATCATCTTTTCGTTTAAATATTTTTTAATCGCAAGGAAAGCGAGAAAGTTATGCGAGTTTTAAATATACTAAACCTAAAACTGGCTTACGCTTTTCAACATTTTTCTCACGACTTTAAAACAAAGGGAATATCCGCCTTTAACTTCAAAGGTTATGTGGGCGACTTTTAACCTCTTGGAAGAATTGCTCAACAGCAATGGTGTTCATTCACTTTACGTGGTTTGAAACTTAGATTAACTTATTATATTAAATTCACACACATTCACCTCTTATTCATACTTAGGGAAGATGGATAATCCTAGGTAAACAAAAATACCATATATTTAAGACATTTTTATGGTAAATGAAATGTATATAAATTTTTTGTGAATAGTCTTTGAAATCCTCTTCATTCTGAATGACTTTTATATAACTGGTAAACTGTTACTGCAAAAAAGTAGATTCGTTAAAACACACGTTATATCAGGTAAACGTCTTGATAGCGTTAACCATTTCCAAGATATTTCTTATTCGTTTGAATTTTGCAATAAAATTAGTGCAACCCAATTCTAAAGTCTGTAAAGATCTACTCATTTTGGATTCTTTCTGTTGCACTCACATGACTTTCCCTACTCTTGTACTAACCATTCTTACAAACTCTTATTACTATATCTTCTTCATGTTAGTTGAGATAAACATTTGTACAAATTATCTTATTGCTTATTTCCTTGTAGCTACAAGGGGAATATGGGAATACAGTAGACTTTCTGCGATAGTCAAATCTTTTAAAGCTTTCAAATTCCATTGTTCTATTTGACAGAACTATGTTCTCTAATTCTCGCACAAATAACAAAGAATATCTCCGAAATGGTTCACTCCACAAACAAATTTAATGAGACATAAATTGCGTATTTTAGCAAGATCTACATTTTTTGTATAGTAAGATTTTGTCTATCTGTAACGGTTTACCAGTTATGCAAAAGTCTTCCAGAGTAAATACGACTACAGGGGCTATAGCCAGAAAATTCAAGACATACATTTCATTTATCATAAAAATATCTCAAACATATGGCATTTTAATCAAAATAGTTAGAGCCATTTTCAAGAAAATACAAATTTTCGAAAAATTTGCATGTAAAGGGTAGTTTAGGGTGGGGCTATTTTCTTCAAAATCTTCGTGTCGTATCCTTGAAAGACATTAAAGTTAAATATCAACTTTGGTTTTTAACCGACTTTTAGTTTTTGAGTTATGCTGTCCACAGACTGACAGACTGACACACACGGACGCTTTCCTGGAGAAATGTTAATAATGAACACTTTGTTATAACAGTAGAAGTAGAACGGGTAGACGCCGTTCTCGATGTTGAAGTGTTAAACGGTCCTGAGTAAGGAAAGCCTGAAGAAGGAGAGGCAAGCGTGAAAAAACAAACGCCTTTCACAAATGTTCACGCTCTGCAGAGCTGCCAACTTTCAATACCGTGACACTTGCTGCTGGCGGAAACTTAATTACGGAACATCGCTAATTAAATAGAGACAGCCAGCCCGCCAGCGTGTTAATGTCCTTTGTAATTACTGCTAAATACATGTCACTCACATGACTTTCTCTACCCACTCTTGTACTAACCATTCGTACAAACTCTTATTCCTATATCTTCTTCGTGTTGAGGTAAACATTTGTACAAATTATCTTAACTAACTTTATTATAGGTACAAGGGGAGTACTATGAGCTTTGTACGGCCAAAAGATAGAAACATATTTCTGGTGAAAACTCGATATCGAATTTTTGGGTGGAATACAATACTTCCTTCTACTTCCAGTAGAGAAAGTAAAAATGATTTTTTTCTGTCTTTTGGCGGTACAAAGCTCACAGTATTCCCCTTGTACCTATAATAAAGTTAGTTAAGATAATTTGTACAAATGTTCACCTCAACACGAAGAAGATATAGGAATAAGAGTTTTTACGAATGGTTAGTACAAGAGTAGAGAAAGACATGTGAGTGCAACTATCAGATGTTTTTTATTGAGGGGTCTGAAACATAGTTCCGGTGAAATCTCGACATGGAAATGTTGAGTCGAATAGAAGATTTCCCCTACTTACAATACGTGGTAGAGAAAGTAAAAATGCAGGTGTCATTAAAACAATTCATTTATGTTAAATATATTTTTTTCGAACACCTAACCATTTCGGAGATATTCCTTGTTATCTATCTTGAGTTTTGCAGTACTTCTGCTTTTCTGAAATGAGAGATGGTTATTTATTTTTTGTATGTTGGTCATACAATGGAGCGCTCAGGTGTTTAGACATTTGACTATCACTTCACCTAAGAGACCGCCGCCTAGTGTATTGTTGTGTAAGAAAGATGCGTTCGTCCGCCCGCCCGCCGTGAGATGCGGAACACGTTTCTAGGTCCGGTCCGGTCCGGTCCGGTCCGGTCTGGAGCTGGTAGCGCACGCACGCCGCGGCGGCAGGGTTGCGAACTTAAAGTATGTCACTAGAACTGCACAGCGATGCGCTGATTTCATCCTTCATTTAACAAACTACTGTGGAGGCGGTAAACGTAGGCGCATGCGCACTTCCTTCTTTCTCACTACTCCGATATTCTTGATATATCTCAGCAAGTTTTACTTTCTCCACTATAATAAAGTAGAGGAAGTATCCTATCTCATCCAAAACTTGAATACCGTGTTTTCACCGGAAATATATGTTTTGAGGCCCCCTGTATCAAAAAAGAAACATTTTTAGAAAAAAGTAATGTATATGTGTCTGTGTGAAAAGTCGGTTGAAAACCAAAGTTTGTATTTAAGTTCAACATCTTTCAAGGATGCAACACGAAGATTTTGAAGAAAATAGCCCCACCCTAAACTACCCTTTACATGGAAACTTTTTCAAAAATGTTCATTTTCTTGAAAATGGCTCTAATGATTTTGACTAAAATGTCATATGTTTAAGATATTTCAATGACAAATGAAATGTATATTTTAAATTTTCTGTTTATACCCTATGTAGTCCTGTTTACTCTGGACAACTTTTGAATAACTCGTAAACCGTAAGAGATAGACAAAATCTTAATATACAAAAAACGTAGATCTGGCTAAAACACACAATTTATGTCTGAATAATGTTTTTCGTAGAGTGAACCATTTCGGAGATATTCCTTGTTATTTGTGTCAGTTTCGGAAAACTAAACTTTCTTGAAATGGAACATCGTTGTTCATTTCTTTATATGTTAAGTGTGCAAAGAGAACGGAATCTGAAAGCTTTAAAAGATTTGACTATCGCTCAAAGCTTACTGTATTCCTATATTCCCCTTGTACCTACAAGGAAATAAGCAGTAAGAGTGTAAAAATGGTTAGTACAAGAGTAGAGAAAGTCATGTGAGTGCAACATGTCAGATGTTTTACTATACATCGTAACATTCACATAGTTTTCTCTACTCGCTTTTCTTTTACGTAATACATTCACATGTCCTTCCCTTTTCGCCCTTCAACATACAAATCATACAATTTTCTGTGACTGAAGTAGAAATGTTACATATTACATTCACACGGTTTTCTCTACACATGTTTCTTTTATGAAACACAGACTTCTTTTTCTACTCTCTCTCTTCTACAATGAATTCATACAGTTTTCTATATGATCGAAATAGAAATGCGACATCTTACATTCATACAACTTTTTCTGCTTAGTTTTCTTCCATTCAACTGTGCTTTTGCAGTGTTTGTATTCTGTGGTTTTATTTAATTATTTTCTTTATTTTGGTTTCTTTATACGAGAGCGAGTCGAGAAAATCATATGAGATCAACATTTTTACTTTCTGCTAGAAAAACTATAGCATTCCCCCCAAAAGTCCAACTTCGATATTTTATCGAATTTTCACACAGATAATGTAAAAACAACATAACTACCAATAACACACAGGGAATGTTCCAACGATGTGAATGAGAAAGTTCAACAAATCCACCCCCTTTCTGTGAAAAACGTCTCTACAGTTTTTATTTTCTCAAAAATGGCTCTAATGATTATGACGAATTTTCTATAAAACACAAAAGGTTCTACACACAAAATATACACCTCCTTAAAACATGCAAATTATTTCAAGTAACTTTATCATCAGTCATTTCCGAGATATACTTTATTACAGTTTTGAATTTGTCAATACTTTGTCGCTTTTTTAATGCTCTGTGATTATTTAGCTGTTTCTCGTGACATGGAAAGAATTTGGAAGGAAATTTAACAAAAATTCTATAATGTGGAAAATATTTCAATAGCAATATTCAAAAGGGAGGAAAAAACGAGCTTTTTAAATATTAACGGATATCTGGCTTTCTGCAAAGTTATATTTAAAAAATCTGATGTGTTACAATCACATGGCTTTCTCTACTCTTGTACTAACCATTCTTTCTCTCTTACTGCTTATTTCCTGGTAGGTACAAGGGGAATATGGGAATACAGTAGACTTTGAACGATAGTCAAATCTTTTAAAGCTTTGAGATTCTATTCTCTTTGCAAGATGTTTCATTTCACGAAAGTTGTTTTCCGAAACGGACACAAATAAAGAATATCTCCGAAATGGTTCACTCTACGAAAAAAATTATTCTGACATAAATTGTGTATTTTAGCAAGATCTACGTTTTTTGTATATTAAGATTTTGTCTATCTCTTACGGTTTACGAGTTATTCAAAAGTCGTCCAGACATTTTAGTCAAAATCGTTAGAGCTATTTTCAAGAAAATTAAAATTTTCGAAAAATGTTCCATGTAAAGGGTAGTTTAGGGTGGAGCTGTTTTCTTCAAAATCTTCGTGTCGCATCCTTGAAAGACATTAAACTTAAATAGTAACTTTGGGTTTTAACCGACTTTTCATTTTTTAGTTATGCTGTCCACAAACTGACGCACATGAACCTTTTTCTAAAAATGCTTTTTTGTTGTGTTCAGGGGGTTTAAAGATATATTTCCAGTGAAATCTTGACTTCGAATTTTTGGGTGGAATACAATACTTGCTGTATTTTACTATAGGGATTAGAGAAGGTAAAAATTACTGGCTGCTGTATGTTCACTTAGATACGATGTTGAACATTCGTAGGTTGAAGTGGTGTCGGAAAGTTAAGACGTTATTTACAGAGCGAGCGAGCGAGCGAGCTTGAAGGACAAGTAGAATTCGAACCCAAGCTATCGCAGATGTGGTAAAGCATGACAGGGCGCGGCTGAGTGAGTCACCAGGTTAGGTTGTCTTTATGGGTCAACCCAAGGACATAAACAAATCATTCCTCACACGGACTTCCTATCTGTGCATCTAACTGGTCACATTTAACCTCAAATTTTCCTTTTTACTTTCTCTGCTACTAACATATAGTAAAGTAGAGGAAGTATCTTATTCTACCCAATAATTCGATGTCAAGATTTCACCGGAAATATATCTTTTGAGGCCCCCTGAATCCAAAAAAAAAAAAAAAAAAAAAAAAAAAGCATTTTTAGAAAAATGTCCTTGTGTGTGACAGTTTCTGGACAGAAAAACTCAGAAACTATAAGTCGGTTAAAAACCAAAGTTGGTATTTAAGTTTAATGTCTTTTAAGGATGCGACGCAAAGATTTTGAAGAAAATTGCTCCACCCTAAACTACCCTTTACATGGAAAATTTTCGAAAATTTTTATTTTCTTGAAAATCACTCAAGTGATTTTAATTAAAATGTTATATTTTTGAGATATTTTTATAACAAATGAAATGTATATTTTGAATTTTCTGGTTATAGTCCCTGTAGTCGTGTTTACTCTGGATGAGTTTTATATAACTAGTAAACCGTAAGAGATACACAAAATCTTACTATACAAAAAATGTAGATCTTGCTAAAATACACAATTTGGGTCCGAATAATTTTTTTCGTAGAGTGAACCATTTCGGAGATATTCGTCGTTATTTGTGTAGGTTTTATATGTTAAATGTGCAAAGAGAACGGAGTCTCAAAGCTTTAAAACATTTGACTATCGCACAAAGCCTACTGTATTCTAATATTCCCCTTGTACCTACAAGGAAATAAGCAACAAGATAATTTCTACAAATGTTTATCTCAACTAACATGAAGAAGATATAGGAATAAGAATGGTAAGTACAAGAGTAGAGAAAGTCATGTGAGTGCAACACATCAGAGGAAGGTAGAAAGTGCATCATCGCTTTCGCCAGGTGATAGGCAGTACGGGACAATGGTTGACATTCAAGTCAAGTCTCTGTGGTTTTATGGACGATTTCACCAATCAGAGTGTAGCTGGCTGTGTGTGAGTGTGTGAGTGTGGGTGGGACAGAGAGACCAACTTTCTACAAACTCAGCCCTTCACCTTGTCTGTCCATCATCATAACACGTACCTACTGTTGTGGGTGTGCAACACTCGCATCACTTTCTCAACTCATTCGTCTTATTATTCCATGCAAGTACTAGGCCAACGATCTCAACGAGTTTCCCATCCAATGCTTTTTTGTAGGTCTTAGCGATCTCTTGGAATTCTGTGAGATGGCATTTGCCTAAGATGGGCTACAGTTCTTCTGGCCCCATACCCAGTTCTTCAATGTCTTCCTCATTTGTTTTAAGCTCTCACTTAGTACGGCGCATAAATTTCATCTCTTCAGTAGTTGCTCGGCATCATCTCCATGTTACCATAACCTAAAACTGCTCTTCCAAGTTCCACGGTCCAACTTGGTCCAAAGCATTGTTTACAACAAAAGTGCATCGTGAAACGTCGTGATTGGATAAAATTTCTAACCTATTTTTTGTATCCATTGTGATTGAGCTCTATCTACTGTTTTCATAACACAACTTGAAATAGCCAATCAGCGTCACTAACGTCACAATATGGCGGACTGCGCAAGCAACGTATAATCAGCTGTAGTGTATGGCACTTTTAATGTAATGGTTATTTTAATAAAACATTTAGTTTTTTCTGGAAGATTATTAACGACCTTTCGTGACCATTAAGATATATTACCGAGGTGGTTATAACATAGCTATATTTCATATATAATAAGAAATCCTGTATGTTTAAATTTTAGGTTCTGAAATGAGTTCAAATCTCCTGTCCATCAATACTAAGATTAAAATCATTACAGTTGTTCCTTATCTCTCTCCGCTTGCCTCATATTTGTGTCTGGTGTTTAATTTTGTCTTCGACACCATGTAAAAGGTTAAGAAAGAAATCTTCACCAATTCTGTCGGTCTGGGTGGCTCACTTGGTTAGACGCTGGCCTACGGATCCCAAGGTCGCGGGTTCAAATCCGACCTAGGCCGATGGTTTTTAAGTGTGCTTAAAAACGACAGCTCCATGTCAGTAGATTTACTGGTATGTAAAAGAACTCCTGCGGGACAAAATTCCGGCACACCGGCGACGCTGATGTGATCTGTCAATTGACAGCGTCGTTAAAGAACAAAATAATTTAATTTCACCAATTCTAGAAAATTGCGATAATTTTCCGGTTCCTCTTTCTCTTCTCGTAAGTAGTGGAATTATTGTATTCCACCCAAAAATTTGATGTCAAAATTTCACCTGAAATATATGATTGAGACCCCCAAAAACAAAAAAAAAAAAGACGCTTGTAGAAAAAGGTCCGCGCGCGCGCGCGCGTGTGTGTGTGTGTCTGTCAGTCTGTGGACAGCTTAACTCAAAAACGAAACGTCGGTTAAAAACCAAAGTTGGTATTAATTTTAATGTGTTTCAAGTATCCAACACGAAGATTTTCAAGAAAATAGCCCCACCCTAAACTACCCTTTACACGGAAAATTTTTTGAAAATTTTGATTTTGTTGAAAATGGCTCTAACGATTTTGATTAAAATGTCCTTTGTTTTAGATATTTTTATGACAAATGAAATGTATATCTTGAAATTTCTGGCTATAGTTCCTGTAGTTGTATTTACTCTGGACGACTTTTGCATAACTCGTAAACCGTATGAGATAGACCAAATCATACTATACAAAAAATGTAGGTAGATCTTGCTAAAACACACAATTTATGTCTGAATAAATTTTCTTGTAGGGTGAACCATTTCGGAGATATTCCTCGTTATGTGTGTGAGTTTCGGGAAACTTAAAACTTTCGCAAAATGGAACATCGTTGTTCATTTTTTATATGTTAACCGTGCAAAGAGAACGGGATCTCAAAGCTTTAAAATATTTGACTATCGCTCAAATAGTTCCCTTGTATCTACAAGGAATAAGCATAAGATAATTTCTGAAAAGGAATAAGAGTTTGTAGGAATGGTTAGTACAAGAGTAGAGAAAGTCATGTGAGTACAACACATCAGATTTTTCTAAAAAGTTTCTTTTACTTCCAGGAGGCCGCGAAACATTTCCGGTGAAATCTCGACATCAAATTTGTGGCTGGGATACACTACTTCCGACACTTCTATTTCAGTTTTATTAGTTTTTCTCAATTGGTCCAGTAATGAATCTACAGTGGAATGTTTCTTTTGTTCGTTCAGAGGCTAGCCGTGTAAATACCCAAGGCCAACCGTGCGAAGTTTAAAGCTATGAATAAGTAAGAAAAACGGTTCACCTAACCTCAATGTATCGCGGCCAAATAAATAAAGGAAAGAGACAGCCCGCTTTCTAGCTGACGTCCGTAATGCTTCATATAGCGCAGGGCGGCCGGTTGGAAACTAGATCCCTTTGGGCTTTGCTTTCACCGCTCTCCGCGGTCTCGTGTTTGTGCCCAGCAAGTACACCCACCGCACATACATACATTCCACACAACAATTTCATACTCAGATTTCACTTTAAATACACGTTATAGTGAAGTTTCATACTATTTATGCTTAAACATGTGTCTAACTTTAAAACATTTATAAATTAGTTTCAATATTTACGCTTACCTGAGTCAATAAGTTAATTGACCTTATCTTCGCAATCGGTCTGGGTGTAATTGGTAATTGACAGCGTCATTAAACAACAAAATTTTAACTTACCTTTGCAGTGAAACAGCTGACAAGGTTGTGATATGTGCGCAGACGCGACCCCGACCTTCCACATCTATTTTCAGTATAGAGCAGTGAGTCCACAAGGTCGATGGTTTCACACTTTACGACAATTCTCCGAAGAACACCAGCAATACTTTTTGTGAAAATGAGGTTATGTATTTTGATCTTCTCCGTGAATTGTGTTCAGAACTTTTCGAACATATTTCTTAAGTTTTATGGCAAAAAGTTACTAGAGTCGCGGTTGCGCAGTAGGCAAACATACAATGACGTTACAGTCACGTGTTTTCCAGCCAACTAGACGTAGTCTGTTTCAGAGCGTGTGTGAGAGTATTTGTACAGTTTTACAGTGAAGTTAGGTAATTCCGAAGATTCTCCAAAATCTTCGCGGCGCATCCCTGAAAGACATTAAACTTAAATACCAATTTTAGTTTTTAATCAACCTTTCCTTTTTGAGTTATGCTGCCCGCCCCCCCCCCCCCCCCCCCCCCACACACACACACACACAGACCTTTTTCTAAAAATGCGTTTCTTATATATTCAGGGGACTTAAAATATATTTCCGGTGAAATCTCGACATCGAATTTTTGGGTGTAATACAATATTTCCTCTACTTTAGTACACATAGTAGAGAAAGTGAAAACGTAAATTTGAGGTTAAATGTGAGTATTGAAACTGTACGATAATTACATGGATCGCTGTTTTGTTCCATTTACCTCACCCTGATTTGGTGAAATTATTTTACAACTATCCACAAGGTTTTTATATTCAACCTTCATGTTTGTCCCATTTAAATCGTAAATTTGTCGTGATATTCAGGCACACGAATGTAACCACACATTGCAATATCACGTTCAGATTTAGCCGAACGTCATTCCCAAGTTTCCTTACAGCTGCCACTTTTTGCAATGCTGCCAACAGAAGACTAATAAGCACCGCCAACTACTGCAAACGTTACACCAAAGCAAGGGTGCGTTCTTCTTATGTTAATGATTCTAACCTATAAACTTAGGTTTCTGATTCACGGGAGATTAGATCAAGGTTAGGTTTCTTTTATAAGCATTTTCTGGGATGTAAAGCGTGTCAACAATTCGCTGTCTTATCATTTACGTTTATATGAACAAGAAGCGAAGAACAAAAACATATCCAAACACCGCTAATCTAGCGGTTTTCGGCTCTCATTTGCTTTACGCATGATCTGTAGCGGAAAGATGGCCACGTTTATTGTACCTCGTAATTATTTTCCTACAAAAGAAAGCTACTTTACCCAAATGAAGAACATTCAGGAATGTTCTATATACCTTAAGGCTGGAATGACTTTGTAGACCAAAACACCATACTATCGCGCAGGTAAAGCCGTATAACGGCTAGGTACTGCGGTAAAGACACTTCGGGTGGGGGAATAAGCTTCCCCACTCGACTCGAACTGCCTCTGGAGCCTCTCAATCATGTAAATGATCCTCAATGTGCATCCACAAAATCACAAGTTGTCTCCAGAAGTGGTAACTAATATTCTATTTCCGGATCAGCGACTTGGCTCTGACCAGCTGCTAGAACCCTATGCCAAGGGTACGACACAGAACTCGAATGTATCTCTTCACAATGTTGTGGGAGCTATTTGTCCAAAATAGTTGTGTGTCTAGGAATAAACTTGAACTTGCAGTACTGAAAGCTGTAATGGAGTTTAATATGGGGTGTGTGAAGTCAATCCAAGGGTTGAATCGTCTTAGGAATGAAAACATTTCAGTTGGAACAATATGCATTTGTCAGAAGTGCAATGCTAGAAGATGAATTCAGAGTAGAAAATGCAGTGCCAGGAAACAAACACACAGAAGGAGAGCCCATAAATTGCAGAAACTGTCAGTACAGGAGAGGATAAGAGATCAGGAAGTGAAACCGATGCTGCAACACAGCTCTGATGGGGTTAGAACATTTTAAAAGTTTAATGCTCTTTTTCTCAGTTTCTTTTTTCTCAGCATTTTCACGCATCTGAAAAACTCCTTGCGACAGAGTTCTTAAGGGATTCTTTTGAAAATTTCAGGATGTGTTCTTATTCATATAAGGCTCAAAAATTGCTCTGGGTTTTGATATCAGCCAAGTAATATTGAACATATTCACATTCAAATGCCAATGGAAAGTTTAAAAAACGTGAATTCTGTAAATAGACATATTAAAAAAAATTCCAGATACTAAAGTACTGGTGTAAAATAAAAATCCAGAGCAATTATTACTTTCAAGTGCATGAAGCATCAGATCACCAACTTTCATGTCAAACATATACAAATTGTTACGCAAGGAGCATTTTTAATCAATATATCTTTCTAATCAATTAAAAGCTTTTAATTAAAAATCTCTTTGACTTGCATACTTCAAATTTTGTACAGCTGCATATCTAAACACTATATTAACGTGGTTAAAATTTGGTAATGCTGGCATACAAATTGTAGAATTTCCTAAACTCACCCCTAAACTTGAGAAAAACACAAGGGCTGCCGATATAAGCAAACTACTTGAAATGTACAAACGCTCGAAGCACTCTGAGCAAGAAATGATAATAGATCCGCCACTTTTTAATGTTACTGCAGTTTATAGCCTGTTCACAATTGAGGAGCGTTCGATAGATGCAAAATTTTACGAAATTGAGTTATATATAGTATCGGCATAATTTTCACTTTCTGCATCGTTCTGTGAAATCAGATTTTGCAAAATTCGATTCTTGTCCTGTGTAGAAGCTAGGGATTATCAGCAGTTGTTTCAGAACTCGATAGATGCACTTGTTCAGTTAAAGCAAAGGTCGATAGATGCAATTTTATGATTTTATGATCCAGAGTGTAGCAACCTGAATTCTATGAAACGCACGTTGGCATTGACTGCCATCTCAGTGTCCAGAGGCGCACTCTTTTTGTTCCATTTATATCCCGGCTTTAACTGCAACTGCAGAGGTCATGTGGGCCGCCTGGCCTATTGCCAATGGTGTTACTCGTTTAACAGTGGGTTTTTCGATTTTTGGGGTTTTTATACGCTGAATTCACACACAATTCACACTTTCATTCATACTTCCAGACTCAGGGAAGGATGAAGAACAATCTTGACTGGAGAAAAATTCCTACCCCCTCCCGGGAATCGAACCCGGGACCCGTTGCACAGCAGGCAGATGCTTTGTTATACTTACATGGAATTTTTTTTCTTAGTTGAGACACTGCACTGTACTATGCACAATAGACAGGAGCTCAGATTGTGAAACTGTACCAGTCGTGGAATGCGCTGGAGGTAGAAATTGCAAAACAAGGAAAGGAAATCAAACTGCAAGTCAAGGAAAACTCATACGCCAGCAATTACATGTTCAGATAGTCTCGAGTGCACTCCAGGAAATCCTAAAACTAAAGCTTCCAAGGAATCACAGGGGTGTCAAAAGTTACATTAATTATCTCTCCTGGCTAGAAAATTTCACTTATGTGGGAATGCACCAGAAGAGGTGACAGAACAGGAATATTACAGGAGGGCATTACTGCTGCTATAAAGCAAGACATTAAGAAGTACAGATGTAGAGAAAGCCACTATGGAAGAGCAAAATCAAGGAGAAGATATTTACCTCCAGAACTTAATATCAGAAAAATGTGGACCAATTTTTGCAACGGAAGAAGATTAAGAAATCTACCAGTCTGCTCATTGTCAAAATATAAAGACATATTTTACAACTTCTTTAATATTTTATTCCGTACACCACGCACTGACACACGGGCCTGATGAAGATTAAGACAGAGGCAGATGTGGAAAAGAGAAACGAACTAAGAACCATGTACAGACTGCACAAGCACTAATAAAGGTCAAAGCTTATATAAATAAAACAAAATATATGTTATTGTGAATGTAGCAGTACTTAGGTTCCAAGTTTATACCTAATAAAATAATCCTTATATGTTGGTTGTATAGTACATTATCTTATATATTTAAACGAGCAATTCTTGTATATATGTACATATATTTATTCCGCACAACTTGGAAACGGCTCTAATGATTTCGATCAAATTTTGTATTCATATAGAGTTTTGCTTTTTAAGTTCATCTATGTAGGTGTAATTCCCGAAAATAACGCGATTTTACATAAAAAATTACATTTTTTATTCTCACTTCTACAGTGCAATTCTCGTATTTCAGAAACGACTCTAAAGATTTGGTTAAATTTTTGTATACATGCATATCATTCACAGTGTTTTCTCTACTCACTTTTAGGTAACACATTCACATCCCTTTCTCTACTCAGTCTTCTATAATCAATTTTCCATAAAAAACATGATTTTGCACCAAAAACATTTTATCCCCACTTTTAAAATAAGTCAAACCATGTTCTGTATGTTTGAAACAGAAGTGCTATTACATTCACACTGTTTTCTCCTCTCACTTTTAGGTGATACATTCACATCTCTTTCTCTACTCACTCTTCTACAAATAAGTCATGCAATTTTCTGTATGTTTGAAATAGAGATGCTGCATACTACATTCACAGTGTTTTCTCCTCTCACTATTAGGTGATACATTCACATCTCTTTCTCTACTCACTCTTCTACAAATAAGTCATGCAATTTTCTGTATGTTTGAAATGGAGATACTGCATGTTATATTCATACTGTTTTCTCTACTTGCTTTTGGGTAACACACTCATAACTGTTTCTCTACTTACTCTTCTAGAAATAAGTCATACAATTATGAAATATTTTTATGTATTTCTATATCTCTTGTATCTCGAACATTACTCTTAACAATTACGACAAGTAGTTTTATTTAGTTAACGTTTTGCCTTTCAGGTTTATCTAAAGAAGTATCTTTTCCCACAAAAAACAAGATTTCACAAAAACAGAGGCGAAAAACGGTCGCCCAGGTACTGTATTATAAAGAGGTGAAAATAAATAAAAAAATAATAAATGCATAAAATCAGCATCTATCGGCTTTTGAAAAAACTCCGCATTTTCCAACCTCAAATTTGGACCTGTTAAACTAAGCTATTTGTTTCTTTTCACATTCAATGAGACAGTATCAGGAAGGAGAATTGAATTATTAATATATTTGCTGTGCTAACCAATTAGTATTGCCAATAAATAGAAAATAGATTTTATCATAAACGCATTTTGTGCATCTATCGAGTTTTTGAAAAAACGCTCCTCAATTATAATTAATGTGAACAATTGTGAATTTGTGAACAGAGTATGCCAGTCGGCCAGTAAGGAATATGCGATAACATAACCTCGTACAAAATGAGTGTTTAGAGTTACAGAAAACACGCTAAGGGAAAACTGTTAAAAATTACTGAAAAACAAATTGTGTTAAACGTATTTCACAAGGAAATGGAGCTGTGTTTACTTGTGAATGATTTAGTAAACTTAACGTTACTCAGAAACAAGCAGCATTGTGCATGCTCCCTCCGTGTGCCAAGAGAAAGAAACCTAAAAGTAGACGATTTTGTGAAGTGTGCAATCCACTCTAAAGAACGTAAACTTTTTTTGAAAACCAATCACCAGTTTGATTTGTAAGTAGACACACGTGTGTTTAACTTTCTGAATGTTAAATAGTTGGGTTTAATGGGCGCCATGCATGATGTAACACATAAACAACAAATATCTCACACTACGGACAGCGCGCGAAGTGACACGCGCTTCCCCACGTGCTGCGCGGACTTCTACATTAGCGGTGCTGATGTGAAGTGGTTTCCTTCGTATAGGATCCTAGAAACATATTTAACGTTTATCAAGTTTGATATTTAACCAACATTTCATTTTATATTTATGCTAGACACAGACCTTTCCCTGTTTGTGTTCTGGAGGCCTCAAAACATGTATTTCCGGTGAGTATAGAAGTTTTGTATGGAATATAAACAATTCCTCTACTGAACTAGGCATGTTGGTGGATAAAGTAAACATGGTAAAGTCTCGTAAACGGGAGGCAGTACAATAAACGTGTTGTTTCTAATTATAGAGAACTGTGAAGGTGTGGCGTTTTATCACGTGACTGTATGACCTTTCGTCCCATGCACTTTCACTCGACCCACAACTGCACTGCGCAGACGCATGTATGTACATTCAATTGTTTCACATGTTCTTCACTTTGGACAAGTATTGTTGCAATTAGAAGAAACACGGATTTTCCAACAGTTCGTGGCACACTTACTGACACGTTATGAACCGTTTTACTTTCTCCTTTATGTACCTACATTATAAGTAGCGGAAGTATTGTATTCCACCCACGTTTCACTGCAAATACATGTTTGTGGACAGCATAACTGCAAAACCAAAAGTCGGTTAAAAACCAAAGTTGGTCTTTCAAAGATGCGACATGAAGATTTTGAAGAAAATAGCCCCACCCTAAACTACCCTTTACTTTACGGGACAAAGTCAAATTAAACGTGGCAGGTGGCAACCCTGTTGTTGAGTATCTCACGAAACTTGGCTTCCTGGTTCCCTTGGGTGCACAGCCATCATGTTCTGGTGCATCATCATCATGCACATTGTTACGTAATGGACGTAGGTACCTATCTGTGTAGTTTCACTTTTTGCCACAGTCTTCTTCCGCCAAGGAAGCGATGAATCGACCACGTAGCTAAATGGCAAGCAAGCCACAAATGTCCGTGAGAGTAGGTCAGTGAGAGAGAGAGAGAGAGAGCCTGACAAGGCAATGCTGGTAGTAAACCTAGCTCCCAACATAACCTAAAAGAGCTATTAACCCTTCTGCCATACATCCGCCCACACTCACCACACAATATATGTTTCACGTTTCCTCTATTGCTAATTACTGGCCATACAAATTACCATGTGAACATTACTGGCTTCCCCAATTAGAATATTCACTTAAAATTAACAATATCTGTTTGATTACATAATTAAGTGAAACAATAAATACAAAATAAGTCACTAGAATACCGCAAAGCATAACACACAACCTGACATAATGACAAAAGAGAAAGTTGGTACGTAACATTGATTTACATGTCCACTAAGCATATGAAATAATCACAAGATATAGCAAAACTGGTGATATTCATATGAAATATATCAATGCTTAATCAATGTATTTACCCTCTGGAGGAAAAAATATTACAACATCTATTTAGCGCAATATTTGAAACATAAAAACATAGTTTTAGGTTAGGATCGTCAATTGTATTATGCAGTAATTTGTAAAGGAAAGGTAACAAATTACAATTTCACATAGACAAACGAACTCAAATGTGAAGCAATGAAAACGTAGGAAAAACACACACCTCAGGAATTTACCTACGTTGAATAACTTTAATATTTTTGACACTATGACTCCATCTAACTGAAGCAGTTTCGAGTTTGGAACTCAGAAATGAGTTATATACGATAAACAAAAGCCTTATATTGTTGAAGTACGATGCATTGTGAATTACAATTCCCAGATTTTTATCTCCTGCACTGACTACTGTGTTAATATGTTTTGTGAATGATAAGTCTTTATTAAAGATAACTCCTTGATCACTTTTTTCGTTCCTATAGTATAACAACATAATGTTTAGTCTAGAAAAGGTCATAACTTGACATTCTGATGTTAAAAGGAAGGCTAGTGTCTTTGCTGCATTTATTTAAGGCATTGAAGTTTAACGCAATTGGAAACCTACTTTACAGAACTAAACATTTTTAAATCATCCGCAAACAGTAATATATTAGAACATTTAACGATAGACGAAATAACATTAATGAACAAAAGAAATAACAGTGAACCCTGAGGCAATTATTCAGTCGTGAGCCAATAATCAACCGCTTCCGGTCAGTGTTACCAACATAACTTCAGGTGCTGGTTTCAATATTAAAATTCGCCGTTAAACATGGAAATAAGTATTCCTACAATTAACATTGATTACTGATATTTCCATACTAAGTTAAATAAATACACGAAGATTTTAACTAGAAGGCCACACACGCCATAAATAGACTGTATAATGGCAACATAGCTTTGACAATTATTATATAAATATGCTTGAAGAAAATTAGCAATATCCCAATTCTGGCGCAATTTGACAGGAAGAAATTTGTTGTGTTGCACTCACATGGCTTTCTCTACTCTTGTACTAACCATTCCTACAAACTCTTATTGCTATATCTTCTTCGTGTTAGTTGAGGTAAGCATTTGTACAAATTATCTTATTGCTTATTTCCCTGTAGGTACAAGGGGATTATGGCTTCAAACACGGATTTCGAGTGAAATGCTCTAGTAGTAGCAGACATAATAACAAAACAGCAAATTACTTCCCTTAGCAGACGTTAAAAATGAGACAACCTCCGGAAATGGGAAATTTATTAATTTCAGGTTGGTAGCGACATCTTTCCTGGAAATTGCATACGCATATGCATCAAAGAACATGTTGCTTAATGGTTAAAACTGGGGCATTCGCTTCGGCTGCTGGTTACCATCATCATTACCTGGTCATATCATTAATATAAACGTGGGTCAAACAACAAACAGTGACAAAACATAATATTATGCAAATACTCCTTTAGCGATTTTTAATTTAAGGTTTGGCGACTTTTGGCTAACACTGGTTGGCAAAACTGATACGCAAATCGCTAGATCGTTTACGTAGCATATTTCCCCTTCTTCTAATAGGCAGACAGTAGATTTATTTACAACCTTTAATATCTGACTCACAACATTGAAGTGACTGCCATAGTGATAGGAGATGAAGGATTCCTTGTATAGAAGCTGTGTGCAAATGCATCGATAGAATTTCCTGCTATCATGTTCAGTTCACGTTGCAGATGCATGTAGTATTGTGTATCGCCTGAAAGGAATCTGCAACACAATCCCACTGCACAAGAAACAGGTCAAGTCCTTGAAGTTCTTAGTACAACCAACGGTTTCTTTGTTAGCAGCCTCGATTTCACCAGCCACGTTAAATATACTAACACTTTTAATTAAAGGTTTAAGTAAATGTTAATACTTTTACAGCCAATTGTTAGTTTACGTCTGTGAACAAAAAGCTTTCCAGAAGCATCATAAAGCTTCTGAACGTACCGCGATGCACTTTAGTCAACGCTCTCTGCATCAATAACGAGACAAATGTGAGGTTAGAATCAATATATCAGTTTTAAAATCTACATGCAGAGGAATTAATGACAAACATTGTTCATTATAGAACTCGTTACTAATCATAGAACCAGACGCACTTAAATTCAAGTATATTAATACAGCCTGGAGGAAATCTACGAGCAATTTATTTCTGCCAATACGCATAAGCAACTGTAGCAAATGTGTTATCAGTGATTAAGTGTCAAGCAACAAATACTTTTGCAGCTTGAAGCGTTCCTTTGGGAATGTTCCGAATAAACCCACAAATGGTAGCTGGAACTTGCAACACTTAATCATTAAAGCAAAAGTGCCAATAATAAGTGTTGTATTCTAACCTAACTTAGGTATGTAAAATTATTCTTGCTTTCAAAAGTATGTATTAATTTTAAAGTTTCTCCTTTTGCAGGATTTGCATATTCATTCTTCTATTAGAAATGGCATTCTTAAATACGAAATACTGCAAATTAGAGTAAACAGCTTGATCTATCGTAGCCATTTTTCGACTTAACATGTGTTAAATGACTTAACTCATGTTAAGTTAACACCCAGTTTAACTTTATGTTAAACCTAACATTCTCTACCAGACAATAAACGTTTTGAAATCCCCTGAATTTAAAAAAAGCTATTTTAGAAGAAGGTTCTTCTCTCTCTCTCTGTGTGTGTGTGTGCGCGCGCGCGCGCGCGTGTGTGTGTGTGTGTGTGTGTGTGTTTATGTGAACAGCGTAACTCAAAAACGGAAAGTTTGAATGAATTTTGTATAATTGGTAAATAGTAATAGATAGACAAAATATTAACACACAAAAAATGTTGATCTTGTTAAAACATACAATTTACGTCAAAGCATTCAAGTATTTTTGTACTTTTCTCAGCTGAAAATCGCCATTTTTTGTCTTTCTTTCTCTGTTTTTCGTATTCATGGAAAGAGAAGAGAATTTCTAAGGCATCACAGGACGATCTTTTTGGAATCATCAAGGTTCGTCTGGATTAATAAGAAGTAGAAAAGTAGCAGATTATTTAAAAACGTGTGTGGAGTTTCTTGTTACGTGCCGCCACTGGAACAGCTGACCTGGATCCCATGCACTTTCACTTTACCGGCGTTCGTTGACTCCTGATGGTACAATCACGGATTGTAACGATGCCATCTTGCGTAACCATCTGGATAACGTCTTGGGAAGTAAACACTTCACTGGAAACTTTAATATTGTGGGCAGCGCATGGCGACCTTCCACTGTTCAACGCAACTGTCTGTTGCTCTTTTGTTTCCATCAGCCCGTCTAAATGCATAGAGTCATAGAGGTTAGAGGTGACACAGAAAACCTAACGCAGAGTGGGCAGAATGAATGCCTTCTGCAAGGGTCAATGACCTCAGATTACTTAGGCCAGTAGGCTGTGCATTGCGGTGTGAAATAAAACGGATAGTATATCCCGCAGGGGTTGTTTATTTCTGCACAATTATGACCTTACAAAAACAAAAAGGATATTAAACATATGGGATTTTAATGAAAATCATTACATCCATTTTCACAAAATAGCAATCTTCAAAACCTTTTTTACTTTCTCTAATACGTATAGTAAGTATAGGAAGTATTGTATGCACTGAAAAAATCGATATCGAGATTTCACCGCAAATATATGTTTTGAGGTCCCCTGAATTAAAAAAGAAGCATTTTTAGAAAAAGGTCTCTGTGTGTCTGTGAACAAAACTCAAAAACGAAAAATCAGTTAAAAAACAAAATTGGTACTTAAGTTTAATGCCTTTGAAGGACACGACATGAAGATTTTGAAGAAAATAGCGCCACCCTAAACTACCCTTTACATGGAAAATTGTTCGAAAATTTTTATTTTCTAGTAAATGGCGCTAACGATTGTGACTAAAATGTCATATGTTTGAGATATTTTTATGGCAAACGAAATGTACATCTAATTTTTTGACTATAGCCCCTGTAGTCGTATTTACACTGGATGACTTCTGAATAACTGGTAAACCGTTAGATACAAAATCTTACGCTACAAAGAAATGTGGATCTTGCTAAAACACATAATTTATGTCTGGATTAATTTTTTTGTACTGTGAACCATTTCGGAGATATTCCTTGTTATTTGTGTAAGTTTTGGAGAACTTATAGTTCTGTCAAATCGAACATCCTTGTTAGTTTTTTATATGTTAATTGCTCAAAGAGAGCGAAATTTGAAAGCTTTAAAACATCTGACTGTCGCTCAAAGTCTACTGTATTCCCATATTCCCCTTGTACCTACAAGGAAATAAGCAACAAGATAATTTCTAGAAATGTTTATCTCAACTAACACGAAGAAGATATAGGAATAAGAGTTTGTAAGAATGGTTAGTACACGAGTAGAGAAAGTAATGTGAGTGCAACACATCAGATTTTTACGTGCTATATCTGTGAGGGGTTTAACGTAGAGTGAAAGGGTGACTGACTGTTGTCCTTAAAGCGAATTCAGAACATTTTCTCCTCTTGTTGGTAGATGGGTATCAGTCAAGTGTAAAATATAGTACATTCTCAGGGTCACAGACAATGAGCGGCTTTCAGTTCCCAGGGGGAACAATGCCACACATAACCTCTACTTGAGTAAAACCAGGTCCCACCATAGTCGTGCTGTTAACGCTTTCTGCCAGCCCAGCGCCTTTTAGTATTGCATTTCTATTCAAATAACAACACAGTTATGAATTAAGTGTAAAAATCTGAGGTGTTGCACTCACATGACTTTCTCTACTCTTGTACTAACCATTCTTACAAACTCTTATTCCATACGGGAGGGAAGAAAATAAAAAAATGTGATGTGTTGCACTCACATGACTTTCTCTACTCTTGTACTAACCATTCTTACAAACTCTTATTCCATACGGGAGGGAAGAAAATAAAAAAATGTGATGTGTTGCACTCACATGACTTTCTCTACTCTTGTACTAACCATTCTTACAAACTCTTATTCCATACGGGAGGGAAGAAAATAAAAAAATGTGATGTGTTGCACTCACATGACTTTCTCTACTCTTGTACTAACCATTCTTACAAACTCTTATTCCATACGGGAGGGAAGAAAATAAAAAAATGTGATGTGTTGCACTCACATGACTTTCTCTACTCTTGTACTAACCATTCTTACAAACTCTTATTCCATACGGGAGGGAAGAAAATAAAAAAATCTGATGTGTTGCACTCACATGACTTTCTCTACTCTTGTACTAACCATTCTTACAAACTCTTATTCCTATATCTTCTTCGTGTTAGTTGAGACAAACATTTGTACAAATTATATTATTGCTTATTTCCTTGTAGGTACAAGGGCAATATTGGAATACAGTAGACTTTGTGCGATAGTCAAATGCTTTGAACCTTTGAGATTCCGTTCTGTGCATGGTTAACATATAAAAATAACAAGGAATATCTCCGAAATGGTTTACTCTATAAACAAATTATTCCGACATAAATTGTGTATTTTAGCAATATCTATATTTTTTGTAACAGTAAGATTTGGTCTATCTCTAACGGTTTAACCAGTTATGCAAAGGTCATCCAGAGTAAATACGACTACAGGGGCTATAAGCAGAAAATTCAAGATATGAGTTTCATTTGTCTTAAAAATATAAATGAAGCGTATGAGATTTTAATCAAAATAGTCATTTTCCAGAAAATCAAAATTTTAAAAATATTCTCCATGTAAAGGGTAGTTTAGGGTGAAGCAATTTTCTTCAAAATCTTCGTGTTGCATCCTTGAAAGACATTAAACTTAAATACCAACTTTGGTTTTGAACCGATTCTTCGTTTTTGAGTTATGCTGTCCACAGACACACAGACTGACACGTACACACGGACCTTTTTCTAAAAATGCATTATTGTTTCTTGGATTCATGGGGCCTCAAAACATATTTCCGGTGAAATCTCGACATCGTATTTTTGGGTGGAATACAGTACTTCCTCTACTTACCAGAAGAGGAAGTAAAAAAAGCATTATTTATTTACGCCAACAAACTTACTGGTTTGAGAATTTAATGCCATTCTGCAGTTTGTCACAATAGCTCAGTGGTAGAGCAGCCGCCCGGTAAGCGGAAGGTCTGTGCTTCAAATCCCAGTTGTGGCATTGAATTTTTAAGTTCCAGTTCTACCTCTTAAAAAAAGCATTTTTAGAAAAACGTCAGTGTGTGGTTTTCTCAAAAATGACTTGAACGATTTTGATTAAAATGCCATATGATTAAGATATTTTTGTGACAAGTGAAATTTATATTTAAAATTTTCTGGCTATAGCCCCTGTAGTCGTATTTGCTCTGGATGACTTTTGAATAACTCGTAAATCGTAAGAGATAGACAAAATCTTACTATACAAAAAATGTATATCTTGCTAAAACACAGAATATGTGTCCAAATAAATCTTCTTGTAGAGTGAACCATTTCGGAGATATTCCTTGTTATTTGTGTTAGTTCCGGAAAGTTTAGAACTTTCGTGAAATGGAACATCGTTTTTCATTTTTTTATATGTTAAGCGTGCACATAGAACGGGATCTCAAATCCATAAAAGAAGACTTGCGTATCGCACAAAGTCTACTGTATTCTAATATTCCCCTTGTGTCTACAAGGAAAATTTGTACAAATGTTTATCTCAACTAACATGAAGAAGATATAGGAATAAGAGTTTGTAAGACTGGTTAGTACACGAGTAGAGAAAGTCATGTGAGTGCAACACATCAGGTTGCTCATTTATGCGGTCAAATATCGACATAGCTATAGACCTTTTTCTAAAGATACGCTTTTTGGGTTTAAGGGAGCTCAAAACGCGTATTTGCACTGAAATCTGGATATTCACTTTGGGGAAGAATTCAATACTTCTACTTACCTTAGGTAGGTAGTAAAGAAAATATAACACCATAAAGCTATATTGTTTATAGTATAGGTAGTCTAATAGGGGGGGGGGGGTTGCGACCCCTTCAGCTGCTGTCGTGTGAGCACTGCGTGCCCCTAGTAGTCGTGGTACTTGTGACGTTACCAGAAGTAGACAGGACCGCACATCTGAGCCCCTCTGGTACGGGAGTTGTTTGGATTGGGTTGGTCTCGGGCGGACAGTGGTTCCAGATTGAGAACACATTGACTCGTCAAAGTGCGATTGGGGGACGCCTCAACTTCTCGGATACTAGCGTGCAGAGCTCATAGCTGGAGTGTTAGGTATCCTACGGCCTAGGTAGTCTTCCCGGGTAGGGCTTGGGGCGCCTAAGTGACGTATGCACTTCCGTCCCCTGTGCAGGGCGTTTCCACGAAGCAAGATATCGGCCCTAATGGAATGAATGAGCATTTGGATGCCCCCTTCCCTGGTTTTAGGTCAGCTTCGGCATAATATGCATAAATGACTCGGTAGGTTAAAGAGAATGTCGTCACAAGAAGTGAAGTCCTTGCGGAATTGTTTAGTTTCCACAGAATGTCCTTCGGCAATCACAGAAATCACAATCATACTCTTACATAAGCAATTCACGTTGTGAAATACTGCCACGCTACTTGCAGGTTATTTACGTACAGTAAATCACACCACACATTAAGTACGGACATAGGTTTAAACTCCGCTTAAGTTTAAGCTATAGTTTAACTTTTATTGTGCTTTCTTCTTCTTGTTCTTGTTGTTGTTCTTCTTCTTCTTCTTCTTCTTCTTCTGAAGATTCCATCTCTTCCAACTTCATCAACTTATCTCTCCTAAACTTCTCTATTCCAATACATTCTACCTTTTAATACTTTTAAACATACACTTTGATTGTACATTCTCAATACTTGACGAACCCATCGAAGTTTTCTTAATTTAACTGTTCCTCATTATACCTGGATTTTTATATATATTTGCATTCACTCGGCGAAAATTGCACTCAAATTTTTTTTCCAAAATCTACTACGTACAGTAGGTGGAGGAAGTATTCTATTCCACCCAAAAATTCGATGTCGAGATTTCACCGCAAATATATGTTTCGAGGCCCCCTGAATCCAAGAAAGACATTGTCCGTATGTGAAAAACGAAAAGTCGGTTAAAAACCAAAGTTGGTATTTAAGTTTAATGTCTTTCAAGAATGCGGCACAAAGATTTTGAAGAAAATAGCGCCACCATAAACTACCCTTTACATGGAAATTTTTTCGAAAATATTGATTTTCTTGAAAATGGCACGAACAATTTTGATTAAAATGTAATATGTTTAAGATATTTTTATGACAAATAAAATGTATATGTTGAATTTTCTAGCTATAGCCCATGTAATCCTGTTTACTCTGGATGACTTTTGAATAACTGGTAAACCGTTAGAGATAGACAAAATTTTAGTATACAAAAAATGTAGATCTTGCTAAAACACACAATTTATGTCTGAATACATTTTTTTGTAGAGTGAACCATTTTGGAGATATTTTATGTTATTTGTGTGAGTTTCGGAAAACTTAAAACTTTTTTGAAATGGAACATCGTTGTTCATTTTTATATGTTAACCGTGCAAAGAGAACGGAATCTCAAAGCTTTAAAACGTTTGACCATCACTCAAAGTCTACTGCATTCCCATATTCCCCTTGTACCTACAAATAGATTAGCAATTAGAGATAAGAGCTCAAGGTGAAGTGCGTGAGTATTTTAGCACGTTTTTCTTAAGGTGGTATCACTGCGGGTATGAACCGCTTGATCGCTTCGTGCGTTGGTCTCGGCTCGGCGAACACGAGAGAAAGTTCTAGAAGGTGTTTTTAGTTATTTTAACGGTTCCTTAGATACGTACTTGCAGGAGTAAGAAAGGGATAGAATCTGCAGTGTGATAGGTCAAGGCGGTAACTCGGAGCTACTTCCTGACAGAGTTAGTTACTCATATCCCAGAGCATCACGATCCAGGTCACTGCAGACCAACTTTCTTCACCTCACTTCCTCTGTTCACAGTAACCAGAGGACCCAACCACAAACTGTGTCTGTCAGTCCACAGCATAACTCAAATATCTGACCTGTTGCACTCACACGACTTTCTCTACTCTTGCACTAACCATTCTTACAAACTCTTATTCCTATATCTTCTTCATGCTAATACAGATATCTGATGTGTTGCACTCACACGACTTTCTCTACTCGTGTACTAACCATTCTTACAAACTCTTATTGCTGTATCTTCTTCATGTTAATACAGATATCTGATGTGTTGCACTCACACGACTTTCTCTACTCTTGCACTAACCATTCTTACAAACTCTTATTCCTATATCTTCTTCGTGTTAGTTGAGATAAACATTTGTACAAATTATCTTATTGATTATTTCCTTGTAGGTACAAGGGGAATATGGGAATTCAGTAGACTGAGCGAATGTCAAATCTCTAAAGCTTTCAGATTCCGTTCTCTTTGCACGGTTAACATACACAAAATGAATAACGATGTTCCATTTGACAGAAGTAGACTTTTCCAAAAGTTACACAAGTAACTCCGAAATGGTTCACTCTACAAAAAAATTTACTCAGACAAAAATTGTGTGTTTTAGCGAGATCTACATTTGTTGTATAGTAAGATTTTGTCTATCTGTTACGGTTTACCAGTTATTCAAAAGTCATCCAGAGTAAATACTACTATAGCGGCTATAGCCAGAAAATTCAAGATATACATTTCATTTGTCATAAAAATATCTTAAACATGTCATTTTATTCAAAATCGTTTAAACCATTTTCAAGAAAATCAAAATTTTCGAAAAAGTTTCCGTGTAAAGGGTAGTTTAGGGTGGGGCTACCTTCTTCAGAATCTTCTTGTCGCATCCTTGAAACACATTAAACTTAAATACCAACTTTGGTCTTTAACCGACTTTTCGTTTTTTAGCTATGCTGTCCACAGACTGACAGATACACACGGACCTTTTTCTAAACGTGCTTCTGTTAGATTCAGGGGCCCCAAAAGATGTATTTCCGGTGAAATCTCGACATCGAATTTTTGGGTGGAATACACTTCCGCTACTTACTATACGTAGTAGAGAAAATTAAAATGAAACAATTTAAACCAGCTATTTTAGGTTAAAAGAATGGCGACATAAGGAAATACAAATTTTGCTAATGATATACGTAATTGTTATCCATTACGTGCTGAAACAATTATGCGCTTTGCTAAATTACCGGACTGAAATAAAACTAATGATTTATTTGTCATAAATGATAGCTAAGGCTGCCACCCCAGCCACCAATGCTTATACCTGGCACATGAACTTGTCGCCTGCCGTTCCCTTCCCCCTAACCTCACTTTCATACGAATGTACCGAACGTTCAACACGCGACGTGCCGTTGCCACGCTCTCTTACAAATGCAACTTTCAATTATATTTTAACATTAACATTAAATCGAATATATTGAGTCTTTACGCGACAGTTAGTGAAATAATAAAGTGGCTGTTTTCACAGATTGAAAGCGTGGTTATAAAGGAAGATATGGTTGACTGTTTCAGGAGGAACTGGCGGCCGCCGCAGCTGCGGACCAACCATCCTTCCAGCATCTGGTTGCTCCAGCTCCAGACAACAAGCTGGAATCTGACAATAAGCTAGACTCTGGAGAACCTGACGTGGACAAGAAAGAGGAGGCAGAAGGCGAAGTGGAGGACCATGACGATGAAGAAGAAGAGGGAGACAGCGATGAAGAACAGGAAGAAGAAACCAAGGACAAACCATCACACCATCAACCCATCCAGATTCACCTTCCTCTTCAACTCGACTTTGACGAAATCGCCGGGGTACCTAACATTTATTCTCTATATCCCAAAACTAACTGTTTTTACACGGACAAGGTTTTTATACTATCCATTTTAATATGCAACGTATTACATTCACATGGTTTTCTCCTCTCACTATTCTTTTACATAATACATTCATATGTCTCTCTCTACTCACGTTTCAGTAGACAATTCATACAATTTTCTTTAATTAAAATTAAATTACATTCACATGGTTTTCTGCACTCGCTTTTCTTTCACGTAATACATTCTTATGTCCTTCTCTACTCGCATTTCAACATAAAATTAATATAATTTTTTATGACTGAAGAAGGAATGCAAGTTACCATCACACGGTTTTCTCAATTCACTTTTCTTTTACACAACACTTTCACATGTTCTTCTCTACTCGCTCTTGAAGCTACAGTTTATACAATTTTCTATAACGGAAATAGAATGTAACGTATTACATTCACATGGTTCTCTCTACTCCTTCTTCTACACACAATTCACGCAATTTTCTATGTTTGAAATAAAAATGCTACTTTTAAGATTCACACAGTTTTCTCTTCTCGCTTTTCTTCCCGTAGTATTTGTTGTTGTTCAACACTGCTTTTGCATAGTATTTTTCCGAAGTACTTATTTAGTTTGTTTATTTTTTGCTGTTTATAGTTTTCCAAGAGTTTTAATGAATTCTTTGTTTTAGTGTAATAAGTAATACGTTTTAAATGTATCCAAAAACAATGTTATTGGGAGATTATGACGTAAGTTTTTAAAAATATGTCAAATAGTAGAATTGAATAGCAATCGTGCAAGCAATAGTGTGCATTATACATACACATGTGTTAGGTATATGCCAACACTCGGGAGATTTATAGAAACTAGACTTTGTGTAATTTGTTTCAACTGTTTCCTCGATCCTGGCGCAAGTCACTTACTACTGTAGTATCTCAATATACGAGCCTAGTGCATGTTAACTGTGATATTGCTGCACTTGGTTACGTCCATGAGGGGTCCCACAGACCCAGCTGTCGACGGGCCCTTAAACCCTACTCTCGTACTCACTCATTGGCTCACTGACTGAGCGACTCACTGACAGACATAGTGACTGACTCATTGATTGACTCATTGGCTCACTGACTGACAGACTTAGTGACTGACTCGCTGACTGACTCATTGACCCACTGACTGACAGACCTAGTGACTGACTCGCTGACTGACTCATTGACCTACTGACTGACAGACTTAGTGACTGACTCGCTGATTGACTCATTGGCCCACTGACTGACAGACTTAGTGACTGACTCGCTGACTGACTCATTGACCCACTGACTGACAGACTTAGTGACTGACTCGCTGACTGACTCATTGACCCACTGACTGACAGACTTAGTGACTGACTCGTTCACTGACTCATTGACCCACTGACTGACAGACTTAGTGACTGACTCGCTGACTGACTCATTGACCCACTGACTGACAGACTTAGTGACTGACTCGCTGACTGACTCATTGACCCACTGACTGACAGACTTAGTGACTGACTCGCTCACTGACTCATTGACCCACTGACTGACAGACTTAGTGACTGACTCGCTGACTGACTCATTGACCCACTGACTGACAGACTTAGTGACTGACTCGTTGACTGACTCATTGACCCACTGACTGACAGACTTAGTGACTGACTCGCTGACTGACTCATTGACCCACTGACTGACAGACTTAGTGACTGACTCGCTGACTGACTCATTAACCTACTGACTGACAGACTTAGTGACTGACTCATTGACCCACTGACTGACAGACTTAGTGACTGACTCGCTGACTGACTCATTGACCCACTGACTGACAGACTTAGTGACTGACTCATTGACCTACTGACTGACAGACTTAGTGACTGACTCGCTGACTGACTCATTGACCCACTGACTGACAGACTTAGTGACTGACTCGCTGACTGACTCATTGACCCACTGACTGACAGACTTAGTGACTGACTCGCTGACTGACTCATTGACACACTGACTGACAGACTTAGTGACTGACTCATTGACCCACTGACTGACAGACTTAGTGACTGACTCATTGACCCACTGACTGACAGACTTAGTGACTGACTCACTTACTGACTCATTGACCCACTGACTGACAGACTTAGTGACTGACTCGCTGACTGACTCATTGACCCACTGACTGACAGACTTAGTGACTGACTCGCTGACTGACTCATTGACCCACTGACTGACAGACTTAGTGACTGACTCACTTACTGACTCATTGACCCACTGACTGACAGACTTAGTGACTGACTCATTGACCCACTGACTGACAGACTTAGTGACTGACTCACTTACTGACTCATTGACCCACTGACTGACAGACTTAGTGACTGACTCATTGACCCACTGACTGACAGACTTAGTGACTGACTCATTGACCCACTGACTGACAGACTTAGTGACTGACTCACTTACTGACTCATTGACCCACTGACTGACAGACTTAGTGACTGACTCGCTGACTGACTCATTGACCCACTGACTGACAGACTTAGTGACTGACTCGCTGACTGACTCATTGACCACTGACTGACAGACTTAGTGACTGACTCGCTGACTGACTCATTGACCCACTGACTGACAGACTTAGTGACTGACTCGCTCACTGACTCATTGACCCACTGACTGACAGACTTATGGACTGACTCGCTCACTGACTCATTGACCTACTCACTGACAGACTTAGTGACTGACTCGCTGACTGACTCATTGACCCACTGACTGACAGACTTAGTGACGGACTCGCTGACTGACTAATGACTAACTCCTTGAATGATTTAATGATTGACTCATTGACCTATTGACTCACTGAATGACAGATTGATTCATAGATCCACCGACTGACAGACACACTGAATGATTGGCTGACTGACCGACCTTCTGACTGACTAACCCACTAATCGACTCATTGGCTCACCGACGAACTCACTGACTCATTAAGACACTGACTGACTCACTGACTGTCTAATTGACTCACTGATTGATTCATTTACTGACCGACCCACTGACTGAGTCACTAGCTGAATCACTGACTCGCTGACTGGCTCATCCACAGAAAGCCTCACTGACTGACTCAAGCAATCGCTCACTCACTGACTCACTCTTTCACCCAGCTACTGAGTGACTTCTTCCATGATTTGCGTATTTTCCAAGTTCTTGCGATGGGTATTTATTTCATGGTTTCCCCGGTCGGGTGGTTTCTGTAATACCACGACTATCTTGTACCCAACATTTGTTCCTTGCCAACTGTGTGAGGGTGTTCTATATCGCGTGTTTTGTTTTGCAGGCCCTAGTTGAGAAGAACCAACGCTCGCGGATGAACTGCGTGGTGGAGAAGAGACGAGCTGAAGAGATCGTGGACCACCAACCTCGCACCGTGCGACTCCCA
This sequence comes from Tenodera sinensis, assembly GCA_030765045.1. Taxonomy (NCBI): domain Eukaryota; kingdom Metazoa; phylum Arthropoda; class Insecta; order Mantodea; family Mantidae; genus Tenodera; species Tenodera sinensis. Next base: position 77,637,290 of record CM060974.1, on the reverse strand, counting down.
TTCGGGGTCAACCTGACCACAGACCCTCGCTACGAGCACGTGTCTGGGGAGAAGATGGTCATCTTCTGTGAGAGCGGCAAGGACCAGAGGTAGGTACATATCGTAGAACTAGAGCGACAGTGGTTTAATCTGACTGAGTGCACTCCACGTGGATGACAGTCCATACTACCTGTCAAGACTGTGTTAGGGGCGAAATCCTCAAGGATGTCCAAACTAGCGTTGTGTAAACCACGATGTCGTCCAAAATGTATACAGTTGAACGTGATTTATACGTAATTCGCATACGAATTTACATTTCAGTGAAATACAAGTGAGTTTTACGTAATTATAATGAGAATATGGCGTTATCTTAAAAGAAACCTTTTCCTCATCTCTGTTGACACAGACCTAACCTGTATCTGGGGTTTGCTGTTGAACAGCGGTTTTGTCTTTCAGTTCTCAGTTGTTTTTAATCAGCCAGGAGGAAATGGGACACACTAGATCAGAGAGTAAACTTCATACAAGGGTGGAACTTAATCTACACAAAAGCAAAACCAAAATTTCTTTAAAAGAACAGTTCAAAATAATATTTTCTTCATACATATATTTTTTCTTTGTAAACTCTTACACACGTAACCCGGGTTCGATCCCCAGTACCAGCATGGGGATTTTATCCCCTCTGGGAGGTCTGGAACTGGGTGCACTCAGCCTCGTTGGATCCCGAGGGGACCAATTGAGGAGCTACTTGATAGGTCGATAAGACCACATAACTGACCGGAAGGACTCGGGGGGGGGGGCGCTGACCAAGTCCCACCCTCTAGTACTGCACCCAAACAATGACGCCTGTAGTGGGCAGAGGCGGGGGACGCAGCAGCTGGGCGGCAAGCCTTAGCCTTTCATGAGTTGTTGCCCTAGGGTTTAGTTTTTAGAATACAAAAAAGAGCATTTTTACAAAAATTCCGTCTGTCAGTCTGTGGACAGCGAAACTCAAAAACGAAAAGTCGTTTAAAAACCAAAGTTGGTATTTAAGTTTAATGTCTTTCAAGAATGCGACACGAAGATTTTGAAGAAAATTGCCCCACGCTAAACTACCCTTTACATGGAACATTTTTCGAAAATTTTGATTTTCTTGAAAATGGTTGTAACGATTTTGATTAAAATGTCATATGTTTGAGATATTTTTATGACAAATGAAATGTATATCTTGAATTTTGTGGCTATAGCCCCTGTAGTCGTGTTTACTCTGGATGACTTTTGCATAACTGGTAAACCGTTACAGATGGACCAAATCTTACTATACAAAAAATGTAGATCTTGCTAAAATACACAATTTATGCCTGAGTGAATTTTTTGGTAGAGTGAACCATTTCGGAGATATTCCTTGTTATGTGTGTGAGTTTCAAACTTTCGTGAAATGGAACATCGTTGTTCGTTTTTTATATGTTAGCTGTACAAAGCGAAAGGGATCTCAAAGCTTTAAAACATTTGACTATCGCTCAAAGCCTACTGTGTTCCCATATTCCCCTTGTACCTACAAGGAAATAAGCAATAAGAGTTTGTAAGAATGGTTAACACAAGAGTAGGGAAAGTCGTGTGAGTGTAACACGTGGCCAACATGAAGCAGAGAGCAGTTGTTTGTTGAATATTCCGTGTCATAACATCCGGGCCAAAAATACTTCCCTTTCTGCATAAACATAGTGTCACACGACATACAGCAAGGGTTACACTCACATGACTTTCTCTACTCTTGTACTAACCATTCTTACAAACTCTTATTCCTATATCTTCTTCGTGTTACTTGAGATAAACATTTGTACAAATTATCGCTTTGCACACGTAACATATAAAAAATGAATAATGACGATCCATTTCACGAAAGTTCTAAGTTTTCCGAAACTCACACACATAACAAGGAATATCTCCGAAATGGTTCACTCTGCAAAAAAATTTATTCAGACATAAATTGTGTATTTTAGCAAGATCTACATTTTTTGTACAGTATGATTTGGTCTATCTCTAATGGTTTACCAGTTATGCAAAAGTCATCCAGAGTAAACAGCACTACATGGGCTATATCCAGAAAATTCAAGATATACATTTCATTTGTCATAAAAATATCTCAAACATATGACATTTTAATCAAAGCCATTTTCAAGGAAATCAACATTTTCGAAAAATCTTCCATGTAAGGGTAGTTTAGGTTCGGGCTATTTTGTTCAAAATCTTCGTCTTGAAAGTCTTCAAAGTATTGTATTCCACCGAAGAATTCTGTCGACTTTTCACCGACATTTCTAAGTTTTGAGGCCCTCTGAATAAAAAAATATCCCCATTCTAAACTGTCCTTTACATGGAAATTTTTTTGAAAATTTTTATTTTCTTGAAGTAACTATTTTGACTAAAATGTCATATGTTTAAGATATTTGTATGACAAATGAATTGTATATCTTGAATTTTCTGGCTATAGCCCCTGTAGTGGTATTTACTCTGGGCGACTTTTGCATAATTGGTAAACCGTTAGAGATAGACCAAATCATACTATACAAAAAATGTAGATCTTGCTGAAATACACAATTTATGTCTGAATAAATTTTTTGTAGAGTGAACCATTTCGGAGATATTCCTTGTTATGTGTGTGAGTTTTGGAAAACTTACACTTCTGTCAAATGGAACATCGTTGTTCATTCTTTATATGTTAAACGTGCAAAGAGAACGAAATCTCAAAGCTTTAAAACATCTGACTATCGCACAGTCTACTGTATTCCCATATTCCCCTTGTACCTACAAGGAAATAAACAATAAGATAATTTGTACAAATGTTTATCTCAACTAACATGAAGAACATTTCATTTAGTGTGAAGGAAGTTCGTTTCTTGTGGAGATATTAGCGCCGCCAAGCGGGAGTAACTGTCGCGCTGCAGCTGTTGATGACCTTCAACTGTTTCGCTACACAATATACCGCTATGTTATGTCTTCCATGACGTCACGCCTTGCTTCAATTATCTGACGTTTTTATGCTGAAGCGTGATATTTAATTCCCGGTTCTTAGTTTCCCAACTAAGTGATGGAAAATCGCGTGATAATCCACGGACACTATGTCAAGTGTCGTATACACTTGGGCGGTGGAACAATCATCAGTCCGAATGGTAGAGTACTTCTTACATTCTCTACTACGAGTAGTAAGTAGCGAAAGTGTTATATTCAATATCGAGATTTCATCGGGAATGTGCGTTTTGAGGCCCCATGAACCAGAAAAGGCGTTCTTACCAAGAGGTCGCGAGTTCAAATCTCGATTTGATTGAGTTTTCCAAAAGAGGTTTTCCCGAGGTTTTCCCTTGCCCCGAGAAGACGAATGTCGGGTAACTTAAAGCTCCATGCACCTCGGACTCATTTGAGCATCATTTCACCCATTTCATTTCATTCACCGTCCGATGTGACTAAATTGGAGGATGTTAATTAAAAGAAATTTAATATCTCCTATCCTTACTCTTTACATGACCAAGAGATAAAAAGATGAATAACGACCTCGCATTTGAGATCGCTGTAAGTATTACAGAATTCTGACAAACAACAAGGAATATCTCCAAAATACTTCGCTTACTTCACAAAAAAAAGGCTATTAATGCAAAAGTCATCAAGACTAAACAACACTTATGGGCTATAGCCAGAAAATTCAAAATATACATTTAATTTTTCATCAAAATATATCAAACATATGGTAGTTTAATCAAAATCGTTAGAGCCATTTTCAAGAAAATCAAAATTTTTGAAAAATGTTCCATGTAAAGGGTAGTTTAGGGTGGGGCTATTTTCTTCAAAATCTTCGTGTCGCATCCTTGAAAGGCATTAAGCTTAAACACCGACTTTGGTTTTTAACCGACTTTTCGTTTTTGAGTTATGCTGTCCACAGACACACACACACGGGCCTTTTACTAAGAATGGTCTTTTTTGGATTCAGGGGATCTCAAAACATATATTTCCGGTGAAACCTCGACATCGAATTTTTGTGTGGAATACAATACTTCCTCCACTTGCTATACGTAGGAGAGAAAGTAAAACTTGTTCGCAGATATCCGAACTGCACAATTCCTATTGCAAATTTGTGAAATTTTGATTATATTTGTGGTGAATGAGAGTATTATCATCACTAGATCTGAATCACAGTGTACATCAAAAAGTTCAACTGGAACATTCTTGGGATTAACATGTTAAGGGAAGGAAAAAGATATCCAGTTTAGAATTGAGAGTTCTCAAATCAGAAAATTTTCCAGGAAACTCCTCTAAAAGTGCGTCCGATATCCCATATTGCTTATTAATCTCTCAGTTTATGCTAGGAACTACAAATATGTTGTACAGTTCGGGCTAAAACTATCCCAAGCAGTGCAAGAAGGTGCTGCTGTTACGGGCACCGTGGGTCTGCTAAGCTCCAAAGTGCGCGCTTGTCTTCAAATGCACCATTTGACAACACTGGTATAGAGAAAGTAAAAAGAACTTGAGATATTTAGTATTAATGAGTGCTGTTGATTTTTTAGGCACGTGCCCATGGAGATGATGCCAACACCTGTTGTGGTGCCCCTTCCCGGACCCGTGCACCTGCCCCTTCAGTTCCACGGCCCCATGCAGCAGCCTCCTCGCCACCCACAGATGCCCATGAACCGCCAGCCTGCCGTTGGTCTCGTCCCCCCACCACCAAGTCATGAAGTGCCCGTTCAGATGAAGACCCCACTCCAGCGTATGCCCGTCCAGCGCGAGGGACGCGTTCTCCAGCACATCCCCATCCACATGGAACCCGAACAGGTCCAGGAAGCAAGACCGATGGTTCATCTGCAAGCTCCACCCCAGCGAGAAGCCAGGACCTTCCACCAGATGCCCATACCCGTCGGCAGAGAGCCCAGGACCTTCCACCAGATGCCCATACCCGTCGGCCGCGAGCCCAGGAACTTCCAGCACATTCCTCTCCAGTTTGAGCCTGTAGGACGACCTCTGATGACTGTTCAACAGCAGAGCATTCCCATCCAGGTAGCTGAGGGTCGTGGCTTCAACCCTGAGGCAGCAGCAGCGGCTGTGGCCGTCATGCACGCTGCGGAAGTACAGCGTCTACCCATCCACGTGCCTGTTCCCATGATGCAGCATATCCAGGTGGACGAACAGCCTGTTCCCCAACCTCAGGAGTCCCAGCCTCGTCCTCACTGTAAGTATCTCATTGTCTCATTGCTTCTCTGTCGTCACACATCCACCAAACATACAGTGTTCACTCACTGCAGCTAGCTCCAGAAGCCTGGCACCTTTGGGTCAAATGTCTATCGGAGCAAACCAGATAACCCGAAGAAAATCCACCAATACACCCCTTTAACACAACAAATCACACACACTTCCCAGAGGCCTACTAGGGTAGGCAAGGGCAATGGCGCTCTCGGGGCCCCGAGCCACTCTCTCGATTTGGTTCCTCTGAGTTGTGACAGAGCCTATGTCAAACACCCAATTATCTTTGGTCCACAGACTTATTTGGCCTGCAATCTTATAACTCTTTGAATCAGGCGCGGCTCCTCAGGGTAGGCATAGCCTGCCCTACCGTAATACATCAACAAATAATTTTTAGCTATGATTCTGCATTTTATCGTTTAAACCATCATTTTCCCTAAACTGTAGTTCAAGAAACGTTTTCTCGGTTATAATGACCAGCGCATGGTCAAATCCTTGAACCTCAATTCCAATTCATTAAAACTGCGCTGCGTGTTTGAAACGCGCGGCAGAATTGCTACGCTTGGAACCTGGGTAGTGGAGAGCCAGCAAGCTTAACCTCTGCCGGCTCGGCCCCATTTCCTAAGCACGAGGCCCTTGAACATAGATAAGGAAATATTCCGACTGTATACGCACTCCGAGCATGCGTAGACGCGTCTGGCAGCACTCGGAACACTGGCCTGCCCAAATCCGAATTTATGCGACTTTTTCCGAACAGCCATACTCCACGAACGAAGATCTCAGAGATCTGAATCGTGTCGTTATCACTCTGTGCAATACTAGTGTGTTGTAATACCAGTATGACCAACTTAAATAGTGAACTATTACAAAGTTCGCTTTCGCGGCGCACTGACAATGAAAAGGGGAGTGGTTTAGCTATTTTACACAATGCTACAGTCAGACAGTTTTTCAATTTCTTCATTCATTTTAGTTTTGGCGGTAATTCGTCCGTAAGTCACACTCATTCACTCTGCACTTATTAAACAAGCAAACAATATATTGTTTGCGTTATACACAATGACTTCGCCCCCTTTATTTCGGATAAACGGGGTTCTACTGTATTATTGTTACTGTTATTATTATTATTATTATTATTATTATTATTATTATTATTATTATTATTATTATTATTATTATTATTATTATTATTATTATTATTATTATTATTATTATTATTATTATTATTATTATTATTATTATTATTATTATTATTATTATTATTATTATTATTGTTGTTGTTGTTGTTGTTGTTGCTACTGTTGCTGTTACACTTTGCCTACCCTAAAATTTTGACTGCGAGCCGCCACTGCTTTGAATACAGTCTGATGTATTCCGTCGTGCAGGCCAGAGTAGCGGAAGGCTGGCTGGGTAGACCCTGGTTATGTCAGGCTGTGTTTGTATCCTCTGACAAGGGGAGTCCCTGTTTAGCAAGGTCCAAGTCGAGTTGGCGCCCGCCCAGGATGTAGGCATGCCAATGGAGGAGGTTCAACAATCTGGAACATTCACCCTAAGTTTAATACAACAGAAGTCTAGTGCTCCGCGGTACTTAGTTATTACTAGAACAGAACAAGCAAAGATTGGACGAAATTGCTGGTACTGTGAAGACGTCTAAGAACTCGCACTGACTCACTCCTGGTTGAAGTACATACGACAGTCAGGATACTGTCAGCTGTTTGTCCTATCAGAGTTGAGTTACACGGCACGCTGAACTCCTCGCGCGGTGTGGTAAACATCCGTGGTTTGGACGGAATGTCCAGTGAGAAGATTCAAGAAAATGTCGAAGATCAAGGTGTTATGCGTGTATAGGGTGCAGAGGAAGGAAAGCGTGAATTAAAGCTCCTTGCCTTTGATCGGGTAGATCCCCTTGACTTAAGGCACGGTATGAAAACATTGAAGTCACGCCTGCCGGTGAACACCCAAGATACAGAGAATGTCCCGGTTACATTGAGGAAGGAGTGATCCAGGAAGATACTCTTCTCAGAAGCTCAGAAACTCCAAGTTGACTGTGTTTACTTACATATAACGAGCGTGACTGTGAATAATCTAGCACAAAGTCTCAAAAGGACGATTCTTTCTGCTCCTGAGCTGTCTATTTACCGGTGGACTTTCCACCCCGCTTGATTTGCTGTCCCTTGCTGGACGGACAAACGCCAGAATGCCATTCGTACTCGAAGACGTGGTCTTAGGCTTCTCCAACATCTCCGTAACCAAATCCAAGTCAAGAAAATGCGCGCCAGGTCCAGGTAGGTTGTTAAGGATAGTAAAAAGCCATCACGGAACGCGTTTGTACCTTCATTTAACCGATATACACCCTCACTTGTGCGGGATAACTTAAGGTGCCAGAAGGACCTGTTGTTGGTCCATCTCAGGTGGCCAATGCTTTTGGCAATACTTTCCCTATTTCCGTTCTCTATTAAACGCGAAGTCGAGGGGATCTGTGGCTCAGTGAAAAACGAAAAACACGCTTTTGCTGAAACGTCTAATGCTGAACAATCCCAAAAGTTATTGAAAGCGAGTTTGTTGGGCTCCTACCCGGTCCGGGTAGCCCCACACAAATCATTAAACTCGTGTAGGGAAGTTGTTACCACCTCCAGCTTGGACGATCTGTCAACGGAGGACATTGTCATCTGCCTCCCCTATCAAAGGATCATTCAAGCGTATCGCCTATCCCAAAAGCAGGATGAAAAACGGTGTTCCTTACCTTCAAGTTAACTACTTTGCCCGAATACATCTTCTGTGGGTATAAGCGCGCTGCAGTACGCCCGTATGTCCTGAATACCATGCGCTGTTTTCAGTGCCAGAGGTTGGGGCATACTAGGAGCTTGTGCACGCTTCCTGCGATGTGTGAGCGTTGCGGTTTAGCAGCACATGAGGACACCGCCAGTACTCGGGACCCCTGCTGCGTGAACTGTGGAGGGAAACCTCCATCAAGCTCTCGTCAGTGTCCGCAGTTTTGCGATGAAAAGAGGCTAGAGAAGAATAATCTGCTGAAAAAGGTGTGAACAATGCAGTTTTTGCCCCCATCGCTCCAGTGTAGACAATCTCACAAGCCTGGAAACTTACATCCAAAATGCCTTTCTGATGAAGCAGCATATCGTGCGTGTCTTCTTTGATCTGGACAACGCCTACGACACTACATTACATTATAGAATACTTCGTACTCTGCACAGCTATGGTTTGCGCGGACACTTAGCTGTTTTTCTTTTTAACTTTTTATTAATTCGCCTTTTTCGTGTGCGCATAGGTAACACGCTCTCCCAAGAGAAGATCCAGGAGAATGGTGTGCCTCAGGGGTCGATCCTGAGTGCTACGCTTTTCGCCGTTGCGATTAATACAAGTGTTGTTCGTAGCGGAATCCCGATATCCCTTTATGTATATTGGACGTCAATTTCGTCAACATCGTCGAGTGAGCGTTTCGCACGGGCTTTCAGTTCTCCCCTACGAAAACATCCATCGGAGAATAGTGAACAATACAGAAGTGGTAGAAGGAGTTTTGAAGTTCCCAAGGATTTAGAATTTTAGATATTGAGACCTTTCTATAATTTGTTTTATTTCTGGCTTGGCCTTATTAGTTTGGTATATTTATCTACATTTCTGCTTTTACTACAATTCAAATTTCATATTGCTATCGCCATTGTAGTTTTATCAGTGCTGATGGCCAAGTAGCTGAGTGCCCTTATATTTACATCATCATCATCATCATCATCATGATCATCATCATCGCATTCAGAAGCTGCCTCTGGTACAACCATACACTGTCACTTGTTTCATTTTGTAGATTTGCAGCTTACGTAATGGTTACCATAGTAGTATTATTTCTCACACTGTCACTTGTTTCGTGTTGCAGATGTGCAGCCCAGGTCCGTGCGCAGTGTGGACGAAGTTCTGCACCGCCGTGACAAGCGAGTGAAGCGCTGCGCATGCAACTGCGCATGTTGATGCACACGTCACACGAGGGACAGGGGAAGGAAGGAATATAGCTTATCAGTAGACGGCTCTTCTCTCCAGTGCTGCCACCTTCAACTATGAACATTGATTCAATGTCACACAACACCCAATAGTATTAGGTTATTATTATAAGAAGAAGTGTATTAGGTGTAAATACTTTTGTACCATCAACACAGTGTAAAAATAAAAACTAACATTTACAATAACTTAAGAATTTCCGTATTTCTACATATAGAAGTCAGTATAAGTCTGAGTGGGTGGGTTACTCATTACCAAACTTGGGACAGATAACCTTTGGCACTACATGGAAATTATTGTGTAGTTTAGAGTTCAGAATTGCACCAACAACACTCAATTACACACAATTACTTTTAAGGTTATGTAATGTTTAAAAAGTCCATAAGTGTCAATGATAACTGTTGTCATAAAGTTGAACACTGCCAACATAAGAATAAATACTTGTTTTAACGGCCTCGCAAAATAACAAAGAAACGGCGAGTTCCTATGATATTCCTTGATCTATCTGTCTCATATCGATCACAGAGTAATAACATTGTGAATTTCGCGTTTGCTCTTTTGTTTTGAGTTTTTGTGTTTTCTTAGTAGTTTTGTATGTGTTGGCTAATGAAAATAAACATGGTTATGACGTCACTTAAACTGTTGTTAATTGCTTTCCATTGAAATGTTTTCCACAAATATCACATGGTTGTGTTTGTGGGTTTAAGGGCGCTCAACTTCTTGGTCATCAGCGCCCTTAAAAAATTCATGGCAATAGCCAGATATAGAACAAGGTGATAAATATATCAAAAAGTATAGAAAAAGAAATATCTAAAGTTTTAAATCCTCAAATTGATATTACACTCCGCTAAATACAAAAACTCTATCAACCGCTGCTTTGTCGTCCGCTAAGACCTCTGCAAGTCTGGCAGGCAGCTGCAGAGAACCTCGAAGGTGCGTTAGAGAGGAACAGTCTAGCAGCACGTGGCGAACCGACAAAAGGTTGTCACACAGCGGACATAGAGGGGCAAAGTCCCTTTTGAATACGTAATCCTGCGAAAAATTGCAGTGCCTTACTCTTAATCGAGCCAAACTAACCTCCTCGGCGTAAAGGCTCGCCACTGGGCTTGTTGGAAAAGCTCCTGTTGCAATGCGGATGCCCCTATTTTAGACCGCGTCTAATCGTCTCAGCACAGATCGACGTGCTGACGAATAATCAATACACACATAGTCTAGTTTGCATCGGATCAGTGCGCGATAGATTCGCAACAAAATTGTCCGACCTGCTCCCCACGATTCGCCAGTTAGTTCTCGCATGATATTTAGGGAACGGTCACATCGTGCTCTTAGCTGTGCAATATGCGACGACCAACTAAGCTTCCTGTCCAAGATCAAACCCAGGAAGCGCGTCTCTTCTGCGAAGAGAAGTAAATCTGGACCGAAACGGAGTGAAGGTGTAATCGTCTCCTACGACGCCAGAAATTAACGCAGATTAACTTCTCTGTTGAGAAACGGAAGCCGTTTTTCACGCTCCATTCTCTAAGGTTGTCCAAACATTGCTGCAGGCGCCGTTGTAAGAACGCCGTGCGCTGAGAAGTGCAATAGACAGCGAAGTCGTCTACAAATAAGCGTGACGAAACTCCAGGTGGAACACATTTCCAGATGGAGTTAATTGACATAGCAAAGAGCGTGACACTTAGCACCGAACCCTGAGGTACTCCCTCCTCCTGAACAAAAGAATTAGAAAAAGCCGAGCCGACCCTTATCGGAAAAAGCGGTCCTTCATAAACTCCTGAATGAACAGTGGCAGGCTTCCACGTATGTTCCAGGCATACAGGGAACGTAGAATACCTGCTCACCAGCACGTATCATAAGCCTTCTCAAGATCGAAAAATATGCCAATGGTTTGACAGTTCTTCATAAAGCCGTCCATTATCTGTGTCGATATTGACACAAGATGGTCAACAGTTGAACGGCGTCGTCGAAAACCACACTGGATGTTAGTCAGTAGGTTACGACTTTCTAACCACCATACCAATCCTCCATTGATCATGCGTTCCATCACCTTGCAAACGCAACTGGTGAGGGAAATAGGACGATAGCTGGAGGGAAGGTGATGGTCCTTCCCAGCCTTCAAGATGGGAATAACAATGGCCTCCCGCCAATTTTCTGTCAAGCCAAACAGGATTATAGACCTCAAGCAAGAATACCTTAGCTTCAGGAGAGATCTATTGTAACACTTGCACATCAATACCGTCCGGTCCTGGTGCTGGTATTTGTGAAGATTTAAGAGACTGTACTAGCTCCGCCATGGTGAAAAGGCGATTGTAATCTTCTCCGTTTCTAGACCGAAACGCGAAGCCTTGAGATTCCACCTGAGTCTTTATTGGAAGGAACTCAGGGGAGTATTATTCCGAGCCAGACACTTGAGCGAAAGCACTGCCAAACGTGTTGACCACTTCAAATGAATCAACAACAGCTCCTGAGGCGGTTTTTAGTGCCGCTATTGGTGTATGGTTCAATCGACCTGCAACTTGCCTTAGCCTATCCCACACAACCGAGGAAGGTGTGTAAAGCTACAAATTTGCTCCAAAATGACTTTTTGCTATCCTTAATAACCTCTCTGGACCTGGCGCGCATTTTCTTGTATTGGATTAGGTTATCCAGCGAAGGGTGACGTTGAAAAACCCTAAGAGCACGCCTTCGAGCACGAATGGCATTCCGGAATTCTTACGTCCACCAAGAGATAGGAAATCGACGTAGGTGTGAATTTATTGTTCAGCAGCAGAGAGAATCGTCTCCGTGAGATGCTGCGCCAAATCATTCACTGAGTCGTACTCGTTGTACGTAAAGACAGCCAACTGGGCATACGTGTGGAACATGATGTTAGCCAATGCTGGATTTCTGACAATGAGGTCATTAATCCTCTTGCTCTCCAATATAGAAGTGAACAATAACAGTAATAGTGACCACCTTTTAGAGAGCACCATATTTTTGTTTTGGCGGTCACATCGCTCTCTCACAACCCCCAGAATGTCTGGAGGATCACACCTGTCGTTGGTTTACGGGTCTCACCGACCTGAGCGGGTGAGTTATCAAAATAAATTCAAAGACCATATATTTTGATTACCAATCAGAGGATGTATTACATGCCCTGACAGGTCAGCATGTTGGGCTTAAGTATTTATTGAGAAATTAGGGAAATGAAAAGGTTGGATAAATAAAGATACCGTATCCCTCGGGTGCCCTAATAGCATCGGGGCCAGAAGAGAACAAGAGATGACCAAGGGAAGGTCATAAGGTCAGATAGAGAAGCAATGTTTAACCGTTCGCCTAAAGTACTCCGTGTGACCATAACGGTCCCTAAAATTCAAAGGTTCAAAGAGGGAACCAATGAAGCTGACATCCCAATAAAAGCAGCCAGTCAGCGGAGAGAAATGTTGCTTGTATTGGAAAAGTTGAAATCTTTCCTCACCGCTTTTGAGCCAAATGTTGGTGAGAAACTACAGACACTTCTTCGGTATCAGATGCACGGGAAGGTTGTGTCGCCAGGTCGCAGAATGGACGCCACGTTACTAAGAAGTGCCTTGCCAAGTGCCACTAAGCCGCGATACGTCTAGTGACAGTAAACTACGCATAAAGGAATTGCAAGTCATTCGGTACAGTAGGCGAGCATATGATAGTAAAGGGGTGGAAGATAAAACTTGCAGAGTTTCCTGTAACCCGAAGTGCCAATAGGGAAATTGCATCTCGTGTTTTTCTTCCGAGGAACCCCGTATAAAATCCATTCCTTCTCATCACCGTCCAACACTCCGCTCCTCTCCCGAACACATCTCTCGTCGAGGCTGAGACCCTGAGAAATTGGCGCCTCCTCAGCTGCATCCGTCCAGGATGGGCGAAGACGAGGCAAGCTCCCCCGACATCTCTATGGAGGTGGACGAGACTGAGCTTCGCGAAGTAGTCCATCGCCGGAAGAAGCGCCGGCAGAACCTACCAACTATTCCTACCGATGGCCCAGCGCCACAACGGCAACAACCAGCCCGGCGGCATATTCCGCCTATCATCGTGGACGACTTCAGGGGCATGGTAGTCTTCCTAAAGGAAGGGTCGTGCTCAGTGACCAGGAGCAAGAGCCGATATGTCTTCCAGGCGAAACATGTGGAGGATTATAGGATCTGTTCTTGAGCGGAGGAATCTCCCTCATTTTCCCTTCCGCCTCGACAGGACTCGAGACGTTCGTCGTATCATTCGACGACTTCCAGTGGATATGCCCTTGGGCGACATCGAGGAGGACCTCCGTTGCAAAGGCATTACCCCCCGGCTGGTCAGGCAGCTTACCAAACCCGAAGAGAACGGTGAGGTCAAGAAACCAATTCCCGTTTTCCTGGTCGTGTGGAGAGGGCGTGTGATCCGGAGATGAAAATCGACGGAATCGCAACTCTCTGCTACCTCAGGGTAAAGGTGGAAATTGTGAGGAGCTCTTTTGGGCCTCCTCAGTGCCATCGGTGTCTAGCCTTCAACCATTCAAGCCACTTCTGCCGAAGAAACCTGCGATGCTTTCGCTGCGGTGAAGCGCACCTTCAAGAGCCCTGATCTCGTACGACCGCGCACGAGCCCAACTGAGCAAATTGCAAGGGCAAGCATGTGGCCTGTTATGGCGGGTGTCCCGCGAGGAAACGAGTGATCGCCCACAGGTAACCCAGGATTCAACCCCCGTCAGTGGAGACCAGGGTAGAACTTCCACCTCGCATCATCAGGGACATTACCAGGCACCCCAACCAGCCAATCCCCCTACGGGGTCATATGCGCAAAGCGCACAGCGCACCTCGGATGCTCCACGGACGTCTCGAGTGCAGTACCCACAACTACCACAGAGTACCCAACACCAGCCCCAGACCAAACCTCCCACTCAAACCAATCCAAGACCGCAGAGGTGGAGGAAACCCCGGGAGACTGATCCTGCACCCAGAGTAGCAGTTCCACCCCTCGACGTCATCAGGGGGACGATAGGGCTGAGGAGATTCCACCAGTACCTCTGCTCTCCACAACTAACACACCCTAACCCCCGGTTTTGATCTCGCCGACCTGCTTAAGTGGGTTCAGTTAGTAGTGCAGACACACGGGTAGAGGATCTACGACCTCATCGCCAGATTCTTCTCCGTGAGTGACTCAGCAGGAAAGATGCTCATCGCAGTGGAGGGGCTTGCCCTCCTGACCTCTCTACTCCCGTGCGCCCACAATGGCCAGTCGAACTAGGCCACGATTTGCGTTCTGGAACGCATGCTGACTGACCGGTTAGGTGGGGGAGCTGTCCCACTTTGCCCCATCCTATGCCCTAGACGCCACCTTAGTCGGTGAAACACATTTCCGTCCGCTTCCGCATTCCGGGCTCCGTCTGCCACAGAACCGATCGTCGATGCCGCCCTGGGGTGGAACGGCGGTGTTCGTAAAGCAGAACGTGGCCTAATACAACTTCCACCTCTTCAAATCTTAGAGGTCACGGCAGTCACCTTGGACCGCGACGGCACGGAGATCTTGGTAGTCTCTGTGTACTACCCTCCCCACAGGCAGCTCGTACCCAACGACCATCTCTCTATCCTAGCCCTTTATCCCAATGCAGCCCTGGCCGAAGACTTCAATGCCTATCACCAGCGCTGGGATTGTGGTCGAAGGGTGGATGTCCAAGGCATTGCAATCATCCGCGGACCCTGTAGTTCGAGTGCAGGGCCCGCGGTAAACCACACATCATCAGCACGGCCGAGGGCTACCTTCTGTCATAGACTTTGCAATCATCAAGCATTTCCCGTTTTATCTCACCGTCACATCAATCAACGCTCTTCAATCAGAACAAAATCCAGTGCTAACAGAAATCAACACCCGGATTGCCAGTCACGACAGCTCCATTCAAACTAGAGAAACGGACTGGGAAGGCATTCACAATTCCCTCCGTATCTCCATCCCATCCAACCCCAGAATCACGGAAATCCCAACCCTCGAGGCAGCACTCTCTTCCTTCATATCCATTGCGACACAACTGCTCACAACCTAACTGTCCAAGCCCCAGATGTCCTTGCGCTCGATATAACCCTCCTCATCCGCGCCTCCTGCACGGCACGGGGACTCTACCAAAGGCACCCCCCCAACCCAGCCCTGTTACGGCGCTTCGCCGACACTTCCGAGTCCGCTTGCGTGAGCACCGAGTGCAAGCGTGGGAGGACAAGATGGCCAGCCTGGGCGCTGAAAGCGGGGACGTGTGGAAGATCGCCTTAGTCCAGTCACAGCCGCCGCAGAGACAACATGGCAGGAAGAAAGAAGAAGAGAGCCACCGCAGCAGCCCAAGAAGCCTCCGAAGTACCTTCTGGGGAGACTGAAAACGCCAGCGCCGTCCCTGCCTCACAGCCAGCCTCCTCGCCAACTCCATCTCCATCTACGCCGCCTGAACAAGGTATCTCAGCCTGCGACACCACGCCGACACCAACCACCCACCGCACACAGACGACACAGCCAGAGGTTGAATACCGAACGTTCACAGAGAGTCATCCTAACCTCACGAGGTTGCAGAGTTACAGCGCAGTTGTGCGCGGAGTACATCGGCAGCTTCCGGACTCTCTCCTCCTCAGCGCAGCCCGACGTCGCTGGCCTTCTCTTATGAAAGCGACGCGTATCATCACAGCCAGAGGACCGTCGCCGCTGGTGCGCCTGGAGTTCTGGGATGGGGCGGATTACCGTGCTGCTTTGACGGACGGGCTTCCTGCCCTTGGGCAGGTGCTCCCAGTTGAGGCTAGCCGTGGTGGACGCCCTATTCCCTGACGACGCTGTTGCCAGTACGGTCACACCGCCGACGCCTGCGCCGACGCCCCACGCTGCCACTATTGTGGCGCTGGCACCTTCACCACATCCTGCACCAGCCATGACCTGACACGTCGCCCCGTGTATTGTGCCACGTGCAATTGCACTGGCCACTTCACGGGCCAGGCGGCGTGCCCCAGGAACCCACCCCGTCAGCCGCCTGCAGTTCACAAGTTGCCCACGCAACAACCACTCTCCGCCTCGCAGACCATCACCGTCACACACCAACAACATGTCAACACCAACCGCCAAACCGCCGACCAACACGACGCCGCAGACAACCAACTTCACACCGCTGTACTCCACAACACCGCCGCACTGCAGAAACTACAAGACACACTCCAGACTCTCACCGACCGGGTTGCAGCATGGGAGACATCCCTGACTCGTGCTCTCGAGGACGTTAAGGATGCCACCCATAACCTGCAAACAACGCTACCTGCCACAGTCCATCAAGACAACAATAGCCTCCGAGACCACTTCAACAAACAGCTGGAGAAAGTAGTCACCTACATCAACGACTCACGCATACACAAGGTCCATAAGACGTTAGAAGAAATACTACAAGGACACACATCATCACTACAGACTTCACTTGCTCAGATTTTGCAGTTTCTGACACTCCCCAGATCTCCAGTCGGTCCTCCAATCAGTCCTTCAGTACGACCCAACTTCCCCCCAAATCGCAGGTCAGTGTCAGGGCACCGCCATGATACTTAACCTGCCTAAGCCAATGACCCACCTTTAATATTTACCCACAATCATCCGGTTTGCTTCGGCGGTACCGGACAAACACCACCACTGTTCAAATAAACAGTCACCCCAGAATAAAATTAGTTAAGTAGATAAAGAAAGAAAAAAAAAAAAAGATCGCCAAAAGTCTTCGCAACCGTCGTGGCCAATACACTCTCCTCTCCAGGGCACCCGAGGCCTGGCCTATGAACCTGAACTCAAAGCAAATGCGTTTGCCGACTATCTGGAACGCAGCATGTGTCCAAGAGACGACCCCCAGGACTACCGATTCTCGTAACGTATCCGCCGGGATGTACGTCGACTTTTTCGACGCTCCCCGGAGAATGCGGAACGACTCCCGGTAATGCGCCCCAGTGAACTCCATGGCGCACTCCAGCGCCTCAAACACAAAAGGCGGCGGGACCCGATGGGCTGACTCACCACATGCTTCGCCACCTTCCCTTCAACGGCGTGCTCTTCCTAACTAGAGTGTTCAACATGTGTCTGATCCTGGGTCACCTCCCACGAGAGTGGTGAGGGGCTCTGGTGATCTGCATCTTGAAGCCCCTCCAACTACCGATCCATAAGCCTCTCGAAAACACTCGAGAGGATGATCTTAACCGCGTGTCCGTCTTATTGGGAGACATTCAGCCATCTCTGAACACCAGTTCGGTTTTCGCCCTGGGTACTCTACGCCTCAGCAGTTGCTGCGGGTGGTGGAGGCTGCTACCCTAGGTTTCCAGGAACGCGCATTCACTGCTGCGGTATCTCTGGACGTGGGAAAGGCCTTCTCAACGACCTGACACGCAGGGCTCCCAGCCAAACTCAACCAATTGGGACTACCCACACAAAAAGTCAACATATTACACCGCAACTTGAAAGTTACAGTCGCGGGGAGAACATCTACACTTAGGCCAATAAGAGGCGGAGTCCCCGAAGGCTCTGTGCTGTCCCCCACGCTATTCAGCGTCTACTGGCAGACTTTCCATCACAGCCGCAGGTCAGCATAGCTCAATATACTGAAAACGTGTTGCTGTTCTGTACCAACAAACACATCCTCAGAGCCTTCAACCCCATACAGCGACACCTCCGCCTCGTCCAGGAGTGGCGTCGGCGTTGCCGAATGTCCATTAATTCGGACAAGAGCCACGCCATCCTCTTCACGAGGCACCACACCTCCGCAAACTGCCCCACATTCAAATTTCGAGGTCAAAGAATCGAATGGAGAGACCCCATGATTTAAACTGGATAGGTGTCCAACTCCGCGGGCACATCAGAGACCTCTCGGCAAGGACGCAGGGTGCTATTGCCTCACTGTACCCTATGCTGAGGTCCGAGATGCCGGAAGTTACACCTCTTCTGGGCTCTTGTAATCCCCCTCATGTTTTACGCTTGTGAAGTGTGGGGCATGGCAGCAGGAAGCTGGCTCCTATGACTCCAGAGGGCGCAGAACAGAGGACTCCGGTTCATCTTTTCTGCAGGCATGCGCAATACCAAGGAGACAATCCATCAGCAGCTATAGTTCCAACAATGAGTTGTTCGGTTCTCAAAATTAACCCCCCTATGAAAATTCTAAATTAAAAACTTCGAAACTTTTAAAAAGACTTCATTTTAAAACCTTTTTTCATAAGAATGAAGAGCTTACTGCATCCTGTAAGTCATTTGTCAAGGGGCACAACAGTTTCCTTCTATACCAAATTAACATAAAAACTATAAACGCCACCCTTATTCCCCATATTGTCCTATTTGCGGTTAAACCCTATTGGGGGTAGGTACGGAGCAAAATTCATCGCGCTGAACCTCAGCCTGCCAGCAGCTCGTGTCCACATCTCACACGCCGCGTTAATTTCTCCGAGGAGACTAGGATCGCGCCACTGAAGATGTCCGCCGCAGCTGTGGACGAAACGTCTGGGTACTTGAACTCCAGCACACCACGGCATAACAGCCCGGAAATAACTGCTGGATATAATAAATAAATTATTTATTGATAACGGAAAACATTTTTCAAGTTTGAACTACGATGTTCCATTTCACTTAAGTTTTAAGTTTTTCGAAACTGACACAAATAACCAGGAATAACTCCGAAATGGCTCACTCTGCAAAAGAAAAAATATTCAGCCATAAAGTGTTTTAGTGGAATCTACATTTTTTTGTATAGTAAGACTTTCTCTATCTCTTACGGTTTACGAGCTATTCAAAAGATAACCAGAGTAAACAGGTATACATTTCATTTGTCATAAAAATATTTTAAACGTATGGCATTTCATTAAAAGTAGTTATAGCCTTTTTTCAGAAATCATAGTTTTCGAAAAATTTTCCATGTAAAGGGTAGTTTAGGGTGGAACAATTTTCTTCAAAACCTTCGTGTCGCCTCCTTGATAGATGTTTAACTTGAATAGATTTTTAACCTAGTTTTCGATTTTGAGTTACGTTGTCCACAAACAAGTACACATATCAGGACTCTAAAACAGCTTTTTTAGGGGTCAGGGGTCCTCAAAACATACATTTCCGGTAAAATCTCGACATCGAAGTTTTGTGTCGAATACATTTCCTCTACTTACTATACGTAGTAGAGAAAGCAAAACAGCTATCATTATTAGTTAAGTATTTGCTATTTTCAGTCGTCTAGCTGTCATTAAGGAAGAAGATTATAAGGTGATCAAAACATATTGAGGGAAAGATGACGTAACGTCACGATAACACAGCAAGACTGTGTTGACGCATCATTATGTAAGAGATATGGGATAATTAAGTATAGGATGGCAATGAGGCGGGCGTTCTCTAGCCAGTGAGTGGACAGAGAGAATGGATGCTCGGCAGCGGCGACCCAGTTACTGGCACCAAGCTGGTACAGAACCTCTACTTCCTCTGACCGTCGCTAAAGTGTTGGACGATGCGACCAATCGCTGGCCCGACAAGGTCGCTCTACTCTCCACGTATCAGAAACACAGCTTCACCTTCACAGAGCTCCGGCACAGGGTAAGTGTCTACTTATCTCTTTCAAAATTACCTACAAGCAGTTCACTGTTGTTGACATTTGCCTCTCTTTGTACGAACAAGAGATACAAAATGAATAGCGAACTCCCATTTGAGTATTTGAAAATTTAGGCAGTGAACAAGGAATATCTGCGAAATTGTTCACTTTACAAAAAATGTATCCAGACATAAATTGTGTGCAAGAAACATGGTTGGACATCAGCAGCAAAAAAGCCCGTAATTTGAGCAACTATAGCATATTACCCGAACTTGCTCAAAATGTGACGCTTCTTCACCAGATAAGCCTCTGTAATAACCGATATGATATTTGACATTTGCTGGAGTTATGTTAAGGTTTTCAATCCTGTTCTAGCAGTGTTGGCTTTTCCACTAAACCTGAGCGAATTTTGCATCTAGTAGTTAAGCCTTGTTTTCTACAGTCTGAAAGGAAAACAGAACTGAAAAGTTCTGCTTATGCTTTCCTAGGAAATTGCATCGCATTATTGTCGGCACTACCGCAAAGGAGCCGAAGGAAAGAGACAGAGAATGGCGGCATTGTTGTGGCCCTTGCCGAAAGAGAAAAAAGGATAGAGACTTCGGGAATCTTCTGCTTTGTATTTCACCACAATAACTGAACTTTCCAGAATAGTGCCTGGGAGATATAAATAGCGGCAAAGTGAGACAGAAGAGTCAGTCAGACAGACGTATGTGAAGCGTTGAGGAGTCGTGCCGACGGAGAGGACAGACGTATGTGTAGCGTTGAGTAGTCGTGCCGACGGAGAAGGGACAGACGTATGTGAAGCGTTGAGTAGTCGTGCCGACGGAGAGGACAGACGTATGTGAAGCGTTGAGTAGTCGTGCCGACGGAAGGGACAGACGTATGTGAAGCGTTGAGTAGTCGTGCCGACGGAGAGGACAGACGTATGTGAAGCGTTGAGTAGTCGTGCCGACGGAAGGGACAGACGTATGTGAAGCGTTGAGTAGTCGTGCCGACGGAGAGGACAGACGTATGTGAAGCGTTGAGTAGTCGTGCCGACGGAAGGGACAGACGTATGTGAAGCGTTGAGGAGTCGTGCCGACGGAAAGGACAGACGTATGTGAAGCGTTGAGTAGTCGTGCCGACGGAAGGGACAGACGTATGTGAAGCGTTGAGTAGTCGTGCCGACAGAAAGGACAGACGTATGTGAAGCGTTGAGTAGTCGTGCCGACGGAAGGGACAGACGTATGTGAAGCGTTGAGGAGTCGTGCCGACGGAGAGGACAGACGTATGTGAAGCGTTGAGTAGTCGTGCCGACGGAGAGGACAGACGTATGTGAAGCGTTGAGTAGTCGTGCCGACGGAGAAGACAGACGTATGTGAAGCGTTGAGTAGTCGTGCCGACGGAAGGGACAGACGTATGTGAAGCGTTGAGTACTCGTGCCGACGGAGAGGACAGACGTATGTGAAGCGTTGAGTAGTCGTGCCGACGGAAAGGACAGACGTATGCAAAGCGTTGAGTAGTCGTGCCGACGGAGAGGACAGACTTATGTGAAGCGTTGAGTAGTCGTGCCGACGGAAAGGACAGACGTATGTGAATCGTTGAGTAGTCGTGCCGACGGAAAGGACAGACGTATGCGAAGCGTTGAGTAGTCGTGCCGACGGAGAGGACAGACGTATGTGAAGCGTTGAGTAGTCGTGCCGACGGAGAGGACAGACGTATGTGAAGCGTTGAGTAGTCGTGCCGACGGAAGGGACAGACGTATGTGAAGCGTTGAGTAGTCGTGCCGACGGAAGGGACAGACGTATGTGAAGCGTTGAGTAGTCGTGCCGACGGAGAGGACAGACGTATGTGAAGCGTTGAGTAGTCGTGCCGACGGAAGGGACAGACGTATGTGAAGCGTTGAGTAGTCGTGCCGACGGAGAGGACAGACGTATGTGAAGCGTTGAGTAGTCGTGCCGACGGAAGGGACAGACGTATTCAACTAACATGAAGAAGATATAGGAGTAAGAGTTTGTAAGAATGGTTAGTACAAGAGTAGAGAAAGTCATGTGAGTGTAACACGTCAGATTGTTACATTATTAATATATATTTCAGTTGTGCAGCGAGATGTTGTTTTGTTGACAGGTTAATGCCCTTGCAGCAGGGTTGGTACGACTGGGTGTAGTCCCCGGTGATCGACTGGCTATATGGGGCCACAACTCCAGCCAATGGTACTGCGCCTACTTGGCCGCTACCAGCATTGGCATCATAGTGGTAAGTGTGACGTATTTACAAGCGTCTGTCACGGCCGTTATAAAATTAAGTGAAATTTCACATGGAGGTTTAAAATATTGAATGTATGTTTGTGGGAAACATCAGGGAAACAGAACTTGAAAGGAAAATGACAGTTTAACGTAACACATCACAAAAATCATGTTTCATGAGACATCGACCTCTATAGGTTACGTGACGTACTCGTAGCTTCTCCCCCTCCCTCCCTCCATCAACCTTGTCTATCATCACCCTTCAAAGTTGGCCCGATTGAAAACAAGAAACTTGATTATTAATGAACACACACAAAAGTAAATAACTCTGGTGAAGCCATCGCTGGGCCAGGCGGACCAGCCGGACCAGGCGCAGGTAATCCATAAGAACATTTTTCGTTTCTTTCCCCTACATCCTCTCATCCATTGGAAAACATTTGTAGCCGGCTGTGCTACTCATTAATTAGGGGTAGGTTGTTGGGGTGGGTTATTTGTGCACCCCCGTCCACTAAGCATCAGTGCATCTCGGATTGCAAGATGATAATGATAACGAGAAATGTGTTTTTGCAGGCAAAACTGGACCCAGCGGCGGCTCCAAAAGAGGTGCTCACAAACCTAAAAAAGATCGAACCAAGGGCCATACTATGTGAGGAATATTATGATAAAAACAACTGTGTAGAAGCAGTGGCACGTATCAGGTCGGAACTGGGATCTCCCATCCTCATAGCCATCAGCGACAAACACTACCCGTAAGTACGTATATATATCAACAAGTCTTAGAATATATTTTTGTTCAAATCGTGATCTATTGGGGAAATTTGGTGAAAATCCCATTCGCTTTTCACGGTTAACATTTCAAAAATGAACAACGATGTTCCATTTGACTTAAGTTTTAACTTTTCCAAAGCTTACACAAATAACAGGGAACATCTCCGAAATGGTTCACTCTACAAAAAGAATTATGTACACTGTAACGGAGTAATTTGGTTGGCGGCATGAACAGTTGTTGGAAGAGCCAGAAGACGGGGGTGGCCGGCTGAAAGATGGAACAGCCGCGTGTGTTACGTCAGAGACAAAGGCTGGTTGAGTGGGTGATACGCTCCACGAGCAGTGTGTGATTTGAGTCGACCTTCAGTTGTCCCCTGGATTGGGTTGGTCCCGAGCAACTCGGAGTCGAACGGGGGGACCGTAGCAAGTTGGTTAGACGGCGAGGATCCGTTCGTGAACCTAGGCAGGCGTGTAAGCTGGCGCTGCAAGTAGCAAATTATTCAACACTGTTTATGTGGTTCCTTTGGGAATTGAGCTGCATGGACTTCTGAGTGGAATTAGCAAGTTAGTTCCTAGTAAGTGTCGGCGCTCCTGTGGAAAGGTGAATCTTCTGAGAGGCCATGAAATCAGAGAGGTCAGCTGTGCATCGACTACGAGGCTGGGAGTTTGCCGTCCACCACGTGGCTCCGAGTTGTAACACAAGGGATCAGTACCAAGTTAAAAATTAATATTAGTCCTTTGTGGAAGTAGGGGAATTATAAAGGAACGGTTAACTATCGGGGCTTCACATTATGAGGCACCTTTCCCCATTTAACTGCGGAGCAACTTGGTAAAGTGAGTGTGTGTGTAGAGATTGTAACAGACGTTAAGGAAGATTTGTACACGAGGCAGGGTTCGTCTGTTTAGTGATAACAGTTGAGGGCGAGGACAAAACTGCGGTGCCCGATAATAGAAAGGTTGCATGTTCTTGATCTGCCAGTTTTGACTTGAAAACAGTGGTTGAATTTTATTGGGCTCTTTTAATAATTTCATGTTTAAATTTTACAGTGTTCATTCTATAATAAATGTTGTGTTATGTTGTTTTCTTGGTGTTACTTGTTACTATCCTGTCTCAATCCTGCGGAAGAAAATTGTTAGTAAAGGGGAATATTTGTTAACACGAATCATAGGGTCACCCAGCACATGAATTGCCCCTCCGAAGGAATGTCGTCTTGGCGTGGCGGAGGGACTCAGTACCCGATCCAGACGGCCTACTAAGTGAGTCATTTGTGACAACAGGTAGGCAAGAGGTGAGGGGAAGCAAAGAACATTCCACAATGGGTAGATGAGGCCGTCATGCGTGAACTGCAGAGGTGGACATCCATCTAGTTCCTAGATTGCCCCCATTTTGTAGAGGAAAGAGCGATCCAAGAGATACGGGTTAAAGAGAAGGTGCCTTTCTCAGAAGCCCGGAAGCTCCTGCGTATACGCCAACCCTCTGTTCCAACGTCCGGGACCTATAGTTCAGTTGCAGCTAAAGCGGTACCGAGCAGAGAGATCGCAACGCAGACCAACGATTTCAAAGGGACAATAATTTCTGAAAAGACACTTGTTGCCCGTAGCTCTATACCAAAGCCCTCAACATCAGCGGCCCGCCTCGATAGCGTGATGGTTAGCGTGTCTGCCTCACGTTCAAGAGGTCGCGAGTTCGAATCTCGCTTAGGGTAAGTTACCCGAGTAAGGTTTTTTTCCGAGGTTTTCCCTACCCTGAAAAGACGAATGTCGGGTAACTTAAGGCTCCATGGACCTCGGGCTCATTTGACCATCATTTCACCCATTTCATTTCATTCATTCGTCCGATATGACATAATGTTGGAGGACGTTAATTTAAAAAAAAAAAATCAACATCAGTGCCCAAATCTGTATCAACGTGAACAAAATCAGTTGGTGAGCAAGATACAACTGTTAGATCACCAACGAAAATGTCAAACTCAACACAAAAGACTAGCACATCTGTAATCTGTAATGCGTCACCGATAAACTTTAAGAAGAGCTACACAAAGAATTATTTCCTCAAGGAAGATAAGCCTGATCCCAGTACATCAAAGGGATGTAAGAGTCAAAGAACATCCTCTTCTGGGGAATCTTCAGGTTTGGACTCAGACCGGCGTCTTTCATCTTCGCCGTTCCCAATTAGCAAACGGTTCGAGACACTCGAAACCAAGTTCGCTATGGGTAAAGGAACGTTCTCGGCAGAGGACATGGAGTTAGATCAATCTGCGTATACTGGGAGAACCCCAGTGGAAAAGAGGCGCGAAAAAGCATCTGAGAAGAATGCCAGCCCAAGAGTAAAGAAAATGGTTACATTAGTTCGACAACCGTCTACTCCAAAGTAATGCAGAGTTACCTTGGAATATTTATTCCACACAGATATTAATATGGCTATCCTACAATGGAACATACGTGGTATTAGACCACCACGGCCAGAACTCGAGCTTTTGCTCAAAGAAAATGAACCTCTGGTAGCATGTTGGCAAGAGACTAAGCTGCGTCCTCGAGACGCTTTCCATCTAAGGCGATACACCCCAATACGGTGTGATGTTACACCAGAAGAGGGTGTACCGGCACATGGCGGCGCTATGATACTTGTCAGAGATGACGTGTATATGCAAACTCTACCTTTGCACTCTGATATACAATCAGTTGCTGTATGGATTAAACTGCCAAACATACATTTCACTATCTGTAATGTTTATTTGCCTCCGTCCCATGACTTCTCGCACATTGATTTAGAAGATCTAGTTTCCCAGTTGCCAACACCGTTTCTGTTGGTGGGAGACTTCAATGCTCATCACCCACTTTGGGGTTCAAGTCGCGCTTGTGCGAGAGGCAATCTCCTCGCTGATTTCCTGGACAGTTACAACCTAGCTCTCCTCAACACTGCAGAGGCTACGTTTATTTCTGTCTCTTACAATAGTTTCTCGCACCTTGATCTTGCAGTTTGTTCACCTCAGTAGGCAGTCTCCTTGCAATGGGATGTCATCTCTGATCTACACTCTAGTGACCACTTTCCATGTCTTATTAGTCTCTTGACGCAACATACATGTTCCCCACGTATGCCCAGATGGCGTTTGCACCATGCACACTGGAACCTTTACACCCAGCTGGCTGTCTTTACGTACAACGAGCACGACTCAGTGAATTATTTGGCGCAGCATCTCACGGAGACGATTCTCTCTGCTGCTTAACAATCAATTCCGCGGTCGACTTCACACCCCCGTCGATTTCCCGTTCCCTGGTGGTCGGAAGAATGTCGGAATGCCATACGTGCTCGAAGGCGTGCTCTTATGGTTCTCCAACGTCACTCTACTTTAGATAACCTTATCCAGTACAAGAAAATGCGCGCCAGGTCCAGGCAAGTCATTAAGGATAGCAAAAAGTCATCATGGAGCAAATTTGTAGCTTCATTTAACCGACACACGCCTTCCTCGGTTGGGTGGGATAGATTAAGGCGTATTGCAGCTAAAACGACCCATACACTAATTCCGAGAACAAAACCAGTCTCAGGAGCTGTTGTTAATCCATTCGAAGTCGTGAACATGTTTGGCAGTGCTTTCGCTCAAGTGTCTAGCTCGGAAAACTACTCCCTGAGTTCCTTCCAACCAAAACTCAGGTGGAATCTCAAGGCTTCGCGTTTCAGTCTAGAAACATAGAAGACTACAATCGCCTTTTCACCATGGCGGAGCTAGACCATTCTCTTAAATCGTCGCCCTTAAAAGCACCAGAGCCGGACGGTATCCAGGTAAAAATGTTACAACAGCTCTCTCCTGAAGGTAAGGCATTCCTGCTCGAGGTCTATAATCGTGTTTGGGTTGACAGTATATTCCCAGAAAATTGGCGGAAGGCTACCGTTATTCCCATCTTGAAGGCTGGAAAGTACCATCACCTTCCCTCCAGCTATCGTCCTATTTCCCTCACCAGTTGCGTTTGGAAGGTGATGGAACGCATGATCAACGGACGATTGGTATGGTGGTTAGAAAGTCGTAACCTACTGACTAATATCCAGTGTGGTTTTCGACGACGCCGTTCAACTGTTGACCATCTTGTGTCAATATCGACACAGATAATGGACGGCTTTATGAAGAACTGTCAAACTGTAGCCATATTTTTCGATCTTGAGAAGGCTTATGATACGTGCTGGCGAGCAGGGATTCTACGTACCCTGTATGCCTGGAATATACGTGGACGCCTACCACTTTTCATTCAAGAGTTTATAAAGGACCGCTTTTTCCGAGTAAGGGTCGGTTCGGTTTTTTCTAATTCTTTTGTTCAGGAGGAGGGAGTACCTCAGGGTTCGGTGCTAAGTGTCACGCTCTTTGCTATAGCAATTAACTCCATCTGGAAATGTGTTCCACCTGGAGTTTCGTCATGCCTATTCGTAGACGACTTCGCTGTCTATTGCACTTCTCAGCGCACGGCGTTCTTACAACGGCGCCTGCAGCAATGTTTGGACAACCTTAGAGAATGGAGCATGAAAAACGGCTTCCGTTTCTCAACTGAGAAGTCAATTTGCGTTAATTTCTGGCGCCGTAGGAGACGATTACCACCTTCGCTCCGATTTGGTCCAGATTCACTTCCCTTCGCAGAAGAGACGCGCTTCCTGGGTTTGATCTTGGACAGGAAGCTTAGTTGGTCGTCGCATATTGCACAGCTAAGAGCACGATGTGACCGTTCCCTAAATATTATGCGAGTACTGAATGGCAAATTGGGGGGTCGGGCAATATTGTTGCGAATATATCGCGCATTGGTCCGATCCAAGCTAGACTATGGGTGTATTGTTTATTCGTCAGCACGACCATCTGTGCTGAGAAGATTAGACGTGGTCCATAGTAGGGGCATCCGCATTGCAACAGGAGCTTTTCCAACAAGCCCAGTGGTGAGCCTTTACGCCGAGTCCGCAGAAGCTCCTCTGCAATACCGGCGTGAGATTCTCTTGGCAAATTATGGTTGTGCGCTTAGATGTATGCCTAAGCACCCAACGTTCGCTTCTTTTTTCACCACCACGCTAAGAGAACGATATAGAAATAGCACCCTTAGTCTAAAGCCTGCGGGGTTCCGTTTCCAAGAGCTCCTAGTGAAGCTTGGAGTGGAACTGCCCATGATGTTCACCAAGGGCGAGAGGCTCTACCCCCTTTGGCTATCTGGCACGCCCCATATAGATCTTGGGATGACCGTACACCAGAAGTTCACGATGCCTATTTCAAGTATCCGCACGTGTTTCTTAGAATTTTTGTCAGGCTACACTGACCGTCGATATATTTACATCGATGGGTCAAAGAGCACCAACAGTGTTGGATGTGCTTATGTTTATGGAACCGAACTATATGCACTTGGTTTTCCAAATAGCACTTCCATTTTTACTGCAGAGCTTTATGCAATTTATCGAACCGTCTTGTATGTTCACCGTTGTAAATTAGGTAACTGCCTGATTTTGAGCGATTCCCTTAGTGCACTGCAGAGCCTTTGTCAGTTGTACAACCCCCACCCTATTGTACAACGTATCCAGGATGCCCTCCATGTATTACATGCTTCTGGCGTTGACGTGGTGTGTGCATGGATTCCTGGTCACGTAGGTTTGCCGGGGAATGAGATGGCAGATTTAGCAGCAAAGTCGGCAACTAAAGAACCCAGTATCACCATCTCATGTGTTACTTCGGAAGCCTTTAGGCTTGAAGTGCGGAGAGCGGTGCTGTCGTCCTGGCACGACGAGTGGTCAGCTCTCCGCGGTAATAAGCTTAGAGAAGTGAAAGAACTTCCGATAATCTGGGTAACTCCCTGTCGCAGGAGGTTAGTGTGGCTCGATTAAGAATAGGGCACTGCAATTTTTCGCATGGTTACCTAATTAAAAGGGACCTTGCACCTGTATGTCCGCTGAGCGACAACCTTTTGGCTGTCTGTCACGTGCTGCTAGACTCTTCCTCTCTAGCGCACCTTCAAGATTCTCTGCAGCTGCGTGCCAGACCTGCAGAGGTCTTAGCGGATGACAAAACAGCGGTTGATGGAGTTTTTAACTTTTTAGCGGAGTGTAATATCAATTTGAGGATTTAAAATTTTGGATATCTGTTTGTGCTTTTTCATATCTATTACCTTGTTTTATATCTGGCTATTGCCACCGTTTTTTACGTTTATGTGTATATTTTCTTTGTTACTAGTAATTTTATTTTTGATTCAAATTTATATCTGGCTATTGCCATGAATTTTTTAAGGGCGCTGATGACCTAGATGTTGAGCGCCCTTAAACACACAAAATCATAATCAGCACATAAATTGTGTTTTAGGGAGTTCTGCATTTTTTGTATAGTAAGATTTAGTCTCTCTCTTCCAGTTTACGAGTTATGGAAAAGTCATCCAGAGTAAACAGACCACATGGGCTACAGCCAGAAAATTCAAAGTATACATTTCATTTATCATAAAAATATGTTAAACCTATGGCACTATAATCAAAATCGTTAGAGCCATTTTGAAGAAAATAAAAATTTTTGAAAAATTTTCCATGTAAAGGGTAGTTTAGTGTGGAGGAATTTACTTCAAAATCTTCGTGTCGCATCCTTGAAAGACATTTAAGTTAAAACATCTAGGAATGTGTTTATACATAGAAAACAAGAACATTAATTCAGTGAAGAAGCTGTCACAGTGCTTAGAATTTAGTATCGGTATCAGATAATATCGGTATCGTATCATAGTTCTTGAAGTTGCAACAATTGAGTGAATTAATTGTAAATAAATAGTAATATTGTTATATTTCAGGAACACCGTTCGTTTTGAAGATGTCTGCTCAGATGTAACACCTGAACTTCTGAACCAAGTGGAAGAACTGAAGAAGCTGGTACAGCCAGACTGGGGCTGTGATATTATATTTACATCGGTATGTAGTTATTCTAACTCTTTCTTAATGCACTGGCCCACCTCTGTGGTGTGGAGGTAGCGTGTCTGCCTCCTTACGACCAAGAGTTCGAATCCCGCTTAGGGTAAGTTATCCGGATAAGGTCTTTACCGCGGTTTTCCTTATCCTGACAAGTGGTTTTATACAGGATGGAAGGGAAATCATTACAGTAATTTAAACCCGTGGTTGATCCCGATAATTAGAACACGTTTTGTACCTTACGTTTTTGTCTCCGACCATTTCCTACAGAGATATTTTAGTTTTCTAGAAAACAAGCTGGCAACACTGCGGATTGTATGGGTGTCACTTTCCCTAGCTCAGAACATAAACACACACCTTGCAGTGTCCTTCAGTGTTTACTGTGCGAGTGTAGACCAATCAGAATCGTTAGCTCCCAAAACATAACACGGAAGCTAAAGCGCACGACTTGTCTACATCCACAAACCGGCTCAATTCCCTGATCAACATCAACACAACGTTGTCACGTCTGAAACAGCTGCTTGGGATTTTGCACTGCTGGGTATAAATGCATTGTAGTCAATCAGGATTTGAAACTACAACCTATATTAGAGCCTTTGTCAAGTACAGTTTTCTCTGTATTGAATGTTGATGTAAATAATGCTGTTGGGGTGTTTCAGGGCACCACGGGACATCCTAAGGGTGCGCTGTTGTCACATCATTCTCTCCTAAATAGCATGCTCATTACAGGCAGAAGAGGGCACTTCGCAAAGGAGGTAAGTGGTGTTCATTTGTCAGTTGTTTAGTTCCCACTGCGTGTCAACGATAAACTGGGTTCTCATTTGTAACAATGCTTAAATTGCATTACTCCCAAAAGTGCGACATGAAGGTTTCTAAAATAATCCCAAAACTATCCTTTACATGGAACATTTCTCAAAATGCCTTATTTTTCGGAAAGAAGTAATGTTAAATAAAATACGAGATATTAAACGTATACCTCGAACGTTGTACCAGTAAGTTGTTAAGTCCTCATTCAGAACGAATTTTACATAATTTTGGATGTAATTCAGGATTGGTCAGGATTAAATTCTGTTTCTATATGTTTAATAATTCATGTAATCTACCTTATATTAAAGAATTTGAAGCAATTCGTGGACAGAAAGTATATTTTAATCACAGTGATTATTCTTGCAATATTTTGGGCTTATTTTGTGTTTTCAACTGACTATCTAAAGATGAAATGTTGATTATACCATCGTGCGTTTACATTTTTGATGGGAATGTTGCCCGTATAGGTTATGTATATCAGTGTAAACACCTTGCTTCCAGGAGGACGGCAAGTGGTGTATAACTACACAGTTCTGCCACCTCGTGGCGACGGCAGGTATTCTCATGTCCATATGTTTCGGAATGACGTTAATAATCCCTGGTGCAGTGTATGATGCAGAGGAAGTCGTATCAACCATCGTCGACCACAAGTAAGTATTCTGTACCTGACGCTTTTATTCCGTAATACATAATGACCATAAATTAAAAATACATTTTGACTTTGTATATTACAAATACCTACATTTATATTATGTAGGGTAATACTGCAGAATAAAAGTGATTTTTGTTTTGAACATTAAGGGATTTTGGAAATGGCCTCAGTAGTGGTCTATTCTGAAATCGTTTGCTTTTTATTGAATATTGCAAGAATAAATGCTTCCGGAGTGTCTTAAAGCTCTGTTCTGAGTGTTTAGTAAGTGCGAATAACATCTTAGTATCAGTTTTTATGAAAGTAAGGACGACATACTTTGATTACAGGTGTACCAATGCTATTGGTATCCCGTCACAATGTGTAGACATGATACAAATAGTGAAACAGAAGAACCTGCGTGTCCTACATCTCAAGTACCTTATGGTTGCTGGAGCACCAATGTCTGCCGCACTCGTGCACGCACTCAAAGACACCTTCGAGTCACTCAATATCTTGGTGGGTATCTATGTGACGTCTGTTCACTGTTGCATATTCTGACGTCATAACTCAGCGCTCAGTTGGCAGTTTGTGCTACACTTGGCGTTAATCAGGAAGGGGACTGACAGTTGCAAACCACATGGCGCAAATGTTTATATCAATGGGAGGAAATGGATGCATCTTTGCGCTCGCTTATCATAGATACGAAAAGTACAGTTTGTTCACCAGCTCATGGTCCCAGGCAGAAATGCAGTCAGCCTCTACGTCAGTAAACAACTCAACATAAACAGCTTCATCTGAAGCAGCAATTGTGCTTCTAATCGCGGTTACGATAATCTTGCCAACCTTGGAATGTGTATTCACGCTAGCTTCAAGTAAAAAAATAACTCAAAATGGCAGAATTGAAATGTTATTTTCAGTTAATGAAGTATATTTAGTAAAGTATATTTCTAAAACGTAAACGATATGTTCAACTACTCCGTATTTCTCCCAAATATGATTTCCTGCGTTTTCTATGTTTTTGAAAAACACTGCCAGCCTATTTCGTTCACAAGTGATATATCTTCCAGCGTTATATCATGCAATAAGTCACCTGTTACATTTCTAAAACTGTTCGTTTCACCTTGGTCCAAACCAGTTCTATGGGATTGAGTTCACACATGTATGGGGGCAAGTGGCCCAAAGGTCCCAAAATGCTTTCGTTTAGTGCACCTGCTGGCATAACCTTATTTTTAATATTCTTAGGGGTGTATATATACACTTTATCATCTTGAAATCGTCTTTTGTTTTGTCATATTTGAAAAGCACGCAATAAAACACTGAACTTTATATGTAGCACAAAATATAACCTAACTTTCCAAACGCAACTTCGAAAGTCTCACACGGAGGAAATATAAGTGGCATGCCAATTGCTAAAATAAAACTTTTCCATCATAATAAAGAAAGGACCTCTTCTCTAACACTAATATTTACAAAGCTATTAATAAGTATACTAAAATGTGCTAAAAGGTAGTTCGCAGGGTTATTTTCAATACTTTAAAAGTATTTCTATGAAACTTATATCAAAATGTGCAAATAGGTTCGAAATATTCATATACGTTTAAAATATGAAAACTCCATTTAGAGTGCCCTTAATGGTTTTATAATTAGTGGTTTGTAAAGAGACTTTGGTTTATATCCAGACTGACACTGTCCTGTGTTTTACTAAAGATGCATTACTATGGTTTGTTCAGGCTACACTCGGTATGACGGAGACGAGCGGTGTGACGTTCATGACGTCACCAGACGATGACGTGGGGAAGGTGTCAACTACTGTTGGACGCGTTTCAGATCACCTGGAGGTGAGTTATAATTCCTTACCTACATACGCAACAACCGTATTCCTCACAAAAATACATGTTTTGAGTTCCCTTAACCCAATTCAAACAATGACGTGTTGCACGATATGCTTAAATGTGAATTTTAACATTGAAATCTACGATTAAATTTGGGTTGACAACACTGACCGGAAGGTGTAAATTATCAGCGAGCTGTTGGTTACTTGACGATGAACCAGATAGTCCCATTAACTTAACGCTATCTTCAATTTGCATCCTGAATGGCCATTATATATCATACAATAGGGATAGAACTCGGAAGAAAGCATTTTCGCCCAATAAGTTTCTATGACTTAAAAGTGATTTAGACCAGTTCTAAAGTCCTGAACGCTTGCAACAGGTGTTTAGGGACATTGCTCCTTGTCATGCCACAGTTTTCAGGAGGGACCGAACCTTTTAAAAGGTGAGGAGAGAAACGCCGGTCCGGTAACCGTGGTGACTGAGGAAGATACTGCACACGTTGAGAAAATACTTCACAAAAATAATCGCATTATAAATAATTGAGACAGCATTGCAGATTAGATCGACAGCAGGTTTGGAAATCCTCCATGAATTCCGTCGTGTGTGGAAGGTCACATCCAGATGGGTGCTTCTGAATTTGAGGAAAGGACAAAAACATTCCCGTTTTGAATTGTGTGAGAGAATTCTGACAGGATTCGAAGGAGGGGCTCCAGATGGGTTTCTGACATCGTCACAGAAGATGACGTGTGGATTTGTTAATTTGATCGGGAGACGCAGCTGCAATCAGCGGCGTGGATCTTTTATGATAAGAATCCAACGATAAAAGTGAAATGTCTCCAAAGTGTCCACAAGAAATTGGTGCCCTCATTCTTCCCTCATTCTTGTGGCAACCATTTCTCTGGAGGAGCCAACCACGATTACCGCTAATTAGCAAACGTTTTGAAGCCTGAGAATGGTTTTTGGGGCATGCACAGGACTGCGAGGTCTTCTTGATCACAACAATGCGTCTGCGCACACGACCAACATTACCATTCAGTTCCTGGAGTCTACAGAGATCAAACTCGAGGGTCATCCACGATACAGTCCGTACCTGGCCCATGTGACTTTTTTATGTTCTGGCCGATAAAAAAATGCATTTATGAAAAGAAATTTTCAACCCCTAAAGATACTGTTACCAGCTTCGAAGATGTTGCAGCCATTGTGGCAGAAGTGGTATCAGCGAATGCAAAAGTATATATATATATATACACAGGGTGGTGGCGAGTGCTTTGGTAAAGTGCGACAAACAAGATAGTTTTAAATAATTATTCTTGGTGTATATCAAAGTTTTCCGAGTGACACTCGCATCAACACCGTTACACTGCTGTTTAACTAACCAACAGTTTATTAAACGGCGCTGGCACTTAAACTTCGGTTTGCTATAACTAAACTTCTAGTAAAACTAGCTTTGTAATAGTGGATGTAACTGTGTGTTGTATGTTTGTAGGTGAAGCTTGTGGACAGTGAGGGAAGAATGGTTCCCATGGGCACACCTGGAGAACTTTGGGTTCGAGGATATGTGAACATGCTTGGTTATTGGGGTCAGCCAGACAAGACTCAAGAAGTAAAACGGGAAGATGGCTGGCTAAAAACAGGGTAAAGCTGTCTTAATGTTATATTTGTTGTTATAAGTGTTTATATTCAAGAGTATTGTTGTGAGAGAGTGAGTGTGACTGTTGCAGCGACCAGTTAGTCCTGACGGAAGAAGGGTACGGGAGAGTTGTGGGTCGTCTCAAGGAAATGATCATACGAGAGAGTTTCAACTTATTCCCTATGGAGATTGAGCAGTTCCTACAGAGTCATCCAGATATCCTCGACGTACAGGTATGTTGCAACCTGCATCATCCACGACAGTTGTTGGGCAATGTTTTGAGTCTCGCTGAATACAAGAACCATGCTTACATGTGTCTGTGAACAGCATAGGTCAAAAACTTTCCTTCAGTAGGAAACTTAGTATTTTAAGACCTTTTTATAGTTTGTTTTTTATCAGTAGGCCTCGAAACATGTATTTCCAGTGAAATATGAACATATACTTACTATATGTGGTAGAGAAAGTTAAAGTGCATATAAATGTTGCAGGCATTTGGAGTTCCGGATCCCAAAGTAAGTGAAGAAATGTGTGTGTACATTCGAACCAGGGATAACGTCCTTCTCACCGAACAAGATGTCAGGGACTTCTGTAATGGACAGGTAATATTTCATATTTAAAACATAAAAAATGAGGTACCTAGCGATGTACTGAACTGTTGTGTTTACAGATTGCAGATTGGAAGATTCCCCGTTACATCATGTTTGTTGAGGACTTCCCTCGCCTTGCCACAGGGAAGGTGGCAAAGCAGCAACTCAAGAAACTGGCAATAGAACAGCTGGGGCTTCTCAATAAAGAAGAAAACTTGTTGTATGTCCCTGGGATTCAATGAATCATCTGACGACAGTTGTGTCACAGCCACCCCAGAGATAACATGGCAGGAAGAAGAGACTCGCCGCAGCAGTTCAAGAGCCCTCTAAAGAACCTTCGGAGGAAACTGAAAACACCAGCGCCGTCCCTGCCTCACAGTCAGCCTCCTCACCAACTCCACCGTCGTACGTTACCAGCCACAGTTCACCAAGAACACACCTACAGAAATGACTCACGTATACACAAGGTCCATAAGTCACTAGAAGAGATTCTACTAGGACACAGAACAGTACTGGAGACTAAACTCAACCATATCGAGGACATTCTGACACTTCCCAGACTTCCCATTCCGTCCACAGTTCCACACACGCTCACCCCAAGTCGCAGGTCAGTGTCAGGGCATCTGTCATGGTACTCGACCTACCCAAGCCAAATGACCCATCTTAACATGCAGTCACAATCATCCGTTTTACTTCGGCAGTACTGGACACCACATTGTATCCTTGGCAGTTACAACCTTCAGTATGTGATTGTCTGTCTGACATGAATTAGGATATATTGTTCATTCTCCTCCTCTATGTGATCTGGACCAAGACTACCTTCAAATATGCCCGACTGGCCACTTCTAGCGCTCTTCCTTCCCATCCATCAGAGCGCAAGAGGATTAACGGCTTCATTGTCAGAAATCCACCATTAGCCAACAACCACAGCAGTTCAATAAAGTAGCAAAACGAGGAATGATTTTTGTTAGTATTGTTATTCTGCACTATGTCAGGCAGGCAGGCAACCTTGTAGAAAGAAAAACTGCTCAATCGGCAGTGGAGCAAATAAAGAGGTTGTTTTTTTTATTATGATTATTATTGTAATTGTAGTGGTAATTGTAGTTGTAGTTGACTATCACATACATACATTCACAAGGATTTGTAGTTTATAAAAACAACAAATATTAAAGTTTTGTAAAAAAGTTTGTTTACAGTTCTTGTAATACAACAACATATAAAACCACATGCTTTCTAGAAGATAAAAAGGATGGATAACGATATGCACAGCCTTACAAAATATTGTATCATTTGTCTTTGGTGAGTGTCCTAATTCTGAACTAGAACAACGATGATAGCAATTCTTGCTGGAACACCCTTCTTCTCTTGTCACTGTTTGTTCACTGTCAAGTATTTGTGTTCAATCTTCACAACTTTGTAAACAGGACTACATACGTGGTTTCACAGTTTAAGTGTAAAGCTTCAGTGCAACAAGGGTGCGTGGACATTGTGAAATTTACCAAAGCTGCACAGCTACAAACAGATATATATCATCAAATGAAATGTAGATACGTGTCTCGTATAAATATTCTGTCTCAAATCATTGTTAGTAAAATTCTGACTATGTTTGGGTCCACTTACTCTGAAATCAAAACCAGGTCCCCCATAACAGATGAAAATCTGGTAGTAGAACAGTTAAAGGGGTCACTATTGAAACAGCTCCAGACTTCTAAAATTTGGTTGTTAAACTCGAAGCGCGAGTTACTGTTGGCTTTAGTACTTATTTTAACTAAACTTTATTGATCCCACAGAGAAATTGCTAACAGACAATGTGTCTCTTTCACTGTCTGCTGCTGCACGTTGGGCCTATGCCCCTCTTTCACTAACACTGGTAGTATCTATCACCAAATTTGGCCACCTATGTGTGCCATAAAGAAACACAGGCAATTCCCTCGATACACATGCACAAGTGTTACCAACCTTACAGTTCAACCCAGTAAAGCCAAGCATATTTACTCTAGTGTGAAACTAGCAAAGCTTAAACCAAACTGTAAGCCTGGCTTAAGTGTGTCTGTTAGAGCTTTGGCTTAAACTGTGAAACCGGGTCTCGAAGGGACATGATGAATGCACCAACAGTGTGGTTAGTAACGTCACGTCTCACTGATGGTTGGAGGCAAACGTAGAGCCAAAAACTGTCGATGTAGACGCTGACGACAAAACTGGTAGAATTCTATCTCTCGTGTGAAGTTTCTTCTGACAATGTCCTTTACTTCTTCACTTACAGGTGGCTTGAAACGGTTTCTGTTGATGCTCGTAAATCGGTCCACTTCATCTGTTACCAACAACAAGAAACAAAAACACATTAGCTCGTAAAATACAAAAACAAGAGATACTAATAATACAAAAGGTTTAAACTACCTTACAAAAACTGAACATACCAGAGAAAGTCTAATTTTGAAATACTGGGATGTTTCAGCTGGAATAGGATAAGCTTTTGTTGCTGGTAATAATGCAGCCGCATAATATCGCGTCAACTCAATACTCTTTGTGAGCAGAGCAAAACAAGTGATGTTCGTGACATTGTGTATATCAGCTGCTGTTATCATATTTCCTCGCTTGCAGTGGAAAAACACCACGCAGCAGTTCACATGTATTTGTATGTGTGTTCCCAGAAATAATTGGATTACTTTATAGTTTGAATAATCCACAGTATTAGTTAATTTCCATGCGATTCCTAGTTCAGGTACTATAGGGCAGACAAAAAGTGTGATGCCTATAATATTGCTTGATACATACGTACCCCAGTAAACATCTGACGCTCCTCGGAAAAACAATGGAACATAGTTTTCTAGGACAGTGAGTGTTGTGTTCAGGTCTTCTAGGACTCCTACTACGGAATAATGTCGTTCAACAGCTTGTTTAGCCAACTGCAGCGCCCCTACTGTGTTGAATGGCCTGGAAAGTAAAATTATCACCTTATTAACATATTCTACTCAACTTTTTACTTTAAAATATATTTATACCAATTGTAAGTAGATGAATATCTCCAAAATGGTTCACTCTACAAAAAATGTATATATAAATTGTGTCTTTTAGCAAGATCTACATTTTTGGGGAATACAATTTCCTGGTTATTTTGAATAACTATTTCTGTGGCTAAGTCATTTCCAAGATAAACATTATTAATGGTTGGAAATGTTCAATATGTTGTAATACTTGTAAAATCATATTCATATTCAGTTGTTTGGAAAGATG
This sequence comes from Tenodera sinensis, assembly GCA_030765045.1. Taxonomy (NCBI): domain Eukaryota; kingdom Metazoa; phylum Arthropoda; class Insecta; order Mantodea; family Mantidae; genus Tenodera; species Tenodera sinensis. The sequence goes on along the minus strand of CM060974.1, from coordinate 77,598,955 downwards.
TAATTATTGTTTATTTATGCCAACAAACTTACTGTTGGTGTTTCTAAACACACAAGCCGTGTGTGGGCAAAGTTTGAGAGGTAGAAGTAGAACTTAAAAATTCAATGTCACAACTGGGATTTGAACCACAGACCACACTGTGGCATTGAATTTTTAAGTTCCAGTTCTACTCTCAAGAGTATGTAATTTTAATGTGTTCAGTTGTTAAACATTTGAGTATTGTTATTCACTTAGTACCTATAAGAAAATTGTAATGTAGCTATTTCTGTGAAGATTTATCTCCAAGTAGACAAAAAATAAACTTTTGTAAGAATAGTTGGTGTACCCACTAATAAATGAAAGGGTAGAGAAGGCCATGTGAATATAAGGGGTCAAGTGTTTGATATTTGTAACAGCCTGAAAGCAAACAGTAAATAAATACAATACCTTAAATGCACTTGTTTTTGACTATTTACTATAACTTTTATTTTTGTATAGCGTGTACAAATTAGTGAACAATTATTAACAGATATTTTGGAAATAGCTTATGCCACAACACAAGTTATGTAAAATTAATTGCACGTTTTTGTGCGGTATGTCTTCATGTATTACTTAATGTTTACCAATTGCACAACAGCGATTCAAAATAAAGAGATATTCAAAGGCAATTCTCAGAAAATTCAAGATATAGATGATAGTTGAAGAAACAGATATTTTCTAATGTTCTGCAAGTTGATTACTAGGTAGTATATTTCATTTGCATAATCATTTGTTAATTATCATCATTTAAAGATGTGCTTTGCGAGTGAAAACCCATATATGGGCGACCTGTCCGGACCCTGACGAGCGAAAACTCATATATGGGTTTGGAGTCATAGAGCTATTGTGATCGGCTCCTCTCGCTCAAATAATTCATATATACTGCCAATAGATGGCAGGAAATGTTCTTTCAGATGTTTGTGGTCAGTTCATCTCCGATTTTCCATATTTAATCATTTCTGTCGTAACTTTCAGTAGTGTAGGGCAATGGTCGCTTGGATGGCTAGATATCCAAGATCTGACAGATCCCGCCCCAGTGACAATATAGGAACCCAATCTGCAACACCAGACATACAAAAACACCAAAGCTTGTAGTACCCTGACAATACATACCACCTCACGGGTAAATCCGTAATTAAACGGATAGGTACCGTGGCCACCTTACCATCCGCCTGGGTTAACCCAGGCGCCTCGTACTCACTCCTGGACTCCTTTCAGTAGTGTAGGACGTGCGGTGATTGCATCCAGTAACTGAGAGTTCTTTTTCATTTTTTGACAGAATGGCGGGAAAGAAAGGGCTGATCGAAACAAGAAATTCTAGAATGTTGAACAAAAGTGATAGTGAGTTATAGAATTTTGTGCTCAGTGATGATGAGAGTGATATATGCGAGAATTCGTGTGTAAGTGCAAGTGACGCTGCAGACAGCTGTATTCCTAGCTGGAAGAGGTGAGTAAGTTTGACCCTGGTCCTACATCAAGTGTCCCAGTGCACAATATCCAGGAGGGACCAATACTTCCTTCTCATTTTGTTGAGAATACGCTTCCAGTAGAATTTTTCGGCCTATCTTTTGATGGCAAAATTACAGAAATAATTACTGAGGTGACTTGCATTCACGGAAACATTAAAAAAAATCAGACGACACCACCAATGAAAAAAGCCAGAATTGCTTCTTGGAATCTCCCAGAAATTGCCGATATAAAAGCACTGAGATAGTATTATCTCAATAGTATTGAGATACACAAGTCGCTATGAAAATCATATGCCAATTTTAGATACCCTGCCCTAGCTAGGTGTAACTGCACATTTCTATCAAAACTTTTATAATTTGTTATTATTACAAATGGAAGTATTAAATATCATAATGTGACACTATTTAGTTCCTGAAGCACTGCTGGTTTATTTGTGAATACTTATGTACGAACCACGCTGTAGAAAATGGAGAAGTGCTACTTAAGCCGTTCTTGTAACAACATTTTCACACGGATTAACAAAACTTCACTCCTGGAGGACAGTTACGATTCAATTCAACAAAAAGCAAGGTATACTATGTGTTTTAGAACATTTGAGCATTTTTATATAGTTTTAACTGTATTTAATAGAGTTTCATACTTTAGCAAAATTGCCTTCCGCTCAGGAAGGGTTACCTACTTAATGTTTACCAATTGCACAATAACAATTCAAAATAAAGAGATATTCAAAGGCAATTCTCAGAAAATTCAAGATATAGATGATAGTTGAAGAAACAGATATTTACTAATGTTCTGCAAGTTAATTTCTAGTTGATTATATTTCATTTGCATAATAATCATTTGTTAATTATCATCATTTAAAGATGTTGTGTTCATTGAAAAATTAATATGGCTAGAGAGTATTTCTGGGTTACAATTTTGAACCATCATTAATACCTAAACAAAGCAAAGATTTGCTTAGAAATACATTTGGTGAAGAAGGCCTGAATAAGGCAACAATTTAGTATTGCTTAAAAACATTCAAAAGAGATTGTTTTTGTCTTAGCGATGAATTTCATGAAGGATGCCCAAAAACTGTTGTTATTGATGAAAATATTGCCATAATTTGAGCAATACTTTATCAAGATCAACAACATCTTATGGATTTATTTTGGCAACATTGGGCTTTGGTACAGTGGAATCCTGATAACTCGACCTAATGTGGACTGAGAGACTGTCGAGTTACCGAAATGTTGAGTTTTATGAAATAATGGGTCTGTTATTAACAACTTATAACATAACACTGCAAACTAAGTAAATACATATTCTAGCAAAATATAGGAAACAAAAGTATAACATATTCTAAATTTTATTCCACTTTGTTCGGTGTCAGGGGCTCTAATGACCTAGCTATCGATGGGCCCTTAAACCCTAATCACTTACTCACTCACTCACTCGCTCGTTCGGTGTCTTTAACACATCCAATTCAATATCCATCACCATGGTTTTCTTCCCATTGAGTGGAACAAATAACTCAACACAACACTAACAGCAAGCATAAAGTCTTTTAACCAGAGATATTAACTGAAAGTTTAGCTTCAGATGTACCCAAGTATCTTTCACATGATCTTGCTTGAATGTGCGCGAGTGACATCATGCAAGTTGATAATGTGGGTAATGTCTGCATTCACTTCCTTGAAATAAACAGGACACAGCTAATAATAGCAGATGGCTCACAACGTTTACGTCACAAACATAACCTCACATTGCTATGCTCTTATAAATACAAACATGAACTCCATCATGAACCACTGTGCAGTTGTCACATTTAAAAATACCTTTGTACTGGTTAAAGCAATAACGCTTCTGAACAAGTGTTTGTGCTGTGTGTCCACAAGGCAAGCTTTTGGTTCCGTGACAATGTTCTGACAAAGATCAACACGTGGCGAGCCCTTTTGTCACTGTGAGGGAGATTCCATTAGGTTGTATACATACTACACTAATCAAAATTTACCTATACTATTCATACTTTGTAGCAGATAACAGAAATTATTATAGTCAAGTTTAATAATGAAAATAGTTATAGTTGTCGACTTACAAGGAATGTTAACTTATCAAGACTCAAGTTATCGGGATTGTACTGCATGAATAAAATCCAAAATATTTTATATGAACAGTTAGACTGAGAAAACTTTGTTGTTGATTTTGGGTTCACCCAAAAAAAGAATGACTAATGCTTTACATTTTTCAGTATATTTTACACAATATTACAAGTTTTAAGATCATAAATGCAAAATATGGTGTTTATGTTGTTAGCTAATGCTGGATTTCTGACAATGAAGTCATTAATCCTCTTGCTCTACAATATTTTTCACTGATGGATGGGGCATTAGAAGTGGCCGGGCATATTTGAAGCTGGTCTCGATCCATTTCCTCTTGCAGATCACATAGAGGACAGAGTGGTGAAGAATATATCCCAATTCTGTTTAAATGTTTTACCAGACAATCATGTCCTGTAATCAATCTGAAGGTTGCAACTGCTGTTTTTCAAGGATACTCAGGAATTACTGTTTGAATGTTTGGTAGTTCCTATCTTTTATTCTTTGATTTTTCATAGTAATATTTTGCAACAATTTTTTTTTAATTCAGAGTTGACTTATCTTTTAGCTGCATAAAATGGTAGATTAACTATAGATTTCTGTACACAGCTGGTACAAGAAAATCAGCTTTGTCATTACCACTCAGTCCACAGTGAGCCGGTATCCATTGGAAGACTAGGTGTTTTTGAAGTGCTGTTAGATGGGTAAGGATTTTCCAACATTCTATAATTGTTTGGTTTTTTGGTGACAACTTGGAAGTAATTGCTATAATTGCTGCCCTGGAATCTGAGAGAATAACTGCTTGCTGAAAATGTGAAATTCTGTACAAAAGATTTTGTAGGGCCATTCGAATTGCTTCAATTTCTCCATCAAAGTTTGTAGTTCCATAACTTAAAGATTTGTAATAGGAAAAGAGGTGACATGTGACTCCAGCACCTGCTCCATCTTGGTTTGATATCAATGATCCATCAGTATAAATATGGAGCCATTCATGTTCTGGAAATCTAGTATGGATTGTCTCTAATGCCAATAATTTTAGAACACTAGTTGGGGTATCACTTTTCTTAACTTCTTCTGTCAGGTGTAAATAATATGTGATGTCTAATGTATGTGTTGGATTGACTTTAGATATGAAGTTTTCCTTTGAATTAGGAAGGTCTACATTCTTCCTGATGTCTTGAATTTTGGAAAGAAAGCTCTCCTGAGTCTTTAGTGTATGTGTAAAATTTCTCTTGTGCCATGTATTGAATGGGAGTCTGATCAACTTTTCGTGTTGAATAAGAGCCGCTTTTTCTATTTCATATTCAATGGGATATTGGTTGGTTAGTATTTCCATAGCTGCTATTGGTGTGGTTTTGATAGCACCTGTAATTAATCTCAGACTTTGGTTTTGAAAGATTTGAATCTTTTTTGTGTTTGCTGTTACAAGAACTTCGCTGCAGTAAGTAAATAATGGCTTTATATATACATTGTATGTTGTGTTAAGCGTTGCTCTGGAACATCCCCACTTCATTCCTGTTAGACGTTTTAACAGTGAAAGGCGCCTCTCTGCTCTTTGTATTACATTTTCTATTTGTTTGGTCCATGTAAGTTTGGTATCAAATGTAACTCCTAAATACTTTGCTTCCTTTGTTTCTGGTAATTGTTGACCCTCAAAATTTAGTTTTATTTTTAGTGGTTTTTTTCTTAGTGAAAAGATTTGGTAGTTTGATTTTGTTGTATTAACAGTCATTAAATTTTCTTTGGTCCACCTCTGTAAGTTGGTTAAGGATTGTTGCATGGTTTTTTCTAGTTCTGTACTTTTGTTTTTTGGTTTTGAAGTCCACATTACTAAGTCATCAGCAAATAGTGCACACTTCACACCTGATTCTTGTATTTGTTGTGGCAGATCGTTAATAAATATATTAAAAAGTGTTGTGCTGAGCACTGCACCTTGTGGCAAGCCACGGTGTATTTGTTTATATTTAGATATATTTCTTCCATATCTGGTTGCAATAAAGCGTTGTGTTAGGAAATGACATAGCCATGAAAACATTGGACCTTGTATCCCTATTTTTTTTACTTTCTTTAGTAGTTTTGTTCTGCATATAGAATCATATGCACTTTGGAAATCAATAAAAACTGATAAATTATTTTCTTTTCTATTGAAGGAGTCTTTGATTTCTTGACTGAGAAGTAAGACTTGTTCATTTGTAGAGTGGAACTCTCTGAATCCAGCTTGACATGGGGATATTAAATTTTCTGATTCTAGGAACCAATTTAACCTGTTTAACACCATTCTTTTCATCACTTTTGCTATTATGCTAGTAAGAGCTATTGGTAGTAAGAGCCCTATTAATAGGTATATTATACAAAATGATTCACTTACGTGCAAGCATCGCTATGTCCACAGAAGAACAATGACTGTCGGCGATGATCCCCAATTCCCTCGTGAGTCTCTCCTTCTATGTAGCGACATTCCCGGTCGCCTCTCAGAACACATGTTTCGAAGTCCTGTTGAGGCAGGCAACATTTCTATATTACTGCACCACTTTCATAAAAGTTATACACACTACACAAATTATTATACAGCTTTTAAACTTATATATTTTCTTCACTTGTGTTATAGTTCAAACAATGATCAACGAGTAGGCCGTGCTCATAGTAATGACTGTCAGTTTCACATTTACCATAGTGTTTAATTTTCAACTCAGAAATTGCTTATACTCCCAATTCTTTAATACTCGGTGGAACACAATTACATTTGTTCCAAATTAGATGTTTAGTTTAAGACAATGCATCTTACCTCTTATCTACCCCTAGTGTCGAGGCACAATGCAGCCCTCTCGGAGGGTATTTGCTCTCCACTTACTTATGGGCCCCATAAACTTACCCCTCATCCACATCTAGTGTCGAGGCACCGTGCAGCCCTCTCGGAGGGTTTTTGCTCTCCACTTACTTATGGGCCCCATAAACTTACCCCTCATCCACATCTAGTGTCGAGGCACCGTGCAGCCCTCTCGGAGGGTTTTTGCTCTCCACATACTTATGGGCCCCATAAACTTACCCCTTATCCACATGTAGTCACCTTGGTGGTGGGAATATCAGGAAACGCTTGTTTATTTACTCACGTTCTTGAGCCAGAGATGGTCTGGTAGGGGAATATCAGGAAACGCTTGTTTATTTACTCACCTTCTTGAGCCAGAGAGGGTCTGGTAGGGGAATATCAGGAAACACTTGTTTATTTAGTCACGTTCTTGAGCCAGAGAGGGTCTGGTAGGGGAATATCAGGAAACGCTTGTTTATTTACTCACCTTCTTGAGCCAGAGAGGGTCTGGTAGGGGAATATCAGGAAACGCTTGTTTATTTACTCACCTTCTTGAGCCAGAGAGGGTCTGGTAGGGGAATATCAGGAAACGCTTGTTTATTTACTCACCTTCTTGAGCCAGAGAGGGTCTGGTAGGGGAATATCAGGAAACGCTTGTTTATTTACTCACCTTCTTGAGCCAGAGAGGGTCTGGTAGGGGAATATCAGGAAACGCTTGTTTATTTACTCACGTTCTTGAGCCAGAGAGGGTCTGGTAGGGGAATATCAGGAAATGCTTGTTTATTTACTCACGTTCTTGAGCCAGAGAGGGTCTGGTAGGGGAATATCAGAAAATGGTTGTTTATTTACTCACCTTCTTGAGCCAGAGAGGGTCTGGTAGGGGAATATCAGGAAACTCTTGTTTATTTACTCACCTTCTTGAGCCAGAGAGGGTCTGGTAGGGGAATATCAGGAAACGCTTGCTTCCGTTCCACGTAATACCACGGGGCCCGCACATAGTAATACCAGGAAATAACACGTTCAACTGGATCTCGCACTATGTTCACGTAGATCGGCTCTGGCATTCCAAACCTGCAAACATTTCAACAACATCAAGTATTCACAGTTACAACTTATTCTTATTATTATTATCAGAAACAGTAACCATATACTCAATAACATACACATAAATAAATTCTGATTAAATTCACGTTTATTTGCCATGTGAAAAAATGTTTTCAAGCTTTTGTGAATATAAACGTGTAAAAACTGTACATATAAACATTTTAACTCCATTAATACTAACAGACTAACTGCTAAAATCTAAAATGAGAACAAATTAGAAACTAAAAGCTTCACTTATCTTAGTAATATTGCAAGATCTTCCAGAGCTGACATGTTTCAAGTTGTCTCCAACTTATTTTCAAAGAGGTTCAATTATTAAAACAATCAAATGGACCTATAGACTTAATGGTTTGGGAAAAGATATTTATTTTAAAAAACAAGAACTGTGTATGAATTTTGAAATACCACCAATAGATTGTATTAAAGGTTTTTGTTTTCAGAGGTTGGAGACAGATCTTTTAAATTGAGCATCGGTAACTATGGTAATGTGTTTGTATAGCTTTGAGAATAAGTTGGATACAACTTGAAACATGTCAGCTGTGGAAGATCTTGCAATATTACTAAGATAAGTGAAGCTTTTAATTTCTAATTTGTTGTTATTCTAGATCCTGTTGCTTCACTGTTAATAGCTTCAATATTTTATTAATAGACTATCAATTACATTTGTTATTTTCTATCCTGCTGTTACTTTCATCTACTGTTATAGTCACACACTTAATGTCATACTTTCCAAATCTGTGAATTTTATTAAGGAAACCACACAATTATTTGTTTCTCTTAATGGTTTATCTGCTGTTCCACTTCACGTACAGATGTTCTGAAAACCTTTAGTGAAAAGAAAATGCCAAGGGTCACACCTACAAGATGGAATTTTGCTTCCAGGGTTGTAAGTGCAGTTTATGGTTATCTTACTTCAATGGAAGAGGAACGTGTAGATTCGTCTAGTGAACAAACAAGTCAACATGGCTTCAGGCTTTGTGCGATTTCTCTCAAACCAACTTTTTTACTTTCTCTACTACGTATAGTACAGGAAGTATTGTATTCCACTAAAAATTTGATGTCAAGATTTCACTGGAAATATATATTTTGAAGCGCACTGAATTCCCCCTAAAAAAAAGTATTTTTAGAAAATGGTCCATGTATATGTCTCTGTCAGTCCGTCGACAGCATAACTCAAAAACAAAAACTCAGTTAAAAACCAAAGTTGGTATTTAAGTTTAATGTCTTTCACTGATGCAAGATGAAGATTTTGAAGAAAATAGCCCCACGCTAAACTACCCTTTACATGGAAAATTTGTCAAAAATTTGGATTTTCTGGAAAACAGATCTAATGATTTTGATTAATATGTCATATGTTTGAGATATTTGTATGACAAATGAAATGTGTATTTTGAATTTTCTGGCTATAGTCTATGTTGTCCTGTTTACTCTGGACGACTTTTGAATAACTGGTAAACCGTAAGAGATAGATAAATTCTTAATATACAAAAATGTAGATGTCACTAAAACACACTGTTAATATCTGACTAAATTTTTCTGTAGAATGAACTATTTCTGAGATATTCCTTATTATCTTTGTGAGTTTTGGAAAACATACTTCTGTCAAATGGAACATCATTATTCTGCCATTCTGGCAGTTTGTCACAATAGATCAATGGTTAGAGCAGCCACCTGGTTAGCGGAAGGTCTGTGGTTCAAATCCCAGTTGTGACATTGAATTTTTAAGTTCCAGTTCTACCTCTCAAACTTTGCCCACACATGACTTTCTCCAGTCTTGTACTAACCATTCTTAAAAACTCTTATTCCTATATCTTCTTCGTGTTAGTTGAGATAAACATTTGTACAAATTATCTTATTGTTTATTTCCTTGTGGGTACAAAAAGAATATTAGAATATTAGGCTTTGAGCAATAGTCAAATATTAGGCATGCAAAGGTAATGTTTAAATTCAATGTAAACTTCATGATTTGTATCCTCCTTTTTCTCTCAATGTTTAGTCGCGATATGACTTTAATGTTGAAGCGACTTGAAGTGATAAATAAAGTAAAAAAAAAAAGTTTAAGATTCTGTTCTCTTTGCATGCTTAACATATATAGAAATGAATAGCAATGTTCCATTTGACAGGAGCATAACTTCTCCAAAAGTCACATAAATAAGAAGAAATATCTGGAAATGGCTCACTCTACAAAAAAATTAAGTTAGACATAAATTGTGTGTGTTAGCGAGATCTACATTTTTTGTACAGTAAGATTTTGTCTGTTACAGTTTACGAGTTATTGAAAAGTCATCTGGAGTAAATACGACTACAGGAGCTATAGCCAGAAAATTCAAGATACACATTTAATTTGTCATAAAAATATCTCAAACATATGACATTTTAATCAAAATCGTTGGATGCATTTTCAATAAAATCAGAATTTTCAAGAAATGTTCCATGTAAAGGGTAGTTTAGGGTGGGGCTATTTCCTTGAAAATCTTTGTGTTGTATGCTTGAAAGACATTGAACTTAAATAGTAACTTTGGTTTTTAACCGATTTTTCGTTTTTGAGCTATGCTGTCCACAGATTACTTAGTAGCAGAGAAAGTAAAGATGGATTTTTTCACGTGTAACGGTGTCGTTAAGATAACTGTTCTCTGGCTGTGGTGTTGTCGTACTTACTTTGTGAAGTTGGTGAAACAAACGTGCTTGACGTACACGGCTGGTGGGGCATAACTGTTGACATGCGTCGCTAGATGGAGCTGCACAAACACAACAGAAACAGGTACATCTTAACCGCACTTTATACCACATGGTTACAACACATACATATGTTATACAAATAATGATTGTTAAACAACTTTCAGTGCAGGTTTTACTTGAAACAAGAACAAAACATTGTTATTGTTGGAAATCATGTGACATTTCTTCCTAATCTTTTCATGAGGTTTTTTGAAATACGAATGACAAAATCATTCCCTCTAATTTTTAAAATATGTTATAGATATGTGGATGACATTTTTGCTGTTGTCCCTGAGAAACAGATAAACAATGCCTTAAAACTTTTAAATTTACAAGATAAAGCCATTCAATTCACTTTGGAAACAGAAAATAATGGATGTCTTCCGTTCCTACACTTGAAAGTTAAAAAACAACAATAAATTGAGTTTTGGTATTTATAGAAAATCTACTCACACTGTTAATTACATAAAAAATAAAAGTTTTAATACTTTTTCACAGAAATTTTCTATTTTCAATATTTACATTTATAGGTTAATAAACATACCACTTAATAAAGAAGAATTTGACATAGAATATAAACACATTATTAACTCTGCAGTAATTAATGGTTTTAATACAGATTTTATTCCTACATAAAAGAGGTTAAGAGGTTTTTACCCTCAAAGAAATAAAAAATAATTGTAGTTTTAAATAGTTAACTTAGCATTTGGGGGCCAATAAAAAATGTACAAAATTTTTTAAAGAATTTGGAATAAATTTGGTCCCTCAAAATAAAATATACCAAATTTACTAAATTTTTCTAAAAAGGATAAAATTGCAAATTATTAAAAATCTGGTGTTTATCAATTTAAATGTTTGGATTGTGATAAGGTTTATATTAGTAAAACTAAATGTAAATTAGGAATCAGAATAAAGGAACATTTTAGAAATATGTGTCTGCATATACAAGTACTTGCAAGGCAATGCTTCGCTATGTTACACTGTGTTCGACTCTTGCTCCTAGTGGCAGTTGTTTGCACATTTGATGGCCGTGCTGTACTTGTGACGTCACTCATACTCTGCGTCCAGCTAACCTGTATCACATGCGAGCGCACATCCCTCCGGCCTTTACTCATTAAATATTTCATTCAACATATAAGAAGAACGCAATGACTTGAAGAAATACTCAAATCTTTTTAAAGCTGGTCGCCTTCATATTCCATTCTCTTTGCATTGCCAAGATAAAAAAATGAATAACGACTTCACATTTGAGAAAAGTGAAGCATTGCAAAATTCAAAGCAATAACAAACAATATCTAGGAAATGGTTAACTTCACAAAAAGGTATTTGACGTACATTTATGTTTTAGCAAGATCCGCACTTTTGTATAGTAATTTGTGTGTATCTGTTACACTTTCCTCAGTCTGCTGAATTTAAACACACCAAGTTTGGTATTTAACACACTTTGTTTTTGAGTCATGTTGTTCATAGACACAAGGACCATTTGCTAAATTTGTTTGCAAGTAGGGGACCTCAAAACGTGTATTTTCACTATAATCTCTGTGTTGAATTTTTTTGGTGGAATGCAATACATTGTGGTTGAGAAAATAAAAACGTGACAATTCTGGCATAAATGGTTTTGTTTAAGACCATTTTATCTTATTTTTGTTTTGTGGGAGACCCGGGTTCGATTCCCACTACTGTCGTGGGACTTTTCTCCCACTAAGAGAGCTGTTTCGGGAAGCACTCAGCCTGATTAGTTCCAATTAAGGAGCTGTTTGATTGAGAAGTGGCGAGTCCTGGTCGAGAAGAGACGGAAGGGAGGGGGGGCACTGACCATGTCCCATCCTTGAGTACTGCCCCCCACTCATGACGCCAGTGGTGGGTGGAGGTAGGCAATGTATTTATGTTTCTTAGCTTTGATTTTAAGTTCGCCAGGCAAGAACCTACAACACGTGTTTACCGCCTAATGCAGAGATTAACTAACAATGATACAAACACACCACAGTTTACATATCGTAGATTACATAGAGGTGGACACATACGCCATCTGTTGCATAATTTCTAAATTATTTCAACTCGAAAAACCAACCTCGGCGGATCGGTCTGGATCGGATCGTGGCATTATTCAAAGGCAATTGGCAGTCAAAGGGTTAAACAATGCTACAAACTAAGTGATGGTGATTGTTAATAATAAAGAGTTACAATAAAACATAGATTTGAGTTTGTTTTGAGGGTAGGTAAGTATATTACCTGGTCACTGGGAGCAAGTCTGATTGTTTCCACACGTTGTATGTGATCTCGATGAAAACCAAAATGGTTCCTGAGTGACAGTCTTCTCAACAGCTCCATGAACGTCTGGCTGCCCACCTTGGGCACTCTGTTGAAGAACACCACGTCGATAGCTGCCTTCCTCGTGTTGTTCAGCTGGTTCACGTCCAGCGAGTAAATCTGCACACCAACGACATATATTACCGTACTAGTTCTTAGGTTGGTACTCCGTGCTGTACAACCCACCACAACTATGACCATTCCTGGATACATAAACACTTCGGGCGCTCACAAAGCTTACAAAATGTGAATATGTTGTACATACAATATTTTTAGACAGTCCTGAACATTTATAGATAGATTATATATGAATATATGGTATTGTTTTATCTTTCTCATAGTCATGATAGTCTTCGGGTTGCGATGTTCATTTGCCTTGCGTGGCAGCAGTGTTGGCAACATGACTTTCACAAAACCATAATGTTCTACATAAAGCAGGCAGTGGAAATAATAAAACGACGAAAATAACGTAACGAAATTTAATATTATTAGCGGCTTCAGCGCAGTGCATATTGAAGTTCAAATGACCCACCATTTTAAAAAAGCATGATTCAGGGCCTACTGGAATGAGGCGATGTTCATAGACTGTCAAAAGCTTTTTTTTTTTTGGGGGGGGGGTGGAATACAATACTTCCTCTACTTATACGTAGTAGAGAAAGTAAAAACCGATCTGTTTTGAATTCACTGTACCAATTATAAATTGCTGCTTCTTCGTCAGTTGCATTTCTAAGCCGATGTTCATATTATTAGGCGTGAGCATTATTTGTTTTTTGAAACATGGCCCTGTAAACGTCTTCAGTGTCAGCCCCTGTAGGGATAGACCACCCAACCTACTGCACAAGTCGCCAATACTAACCTCTCCACTTTCTGTCAACATCTTCACCATCTCGCTGACCAATGAGCCACCAGCACTGTCACCTGAAACAAAGAATTACCCACAATTAATGATCAACTCAATCCAAGACCCAATCAACAGGTAAATGTATGAAATCTGTCAAAATCCAAGTCAGTTGTACCGTAATGATCTATTATGCTTGACCTTTTGTGGTGGTGCTTTCCTTGAAAATCTTAGTAGTATTTCACCGGAAGTACATGTTTTGAGGCACCCTGCATCCAAAAAGCATTTTTAGAAAAAGGTCCCTGTGTGTGTATCTGTCCACGAACAGCATAACTCAAAAAAGAAAAGTCGGTTAAAAACCAAAGTTGGTATTTAAGTTTGATGTCTTTCAAGGATGCGACGCGAAGATTTTGAAGAAAATGGCCCCACCCTAAACTACCCTTTACATGGACCATTTTTCGAAAATTTTTACTTTCTCAAAAATGGCCATAAATATTTTGATTAAAATGCCATATGTTTAAGATAGCTGTATGACAAATGAAATGCATATTTTGAATTTTCTGGCTATAGCCTATATAGTCATATTTACTCTGGATGACTTTTGAATAACTGGTAAACCGTAAGAGATAGACAAATTACTCCAAAAAAATGTAGATCTCGCTAAAACACACAATTTATGTCTGAATACATTTTTTTTGTGGAATGAACTATTTTGAAAATATTCGTTGTTATTTGTGTGAGTATTGGGGAACTTAATCTTTCGTCAAATGCACACCGTTGTTAATTTTTTTATATGTTAACCGTGCAATGAGAACGGAATTTGAAAGCTTTAAAAGATTTGACTATCCCATATTCCCCTTGTACCTACAAGGAAATAAACAATAAGATAATTTGTACAAATGTTTATCTCCACTAACACGAAGAAGATATAGGAATAAGAGTTTGTAAGAAAGGTTAGTACAAGAGTAGAGAAAGTCATGTGAGTGTAACACATCAGATTTTTCCATTTTAGCGACAATAAGTTGAACGAGTAACTGCCAAATGCAAACTAACCTATAAATCTGTAGCCCATTTGTTTTGGCGTCGTGTAACAAATGACAGTCGAGGAGCGTGGCTGACATTGAAACAGATGAAGTCGGGATATTACAGCTGATTCATCCACCCAATCATGATTCTCCGAGTGAGTGACCGTTGTTAACTAGAATACCAACAACTGCAAGTCATCCGTTTGTTGCTTTCTCTACCCAATCTAGCATAAACTATCATTCTTATACCTAACCCTTCTTAATACAGATACACTTTCATGACACAGTTACACACTTTAAACGATACTCAATTTTTAAATAGCGTGTCCCTAAAATTCCATGACCTTTATATGATCAGGATAAGAGAAATTCAGTACGTTTCATTTGTCATAAGAATACCGTGACAAAAATGTCAAAAGTCTAGTCCAGTTATTTTTCCTTTCACTTTATTTTCCTCTAACTGAATGCACAACAACACATTTCGCTTCTACTGACGTTAACACTTTTTTGTAGTGTTTATCGCCCGCTTTTACTACATACGGCACCGCAGGTGGTGACAGTGATGAATGAAGATGAAATGGGATGGCGGGGGAAACCGGAGAACCCGGAGGAAACCCGCCCCAGCGTCGCTTTGTCCAGCACAAATCCCACATGCGGTTACCTGGGATCAAACCCGGGCCGCTTTAGTGAGAAGCGAATGGTCTAACCACTCGGCTACGGCGCGGACAACGTCAACATGGTCTACAGTCTTTCATGATATCACAACTCACAGCTGTTTCCTTCTCGTAACCTTAACTCAGTCCTTTCTCTGTCTTTCAAACACTCTGACGATACAATCACTCGACATGGACCTTTCTGGAACTTCTACAAATACGCCGGTTGCCGTACAGTTCCCGAATAATCTGGAAACCCCTTTTTTTCTGCCGCTGTGATTGTCGTCATGTGTTCACAACAGTAGCTGAGCGTCTTAGATGCACGTACCTCCTGCGGCGTGGGACAGCTTTGTCCCGAACGTCCTTTGTTGTGCCTTGCGATCAGCGTCACAGTATTTTAAAGATATGGTATTTTAATCAAAATTATTCGAGCGATTTTCGAGAAAGTGATAATTTTGGAAAAATATTCCATTTATAACGTCTTCTAATGTTAGTCTAAGAAATAGTAAGGAGTAGAAGAAATCAGAACAATATCGGATGAGAATGAGGAAATAACTCCAATGAGGCTTGTGGTTAAGTTAGGTTAGTCTTAAAAAAAACTGTGAGCAACTCTCTGGAAACTATCATCATAAATTCAAAAAAGGATGAAATGTGAGTGTGAACGCATAACAAATGAGTAAAAAGGGTTTAAAAGTATCAAAACATACTAAAGATGTAAAAACAGTGGAAAATCTGGAGAAACGTTAATAAATTCGTAAAAACGTTCAGAATGCTGCAAAGGTGCTTTAATGTGCATACCAAACTCGTAAAATAGCATTAACATACGTAATATGTTTAGGTTAGGTAAGGGCTCGCATGCCAGGGAGGTTGAATACCTTCAAAGTATCTAAAGTGTCTGGGAAAACACCTGCAAAAGAAAGCGAAACGGTATAGTGCGAAGGTTAGAATAGGTTATAGTAGAATAGAATGCCCGAGTAAAATGGGATAAGATAGGTTAGGTTACGTATATAGGAAGGTTTATGCTCGCTTAGGTTAAGTAACGTTAGGTTAGATTAGATGAATAAAAGTATGAGGCTTAGGTTATGTTAAATTATGAAAGTTCAGAGTAAAAAGAGTAGGAGCTAGTTTAGGTTAGGTTGGGTTAGACGAGTAGAAGTATGGAGTTTAGGTTATGTTAAATTATGAAAAACCATATGTCGTTATTCTGTTCAGACACGCGGCATTTTTCTAAAACGCTTCTTTTTTAATTCATGGCGTCTCAAAATATATTTTTCTGGAGAAATGTATTGAACGTTTGTGTATAATACAATACTTACTATACGTACTAGAGAAAGTAAAAATATAACGGTTATTTACATTTGTTAGCATGTGTTGGGTGAATTATGCATGTCACTGTGGGGTCATGTTCCAGGTTTCACTGCAGTAAACACATCTGTCTCACTCAGTAAACACCACATTACGTAAAACTAACTGCGGACGGACTAACGGTTACCTATGTACATTAAACTAACACATTGTTCCGAAATTACTCCATAAAGTAGCTGAGTTAACTGTTAAGTTTTAACTTCACGATTTTTATGAAATTATACATAGCAGAAATAACAAAGGAAATGTTTATAGGAACTACCATAAAAATGAGTGTTACGAATAGTGTGTAATAATATATTAGTAAAAGGCCGATTAGTTTTAGTAGGCTCTATAAGTGCACCCGGAGCACTTTCCGTACAAAATCTACATACATAAGTCCAAAGGCACTTACTGCGCATGCGCCACAGTCAGCAGAATCAAGAATATTACAGTTTGAAATATCTAGAAGTAAAACCAGAGCTTTAGCATTTAAAGGAAAGAAGCATTTTCGAAGCAGATTGTAATAAATAAAAAAAGTATAAAACAGCTGGCAATAACTACTTGGGATCAGAATTAACTGCTATGTTAGAACAGAAATATGTTGACCGTTGTATTTAGGTTAGGGCTGTCAACTATTTGTTTTAGCTTATTGGCATTTTTCCGTTTCTTGACTAATCTCATACTTCTAGGCATTTTAAATATTAATATATAAACATAGGGAGAAGCAAAACTCCCACTTTTCACTACAAAATACAAAAATTGCAAGACAAAGCGACAATGTGCTACCATAAGCGACAGCCATGTTGCAGCAGGCTGGCCAACGCAGAAATTCCCCAAAGAGGAATAAACATCCCTAAAGATACCGGAAGTTTCATTTCGATATCTCTCACAGGAAAAACTATAGGAACGTTTGAATGTTACATTTTTAACTACTAGTCAGCTGCATTGGCAGCCACATTGTCATATTTGTGAATTATATATTTCAAGTATTTATTTACCCGAGCGAAACGCATAGCATGGGTGTCTAAAATGCGGCAGCGCTAATAGGAGAGGCATATCTTTGCTTAGTGTTAGGCGTTTTAGCCCTGGGTGGGTACTGTTCAACATTTTCCTTTCATAAATGTAAGCACAAGGTCAGACAGGCAGAGAGTTTCACGGTGCGTTTCAGCGAAGAGGAATTTCTAACTGTAGAGAGAGAGAAGGGGTCACAGTAACAATGATACAGCAACAATACGGACCATTACACTGAGGAATGAGGAACAACTCAACTTACTGCGCATGACAGCTGTTGTTCCTAAGGAACCAGAGATTTATCATTTCCTTATGGCAGATTAGTGGTCAAACTTCTGCCTCTCAAAACAGGAATAATGGTTTTAGCTCCCGAATACGATAGAGGCATTATTCCCTTCACTCGCAGAGTGTGGGAGTAGGACCACTGTCAACAAACACTGATACTAATACACGTATGTATGTATCTACACAACAGCCGTATGTAGTGTTGTATTTTCCTTAATCTACAGCAAAAGTATCGCCTAAACATTAACCTAAGTTTACACTTCCATTCCATAGGTTTACCTTTCGATATATAATCGATTTGCTGTTAATCGGACATTTCCGCTCCTGTTCGTTCATTCTCGTCCCGGTCTTGTAATTTAAAACTTAACGCGACAGATTATAACTGCAGCAATTGGACCTGTCTGAGATACTACAAGGAGAACAAATACTTTCAGTTCCTAAATTTGCTGAATTAACCTTTAACATTGCGTTCATTGAATAGATGTACTTGCTTGAAGTCACAAACTCTAGGTTGTTTTCTTTCTAGCCCGAACTTGAAGAAATGCAGCCATTTTACCTTTTATAGACACTTATTAAACAAGTGAAGCTTGCGGAATGGCGTACTATGATTTTACTTAGTATTGCTTAGAAAAAAATTATTTTCCTACGTTTTATACATGAAAATTATTTTTTATTCTGAGAATAAAAGTATAACCTATGCCTGTTGATTTTTGCATTTCCTTCCAAAAGTGTAAGAAAAGCATTCAGTGCGATTTTATAAATTTGGCTCATTGTATTCCATCCAAAATTACAATACTCAGATTTCACTGAAAATACACGTTTAGGAAAATGCGTGTGTTTATGTGTGTGACTAGCATAACTAAAAAACTAGAAGTTGGTTAAATAGCAAATTTAGTATTTTAGTTGAGCATGTGCTAAGGATGCGACAGGAAGATTTTCAAGAAAAGACCCTTAAATCAGGCTACCCTTCACAGGCGACATTTTTTTTAAATTTTAATTTTCTCCAAATGGCTCTAATGATTTGGGTTTAAGATATTTTCAGGACAAATTTAATGTATATGCTGAATTTTCTGTGAATAGTCTCTGAAGTTCCCTTCTGAATGAGTTTTGTATAACTGATAAACTGAAGAGGTGATATTTCGTAAGAAGCCTTTGCCAAGTTTTCGTTTCTTCAGTCAGTACTTTCAACAAACGAGCTTTGCATACAATGTGGTCGTTTGTTTTGTCTAAGATGCAGCCATTTGTTGGCAGATATGATTTGTTGAATGTATACGTACGCTGCTTACTATTATCGGTCAACAGATCAAATATTGTGAAGAAGAAGGGAAACTGTTTTTGTTCATTGAATGCACACACACAGTTCACTTTCACTTTTCCTATTTCACAAACCATACATACTTGTTTAAACTCATCCTAATTCACACTTGGAGCGACGTGTGTGTGTGTGTGTGTGTGTCAACATCAGAAGTATGGCACCATGGGCGTCGCGAAGGAGGGGCATGATTAGTGAATTACTAAGTGTTAGACCATTCTTTTAATTTTGATGTAAAGAACAGCGCATATTTTTTGCTATGCGGTGATTGGCATTCAAGCGCAACTCAAGGGTGCGGAAAGACACTCTTAAAGTGGTCCTTAAGCGACGACTGTGAATTGAAACGCCCCCCTTAAGGAACACTTGCACTTGAATGTGGCACACATCGAGGACAAGTGGTCGGTCACTGCATGCAAAGACCTCACTCACTTCGCTGTTGGAAACTGGATGTTAAGTACTTCATTTAGAGTTCGATGACACTTGCAGTTTAGTTTTCACAAGTGTTAGGTCAAGCTTTCCTTTGCCATCTATCGTGATATATTTCAACACGATCGACAGTGAAACGCAGCGCTGGATCAAAGACCTTGCAATGCATATCTACAAGGAGGCGATTTTGTCGTACTAAACACCAGCTCCTGCTGAACCTTGATAGTACCAGTATACAGTGATTAATAGGTTATGTCATATCACACAGCTAGTATTATCTACAGTAAAAACATATGCATAAGCGTTAGTTTTACCTTTCGATATATAATCGATTTCCTATTAATCGGACGCTTTCGCTTCTATTCGTTCATTCTCGTGACGTGCTTAAAACTTAAAGCGACAGATTATATGTCCGAGGAATAGGAGATACAAAGAGAACAAATACCCACAGCTATCATCTAGTCGATATAATTGCTTAAAGCCAGAATCTCTAGGCAGCTTTCTTCCTAGCTCGAACTCAGCAGTGTATGTTCAGACAGTGCCAATTACACATAAATTACATTTTGAAAAGAAATAAGTGTCTCTGTTGTATTCTCAGTTTAGCTCATTTTGAGGTTAAGCATTTTCTCATTCCCGCTGTTGGAAGTATTGTTTAATATTTGGTAACACTCATTTGTTCATTAATTCAGCACACCTTCATCTCGCACTATGCTGTTTGGATTTTAAACAACCGGAATAAAATAATAATAATAACAACAATAACAACAACAACAATAATAATAATAATAATAATAATAATAATAATAATAATAATAATAATAATAATAATAATAATAATAATCGTGGTGATGATGGTGATGATAAATATTCCAACTTCTAAATTGTGTATTTTAGCAAGATCTACATTTTTTGTATAGTAAGATTTTGTCTATATCTTACGGTTTACCAGTTGTACAAAAGTTATCAAGAGTAAGCTATAGTCAGAAAATTCAAGATGTACATTTCATTTGTCATAAAACTATCTCAAATATGTGGCATTTTAATCAAAATCGTTAGAGATTTATGTAAAAATCTTATGTCTTAAGTAAATGTAGTTTGGGGCGGGGGATTATATTGGTATTTAATTTATTTTTACAAGCTTTTATTTAATTTCCAATGTCTGTAGGTATGTTCGTTCGTGTCAAATCTTGCAACTGAATTTTAAAGCAGTTGTCCGTACCGACAGCTGAAATGTTGCATACAGGTTTCCTTTGAACGACAATGATGTGACGTCATTCCAAATCAAATATGGCTGACCGTCCAAAATGGTGGCGTAGCTATTTTTATGCACTCGCATGATATGGGTATCAAATGGAAGGATTTGCTGAGAAGAATACGAATAAAGTAAGAAATAAGTTAATGGGAATAAATTAAAAACAAGATTTTATTTAAATTATCTAAAAAGAAGAAAATAAACTATGTCAAATCAAATCCATCAATTGATTACATTACACAATTTATATAATATGAAAGTGTGTCACGAAATTTACATATTTTATAAAAAAACCATATTTCTTTTCTTTAGAATTAGCTATATCAAGATCAAGTTGCATATTCTACTCTTGTAAACCTTGTGAGAAGCTCTTATACTATATACATTGTGTAATGTAATAAATTGATGGATTTGATTTAATTTGAAGTTTATTTTCTTCTTCTTGGAGTATTTAATTTAAAGATCGTTTTTAAATTTTTTTACTGTTAATTAATTTTTGTTTTGTTTTGTTTTTGAGTTGTATCCACTATTCACATACAAATAAAAGACACGGACCGGTTCTCTAAAAAGGGTTCTTTTTTGTGTTGTTTTGTTTGTTTGTTTTTAATTCACGGGACCTCAAAAGGTGCAATTGTAGTGAAATTTGGGTATTAACTTTTTCGGTAGAATAAATTGTTTGCTGTACGTATGCAGTAAAAATGAAATAGCGGCTTTCAGTTTGAGAAAAGCAGTTACAGGTATTGGAACAAGGAATATGTCGGAAATGGCTAAGTAAAGAAATGCCGTTAAGAGTGCCTAGTATGAATATGTGCAGACCAGGTCCTTGAACTAACTACCGTAATCTGATAGATAGACGATGAAAGTTATGTAGTTGGAGAAAGGGCAAAATCCGGTTGAATGTGAGTGTATCTCGACCTGCCTGACCTCTGCAGGAGAAATGGGTACAACTCGGACGTGAGAACTGGAGCCACGTCGCTCGGCCCCTCTTTAACACACAAGTTAACGCAAATTCTGCTTCATCTAACAACGTGTCAAACTCGGGGTTAACTAACACGCGGCGTCTGGGATAACACACGACTGACACAACGATCCGTGACGTCACGTCAGCACTGCTTTGAGCATTCGTAATTTACACGTGCACTTAGAAACATTAATAAAAATCTGACGCGTTGCACTCACATGAGTTTCTCTACTCTTGTACTAACCATTCTTACAAACTCTTATTCCTATATCTTCATCATCGTAGTACAAAACCGTTACAAAAACTAAATAATATGCTTGGATTTTACATGCATGTATTTATTTATACTCTCAACTAAAAGCAATTAAACTCAAATTGCTATTATGCAGGAGCTTGGTAGTGCAATTTCGAAAATTAAATACCGGTCAACATAACCTAAAACTATGATGCACGCTACACATTATGAATAAACCGAGCAATTTATCACTACGTCTTCATTGGGAATTGAAATCGATTTGAGTCCAATCCTATTCTGAGTACGATTCCCGTTTCTGTGTTGAATTCAGTCCGAAATGAGATCGGTTTGGATACGGAAGGCTGAAGCATAAACAATTCAAACTTTCGTGTTGGTCACTTGGTTTATGTTGGCGAACCGGTAAAAATTATGTTTTCTACGTAGATTAAGTAGGTTTGAGGTTAGATCGTACAGTGTCTAACAAGGAATACAGTAGAAGTTAGAATGTTTGGCGGATTCAAATTGATGTAGGAATTTCCATGTAACACAATTTCGATCCACTCCCACTTCTAACAGAATCGGATCCAAGGATTTAGTTCGATCTGAATGCGCGTTTCCATGCAGTGTTCAATCCAGAGTGAGAACTCAAATCGGTTTGCATTCCACATGGAAACGTAATAAAATAATGGTGCAATGTACAAATTTAACTTCATTGATTACTTACAGTTACACATTTACGGCCAAAGTTCTGTTTCCGGAGAATATGAAAACTCCGTGATACGAATATAATTTTAAGCAATGCAGAACCATATAAACGTATACCCACACTCCCCCCTTTCGCAAACGTTGGATATCGCTGATTTAACATGTTTAAATGAATGACAAGAACATATTAAAAGTATCGAATGAAAACATTCGGTTGTTCCAGGTCCAACAGTAGGCCAACTAGTCTGACCAACTGAACCACCTCAGACGGTTAATTGCCCATGAACATAACCACTTCCATACTACTAACACAGTGAGTGCTGCCATACGCAAACAAAAGCACATCTGAACGCGTGTACTACGGTCAGCGTCTTCTCGAAGGTTACCGTTCACAGCTGGCTTTAATAGGTTAGCTAAGAGTTGTTTGATGTTTAAACGTAAGAGTTTCAGCATTACAATAAACTTTGCCTTAACAAACAAGATGTAAACGGAAGCCAGCGCTAACTTTAGAGCACAGGACTTATACAGAATAGCAAAAAATAAAGATGGTTGATGTCAGGCTGGCCAACATTTTAACGTCAATCATTAGATATACAACGCAAAAATAACCAGATAATATCTGTTTTCTGCCAGTATTATGATGCTTTGGTATATATTTCACGTCATTACCTTAAGTGTAATTATATAAATGAAATAGGGTTTTTAGCACAAATCAGCATAAATAAAAATACTAGTGTTGCTTTAGCGCATTTTTAGTTTCTCTACCACGTGTAGTAAGTAGGGGAAGTATTGTATTCGACCCAAAAGGTGTTTATCTCAACTAGCAGGAAAAAGAGTAATAAGAGTTTGTAAGAATGACTTGTTTACATGTGCCGGGGTTCTGATTCGATGCCACGACCTCCCAGCTAGGAGGACTGTGGTTGGAAATCCGAGGCAGATGCGGGTCCGCAAGGGGCGAGGTGTTCTGTTACACATTGCTAGATAACGGTGCGGAGGGATTAACAGAAACAGTGCAAGATGGATGTTATGTTACGGTTAACTGAACAGTTAGGACAGATTGCGTTTCTTCCTGTGCACAATAGACAGGTCATTGTCTCCCATGATCCAGCGACGGACCACCTTCTCGGAGGAAAACGCCCCTTAAGCCATGCTTTCCTACAATATGAAAACTCAACAACTGAACTGGACTAGAACTTAAAGTTTTCAGTTGAGGGTCACGTGATCATAAATGGGCGCTTTGTTTATCATAGAAGTGCTTTCGTCCGGCCGAGAACTGACCTGAACTGACTGTTCTTATTCGTTTGTCACTATAGATTTTTTTTCAGCTCAGTTCAGTTGAGCTTGGGCCAACTGAAGTGAGGTTATGGTAGCGCTATTGGTTTGTTTACTTTGCAATTTGATATAATGGGTGGAAAACGAAAATTTTCACGCAGTGAAGAGGAGAGAATTTCTGATTTGTTTCTTCAGAACGAACTTGCAGCATGCAGAGTACACAAATGTAGAGAAAAACAGGCTTTGAAAGGAAACAAAGGTATCAGGAAAATCAAGTACATAAGTAAATAAGATTTACTCTTTCTGGATAACGTTTAATAATTTTTAGTTTGATTCTGCCCTTTAAAAATCGTGCAAAGATTCTGGAATAAGTGTAGCACAATAGCATAGCCTTGATGGGTATAACCTCGTCATGTTGGCAGTAATCCTACTACACGTGATCGCTGGGTTAAATTGCGTATCTGCTAAAAGAGCTGTTTCACCAGAAACACTTTACCTGGGACATGCGAAGTTAATGGTTTGAAAATATCGTTGAATTCCATAGTGCAACCCGCCGTCCCTTAAAGTGAGCTGATTTATGTAGCTTTATTTCTAGCATATATAGGCATTTTGTAACTTAAGTTATGCATCACTAATAAGACATGTTGCTATAAAGAAATGTAGGTTATGTCAGTGCATTCTGGAACTGATTAACGCTTGTTTATCTACATCTAGCCTAGGTAATATTAAGACTGGCTTTAATTTTGGTGGTAATCTGAAGTACTCCGTGAGCTTTTGTCCTTCAGGTGCCTCATAACCAAAATCTGAGGCACCTACTGAACTACGATTAGCAAACATGGGATGTGTCTCAGAGGTTTTCCACATCTTTGCTCATTATCAGTATTATCTGTTAATTTATGAACCAAAATAAACAACAAAGTATCCAACTAACTTTCTTCACTGCCATGAAGCTTTCGCAACCACATTAGAGCCATTTTGCCCAATGGTATGGTGTTTTCAGTTCAGTTTAAAGTTTTCAGTCCAATTTCCTAGGAAAGCATTGTGTATAAGTAACTATTTATTTTGTGCAGTGAAACTGTTTATATACCAAGTGCTATATACATCTATAATATCAACATAACCCTTCAATAACTGTGCCGGATATCTTAGGCGGCCTGTGGCTCGTATTCGGGAGGTTGCAGGTTCGATCCCGTGGCCGCGCACTCTCCCGTGGTTTCCCCATGTCAGGGGAATGCTGGGGTGCGTTACTCTCTTCTCCAGGGATTCCTTCCCCTTCATTACTCATTTCCTTCCCTTGTCATCTTTCAGGTTCGGTTGGTTACGGGCGGTTCCGGCGGTTACGGGCAGATGGCATAGTTGCTAAAACCTCTTCTCTGGAAGTTGCTTCCCGGACCGCAAGTGTCGCCTCGTCGCCCTCTCCCTAGGTTGAGGAAACACTTCGATTGTGTCAGTATCTGTAACTGTTAGACTTCTGGGCTTCGCTCTCTAACAAGCCTACGCTCTCACTTCGCCTTATCCCTTACTCTTTGGAATGTGGGCGTTACGGTGGCTCGAGGTGTCCCCCTCCGTTACACACATACTTCAATCTTCTAAACATACCGTTAAAACTAAACATTTTTAAACAATATTTTGCTTTCATGCCTTCAGCTTAAAAATGCATCACTAAAAACCTGACGTGTTGCACTCACATGACTTTCTCTACTCTTGCACTAACCATTCTTACAAACTCTTATTGCTATATCTTCTTCGTGTTAGTTGAGATAAAAATTTTTACAAATTATCTTATTGTTTATTTCCTTGTAGGTACAAGGGGAATATGGGGATACAGTAGACTTTGTGCGATAATAAAATATTTTAAAGGTTTGAGATTCCGTTCTCTTTGCACACTTAACATACAAACCAAAAAAACAAAAAAAAAAAAAAAAAAAAAAAAAAAAAAAAAAAAAAAATGAACAACGATGTTGCATTTCACAAAAGTATGTTTTCCGAAAATCACACACATAACAAGGAATATATCCGAAATGGTTCACTCTACAAGAAAATTTATTTGGACATAAATTCATCTATATTTTCTGTATAGCTTTGGTCCATCTCTAACGGTTTACCAGTTATGCAAAAGTCATCCAGAGTAAATACGACTACAGGGGCTATAGCCACAAAATTTAAAATATACATTTCATTTGTGTTAAAAATATCTCAAACATATGACATTTTAATCAAAATCGTTTTAAGCATTTTGAAGAAAATCGAAATTTTCGAAAAATTTTCCATTTAAAGGTAGCTTAGGGTGGGGCTATTTTCTTCAAAATCTTCGTGTCGCATTCTTGAAAGACCTAAAACTTAAATATGCTGTCCACAGACACGGACCACGAAACGCCCATGTTCAGACTGACGCATCCTAGAGCTCGCATGATACTACCAAGATTTTGCTCGTTATTGGGTTACCCTAATGATATGGAATGTAACTTTATGTAACTGAAGGATGGACAGTAAGAGAAAGTAGACTGCACTTGAGGAGCGATTGGATTGCCACCGGATTTGCGGTTCAGTGACAGAGGTCAGCTGAAACCTTTGTAACAAGTGAAAGTAGCCTTGTCGGTCATCTCACGTCATAATGTCCACTGTCTTCATTTCCTCATCAACTCACATGGTCCACAACTCTCCAATCTGGACTGAGTGATAGTTTCATCTCTCAAACACCATCGTCACAATCCTTCATACACGTACCGTCTCTATGAGTCAATGACAGCTTGCTGATGCGGAACCCCCGGGAGAATGGATGAGGCGAATGGATTCTAAAGGCGGTTGGAACGCTGTCCACGACAGACCTGGTACTCAGAAGTACCCTGGCGTACGCTGGCTCACCCCGGTTCCTCTCCAACCCCTTCAGGTTGCTACTCCTGCCCTGCTGCCACCGCGACGCTCGGCGACGTCTCCAACCTAACGGGATGAAGGCTGAAATTATAGGATTAATGCAACGAAATGTGGCAGAAATTCGGAGGCTATGGAAATACTTCCCAGCATTTGCCTGGCGAACCGGGGAAACCTCCGAAAAAAACTTTGTCAGGAAGGTCGGCCAACGGGATCGAAGCCAGCATCTCCCGAATGTGTACCACAGAAGTTCGCACCTGGGCCATCCTAGTCGGTTTCCTCCAGGCATCAGACATCATCAAAAAAACTTCCTATTTCTTCTTTGAACGTCCCAAACTTTTCTTCACTTTTGGATGGTATAATTTCTACTTCTGTAATGGTTAAGATACGGCGCGTCAAAGCCGGGTGAGAAGATGAAGGTATACAGTGTTGCGAAAAGCAACGTTGTCACGTTTTCTCCAAGTAAGCGTTCGCACTCCGTGTCTGACCATTGTCACAAGACAACTAACAGAATATGAGAGAAAACAGGGAGTTAGCAATTGCCATATGAGTCTTCATTGGTTGAACTTAGGCGCTCAATGGTGCGATGTGAAACATAGGCTACTTCCTAGAACAAACAATGTATTCAGTGTGTGTGTGTGTGTGTGTGTGTATCACCTGGAGGCTTCTGATTATTGTCAACAGTAATACGCATGTGAACTGTTAGAGTGGCAAAATTATCATTTAACAGGGTTTTACCTACGGTTAGATGTATATTTAGACGATGCCGATGGGAAATGTGGACCTGTCAACAGGTGCTTGGGATGCAGACGGTAAGATGGCGCGTGTGCGAATTTTAAGCACGACATTTCCTTCACTAAAAGCTCTGAGAAGGCAACAGTTCCCTGGGAAAGTCTTCAGTAACAAAGACGACAGCACCAGCAGCCTATCTGAATACTAAACGCTGCGACATTGTCTGTTTCAAGAACCTCTCGCTGATGTTCTGAATATGAAATATCTTACTGAACACTGATGTCCCACGGTCCAAGTTTTCCCGTCCAATGGACCTATACTACACAAAATAAACGATGCGTTTTGGTCCAACAACAAGAACAATTCAGTAACAAGCCTGAAAATAGACAGGTCGTGTATATTATTATTTATTTATGCCAATAAAGTTACTGCTGGCATTTTTAAACACACAAGTCGTGTGTGGGTAATGTTTGAGAGGTGCAATAAGGACTAAAATTCAGTGCCGTAGCCGGAATTTGAACCACGGATCTTCCGCTTATCGAGCGGTTGCTTTAACCACTAAGCTACCATGGCTAACTTGCCAGTACGAATCAGCTGGGGAATTTAATGTCGTAACTCAATCGCATATTTTTACTTTCTCTACTACGTATGGTAGATGGTCCGTTAATTGCGGGGAGTCATGATACTCTACCCTAATTAAGATCATAGTAATATAAGGGTTCAGCTCATGTTGTTGTTCTATAGCCCTTTGTACTTTGGCGACGTTAAATAATCTGTGTTTGTCACCTGAGAGGCCTTCTGAGGTTGGTAGTTCCGACAGAAACAATGGAGCATCGAAAACAAGAGCGAGCGTTTCGTGTTAGCTACAGAAAACAAACAACAGTTGTTTTCCTGTTTCATGTTCGGAATGAATTTGTTGTGAAATATAAATACAAATTAGTGATACATTTCCTTCTAACGCTTTGAGGCAGCTATAGGATCAAGACCTGCACTGCTGGATACTTACAAGAATACTGCAACATGGGTAAGTAGAGCTTTTACTAACCTCAAAGACAAAAATATTGCAAGGCATTGTTTTGGGCTCAAGTTTAGATTAGCTTACTTGCCACTTGCCAGCCAGACTCCAAGTCCGAACTTACTTACTGCGCATGCGCCGACAGTAGTTTCGCAATTGTAGTAATTGTCTAAGCACAAAGAATACATAACACAATACGTGTTTCACTGTCTCAGATTGAAGGTCAGGCGTTGAACATTCGTAAAAAAATAGTTAATAACATATTTTATTAATTTTGTGTAATTTACAAGCACCGCACGTAGACTATTAATCATATTTCTCACATAACGGCAACATCGGTGGTTTCGTCTACGCTAACCTAGAAACTTCGTGTTGAATATTACTTAGTTTTCAATTTCAAAGTTATTCACCATTAATATAACAAGACATACATGATCTCGTCAGATTAAATTAATTCATATAAATTTAATTGTAGTATTTAAATGCACCGATAAATTTAGTTCAACATGAACTTTTGAGAGCAAACCAGAATTGTTTGGATCGTTCGACTACCTTGAAGAATATTCGCGTCACATTGTTGTACGTCCGGTTCCTGTATCTTGAGACCTTCTCGAGAAAAGTTTATACAGGAGTCGCCTGGAATAATAATGCCCTTGTCGAAACTGTGTCCAGACTCGCAGACCCGCCACTAGAGGCGCTTTCGGCAGATGTCACGCACAAACAGTACTTAACATAGCAGTACCTACTACTTAAATGGTGGAAGAACGAACTTAGAGAAAAAACTGTCACTTGTGTTCCAAAGAAGCGTTTAGCCTAGGCGAGGTGCGAGGCATTCCACCTCGTGACGTCACAACACGTGTCAGTGCGAATGACGTATTATGATTGCTTTTCACTGCGCACGCACGCGCGTGTGTCTGTGGGCATTATGTATATGTTATGGAAAATATTGGCCAGTTTTGCTAAGAAATCTGTCCTAAGTCTTCTTGAATACGTGGTTTGGTATTTAATCGATATGTTTTTTAATCCTCCTGTCTATATACAGGGAACCTCAAAAGGTGTATTTCCGTTGAGCTCAGCGTATCGAGTTTTTTATTAGAAAGCAATCTAGGAGAGAGAAAGTAAAAACTAGAGGAAGCATGTTTTGGTTTATTTTGGAAGAGCCTGAAGTGGAGCCCAAAGTGGCACGACGAGGTCGAGGTCCGCCCCTCAATTATGTATGGAGATGAAACCTCGATTGATAATTACTCCTCAGAACGAATAGAGCGTGTTTCATCAGTAGCCAAGTTACTGCCTCAACTGAAGAGAACAACAGTTTACCCAAAGATGGGATCCTTATGTAGAGACTTGGCGGTTCTTCCAACTTGCAAACATTTGGAATATCTTAAGAATGACACTCAAGGCACCTCCCCTCTTTCTCTTCCGTCTCCTCCTCTCTCCTCCCTGTCCTCCTTCTCTCTCCCCTCCCTCTCATCCCTCCCTCCCCTACCCCTCCACCTCCCGCTCCTCCCCTCCTCCCTCTCCTTCCCCTCCTCCGCCCTCTCCTCCCTCCCCCTCCTCCCCTCCCTCTCCATCTCCCTCTCCTCCCCCACCGCCCTCTCCTCCCTCTCAACCTCCCTCTCCTCCCTCTCAACCTCCCTCTCCTCCCCCCTCCTCCCTCTCCTCTTTCTCCTCCCTCCCCTCCCTCCCCTTCCCTCCACCTCCCGCTCCTCCCCTCCTCCCTCTTCCCTCCTCCTTCTCCCTCTCCCCCTCATCCCTTTCCTCCCCCTCCTTCCCCTCCTCTCTCTCCTTCCCCTCCATCTCCTCCCTCTCCCCCTCCCTCTTCTCCCTCTTCTTCCTCCAATGACGCTACAGCCCAAAGCTGTCCTGGGCCTTCTTCACCCAGGATCTGCAATCATGTCTATCCATAGCAACCTGTTGCTAATGTTTGTACTTTCGGAGCTGATAACAGAACTGTCGTATTTCACTGAATCTATCCACTTTTTCCTAGGTTTATCTATCAGTCGCTTATCACTCACTCACCTGCCATCACTTTTTTAGCTATATATCCTTCACCCATTCTTTGTACATGTCCTGTCCACTGTAGTGGCCACAGTTCTGGTTCCTTGTATTTCGTTCCCCATATTCCATTCTCATTTATAGACCCATACATTCTTCTTACAAATATGTTAATCATGGTCCAAGCTTCACATTCATAAATTGCTATGGGTCGTATGCATCTTTTGTATAATCCTATTTTTGTTTTTCTATATATAAATTTAGATTTCACAATTGGTATTATTTGCTCTGTGTATTCTGTTTCGTATTTCTTGTATTTCATCGTTATCATTGCTTATAATTGCACCTAAATATGAACTTTTCTTCACTACTTCAAAATTATTACTGGCTATTTTAAATGCCTATTCTCTATTCTGATTGTGTTAAACCTATTGACCGAGCTCCGTGGTAAGGTGTGAGGTTCGATTCCCGTGGTTGACCTTCTTGACCTATGGGTTTTCCCCAGATTGCTCGTACATAGCTCGAATTTCCTGTCCTTTTATTTCACTTTATTCATCGTTCATCGCGTTCAGTTGTCAGCAAAGACGTCACGTATAGCTTGGCTTGGTACACGAACTCTTCCAGTCTCTCGTGGTCTGTAGGATCCGGGGAGGGGGGCATATGGGTTTGTTGGACCCCGTGCCGGAGGCCCCGGAATACCTAAATATTTCGAGGTGTCCCAAGTTTGATTAATCTTAGGAACTTCTGCCAATATCTGTGACATTAGTCTGTATCTGGTCGCCTGTTGGGTCTCTCATCTCATCCTGCCTCCCGGGGGTGCTCCCTTGCGGGAATGGGTACAGCCATTGAAAACATGATTGACTGCACTAGGAGGGGGCTGAAATCTCGACATAGAATCTTTGGGTGGAATACAATATTTCCTCTACTTATATAGTAGAGAAAATAAAAATAGCTTCCGAGAAAAATGAGAAGAAAAGTCCATTTAAAATTCAGTGGCAGATGCGCACCACATTAAAAATACCATCCAAAAGATGTGTTCTTTCCTCCCAAGAGAATTAAAACTTCGCACATAAATGCGAATTTTTATGACCAAACAGGGTAAAATATCATTTCGGTGTTCACATTTTCACCGTTAGCGCAGCGCTCTTGTTATCATAGGAAGGTTTCTTTGCGTTTTCGTGGTTTCGAAAGAACTGTGTTTACCACTGTTTGTTTTCGTGTGAAGCCGTGTTGAGGGAGGTTTGAAAGAGGGTGAGGTATAGTTTGCCCCTGACGGTGATATTACAGATTTGCCAACACCTAGGACAGTGAGTGTTGAGGCAGTTTTAATGGCTCTATTGTCAGAGCCAGTAGAGTTGTTGGGTTGTTGGTGATGTGTGTTGATCATGTGGAAGTCACAGCCGCCGGCTGGACCAAGACGTTCTGGTAGTCGTTCGATTAGTGACGTGTCTGTAGGCTGGGTACCAGAGAACTAGACTTGACAGTCTATCAGCTGAAGTGGACGGCTTCACTTCGGAACACAGATGTTCAGCACAATGTTTAATCTTCAACATCGTGTCAGTTAGGATTCCTTGATGTCTCAGAGATTTTTCTCTTGAGCCGTCTGGAGTTTTTCAGTCTGTTTGGATCTAATGTTGCTGAATTCGATATGGGAAATGTCTCAAGCGTTTATAGGTTTCGCCAGGGACTACGTCATGCTCCTTTACTCCTCGGATGAGCTGCTTAAAGCTGTAGACGATATGGACGTAGTGTTTGACGTAGGGAAGGTCTGCTTTTGGATACTCGCCCTTGGGAGAAAATGATTGATCGCATGAAGTCGTACGTCATGTTTGCACAAGTCGATATACAGCTGAGTTTGATAGTCTCTGTTGCGTATGTTACCATCTGTCGGACTATCAAACTCAGCTGGACGATCTCTTCATGCGATCAATCACTTCCACGACTGTACCAAGGACAGTTGGTATATCTAAACATATTGCACAAATATTGGCAAAAAAGATTTCCAAAAAAACTACCCAATCCGTAATTTGATTGATATACTATATACTCGAACTAAAAATGTTTAACTCCTTATAGACGCACTTCGCCAACCAGGACTTCGCAAAAATTATACAGTACATACAACCTCAAAAAGTTGCCAATGCTTATATTGTCACCGCTGGACAAAAGTATAAGTACAGATTACTTAGGTAGGTACCTGATATCTGATTGGAAGAGAGCATGTCTTCAGGCTGCAACTTGACTTCCATTTCCTTGAGCTTGGTGTGCAGGTCACGTGTGTGGATGAAGAGAAACAGGGTGGTGGATATCGCCATTAGCGCCACCAGCTCGCTCGTCCTGCAACAATAACATCAACACAGTCCTCAACAAAGTATTCGCTACTTCACGAAACTGACACACATAACAAGGAATATCTCCGAAATGGTTCACTCTACAAAAAAAAATTATTGATACATAAATTGTGTATTTCAGCAAGATATACATTTTTTGTACAGTATGATTTGGTCTATCTCTAAAGGTTTAGCACTTATGCAAAAGTCATCCAGAGTAAATACGATTACAGCGGCTATAACCAGAAAATTCAAAATATACATTTCATTTGCCCTAAAAATATCTCAAACATGACATTTTAATCAAAATCGTTAGAGCCATTTTCAAGAAAATCAAAATTTTATACAAATTTTCCATGTAAAGGTTAGTTTAAGGTGGGGCTATTTTTTTTTTTCAAAATCTTTTTATCACATCCTTGAAAGGCATTAAACTTAAATACTAATTTTGGTTTTTAACCAACGCTTCCTTTTTGAGTTATGCTGTCCACAGACTGACACACACAGACCTTTTTCTAATTTTTTTTGTGAGCGAATGGCCGAGTGGTTGGACGCTTCCAGAATCTGCTCATTTGTTTTTGTCTTAGGGTGTATGTTTCCAATGAAATCTCGACATCGAATTTTTGGGTGGAATTACAATACTTCCTCTACTCTACTAAACGACTATAAATAGCATATCAAAATAAAGTAGAAGGTTTATAGTATCTGATAAAACAAAAATAAATTTTTGTCACTTTTTGCAATTTTTAGCCTATTTGCACAGATGGGTGTCGTTTAAGTTTTACACTCCGATAACAAAAACGTAGTCGGAAAAACTTGAGTAGAGAACCAACCGGAGGGAATAATAAATTGTTAATTTTGGCGAGTTTTTAGCGATCGGCCCGACCGACCCGGTTAAGTGAGTGTCGTGTTGATACGAGGAGTTGCAAGTAGGCCGGCCAGAGGTGTGGTGTGGTGTGGTTGCAAGTTGCAGGGTCAAGTGCATCACCGTTCAGTGTGAGAACTAGCAGCCGCGGCGCCATCTTTGTTCTTATAAACCGCACAGAATAAACCGTTCCTGTTGCGAGTATCTATAAACATACTTGCTTATTTCCTTGTAGGTACAAGGGGAATATGGGAACACAGTAGTCTTTGTGCGATAGTCAAAACTTTGCACGGCTAAGACATAAACAAATCAATCACGGTCTTCCATTTGACGAAAGTTCAAGTATTCCAAAACTAACACGAGCAGCAAGGAATATCTCCGAAATGGTTCACTATACGAAAAAAGTTTATTGGGACATAAATGGTTTGTTTTAGCAAGATCCACATTTTGTACAGTAAGATTTTGTCTATCTCTTACGGTTTTGCAGTTATTCAAAAGTCATCCAGAGTAAATACGACTACATAGGCTATAACCAGAAAATACAAAATATACATTTCATTTGTAATAAAAATATCTTAAACATATGTCATTTTAATCAAAACCGTTAGACATTTTCGGAAAGATTTCCATGTAAAGGATAGTTTTGGGTGCGGCAATTTTTTTTTTCAAAATCTTCCTGTCGCATTGTAAACTTAAATACGAAATTTGGTTTTTAAGCGATTTTTCTAGGTGTGAAACAGGGCTGTCCAATGCCACACTTTATTTAATATAGCTATATGAACGAAATGATTAAAAGCTGCAAAGAATTTCTTGGTTCGATGTATTCAGATGATCAAATTATATTAGCCAACTCAGAAGATAAATTATCACTGATAGGAAAAGAATACCACATAGAAGTTTCAACAAATAAAAGCCAAACAAGGCTCATCTTTACAAACGTTCCCTTTCTGCCAGCCAGATTCTAAGTGTCCGAACCTACCTTCTGCGCATGCGCCGGCAGTAGTTTCCCTACCTTCTGCGCATGCGCTGGTAGTACCGGCAGTAGTTTCACAATTGCCCACTAGATTTCAGCACACGCTATTTCACATTGCCAACATTGCTTTTTACACTACACTAGTTTTCATTGCCAACACATTAAACACCAATATTTATTTGACACGTGCTTTATTTAACACGTGATGCAACCACCTGCAATCTGGCAGTAACATAACAATGACATGCGCCGCTATCGCGTAGCGCAACTCCATACATTATTACTGGCTCGTTCTTTATTATTATATTATTATGAGCCGAAATGGATTTATTATTTTTTATCCATTATTATGGATTATTATTATACGATACGCTGGCTCGTAACATAATGACATACGCCGCTATCGCGTAGCGCAACTCCATACATTATTACTGGCTCGTTCTTTATTATTATATTATTATGAGCCGAAATGGATTTATTATTTTTTATCCATTATTATGGATTATTATTATACGATACGCTGGCTCGTAACATAATGACATACGCCGCTATCGCGTAGCGCAACTCCATACATTATTACTGGCTCGTTCTTTATTATTGGCTCGTTCTTTATTATTATATTATTATGAGCCGAAATGGATTTATTATTTTTTATCCATTATTATGGATTTGAGCCGAAATGCATTTATTATTATTTTTAATCCATTATTATGGATTATTATTATTATTATTGTTATTATTATTAATATATTAGATTTATATTATATATATTATATTTAATACTATTATATTATTATATTTATATTATTTTTATTAATATTTAAATATTAAAATATAAATATTTATTTATAAATTTATATTAAAATATTATAAATATTTAATTATATTTAATACTATTATATTATTTTTATTAATTATCGTTCTTTTTTATTTATTGATTTTATTTATTTATTATTTTTTTTTTTTATTTTCGAGTGGAGAAAAAATCCATTTACGGAGCTTCTTCCTTGCACCAAGCACAATAGCATAATGACGACTCCCGCAAAAACATTCAAACTTACTGTTGGCAACAAAGTCCTAGGGACATTTTGCTGTTGGCAGCGTTGCATTAACACAGCAACTTCGGCAACTTTCGTGACCATTCGTACACACTGGCGAATGGGACTTAGCCGAAATTCTGACCAACTCTTCGCGGGAACCTTTCTAAAGATTATCCGCCAAACAATGGCTTTAATCTTAGATCTAAAATCATTATTGAACAAGTGAATGTCTTAAACTACCTGGGCTGCATTCTGAGTTCAATATGAGAGACACAGTGATGAAACAGAACACTAATAAACAGACTATTTTGTAATTTTGCAAAGTGATGGGAATTTTTGGCTCAGGAGCGTGGCTTTAGGCACAAACCAACTTAGCTGCTGAAATGAAATTATTAAGAACTTTAGCAGGTTGTATGAAGTACGAGAGTCAAACTTCCAGTCTGAAGCGGAACAGCCCAAGAAGTCTAATCCTTGAAACACTTTAAACCACTCTACCCTACTTAAGGGGAGGCATCTGTGAAAATGACAAAAATCCACAATTTTTGTCACAATGATGTATGTATGTATGTGTGCCAAAGCATAACTAGAAGGTTTACCAAATTTCACTTTTCTATGTAAGATAGTTTTTGAAAAAAAAAAAAAATTATTCGTTTTTTTGCTGCAATTTTAGGGTAGCATAGCAAACGCTTCTTATAAAATATTATTTGTTCTAAGTAAACTAAACTCTGGCGATATGTTTCCCTAGATTATGTCTACAAAACCTGGTCTTTTTATTTGGCTATGTCAAACAGTTCCGGAGAAAAAAAAATATTGTATACCTCAATGTCCATTTTTTTTTTCAAATTATTAATAATTTTCAAAATAAAAGTTCGATAACAATTAAACTACTCCATCTAGAGCATTTAAAATATCAAGTTTTATGAAGCAACCATCTAAAAACATGTGTGCAAAATTTAAAAGAAATCTATTAAGAACTGTATGAGAAGATGCATTTTGAAGATTGAAAAATAGAAAGCAGAGAAAACTGACTTTAAAGTTTTAAGTATATGACGACATACATACGTCATGGGCATTTAAATCATGTCGTAGCGGCCTTTTAAATGGCGATGAGGAGTAAACGACGGTAGATTCTGAGAGTACAAGGTACAGACATCATTTTAAGGCAGAAAACGAAAAATCGCATTTCTCGTCATTTTTGTCCAAATTTCACCGATGCCTCCCCTTAAGGATAAAAACTGTCGTATAATAGGAAACCGTAAAAGATAAATTCTTACACAATTTATTGTATCTTGCCCATGCAAGAAGATTGTATATTCAAAGACATTGTATAGTATATATGGGTTATAACTAGAAAATTCAAAATATACATTTCCTTTGTCATAAAAATATCTTAAACATATGTCAGTTTAATCAAAATCTTTGGAGTCATTTTCAAGAAAATCAACATTTTAGAAAAATGTTTAAGATATGAAACTTAATACCAATTTTGGTTCTTAAGGGGACAGGGTAGTGATTTGGGCTCAAAAAGTCAATTTTTTGTTTTTCGTCTTTAAAAAAAGTAGAAACCTTCCTCTATACATTGTAAGGGTACCGGCACATTTAAGGCTTTAAATTACTCCATCTAAATATGGCGGAGTGCTGGGCCATGCTGGGTTTTGAGGGCTTCAGAGATGACACACTTTTCTTTAAATGTAGTTTTGTGTAACTTGACATTTTTCAAACTGAGGTAGGTACATGTTTTTTCAAAACCACTGAACCTATTTGAATGAAAATTTTACAGTAGTTCCAGAAGGATGTACTCTACAAATGTAACCCATTGTCATTGGAAAAATCCAAAACAGAAAATTTTTAAAAAAATATTGTGCAAAAAAAAATTTACTTTTTTTTTTTTGTACAAAAGTTAAATATTTTTTCTTTTCAATATAGCCAGAGATATTTAAGTAAATTTAGGTTAACAGTTATGAATACACATTGCCTAGTGCACTACAAAAGTTTCAACACATAGGCTTGTATGTTGTAGAAGGAATTTGAACCGTTAGTACTATATATATTATATTTTTTCCAAAAACATGTTATCAGTTTTTGCCTTATTACATACCTATTTTAAATAATTGTTTTGATGTTCTCTATATTAGTGTAATCACAATGAATCACTAAATATTCGTCCCAAATTAAATTTTGATCTGAGCTGCAGGAGCTTAGATATCCTCAACTAAAGTTATGTTTTGAAATACTGAAATCGTGTACAAATCACTACCTTGTCCCCTTAAGCGAGTTTTCGTTTTTGAGTTATGCTGTCCACAGACCTCTTTTTTGCATTCATGGGCCTCAAAACATATCTCCGGTGAATTCTGGACACTGAACACAAACATGAAACTTTTTTCTAACACATTTATTGAGGTACCTCAAAACGCGTAATGTCGGTGTACTTAGAAGGTATTCAGATGGGAAGGTAAAGAGAGAAGTACTTTCACAGTCTCAGTTGTAACCCGGGGCGGTACATGCAAATGTAGGAGGGGCAGGTAGACATGTGATCTTGTTTACCTACCCTGATAGAAAGTGCTACTTGTTGTTGAGGACACAAGCGGAAGTAAACGCAGATATTGCATGTCAGGAAGTAGGTAAAGAAATTGCCCTGCAACCATCTTTAAACAAATGTTAGCTTATGTAACGTACGAATAACTGCATGAAAACACTCATTATACAGAATTCGTAAGGTGTTATAACTAACAAAATTAATATTCTAGTGAATGAGAACAGCATTGGCTCAAGGCGTGCCTGGAAATCACATATGTTCTAAAATAAGGGCCAAATGCTAACGTAGACAAGATTCTGAAAATTAGAATGCGAGTAAAGTTGTTAGCAACATAAGTAGGAACTTTGGTAGGGATAGTGATATGTAGGCGGGACTGTCAACGGAAATACGCTGAAGGATATATCACTTGTGAACAAACCAGACTGGCAGGGTTTATGACAAATATACAAGATACATAAAATAATAAGTGGGAGTACTACTTGAAAATAACGTTTACGTATACCTATAACATTTTAATTTCGCTTTTTTGAGCGACTTATTTGCTTTGATACACATTCCAAGGTTGGTACTACTATCGTAAGCGCGTCTAGAAGCACGACTCCTACTTCAGATATCGCTGTTTACTGACTTACCAGCTGGCTTCATTCTTACAAGGAACAAACTCTACTTATAGGCTACATACACAGGATTTCCACAACTTGGGGATAGGTTTACGAAGTTATATTATAATTTTAATCAAAATCGTTATAGCCATTTTCAAGAAAATCAAAATGTTCGAAAAATTTTCCATGTAAAGGGTAGTTTAGCGTGGGACTATTTTCTTCAAAATCTTCGTGTCGCATCTTTGAAAGACATTAAACTTAAATACTAACTTTGCTTTTTAACCGACTTTTCGTTTTTGGGTTATGCTGTCCACAGGCTGACACACAGACACACACACGGACCTTTTTCTAAAAATGCGTTTTTTTTTGTTTTTTTATTTTTTTTGGACTCAGGGGGCCTCAAAACATTTTTGGTGAAATCTCAACATCCAATTAGGAGATTAGTATATTTCTAAGTCTCACGTCGTGTTCAGACAAGTCGTCATTTGTGTAATGTTCTTTTTGTTTGTCTGATTACCCTCTCTGAATGGACGACTTGCACCTCCTGTGACAGATGCCTGTCCGCGAGTGAAGTAGTCAGTATTAGAGTGAGGAAGAGGATGATAGGAAATGTGGGTGACTGATGATGGAGTCAGTGGCGAGGGAAACCGGACAACCCGGAGAAACCCTAGACGTTCACATGAGGGTCCCTGGGTTCAAACCCGGGCCGCCTTGCTTATACGCGAACGGTCTAACCACCCAGCCTCGGCGCCGCCTTGTGAGTGGTGATTTGTGTGTCCAACACAAATAAGGGTTATCTATGTTTAATAACAGTTTTGGCAAAAGGCCAAAGTGGGTGAACATGACCATCAAATGAACCAGCCTCTTTGGAAAAGACCACCAAGAAAAGTAACCTCAACCTCACTTATTAATTATAAACTGCAGCTTGAGTGATTTCTGATGTTAGCAATTACCCACCTTTCTTTATACAATTGTTTAACATGCCCTGTTAACGAGCTTGATTATAGCTTACCTGGGAAATAAAGCACAACTTTCTTATACCAAGCTTACCTATTAAAATATTGTATTTGGCATTAATATCGCAATGCGTATCGTACCGTTATAATCATATTCGATTCTCCCTCTTTTTAATGTCTTAACTGGCAAACCGTGAACATGTATATACATACAGCAGACAGAGGAAGTATTGTATTCCAAACATGTCGAGATTTCACCAGAAATATATGTTTTGGGGCCCCATGAATCCAAAAAAAGAAAGCATTTTTAGAAAAAAGTCCGTGCGTGCGTGTGTCTGTCAACAGAATAACTCAAAAACGAAAAATCGGTTAAAAACAAAGTTGGTATACATGGGCGTCGCGAAACGGGGGCAAGGGGGGGCCGCGGAAGTTGGTAAACTTAATGTGCAGCCAGTTACTGACTATTAAACTATTATTTTAATTTTGATGTAAAGAACTATTTTTATTTAGCACAAATTAATACGGTTATCTGCAACAAATATTATAAATTTTGACAGTAAAATAATGATTTAATATTATCTGGTTGCAAATTTCCAACATGTGGCCCCCCCCCCCCCCTGGAAAAAAGTCTGCCGACACTCATGTTGCTATATAAGGATGCGACACGAAGATTTTGAAGAAAATTACTTCACCTTGAACGACCCTTTTCAATATTTAGAACATTTTTACTTTTTCGAAAATGACTAGATTTTAATTAAAATGTCATAAATTTAAGATATTTTTACGACAAATGAAATGTATATTTTGAATTTTCTGGCTATAGCCTATGTGTTCTTGTTTGCTCTGGATGACTTTTGTATAACTGGTAAACCGTAAGAGATAGACAAAATTTTACTCTACAAAAAATGTAGATCTTGCTAAAGTACACAATTTATGTTTAAATAATTTTCTTCTAGAGTGAACCATTTCGGAGATATTTCTTGTTATTTGTGTCAGTTTCGGAAAACTTAAAAGTTTCGTAAAATGGAACATCGTTGTTAAAAGATTTGATTGTCGCTCAAAATCTACTATACTCCCATATTCCCCTTGTACCTACAAGGAAATAAGCAATAGGATAATTTGTACAAATGTTTATCTCAACTAACATGAAGAAGGTATAGGAATAAGAGTTTGTAAGAATGGTTAGTACAAGAGTAGGGAAAGTCATGTGAGTGCAACTTCAGATTTTTTATTTTTGTGTTACCATAGTATGAACCTGGAGGGGAAACAAGTTAAAAGGAAAGTCTCATTTAATATCCTCTATAATATGTTTGTCTTTTATACAGTTATTAGTTGGAAAATTGTATAAATATTATGATATTACGAGCTTCCTTGTTAAGTTGTTATATAAGTTTTATGATTCATATTAAGGGAACTATTTTCTCTTATACCTACGTCATCAAGCGAAGCGCTGCGGCAGTAAGGAACTAATCAACATGAACGAACTGTTTACATCTAGTCCGACTCTTAAAGTGAACAGAGAATAAAACTGAGCATATTCTTTTATAGTCGTAACAAGTTGACATTCTGGCACACAAGTATGTACCCTTTTAGTCTTCGATACAGGAATTACTCACCGCCAAGATCAGTAATTGTATAGAAAAATTAGAACATTGTAATAAATTATTTGCGTATTTTAAATGTAAGTTTTAATGTAAGACGCACGAATGAGTAGATAAGTCAAATACACACGTACGCCAGTTCTGAAAATTAGAAAGGAAAAATCTGATGTGTTTTACTCACATGACTTTCTCTACTCGTGTACTAACCATTCTTACAAACTCTTATTCCTATATCTTCTTCGTGTTAGTTGACATAAACATTTGTACAAAATCAATGGTGAAAGTTTAAGGAGAACTTCCGTATCGGATGATGGGGGACTTCTCATAACCCCTGGAAGCTGCCAAGTCTTTTAGCTGCCTGTTTTTGACTTACTTAGGGGTTGCGTGACGTCATTACCGAAAGTTGGGTATCGCTGTGATTGCGTGATTACTTTCTACTTCCCACGTGAACCAAAACAGAGTACTGGCCTAAAAGTGCAGGACTCTTATTAACAACATTTCCATATATTAGATATAGCGAACGTGTGAAACAAGGCAAATGAAAACCTGGGAAGAAATAACACTTTCTTGCTTTATACTGCTCTCCAACTCTCCATTTTGTCGGCTTGTTCATGTGTCATTTAAAGATTCGTGACGTCATCATTTGAATGGTTAGCTCACCTTACATAAACAACACTACAATTCTACACAAGTCACTTCCAGCCGTTCCGTGACCGATATTAGTGAAGGAGTTGTACTACAAGCAAACTAAGGTCTAATGTGAAACTGTTGTGTTGTGTGGAAGGGGACAATGTAAAATGCCTCATTTGCAACAAGATATTACATGATCTTACGTTCCAGCCGACATAGAACGACTTTATTGCAGAAACCTTACAAGTCAAACGCGAAAATTGGTTCTTTCAAGGATGCGACACGAAGATTTTGAAGAAAATAGCTCCTCCCTAAACTACACTTTACATGGAAGATTTTTTGAAAATTTTGATTTTCTTCAAAATAACTAACGATT
The DNA here is from genome assembly GCA_030765045.1 of Tenodera sinensis. Taxonomy (NCBI): domain Eukaryota; kingdom Metazoa; phylum Arthropoda; class Insecta; order Mantodea; family Mantidae; genus Tenodera; species Tenodera sinensis. The sequence continues at coordinate 77,556,610 of CM060974.1, read as the reverse complement.
TTGATTAAAATGCCATATGTTTGAAATATTTGTATGACAAATGAAATGTGTATCTTGAATTTTCTCACTATAGCCCATGTAGTCGTATTTACTCTGGAGGACTTTTACACAACTGCTAAACCGTTAGAGATAGACCAAATCTTACTACACAAAAAATGTAGATCTTGTTAAGGGGAGGCATCGGTGAAATTTGGACAAAAATGACGAGAAATGCGATTTTTCGTTTTCTGCCTTAAAATGATGTCTGTACCTTGTACTCTCAGAATCTACCGTCGTTTACTCCTCATCGCCATTTAAAAGGCCGCTACGACATGATTTAAATGCCCATGACGTATGTATGTCGTCATATACTTAAAACTTTAAAGTCAGTTTTCTCTGCTTTCTATTTTTCAATCTCCAAAATGCATCTTCTCATACAGTTCTTAATAGATTTCTTTTAAATTTTGCACACATGTTTTTAGATGGTTGCTTCATAAAACTTGATATTTTAAATGCTCTAGATGGAGTAGTTTAATTGTTATCGAATTTTTATTTTGAAAATTATTAATAATTAGAAAAAAAATGGACATTGAGGTATTGAATATTTTTTTCTCCAAAAGTGTTTGACATACCCAAATAAAAAGACCAGGTTTTGTAGACATAATCTAGGGAAACATACGGCGAGAGTTTACTTTACTTAGAACAAATAATATTTTATAAGAAGCATTTGCTATACTACCCCAAAAATTGCAGCAAAAAAACGAATAAAATTTTTTTTTGCAAAAACTATCTTAAATAGAAAAGTGAAATTTGGTAAATCTTCTAGTTATGCTTTGGCACACATATATACATCATTGTGACAAAAATTGTGGATCATTTGGACAAAAATTGTGGATCATTTCGACAAAAATTGTGGATTTTTGTCATTTTCACAGATGCCTCCCCTTAAAATACATAATTTATGTCCAAATAAATTTTTTTGTAGGGTTAACCATTTCGGAGATATTCCTTGTTATTTGTGTCAGTTTCGGAAATTTTCGTGAAATGGAACATCGTTGTTAAAATATTTGACTATCAGTCAAAGCCTTCTGTATTCCCATAATCCCCTTGTACCTACAAGGAAATAAGCAATAAGATAATTTGTACAAATGTTTATCTCAACTAACACGAAGAAGATATAGGAACAAGAGTTTGTAAGAATGGTTAGCACAAGAGTAGAGAAAGTCATGTGAGAGCAACACATCAGATTTTTCAAAATGTTTTCGTCGTATTGTTGGAAGGTGCCAAAGTTAAATACCAAGTTTGGTATTTAATCTAATTTTCGTTTTTGAAATTCAGTAATTACAGACTTACTCATGAAGTACAAAACGTGTGTTTCTGGAATGGGAGTATAGGTAAGAAAAGGGAGAAAGCCAGTAGAGCAATCTGGCGGCGGAAGTTGAAACTGAACATTTCCAGAACATTGCTGGTTTGTAGGCCGCCGCAAGTGTTTGTAATGTGGCCATTAATCTGGCTTAGCGATGCGATGACGTTATGATACAAACACAGCACCAGCCTTGACTCTTCACGGCACCAGCTGTTAAGTGAATCTGCAGTTTCATCCAACAGTGTTAAAACTCGTGTTAAATAACTTCCCACCGCCCGACTTAAGGTGTTCCCCACTAAACTTCGTCACTACAACTTTCAAACGCTTTCTTCGTCTTCACTGCCTTTGATTTTAGTCTGTTCCAGGGAATTTTGCTTCAGAAAGGTTGTAAGTTGGCTGTGCTGAAGGGAATTTGATACATCGAGCTGAAATGCCGCGAATCTGACATATGTTTTGCTTCCGAACAGAGAAGTGCAGTCCGTGTTCTGTAATCTTGCCAGGCTATTTCAGTGTTGCAGTTATTATTAGACATTGTTTAGGTAGTTAATAGATTTTAACCTATTCATTAATGTATACTAAATCAATAATAAGCAGATGCTTTGTAATTTTGGCGTAAAAATTAGTAAAAGTGCAAAGTTAGCTAAGAACAATAAATTTCTAAATATTGTAAACAATGCGAAGGCAAAAGGGAAGTTTTCATATTAAGAAACAACCAAGCAAAGTTTTAATTCTCAAAACCTGCTACTGAGAGTCGTACATTTTAAATTGATTGCATTTAGGTAAAGTACGGAAATATATTGTTAAACCCTGAAATAGAGCATTGTTCACTATTCAAAATGCTCCTTGGACCCTAGTGTATAACTTGTTAGTTTGAAATTTTTGGGAGACCTTCAGAGATTAAGATATTAAAATCTGTCGTGTGCTAGTTAAAAAAATATTAAATAATTGAACTGAAATTATATATTTTTTATAACTTATACTGACAAAAATTGAAAACAATGATAAATTATATAATGAGTAACGATTCTGATTAAAATACCAGAAGTAAAATGTATATCTTGAATTTTCTGACTATAGCCTATGTACTCCTGTTCGCTCTCGAGGACTTTGGCATAAGTCGTAAACCGTAAGAGATAGACCAAATCTTACCACACAGAAAATATAGATCTCGCTAAAACACACAGTTTATGTCTAAATAATTTTTTTTTTGTAGAGTGAACCATTTCGGAGATATTCCTTGTTATTTGTGTCATTTTCGTAAAACTTAGAACTTTCTTGAAATGGAACATCGTTGTTCATTTTTTTATACTTACATTAAGCGTGCAAAGAGAACGGAATCTCAAAGCTTTAAAACATTTGACTATCGCACAAAGCCTAGTGTATTCCCATATTGCCCTTGTACCTGCAAGGAAATAAGCAATAAGATAATTTCAACAAATGTTTATGTCAACTAACACGAAGAAGATATAGAAATAAGAGTTTGTAAGAATGGTTAGTACAAGAGTAGAGAAAGTCATGTGAGTGTAACACAGCAGATTTTTCTTAAAGTGTTTTCCCCCTTATTTGACCGAGTTTAAATAATTTTTTGAGTGGAATACAATAATTCGTGTATTTACTGTATGTGGAAGAGAAAGCAAGCAGGACCTGATAAGGATATTTCTTTAAATATTGAGTAGAGCCATGGGCGTGTAATTGGTGATTGTCTCTCATTGTGAAAGGAGCCCATCAGATGTTTACTGTAAGCAATATTATTGTGATTTGTGCCGAAACCTTTCCCAAAATTAGATGATGACTTTCGGGTGTTGTAATTGGGTACTTTCACATAAACGTGGTGCAGAGTCATGGCCGCCGACCTGGTCCACATTTGATTTACTTTCGGCAAAGACCCTTCACTGTCCTGTTTATATGTACCTATACGACTTCCTCAATAAATGCAGCGAGCGCCGCCTATCCATCCGGTCCGACAGGATACTTCACCTTTCGCCACGCACCTAACAATAACACCTGCCTGGTCGTAAACTTTAACACCATCAATACAGCTGAGTGTTGAGCTCTTTGTACTCGTGGGAGGTTACGAGTTCTACTTCAGGATCGTAGTTTTTAATAAATAAATGTACTTGTAACTAAAACATATCTTCCTAACTTGACAATTTATTTTGATATGTAAATTTCTTATGTTCGTGTGTATGTGACTGAAGTGTTTCTAAACGGCTGAACTAATTTGCGTGTGATTGAGAATGGTTTAGATTCACAATTTGACCCGCTACAACATGTTCTTTTTAATTAATGAAGTAATGTATGTGTGGTTGATCTTTGGATGCTTTAGGTTCACAGGATCCGTCAAGCAGCGCTGCGATCGCGTTCTACACTTTTAGGTTTTTTGTTCCGGATATGTATATATATACACAGATGGAAGTGAAATGATGTGTCAGACTTTAATAGCGAATTTCTCATGTTCTGAATAACAAGAAAGTCTAATACCAAAATGTTGAAAACTTTATAGTTTTCTAAAAAAAAAAGTATTTTTATAAAAAAAATTTATCATCACCTGACTGAATTATTATTGAATCAAGGTTCTTGATTTATGGCTGTATTAATAGAAAATTAAATAAACGACAACTTTTTCCTTTGGCATATTTCAATAGATTCAACGATTTTTGTGTAAATTAAATTTTAAAAAACCACAATTTATTGCAAAAAAAAAAAAATGGCAACAAATTGTGGGTCCTTTATCTTATATGTCTTTATATCTATATATAAAGGAAATATAATAAGGAAATAAGGAATAGGATAATTTGTACAAATGTGTATCTCAAATAACACGAAGAAGATATAGGAATAAGAGTTTGTAAGAATGGTTAGTACAAGAGTAGAGAAAGTCATGTGAGTGCAACACATTCCTAATCAGGGAGTGGCGAAGCGGTGATTTCACTTTTGTTTCCGCCCTAACTAACAGAAGAGCCTATTGTTTTGTGTGTATTATGGAAATAGAAGCAAGCGGGTTTTGTCGCACTGTGACCCCTACACCTTTTTGACAGTCAACGCGTGCCCCAGTTCTCGCAGCCGATCACACGCACACACACACCATGCCCATTATCTTCATTACATTGTTTCTCAGGGCGAGTTAGAAAGTTGTTAATAACAATGGCGGACTGTAATGAAGACGCGGTGCTTTGCGAAATTAGAGCTATTATAGTTTACAATAATTAGTGCTATTTCTTTTGTCTCCACGGTGGTCCACAGTTTAGCTTCACTTATGTCCTGGCTAACTGGCTTTTCTGACTTGTATACGTAGCGTTTAAAACTCGAATTATTATAGCTTAATTAATTTAATTTACCTCGTTCCCCTTCACGGCCACACAGTCCCGGCTATTCCTAATAACGCATGAAAAATCTCCTGATATTCAGACAAGAGGATGTGAAACTCGGCGAAATATCTGGAAATGTTGTATAGTCTACAAGTAAACTTTGGTGGTGGAAAAATCATCGTTCGCAATGGTCGAAGAATTTATAACATTTCATTCCTGGTAGTCACTTAAAAATATTACCTTGTATTCTACCCGAAGTCTCACTGAAATACATGTTTTGAGAACCTCTAATTATAAACAGAGAGAAAACAGTTTATCTTGTACTAACCATTCTTACAAACTCTTATTCCTGTATCTTCTTTGTGTTAGTTGAGATAAACATTTGTACAAATTATGTTATTGCTTACTTCCTTGTAGGTACAAGGGGAATATTAGAATACAGTAGACTTTGAGGGATACTCAAATATTTTAAAGCTTTCAAATTCTGTTCTCTTTGCACGGTCAGCATATAAAAAATTAATAATGTTCCATTTGACAGAAGAATAAGTTTTCCAAAACTGACACAAACAACAAGGAATATCTCCGAAATAGTTCACTCCAGAAAAAAAATAATATTTGGACATAAATTTTATGGTTTACTAAGATCTATATTTCTTGTATAGTAAGATTTGGTGTATTTGTTACTGTTTACCAGTTGTTCAAAAGTCATCCAGAGTAAATACGACTACAGGTGCTACAGCCAGAAAATTCAAGATATACATTTCATTTCTCATAAAAATACCTCAAACATACGGCATTTCAACCAAAATCGTTAGAGCTATTTTCAAGAAAATCAAATTTTTCCATGTAAAGGGTAGTTCAGGGTGGGGCAATTTTCTTCAAAATCTTCGTGTCGCATCCTTGAAAGACATTAAACTTAAATACCAACTTTGGTTTTTAACCAACTTTTCCTTTTTGAGTTATGTTGCCCACAGACACACACACACACAGACCTTTTTCTAAAAATGTTTTTTTTTTTTATTCAGGGGGTCTCAAAACATGTATTTCCCGTGAAATCTCGACATCGAATTTTTGGGTGGAATACAATACTTGCTGTACTTCGTGTTTAAATTGAGCATCTTTCAATAATAGAACAAGAACATTACAATTTTTTCCACTAGCACGAAGTATTATTTTATAAGAAATGAAACATATCTTGGATTTTCTCAGAATGTCTCCTGAAGAGCTCTTTATTGTGAACGACTTTTATGTAAGTGATAAACCGTAAGAAATAGACAAAATCTTACTACATAAAAATGTTCTCTTTAAAATACACATTTTTATGCCAAATACATTTTTTTTTTTGGTGGACATAACCATTTCCGTCATATTACTTTTATTGGTTAGAATTTTATAATACCTATCCGTTTCTTAAATAGGAAGACGTTATTCTGTTTTGTTATGATCATGTAAGGAGAGTGCAATTTCAAAGTCATTACATAGCGACTAGCCTTAAAACATTTCACTATCAATCACAGCCTAGTATATCCCCATATTGCCCTTGTACCTACAAGGAAATAAGTAATAATATAATTTGTACAAATGTTTATCTTAACTAACGCGAAGATATAGGAATAAGAGTTTGTAAGAATGGTTAGTACAAGAGTAGAGAAAGTCATGTGAGTGTAACACATCAGATTTTTTTGCTTCTGCTTTCGTCGGAACTGTTTAGGAACTTACACAATGGAATGAACTTATTTAATTTTACTGTTAAACTGTAAGGCAGTAGGCCCACAGGCGCTCTGAAACAGACCACACCTGATTGGCTAGAAAACACGTGACTGTGACGTCGTTGGATACTTACCTTCTGCGCAACCGCCTTCATTTGTCAGGGCGACTATGGCCGTAAATACGACAAAGATTGAAAGGGTAGAATGAGACTAAAAAATTCAATATCATAGCCGGGATTTGAACCAGGAATCTTATGGTTTCCATCCGGAAAATGCGATTCAGTTGAAGAATTTGTCATACTGACATGTAAGCATGATAGTTCAGTGGTTAGAGCAACCGGATGGAACTAGAAGATCCGTGGTTCAAATCCCAGCGATGGAATTGAATTCTACGTAGGGAAATACTTGGGCGATTCGATCCAATTTCAATAAATGACGGTGCTTTCACTTTCCCTTATGTATGGCGCCTCTGTAACCAGTAATGGATTCTCAAAATACAGACACGCTAGCAGAAGAAACTGTGGGAATGAGAAAGTGAACACCATTCACGCTGCTTATTGGGTTTAATAGCAGAATCTGTCCACAATTATTCCAGCATCAGTTTCATCTCGTGTAATAACTGCTCCTATTCCTCTAATCTACGTCATGTTATTAGATATAAATATCTGTACAAATTATCTTATTGTTATCCTCTTATAGGTACAGCGAGAATATGTAAAACATTTTAAAACACGATCACTTTGTGATGGGTTGGAAATTCCATTCTCTTTACTTGAGCGAAGGATTAAAACTGGATAACTACTTTACATTTGAGAAACGTATAAATATTGGAAAACTCAAATTCGCTTCCCCTTTGCACGTTATTTTCCCCACTCTATTTACCAAGGCAAGTAGAACCAGACCTATTAGCCAGAGGCGGATGGCACGGAGTATACTAAAACATACTGTCACCGCGCCCGCCGCATCTAATTGCCGACAGCCGCAATTGTCACCCATCGCATTATTGTCGGCACTACCGCAAAGGAGCCGAAGGAAAGAGACAGAGAATGGCCGCATTGTTAGGGCGCTTGCCGAAAGAGAGAAAAGGATAGAGGCTACTGGAATCTTCTACTTTGTACTCCAGCGCAATAAGTGCTGTTGTGCCGACAGAGAAGAGTTAGTTCTTTGTGTTACGAGTTCGGAGCCGTGCTGTTGGAGAACCAGAAAATACTTTCTTGTTGTTGCAACGAGTGTACAAAGTTACTGTTTACGGAAATAAAAGTGTTTCTTTATCTCGACGACATCTGTCTTCTTTACTTCACACCCAACACCCAACCAAAGTCACACTGGTGTCAGAAGTGGGATTCGTCGAATTGCTTCTAGTTTCATTACATCGTCAGAAGTTGCAACGTTAGAACCAAGATGGAGGGAGATTCGGAAACCAGGATGATAGCAATGATGAAAGAATTATTCGCCGAAATGAAGACGGAAATGGCTGAAATGAAGACGGCAAACGACAACCTCACTGCCAAAATGGAAACGTCAAACCACAACCTCGCTGCCAAAATGGAAACGACAAACAACAACCTCGCTGCCGAGCTGAAAGAAGAAATGAAGACGGCAAACGACAACCTCGCTGCTGAACTGAAAGACATGAAGACGGCAAACGACAACCTCGTTGCCGAGCTGAAAGAGATGAAGACGGAGCTATCGGCGAAAATTGACGGCGAAAAGGTGGAAGACCTCTGCCAGCACGTGGACGTCGTGGAGGACGACGGGGAACGTCTTGGCGCCCTGGTAGTAAGAGTTGACGAGAGCGTCAAAGTACTGGATGCCAGGGGCAGACGGAATAGCGCGGAGCCGGGGAGGGAGCACCTAGTGGCCGAGGCGACAGTTGCGCCCGTTTCAGATGATGTGAGGGAAGACGTGAAACAACTCGGCGAACTGATTGGCGTGACGGAAGACGTGGAACAACTCGGCGAACTGATTGGCGTGACGGAAGACGTGGAACAACTCGGCGAACTGATTGGCGTGACGGAAGACGTGGAACAACTCGGCGGACTGATTGGCATGACGGAAGACGTGGAACAACTCGGCGAACTGATTGGCGTGACGGAAGGCGTGGAAGAACTCGGCGAAAAGGTGGAAGACCTCTGCCAGCATGTGGACGTCGTGGAGGACGACGGGGAACGTCTTGGCGCCCTGGTAGTAAGAGTTGACGAGAGCGTCAAAGTACTGGATGCCAGGGGCAGACGGAATAGCACAGACCCGAGGAGGGAGCACCTAGTGGCCGAGGCGACAGTTGCGCCCGTTTCAGATAACGAAAGTGTCCGTCTCGGGGAAGACAAAGGGGCAGTTCAGGGGCGTCGTCGAGGATCCCCTGGAGGAGTGTGTCGGGTACGTAACCAACCAGGATATGACGTGGAGGACGATCAGCAGGGAAGCGCACAAGCAAACGAGCAACACGCAAGAACCGACTTGGCGTGTGACATGGGGGGACCGTCGGAGCCATCCAAGCACCTGACGCATAGTGCCGTGAACGGAAGAATGGTGGACATCATCGTGGACGGCAGGATACAGGAGAGGCCGTGCCGAGCACGAGTGAACACGAGTGCAGCGGTGGACGCGACTCGCGCGGATGTGGCGGGGCTTGTTGCCGGACCCATCGGAAGCAAGGTGGCTGCGAAGGTGCGCCAGAGAGGTCGGCGGACATGGTACCCAGTGAGCCGTTTCCAAGTGCGCAGGATGGCCCGTCAACACACCAGGAAGAAGGGCAACTGGACGAGGGACCGTCAAGACCGGCGGTACTGTTGCAGAATTTCGAAGCAGGATGGCATACATCGTCCTACCCAGACCAAGGGACACTATCCAACAGCGATACCTAGGATCGTGCCTCCTGGAGAAGAGGTTCGATGGGATAGTCCGCCGGGGCGCAAGGGAGATGCCGCAGTGATAGTGCTGGTCGGGAGGACCAACTCTGAGGAGGGAGCAGTGTCACCGCGCCCGCCGCATCTAATTGCCGACAACAGCAGTGTCACCCATCGCATTATTGTCGGCACTACCGCAAAGGAGCCGAAGGAAAGAGACAGAGAATGGCCGCATTGTTGGGGCGCTTGCCGAAAGAGAGAAAAGGATAGAGGCTACTGGAATCTTCTACTTTGTACTCCAGCGCAATAAGTGAACGTTCTTGAAGCTTCCAGAATAGTGCCTGGGAGATATAAATAGCGGTAAAGTGTGAGAAGAGTGAGTGAGACGTATGTGAAGGTTGAGTAGTCGTGCCGACGGAGACGGACAGACGATGTGAAGGGTTGTGCCGACAGAGAAGAGTTAGTTCTTTGTGTTACGAGTTCGGAGCCGTGCTGTTGGAGAACCAGAAAAGACTTTCTTGTTGTTGCAACGAGTGTACAAAGTTACTGTTTACGGAAATAAAAGTGTTTCTTTATCTCGACGACATCTGTCTTCTTTACTTCACACCCAGCACCCAACCAAAGTCACAATACATTTGAATGGGAGGACGAATATTTTTGTTTTCGAGATGAAGACGATAAAGTTAAGAGCTTGATTTGTAAGTCTGTTCCGCGTTCACGATAAACGCCATTCTATTGAACCACTTGTACGACAAATTCTCTTCACAGTTTCAAGACCTAAAACACTTGAAACCAAAATCCAATTGTTTTGCACTTTTGAAGTTTCCACGTAGTGAGACTTCACAAAAGCTACTTGCATTGCAAAATTCCACGACCGCAACATGTTGTGAGAAAGAAGGGTGGGAATTATTTAGGTCTCTGCCCTTCTGTTTGCATCTAGTGTAATGGCGATCTTTGGCTTCACTTATATCTGCGAACAAACATTTTCATAAATGAGCTATATTAAAAGTGAGTATTGCAATAAGTTAAGTGAAAATCACCTTGGGACTGTGCACTTCATCTTTTGTACCAAATATTGAAAACCTTCTGAAAAGTAAATTGTGCCAAAATGTATCCTCAGAAATATGGTGGGTTAATCAGGGGTAGAATATGAATGTTTACGCGTTTGATTTCCTGTACGTAAGCATGTGCCGCCACTGGAACTCAGTAACCACGGATAAACGCGTCATTCTGTCCCAGCGGGAGGAAGGAAATGATTTCAACCTCCCCTAACTTGCCTGCGGTTGAACACCACTGATCTACATTATTTGTGCAATAAGATTCTGTCAAAGCTTACTAACTATGCAAAAGTGATCCAAAACGATCAGAACTTCAGAGATTATTCCCAAAAAGGGTAAGACATATGCTTTGTACTTATGAACATATCTTAAATAAGACATTTTAATCAAAATAGAACCACTTTTGAGGAATTAAAATTTTAGAAAACGTTTACATGTAAAGAATAGGGTTGTTCCTGAAAATCGTCGGTCGCGTCTTTGGAAGATGCAAGCTTACACATCAAGTTTGGTATTTAACATACTTTCCGTTTTTGAGTTATGCTTTTCACAGTTAGACACACACTTTCTTTCTAAGAAGGCTTGATTCATATTCAGGGGACCTCAAAACGTACACTTTCAGTGAAATGTCGGTATCGACAAGAGCGCAATACTTTCTCTAGCTACTATATGTAATTCTAAGTGATACAAATTGATACAGCATAGGATGAAAATGTTCACTATTCTGGCATACTTCACAGAAGTCTTGCCATAAAGGGTGGACATGTGCTCTTGTGTAATTAACGCGAGCCGCCACTGGTTACAACGAAAAACTCACAGTACCATACTGGAGTAGATGTGAGCAATGCTATCTTCTCTGTGGTAGCGGAAATTTGTCCTAAAAGTGCAGATACTGGGTCATATCTGTGTGATTAACACGAGCCGCCGCTGGTCAGAAGGAAAAGCTCACAGTACTATACTGGAGTAGAGGTGAGCAATTCTATCTTGTCTGTGGTAGCGGAAACTTGTCCTAAAAGTGCAGATACTGGGTCATATCTGTGTGATTAACACGAGCCGCCGCTGGTCAGAAGGAAAAGCTCACAGTACCATACTGGAGTAGAGGTGAGCAATTCTATCTTGTCTGTGGTAGCGGAAACTTGTCCTAAAAGTGCAGATACTGTGTCATATCTGTGAGATTAACACGAGCCGCCGCTGGTCAGAAGGAAAAGCTCACAGTACTATACTGGAGTAGAGGTAAGCAATTCTATCTTGTCTGTGGTAGCAGAAACTTGTCCTATAACTGCAGATACTGGGTAATATCTGTGAGATTAACACGAGCCGCCGCTGGTCAGAAGGAAAAGCTCACAGTACCATACTGGAGTAGAGGTGAGCAATGCTATCTTGTCTGTGGTAGCGGAAACTTGTCCTAAAAGTGCAGATACTGGGTCATATCTGTGTGATTAACTCGAGCCGCCGCTGGTCAGAAGGAAAAGCTCCCAGTACCATACTGGAGTAAAGGTGAGCAATGCTATCTTGTTTGTGGTAGCGGAAACTTGTCCTAAAAGTGCAGATACTGGGTCATATCTGTGTGATTAACACGAGCCGCCGCTGGTCAGAAGGAAAAGCTCACAGTACCATACTGGAGTAGAGGTGAGCAATGCTATCTTGTCTGTGGTAGCGGAAACTTGTCCTAAAAGTGCAGATACTGGGTCATATCTGTGTGATTAACACGAGCCGCCGCTGGTCAGAAGGAAAAGCTCACAGTACCATACTGGAGTAGAGGTGAGCAATGGTATCTTCTCTGTGGTAGCGGAAACTTGTCCTAAAAGTGAAGATACTGGGTCATGTCTGTGAGATTAACGCGAGCCGCCACTGGTCTGAAGGAAAAGCTCAGAGTACCATACTGGAGTAGAGGTGAGCAATGCTATCTTGTCTGTGGTAGCGGAAACTTGTCCTAAAAGTGCAGATACTGGGTCATGTCTGTGAGATTAACACGAGCCGCCGCTCGTCAGAAGGAAAAGCTCACAGTACCATACTGGAGTAGAGGTGAGCAATGCTATCTTGTCTGTGGTAGCGGAAACTTGTCCTAAAAGTGCAGATACTGGGTAATATCTGTGTGATTAACTCGAGCCGCCGCTGGTCAGAAGGAAAAGCTCCCAGTACCATACTGGAGTAAAGGTGAGCAATGCTATCTTGTTTGTGGTAGCGGAAACTTGTCCTAAAAGTGCAGATACTGGGTCATATCTGTGTGATTAACACGAGCCGCCGCTGGTCAGAAGGAAAAGCTCACAGTACCATACTGGAGTAGAGGTGAGCAATGCTATCTTGTCTGTGGTAGCGGAAACTTGTCCTAAAAGTGAAGATACTGAGTCATGTCTGTGAGATTAACACGAGCCGCCGCTCGTCAGAAGGAAAAGCTCACAGTACCATACTGGAGTAGAGGTGAGCAATGGTATCTTCTCTGTGGTAGCGGAAACTTGTCCTAAAAGTGAAGATACTGGGTCATGTCTGTGAGATTAACGCGAGCCGCCACTGGTCAGAAGGAAAAGCTCAGAGTACCATACTGGAGTAGAGGTGAGCAATGCTATCTTGTCTGTGGTAGCGGAAACTTGTCCTAAAAGTGCAGATACTGGGTCATGTCTGTGAGATTAACACGAGCCGCCGCTCGTCAGAAGGAAAAGCTCACAGTACCATACTGGAGTAGAGGTGAGCAATGCTATCTTGTCTGTGGTAGCGGAAACTTGTCCTAAAAGTGCAGATACTGGGTAATATCTGTGTGATTAACTCGAGCCGCCGCTGGTCAGAAGGAAAAGCTCCCAGTACCATACTGGAGTAAAGGTGAGCAATGCTATCTTGTTTGTGGTAGCGGAAACTTGTCCTAAAAGTGCAGATACTGGGTCATATCTGTGTGATTAACACGAGCCGCCGCTGGTCAGAAGGAAAAGCTCACAGTACCATACTGGAGTAGAGGTGAGCAATGCTATCTTGTCTGTGGTAGCGGAAACTTGTCCTAAAAGTGCAGATACTGGGTCATATCTGTGTGATTAACACGAGCCGCCGCTGGTCAGAAGGAAGAGCTCACAGTACCATACTGGAGTAGAGGTGAGCAATGGTATCTTCTCTGTGGTAGCGGAAACTTGTCCTAAAAGTGAAGATACTGGGTCATGTCTGTGAGATTAACGCGAGCCGCCACTGGTCTGAAGGAAAAGCTCAAGAGTACCATACTGGAGTAGAGGTGAGCAATGCTATCTTGTCTGTGGTAGCGGAAACTTGTCCTAAAAGTGCAGATACTGGGTCATGTCTGTGAGATTAACACGAGCTGCCGCTCGTCAGAAGGAAAAGCTCACAGTACCATACTGGAGTAGAGGTGAGCAATGCTATCTTGTCTGTGGTAGCAGAAACTTGTCCTAAAAGTGCAGATACTGGGTAATATCTGTGTGATTAACTCGAGCCGCCGCTGGTCAGAAGGAAAAGCTCCCAGTACCATACTGGAGTAAAGGTGAGCAATGCTATCTTGTTTGTGGTAGCGGAAACTTGTCCTAAAAGTGCAGATACTGGGTCATATCTGTGTGATTAACACGAGCCGCCGCTGGTCAGAAGGAAAAGCTCACAGTACCATACTGGAGTAGAGGTGAGCAATGCTATCTTCTCTGTGGTAGCGGAAACTTGTCCTAAAAGTGAAGATACTGGGTCATGTCTGTGAGATTAACGCGAGCCGCCACTGGTCTGAAGGAAAAGCTCAAGAGTACCATACTGGAGTAGAGGTGAGCAATGCTATCTTGTCTGTGGTAGCGGAAACTTGTCCTAAAAGTGCAGATACTGGGTCATGTCTGTGAGATTAACACGAGCCGCCGCTCGTCAGAAGGAAAAGCTCACAGTACCATACTGGAGTAGAGGTGAGCAATGCTATCTTGTCTGTGGTAGCGGAAACTTGTCCTAAAAGTGCAGATACTGGGTAATATCTGTGTGATTAACTCGAGCCGCCGCTGGTCAGAAGGAAAAGCTCCCAGTACCATACTGGAGTAAAGGTGAGCAATGCTATCTTGTTTGTGGTAGCGGAAACTTGTCCTAAAAGTGCAGATACTGGGTCATATCTGTGTGATTAACACGAGCCGCCGCTGGTCAGAAGGAAAAGCTCACAGTACCATACTGGAGTAGAGGTGAGCAATGCTATCTTGTCTGTGGTAGCGGAAACTTGTCCTAAAAGTGCAGATACTGGGTCATATCTGTGTGATTAACACGAGCCGCCGCTGGTCAGAAGGAAAAGCTCACAGTACCATACTGGAGTAGAGGTGAGCAATGGTATCTTCTCTGTGGTAGCGGAAACTTGTCCTAAAAGTGAAGATACTGGGTCATGTCTGTGAGATTAACGCGAGCCGCCACTGGTCTGAAGGAAAAGCTCAGAGTACCATACTGGAGTAGAGGTGAGCAATGCTATCTTGTCTGTGGTAGCGGAAACTTGTCCTAAAAGTGCAGATACTGGGTCATGTCTGTGAGATTAACACGAGCCGCCGCTCGTCAGAAGGAAAAGCTCACAGTACCATACTGGAGTAGAGGTGAGCAATGCTATCTTGTCTGTGGTAGCGGAAACTTGTCCTAAAAGTGCAGATACTGGGTAATATCTGTGTGATTAACTCGAGCCGCCGCTGGTCAGAAGGAAAAGCTCCCAGTACCATACTGGAGTAAAGGTGAGCAATGCTATCTTGTTTGTGGTAGCGGAAACTTGTCCTAAAAGTGCAGATACTGGGTCATATCTGTGTGATTAACACGAGCCGCCGCTGGTCAGAAGGAAAAGCTCACAGTACCATACTGGAGTAGAGGTGAGCAATGCTATCTTGTCTGTGGTAGCGGAAACTTGTCCTAAAAGTGAAGATACTGGGTCATGTCTGTGAGATTAACACGAGCCGCCGCTCGTCAGAAGGAAAAGCTCACAGTACCATACTGGAGTAGAGGTGAGCAATGGTATCTTCTCTGTGGTAGCGGAAACTTGTCCTAAAAGTGAAGATACTGGGTCATGTCTGTGAGATTAACGCGAGCCGCCACTGGTCAGAAGGAAAAGCTCAGAGTACCATACTGGAGTAGAGGTGAGCAATGCTATCTTGTCTGTGGTAGCGGAAACTTGTCCTAAAAGTGAAGATACTGGGTCATGTCTGTGAGATTAACACGAGCCGCCGCTCGTCAGAAGGAAAAGCTCACAGTACCATACTGGAGTAGAGGTGAGCAATGCTATCTTGTCTGTGGTAGCGGAAACTTGTCCTAAAAGTGCAGATACTGGGTCATATCTGTGTGATTAACTCGAGCCGCCGCTGGTCAGAAGGAAAAGCTCCCAGTACCATACTGGAGTAAAGGTGAGCAATGCTATCTTGTTTGTGGTAGCGGAAACTTGTCCTAAAAGTGCAGATACTGGGTCATATCTGTGTGATTAACACGAGCCGCCGCTGGTCAGAAGGAAAAGCTCACAGTACCATACTGGAGTAGAGGTGAGCAATGCTATCTTGTCTGTGGTAGCGGAAACTTGTCCTAAAAGTGCAGATACTGGGTCATATCTGTGTGATTAACACGAGCCGCCGCTGGTCAGAAGGAAAAGCTCACAGTACCATACTGGAGTAGAGGTGAGCAATGGTATCTTCTCTGTGGTAGCGGAAACTTGTCCTAAAAGTGAAGATACTGGGTCATGTCTGTGAGATTAACGCGAGCCGCCACTGGTCAGAAGGAAAAGCTCACAGTACCATACTGGAGTAGAGGTGAGCAATTCTATCTTGTCTGTGGTAGCGGAAACTTGTCCTAAAACTGCAGATACTGGGTCATATCTGTGAGATTAACACGAGCCGCCGCTGGTCAGAAGGAAAAGCTCACAGTACCATACTGGAGTAGAGGTGAGCAATGCTATCTTGTCTGTGGTAGCGGAAACTTGTCCTAAAAGTGCAGATACTGGGTAATATCTGTGTGATTAACTCGAGCCGCCGCTGGTCAGAAGGAAAAGCTCACAGTACCATACTGGAGTAAAGGTGAGCAATGCTATCTTGTTTGTGGTAGCGGAAACTTGTCCTAAAAGTGCAGATACTGGGTCATATCTGTGTGATTAACACGAGCCGCCGCTGGTGAGAAGGAAAAACTCACAGTACCATACTGGAGTAGAGGTGAGCAATGCTATCTTGTCTGTGGTAGCGGAAACTTGTCCTAAAAGTGCAGATACTGGGTCATGTCTGTGAGATTAACGCGAGCCGCCACTGGTCAGAAGGAAAAGCTCACAGTACCATACTGGAGTAGAGGTGAGCAATTCTATCTTGTCTGTGGTAGCGGAAACTTGTCCTAAAACTGCAGATACTGGGTCATATCTGTGAGATTAACACGAGCCGCCGCTGGCCAGAAGGAAAATCTCACAGTACCATACTGGAGTAGAGCTGAGCAATGGCATCTTGTCTGTGGTAGCGGAAACTTGTCCTAAAAGTGTAGATACTGGGTCATATCTGTGAGATTAACACGAGCCGCCGCTGGCCAGAAGGAAAAGCTCACAGTACCATACTGGAGTAGAGGTGAGCAATGGCATCTTGTCTGTGGTAGCGGAAACTTGTCCTAAAAGTGTAGATAGTGGGTCATATCTGTGAGATTAACACGAGCCGCCGCTGGCCAGAAGGAAAAGCTCACAGTACTACACTGGAGTAAAGGTGAGCAATGCTATCTTGTCTGGTAGCGGAAACTTGTCCTAAAAGTGCAGATACTGGGTCATGTCTGTGAGATTAACACGAGCCGCCGCTGGCCAGAAGGAAAAGCTCACAGTACCATACTGGAGTAGAGGTGAGCAATGCTATCTTGTCTGTGGTAGCGGAAACTTGTCCTAAAAGTGCAGATACTGGGCCGTCACGGATGACCTCACACGATACTGGTTTCTTGAGAGAAACTGGACCGAGGTACGTACGTACATTACTGTTAGCGCTGCTAAACTTGAGTAGCCTTGCGTGAAGATGTTTAATCCCGCGCTTATTTACAATCGCAGCACAGCGCCAGGGGAATACACTAGGTTACGCGTGACAACAATACAAACGTGATGAGGTGTCGCCACTGATTCATACTTCTCTGTGTCACGTTCAAGAGCTCCCAAATGAGGAGAATTCCTCAACTCCGACTTTTAGTGACTGTACAGTGACGGACACAAACAGGTGATTCCATGCAAATTTCTAAGTCACAACCGGACTTTTCTGGGAATGCCCTTTTGCATAAACGGTAAACAGTAAAATACAGAAAAAAGTTTACCTTTAAAAACTGTGGATCTCAAAATATAATTTTCCTCAAAAACCTTTTTCTTTAAAACGAACCATTTCCGAGATATTCTTCATTATTTGTTAGAATTGTGCAATACGTTTTATTTTCTCTACTGGTAAATAGAAGGAGGTATTGTATTCCACCCAATAATTCGATGTCTAGATTTCACCGGAAATATGTTTCGAGAGCCACTGAATAAAAAAAGAAGCATTTTTAGAAAAAGGTCCGTGTGTGTCTGTGGACAGCATAACTTAAAAACGAAAAGTTGGTTAGTAACCAAATTTGGTATTTAAGTTCAATGTCTTTCAAGGATGCGACACGAAGATTTTGAAGAAAATAGCCACACGCTAAACTACCCTTCACATGGACAATTTTTCGAAAATTCTGATTTTCTTGAAAATGGCTCCAACGATTTTGATTAAAGTGCCATATGTTTGAGATATTTTTATGACAAATCGAATGTATACCTTGAATTTTCTGGCTATAGCCCCTGTAGTCGTATTTACTCTGGATGACTTTTGAATAAGTCATAAACCGTAAGAGATAGACAAAATCTTACTATCCAAAAAATGTAGATCTTGCTGAAATACACAGTTCATGTCTGAATAATTTTTTTGTAGAGTGAACCACTTCGGAGATATTCCTTGTTATGTGTGCGAGTTTTGGAGAACTTAAAACTTTCGTGAAATGGAACATCGTTGTTAAAATATTTGACTATCGCTCAAAGCCTACTGTATTCCCATATTCCCCTTGTACCTATAAGGAAATGAACAATAAGATAATTTGTACAAATGTTTATCTCAACTAACACGAAGAAGATATAGGAATAAGAGTTTGTAAGAATGGTTAGTACAAGAGTAGAGAAAGACATGTGAGTGCAACTCATAGCTACTTGTACCTGGTAGGAAAGGAAAGAAGAACCACTTTGAATGCCTCAAGTAAAGGATTTATGATTTTGGGTGCAAAAAAGATTGAGGCAAGTAAGAGAGTGGTATGGAAACTAATGGAATTCCAAACGGGTACTGGAGCATGCCGTGTA
The DNA here is from genome assembly GCA_030765045.1 of Tenodera sinensis. Lineage (NCBI taxonomy): Eukaryota > Metazoa > Arthropoda > Insecta > Mantodea > Mantidae > Tenodera > Tenodera sinensis. Next base: position 77,538,066 of record CM060974.1, on the reverse strand, counting down.
TCTTAAATAGCCGTTTCTTGTAACATCTGTAATGCTTTATTTCGTCATCATGACCAAGTAGGGCCTTACCGGGATAATCCGCTTAGACCTACTTGAGTAGAAAGTAGTTCAAACATATCAACTATTGATGAAAATAGTTACTTTCCATTAGTTAATCCTGCCAACTTTGATTCTGTCACAACCCATACGTAACATTTATCAACTGCGGGGTTCAAAAATGTTATTTACCGCAGTCCAAAGTTGAGAGAACAACGAATAAAGTGTATCAGTTCAGAGAAGTTCGTATTTGGTTCAGGATGCGACTTGAAGATTTTCAACACAAACCTCCTACCTCAAACTGCTCTTAAGGCAATGTATCAATGATAATTAAAAAATACAGTTTTCTTCTGATTGCTTTAAACTGCCGAAGCAGGAGCTCTCCGTCCTTGTCTAAATACCATCATTTCCGTCTTTGATGTGTTTATTTTAAATTTCTGTTTGTGGCACCACTGTTCCATATCGTTTATTACGTTTTAACGTTTTGTGATGTCTTTTGAACCAACGACTATATCATCGTCATACGCGTATGTTCCTATGTCACTCTTTTGAGCTATTCTCATAATTTCTTCTGCTGCCAGGATGAAAGGTATAGGGCTTAGTGGAGCACCTTGTTGCACTCCGTACTTTAGAGTTATCAGTTACGTGAGGGAGAGGTTCTCTGATATGTCTATTTTGTTCCATTAGACTATTACTCTTATAATTTGTGTCCATTTGTTGTCTCTGCCTAGGTTTTTTTTCTAGTTTTTCTACCAGTGTTCCACTTAACCAGATCGAATGCCTTGGTGAAGTCTATGAATACGACATAGAATTGTTCTTTTTCTTCAAGAGCTTCCCATATGTTATTCAGGAGTAGGTGTATTGCGGTTAAGGTTGTATAAAATATTTTTATACAATTTATTGATATTTTCAATTTTTTGTGTATTATGAAAAATATTTAATTTCAGCTCAATTATTTAATATTTTTAACTAATACATGATTAAGTTTTGTACTCTAATTTCTCAAGGTCTCCTGAAGATTTCAAGCTAATAAGTTTAAACTAGGGCCCAAGGAGCATTTTCAATAGTGAAAAATGCTAGAAAAAATTGAGAAAAATGGATTTTAGGGTTTAACAATATATTTCAGTACTTTACCTAAATTCAATCAATTTAAAATTGCCCAGCACCATATATGGCACTCTCAGTAGCAGTTTTTGAGAATTTTAACTTTGCTTGGACGTTTCTTAATATAAAAATATCCCTTTCACCTTTGCATTGTTCACGACATTTAGAAATTTATTGTTCTTAGCTAACTTCTACACTTTGCACTTTCGTAAATTTCTACAGTAAACTTGTAAGACATTTGCTTACTACTGGTTTACTATAGACTAATGAATACCTAAACAATGTCTAATATATAACTGGAAGACAACCTGGCAACATTACAGAACACTGACTGCATTTCTCTGTTCAAAACCAAAAACAGCTGTCAAATTCGCATCACTTTAGCTGGATATGCCAAATTCATTTTAGCACAGCCAACTCACAAGCTCTCAGAAGCACAATTCCTCCACTGTGAACGAAAATTCCATTTGAAAGTTGTAGCGAGGAAGTTTAGCAATGAACGCCCATCCGCTAAATGTCCTCTCCTGGACCTTTAAAAATGGCCGATACTGAGAAAACTAAATCTGGCGTTAAACTGCAAGTCTAGGCATAATAACAATTGCAAAAATTAAGTCATGAAAATGTTCGATAATTTTCGCCAAATTTCATCGATGCATTGACTTAATACACGTGGAACGATTTTTGGAAAAAAGTTGCCCTCTTAAAAACTGCTGCAGAAATTTTAATTAAAATACCACACGTTTAAGATATTCTAATTACAAATGAAATACATATGTTGAATTTTCGGTTAAGTCTCTGAGATCCTCTTTATTCTAGATGATCCTTTTGTAAGTGCTGAACTAAAAGAGAAAGACAAAAAGTGTCTAGGGTCAGACATCTGTCGGGGAACACAAGAGCCGGAGGTGCCGCTTCGTCCACCAAGAATACACACGCGGGTCCCTGGGATCACACCGCCGTGGTGATAGGTTTAACCACTCGGCCACGGCACTACCATAAACAAAATAGTAGATCTCCTTAAAACACATAGCAAATACAATATATTTTGGATTTAACTATTTCCGAGATATTCTTCATATTTGCTTAAATTTTCAAATTGTTATAGTTTTCTCAAATAGGATATGCTAATCTTTTTCATCCCCTGGCCTTGGAAAGAAAATGGAATGATAAAGCCATCACACATCGCCTCGCTCTTAAAAAAATGTGATCTGTATTTTTACAGTGCCGTTGTACCTACAAAGAAAATGAATAAGATAATTCGTACAGATGTTTATCTCCATTAACATAAAGGAATAGTTTGTAGGAATGCTTAGTACAAGAGTAGAGAAAGTCATGTGAGTTTTTAAAAATTTTAGGTCCTCAAAATCTAGGTTTTGTATCTTACAAATTAGGATGAATGCTCTCTTCGGCAGAGAAGCGTACAAATTGGCAAGAAAGTAGAACAGAAATATACTTTGCGGATCATTAACCATTTCCACATACGCCTCTATAAAGATGCATGAAAATGTTGCATGAGCCTCAATTTGCAGATACACATACACACATCAAGCATGAAGGATTAATGAGCTCATTTATGATATCAACTGCTCTAGATTGCTTCTTGCACGTAACACTGTCAAGAGAGTTTACTTCCGCCTTTAGGTTTTACTCTCCCATCTTGTAATACAGGCGAGGTACTGCGTTATGCATCATAGCCAAGAATAAGTTCACACTTACTTTGTTCATACTTGCTGTGGTGCTGGAGTTCAAGTAGGGCAAGTATTGTATTCCACCCAACAATTCTATATCGAGATTTCACCGAAAATATATGTTTTGAGACCCCCTGCATTTTTAGAAAATGGTCCGTGTGTGTCTGTGGACAGCATAACTCAAAAACGAAAACGCGGTTAAAAACCAAAGTTGGTATTTCAGTTTAATGTCTTTCAAGAATGCGACATGAAGATTTTGAAGAAAATTGCCCCACCCTAAACTACCCTTTACATGGGTAATTTTTCGAAACTTTCAATTTTATTGAAAATGGTTCTAACGATTTTGATTAAAGTGCCATATATTTGAGATATTTTTATGACAAATGAAATGTATATCTTGAATTTTCTGGCTATAGCCCATGTAGCCCCTGTAGTCGTATTTACTCTTGATGAGTTTTGCATAACTGGTAAACTGTTAGAGATAGACCAAATCATACTATACAAAAAATGTAGATCTTGCTAAAATACACAATTTATGTCTAAATAAATTTTCTTGTAGAGTGAACCATTTCGGAGATATTCCTTGTTGTTTGCGTCAGTTTCGAAAAATTTAAATCTTCTTGAAATGGAACATCGTTGTTCATTTTTCGCAAGAGAACGGGATCTCAAAGCTTTAAAAGATCTGACTATCGCTCAAAGCGTACTGTATTCTAATATTCCCCTTGTACCTACAAGGAAATAAGCAATAGGATAATTTGTACAAATGTTTATCTCAACTAACACCAACAAGATTGCTATAAGAGTTTGCAAGAATGGTTAGTACAAGAGTAGAGAAAGTCATGTGAGTGCAACAGTTATGCAAAAGTCATTTAGAATAAAAAGAATTTCTGAAGATGGAGATAATCATATTCCAGATATTTCAACTTTGAAATACTTTGTTGAAATATGAAATTCTAATTTCTTTTTTTAAAGCGACGGAACTTTTAAAAATTATACATGAGGTTCTAAGTCTGACTACCTAAATACGTATGTAGGTAATTATAAAATATTGTGAAATAGCAAGCACTCTCGTAGAATGCAGATAAGCGAAAATAACTGTATAATCGCTTCAATTTAGGACAAAATTCGTGAGTTTAAAGCTTAACACATTAGCAGCAAAAAATTCATGAGTTATTATTTAAAATAAGATACACGATTACAATTCCCTGGGATGAAGAGACTTCATACAATATCGAATGAGTTTGTATCAGTTACTATTGGGAACAAGAAGGTAGCAATTTCATCTTTAAAAAGTACCAAAATGCTTCTGCTAATATAGTATCCAAAATAAATTAAGGAAATTCACAGATATCACTTACAAACAGTACATATACAAAACTGTTTAAATGGCGCCCAACGTGTGGCTCCAACCCTGCGATTAAGGGACTTCATGCAATATAGACTGAGTTAGTATTGGATCGGTGACCATGGTGCACTTTAAAAAGTAACAAAAACTGTTATGCTAAAATAATATCCTAAAAGAAAGGAAATTCACATATCACGTCTGAAAGAGCAATATAGTGAAAGGTTTAAATAAAACCAGGCAGCTGGTGTTCTTCAGCTTTCCTATTAGTGAGAAAGTAATTGGTGATAAGTACTCCAGTACTTGACATGTTAAACATAGCTTCGTAACCATAACGTGTGAAATTCTATATAGCAATGCCGGTGAGAGTGAGTGACGACATCTGGAGGAAAGTTACTGATTAACAAGGTTCACTTCCTCACTCGGAGAATATCATTCCGCCACGAACAATACTACCAAACTCTAATGTGTTACTCTTGTACTAACCATTCTTACAAACTCTTATTGCTATATCTATGTCTACCATACAGTAGAACTCCCATTTGAGAGAAGTTTAAGTTCTCCAAAATCACACAAATAACAAGGAATATTTCCGAAATGGTTCACTCTACAAAAAAGATTATTGAGACATGAATTGTGTGCTTTAATAAGATCTACTTTTTTGTAGAGTAAGATTTGGTCTATTTCTTATGGTTTACCATTTATTCAAAAGTCATCTGGAATGAACAGGATTACATAGGCTATAGTCAGAAAACTATTCGCCATAAAAATGTCTTGAACATGTAGCATTTTAATTAAAAGAGGCAGTTTTGAATCAGAATATTCGAAAAATTTTCCATCTAAAGGATAGTTTAGGGTGGAGGAGTTTTCTTCAAAATCTTCGCGTCGCATCCTTTAAATATATAAAACTTAAATGCCAACTTTGGTTTTTAGCTGACATTTTGTTCTTGAGTTATGATGTCCCCCCCCCCCCCCACACACACACACACACACACACTCATTCCTCCAGACTCAGGGAAGGATGAGGAATAATCCTGGCTGGAGAAACATTCCTACCCCCTGCCGGGAATCGAACCCGGGACCCCTTGCACAGCAGGCAGGTGCTCTACCAACTGCGTCACGGGGCCAGACTATAGGAATACTTGCTGCCAAAAATGTTGTTTAAAATAAATAATTGTGTGATGTCCATTTTTACTTTCTCTACTGGTAAGTAGGGCAAGTATTGTATTCCACCCAAAAATTCGATGTCGAGATTTCACCGGAAATATATGTTTTGAGGCCCCCTGAATAAAAAAAAAAAGCATTTTTAGAAAAAGGTCCGTGTGTGTGTCTGTGTGTGTGTGTGTCTGTGGACAACATAACTCAAAAACGAAAAGTCGGTTAAAAGCCAAAGTTGGTATTTAAGTTTAATGTATTTCAAGGATGTGACACGAAGATTTTGAAGAAAATTGCCCCACCCTAAACTACCCTTTACATGGAACATTTTTCGAAAATTTTGATTTTCTTGAAAATGGCCCTAACGATTTTGATTAAAATGTCATATGTTTGAGATATTTTTATAACAAATGAAATGTATATCTTGAATTTTCTGGCTGTAACCCCTGTAGTCGTACTTACTTTGGAAGACTTTTGCATAACTGGTAAACCGTTAGAGATAGACCAAATCTTACTATACAAAAAATGTAGACTTTGCTAAAATACACAACTTATATCTAAATACATTTTCTTGTAGAGTGAACCATTTCGGAGATATTCCTTGTTGTGTGTGTGAGTTTCGGAAAACAGAACTTTTGTGAAATGGAACATCGTTGTTCATTTTTTTATATGTTAAGTGTGCAAAGAGAACGGAATCTCAAAGGTCAAAAAGATTTGACTATCGCACAAAGCCTTCTGTATTCTAATATTCCCCTTGTACCTACAAGGAAATAAGCAATAAGATAATTTGTACAAATGTTTATCTCAACTAACACGAAGAAGATATAGGAATAAGAGTTTGTAAGAATGGTTAGTACAAGAGTAGAGAAAGTCATGTGAGTGCAACACATCAGGTTTTTTGTGTTGTATATTTTCGTTTACCCGTTAGTAATTATCAGGTATGTTTTAATATACGTTAATTTAATAAATAAGGGTGTATTTGTGTGGACGTTTGAAACAGCTTGTAATTTTAATGTGTTCAGTTATCAAACATTTGACCATCGCTATTCACCCTGTATCTAGTAATGTAACTTCCTTTGTAAGGATTTATTAACATTAAAATGAACCAGATAGGAAAATAAACTTTGTTGAGAGTATTTTATGTACAGTAAACTATATGTATGATATGGGATATTTTTACTTTCTCTAGTAGACGATGTATTGTACTCCACCCAAAAATTCGATGTCGAGGTTTCACCGCAAATGTATGCTTTTAGGCCCCTGAGTCCCAAAAAACGAGCGTTTTTAGAAAAACATCCGCGTATGTGTCTGTTTGTCTGTGGACAGTATAACTCAAGAACAAAAACTCAATTGCAATGTAAGAGGATCCTTGAGGCGAACTTAGAACCGTAACAAACACCTATGTATCACGACTTTCCTGCAATCATACACAAGCAAGCAGAAAATCAGGTTAAATCGCATACAAGGTACGTTAAACGGAATTTCTCTCCAATTATAGTTGCTGTATAAATTAAAAGAGCAAACTGACCCCTGGAGGTCGGGCGCCTTTCCTTCAAGTGAATGGCAGGCGCATATTTCTGTGTAATTCTATTAACCGTGTTGAGGTCACGGGTACGATGTGTACACTCACTTCCATTAATGCAGTAGCCGCAACTTCCGGACCGACCGACCTTAACATCTGGAATACATACAATGTAAGTAAGCACAAAGTGTCTGGCTGTTCTCGCATGCAGTGGCCCCACGTTGTGTATGTTTTCGTGAATTCAGCGTGTGAAAACCCCAAAGACCGAAAAACCCACTGTTAAACGAGCAACACCATTGCCAATAGGCAAGGCGGCCGATATGACCTCTGCAGTTAAAGGAGGGATATAAATGGAACACTTATAAAAAAGAAGTTATTAATGTAGTTGTTCAGTCGTTCAATACGTCCACAGTTCTAAATTATTCACATCTAAATATTTACACATGGGCGTCGCAAACGGGAGGGGGGGGGGGGGGCAGAGGAGGCCGCGGCCCCCTCTTGGAAGTTGCTGAACTTAATGTGCAATCAATTATTGACTATTAAACTCTTATTTTAATTTAGGACAATTGTTATTTAGCACAAATCAATACGGTTAACTGCAACAAATATAAATTTCCACAATAAAATGATGAATTAATAATATGTGATTACAAACTTCCAACATGTGCCCCCCCCCCTGGAAAAAAGTCTGCCGACGCTCATGTATGTACACGTCACAATTTATCAGGTAGTCTACGTGGACATGTAGAAATCCACAGACTTAGTAGGTTATTCCCATAACATTATAACATAACACCTGTTTGTTTACATGGAATATCTGTCAAAATGTTTGATTTTCTAAAACACGGCTATAATTATCTTTATTAAAAATCGTATATTATAAAACATACTTTTATATCGCAAATGTAACTATATCAACCTTTAGTGCTCTATGAGCGGCGTGAGGATGTCTGGCACGGGGTGCACTCAGCCTCGTTAGGGCTCGGGGCGCTGACCAAGTTTCACCTCCAGTGGTACATTTAGTATTTAGTATGTAGAGAAATTAAAAAAATATATACATTTTTGTATTCAGAGCACTTCAAATCGTGTATTTTCAATGAAATCTCTTATCAAACGCGCTAGACTAAGGAGTATCATAACAATGTAACATTATTGTTCAATAAATGTTTCATGTTTTGAGTATCTACATATATCGTATATTGGAAATGCCAAATCATGAATGTTTACATTTTCACAGAAGCACATTCACTTAAGTGATTACAGTCTGTTGTAAGTGACCACAACGTGAAAGGGATGAACACGTCCATGAGAAAGTGTCCCCCACAAGTGCAAACTTTGATCACTGTTTGCCTTTCTCTGAACTAAATTCAACGTGCCTACACCTCACTCAATTGGCGTTCTATTAGCGAATGTCATACAAGTACACAGTCATATGACACAACTTTCACTGTCTTTCCACCTCATAACTCATTATTTCCAACATATTACATTCCACTCACAATTTCACTGGAAATGCATGTTTTGATTCCAATAATAGATGTAATATTCACTTTTAGAACAAGTTTTGTATGTGTGTATATGTGCGCACGCTAGGGTCGCCAGGTTTTGTTTACGAAAAGAACAAGATTTTTCTTTTTATTGTGCTTAAAAAAATAAAAACTTTTATCGACACAATTAAACCCCAAAATAGAATTTTTAAGGCTCATTTTGGTCATGAGCATTTTTATTATTCGTATTCATTTTCAGATTTTGCTTCTTTTAAAACAATTTTTCGTCACATTTTGCAATTTAAAAAAAAAAAAAAAAATGTTTGCATGAATATGGTGTGTTTCTGACATCAATGAAAATGCATTCATTTCGCAAATTAAACGACTGAAAGAAAATGGAAACATAAAATTAACTCGGTTTGATAAAATAATGTATTCCTAAAGGTTAAATAACTTTCGTACCCACTACAACACTTTTATTCTAAGGAAAGACTTATTAAGTACTTACCTTAACCTTGCATGCATTACAAATGCAGTTTTGTTCTGCAGTTAATGGTTTACTTGCTTCTACAAGGTAAACATAAATAAACACGTCCATCTTCCAGCTATGTTATGAAGACATAAGAGTGAACCATGATGGCGCATAATTGCGTTCCCCTGGTACAAAATAGCCAACTGTATTTTGTCCCTGTTAACAACGTTCTCGAAATAAACATATCCTTACACAACAGTACAATCTATCACTACATTGCTAATTGAAGTTCGCGCTCAAAAATTTATTTCCATCACCGAAAAGTAGAAAAAGGGAAGAAACCGTGTTACATGAGATTAACCCCAAAAATGTACAACTCAGGTCTGAGTGCAAAAACAAAAAGTCGGTTAAAAACCAAAGTTGGTATTTAAGTTTAATGTTTTTCAAGGATGCGACACGGAGATTTTGAAGAAAATAGTCTCACCGTAAACTACCCTTTGCATGGAAGATTTTTCGAAAATTTTTATTTTTTTGAAAATGACTAATGATTTTGATTAAAATGTGATATATTTGAGATATTTTTATGACAAATTAAATGTATATATTGAATTTTCTGGCTATAGCCCCTGTAGCCCTGTTTACTCTGGGTGACTTTTGAATAATTGGTAAACCGTTAGAGATAGACCAAATCTTACTATACAAAAAATGTAGATCTTGCTAAAACACACAATTTATGTTTGTAGAGTGAACCATTTCGGAGATATTCCTTGTTACGTGTGTAAGTTTCGCAAAACTTAAAACTTTCGTGAAATGGATCATCGTTGTTCATTTTGTTGTATTTTAAGCGTGCAAAGAGAACGGGATCTCAAAGCTTTAAAAGATTTGATTCTTGCACAAAGCTTACTGTATTCCCATATTCCCCTTGTACCTAGAATAAAATAAGAGACAATAAAATATTTGTATGTCATAAAATTGAATAGAATATTCCTATAATTCCCTTCTCATGAGATATTCTTGTTTGAATCTTTAAATTTGCTGTCGTATCCTTCTGTACTATACACCCAAGGTATTTAATATAAAGTTAAATGAGTTGTGATAAGAAGGAAGGACCGACGTGTCTGGTGAGGAGAACAGCTCCAGGCTGGATGTCCTAGTTGTGACCAGAGTTTCTCTCATCAGTATCAACTGGTGCAGACACTTTTATACCCAACTCTACTCTTTTACTAACCATTCTTACAAACTCTTATTCCTATATCTTCTTCGTATTAGTTGAGATAAACATTTGTACAAATTATCCTATTACTTATTTCCTTGTAGGTACAAGGGGAATATGGGAATACAGTAGACTTTGTGCGATAGCTTTGAGATTCCGTTCTCTTTGCACGCTTAACATATGAAAAATGAACAGCGATGTTCCATTTCACGAAAGATATTTTCTGAAACTCACACAAATAACAAGGAATATCTCCGCATTGGTTCACTATACAGAGAAATGTATTGAGACATAAGTTGTGTATTTTAGCAAGATCTACATTTTTCGTACAGTAAGATTTGGTCTATCTCTTACGGTTTACGAGTTATGCAAAAGTCATCCAGAGTAAACAGGACTACATAGGCTATAGCCAGAAAATTCAAGATATACATTTCATTTGTCATAAAAACATCTTAAACATAGGACATTTTAATCCAAATCGTTAGAGCCATTTTCAAGAAAATCAAAATTTTCGAAAAATCTTCCATGTAAAGGGTAGTTTAGGGTGGGGCTATTTTCTTCAAAATCTCCGTGTCGCATCCTTGAAAGACGTTGAAGTTAAATACCAACTTTGATGTCACAAACTGACACACACGGGGGTCTCAAAACATATATTTGCGGTGAAATCTCGACATCGAATTTTTGGGTGGAATACTATACTTCCTTTACTTACTAAACGTAACAGAGGAAGTAATTAATATATCAAGTAGTATTCCAAAGTACAACATTATACGACGCTGAAGCTTCGACTAGAAGGAGACAAATGTATAGTACTAGAAATAGATATTTGCAGATGGTTAGTACGAAAATCCAGGGAAGATAATGTTTGGAATAATGGTATAAGGGAAATCGTGCAAGTTGACACTGTAGAAGATGATATCACGTGTGCTTAGAATACGCGTCAGAGCACCGAATACCCAATACAATTCTGAATTGGAATGTAGAAGGCAAAAGAAGAAGAGGAAGAAAAGGAGTATCGAGAGAAGGAGGTTAAAGGAGGAAGATGTTATGGAGGCACAAGATGGCTTTGGGATGAAGGAAACATATTGTATTGTGCAATATTCCTTAGTTAAACACATTAAGGCATGTGAAAGAAACATTTTCTCTAATTATTTTACGCGGGATGGCTCAGGCGGTAACGTCTGTGGCCCGCATGCGAGAGGTCGCCGGTTCGGTTCCTGTGTGTCTCTGAGTGCGTGTGTCGCGGCGTTGTAAAGAAGATTTAAGGAGTGTCGAGTGATTCTATCCTCGTAGTTGTGTGTGAGAGACAGAGAAAGTGA